>JARLTB010000332.1:30000-1281513 GCA_030141615.1 Unio pictorum
CAGAATGTCTTCTACACGTGCGATAAGGTAGCTACCTTAGACTGCAACAATGCTATGTTTGTTCCGCTGCAAGAATGTGGCACCAACGGAGTAACTTATTCCAACAGGTTAAAAGATGCTTATAATCCAGATAAAATTGCAAATGCTTTATATTCAAAAATTATATGATAGCTGAATAAACAAAATAAAATCAAGAATCGCACATGTTTTGAGTAGTGTAAAAACAAGTCAAGCAGGCAAACAATCAAAGGTTACAAAGTTTACTGCTACAAGTAACCAAACTTTGGTTTATCTGTATAGGATGTATTGTATTTATGAGTTACAACTTATACAGGGAGAAAAATGTATGGACTCAATCATCGGCACTCCAAAAGTCAGCGAAGACAAATATTTATTTGTTAGTACCAAATTATTTTAAAACATCAGTGAATATACCTATTTAATTAAAGTAATTAGGTAATTAATAAATTCCGGATACATGTACGAATAAAAAACAAAATAATCAAAAATGTAACAATTATCAATATATAAAATGAGGTTGTTCTAAGATGTTTCATGTCTGCATGAAATTGCTTTTAAAACTTCTTTTGTTTTATATTTAGGAAAATTTACATTTGACATTCAGATTATCAAAGGATTTTAAACGCTACGTTGTTGCAAGGCGACGTGTTACGCCACCTGTGGCATACGGCATTTATGACATTAAACTGACACTTCTAGCATATGGCAATCCATTCGTCATTTCGGACATGAAACTATTACGCTAAACGTTTGAGAACATAAATTATTACTGAATATTCATTTAAAGCTATGTAATGTTCTGAAGAAATGTTTATCTGCAATCCTCTATCATCTATTCAACCTTGAAGACATTGTTTTTCAAACGCCCTTAACCATTTAACGTTGTAATGTTTGTTGTTTTTGTTTTTATTTTGTTTTTGGTTCTTTGTGGATGTCTTTTCAAAGTTAATAATAATAATAATAATAATAATAATAATAATAATAATAATAATAATAATAATAATAATAACTGCAATCGTGCAGTTATTAATTGCCAAATTATGATGTATTTCTTCAGCTTTAAGTCTCAAATTTAGGTGCGAATTCGGAAAGCATCACTGTAAAGACTTTTCTATCCACATTCAACACTCCGGCCCGTGTGATCCAGGATCCACAATGCCTCCTCCCGATGCTATCATTCCACCCATGTACAACGGCACAGAAGCATTGGTAGATTTTTTCTGTGTGGAACTCTCCCATATGAACTGCCCTCAGGCGCATGAACCAGTCTGTGCGAGTGATGGCATAACGTATTTTAATCTGTAAGTATGTTTGATCACAAGTTTGCATGATTCAGCGCGCATGCTTATAATGACGAGAACAACGAACGGCTGAACACAAGTGATATTACGTACGGACATTGCCTTACATTCTTACTAAAGTGTCTTCGTCGTAGCTGCGTGACAGATTGTTCGATTTTCAATTTACGGAGATTTTCTGTGTTTCTGGGACTTTATCAAAACTATTCTACGAGTTGAAGACTTACCTGCATGGTCAAACTAGTCTCATCTCAGAAATGCATATATGCGTTGTTCTTTTCATTTTCTTTATTCTTTTTCTCATTAAACTGCTAAAAAGACATGTGATGAAATATTAAAGGGCTGCGAAAATTTTCTCAGAAACTAACTCCTGCACGTTTGGGCGTTATGTTGGCTGAAGACAAAATATACCTTGAGTTGGGTGTCCTTGAGATTTTCTTATTTCTGACAGTTCACAAACTCCCGCACAGAATCAGTAATAAGTAGCAATTCTGCATTAATTACTTCTACGCGGCAACTTGTATAGACCGTCTAATGAAATAGTTCAGTCAGAGATACAGGCCGTCAATAGGTGATGGGGCTCAAATTCGGGGAAAAGTACAAGTTTAAGTAGCCTGGCCAACCGAATCTACCTTGGTTGCCATTATTATGCAATCGACAGCCCAAACCTTGACCTGTGGAAGAAAAATATGTAAAACCAAAACGAGGTGTCCCAAATGTTTCAATAGGGTACGCTCTGTACGTTTATTAAGCTAAATTAGATTTATTGATGAGAACAAATTATGCAATGCACACCTTCAAAGTGAAGAATAGTAGAAAAACAAGGTTGGATAAGGGCCGATAAGATCCAGAGGAAACTCATAAAAAGCAATAGAAACCCTTATATGTGCCTAAAATATGTGTATATTTTTATTCAAGACCACGTTAACAGAGGAAAGTAATCTTTAAGAACAAAAATGGTTTGCTCCTTCTATGTGACACCATTCTTATTGATCATAGATGTGATGATTAACAAGCCCCTAGCAAGCTCACTACAGAAAAACAGTTTATTTCGAATAGTACACTTTGCACACAGTATGTATGCTAATCAAGGCTAATAAGTTTCCACACAGAATGTATAATAATCAAAGCTAATACGTTTCCACACAGAATGTATAATAATCAGAGCTAATACGTTTCCACACGGTATGTATAATAATCAAAGCTAATAAGTTTCCACACAGAATGTGTAATAATCAAGGCTAATAAGTTTCCACACAGTATTATAATAATCAAAGTTAATAAGTTTCCACACAGTATGCATGATAGTCAAGGCTGATACCTTTCAAATTTTATTTCTATACTTGCAATATTATTTAAATGCTATGAATATTTCCATTAATTGGCTAATTACCTCTAAAACCTATTTTCTTTTTCAATTAATGAATAGTCATGTATTCACCACAGCCATTTCTCTTTGTATCGAGTTATTTATTATACTGTAATAAATCTGGAGTATGTACATTTGATAGCGACCCGTTTTAAGGAATGTTTAGATTTGTGTGATTACTTGTATGAATAATGGGAGTATCTTTAGCTCGAAATAATTAGCAATTACTAGGAGAAAACGTCACGCGGTAAAGTGATTGCGAGTTTCCATGATGCAATGATTGACTAGTAGTGAAGTCAGGCCAAAAACGAATGAATGTCCCTGTCGTACCGTAGTCCATATTAAAATTCTAGTGGTGTACATTGGTGTTATGACTGCAGTTGCATGATATACGGTAGGAAACCGGTAAATTACTCAAACGAACAAATAAGAAGGGAATCTGCAGATGCCGTTTATGTCGCCAGGGTGGCAAATGTGGTGCAGTTATAACGAAATAAGCCTGGAAAGCAAACGTTGACTGATTTAAGGTGGCTATTTTAAAACAGTTCTGTGTTTAAGGGAGAGTTGTATAGTTTATACGGCGTGAACTGCATTTAACTTTTGTTCAGATTTTGTAAGATTTGTTTTACTGTTATTGTCGATGTTTAGGACCTCTTAAATATATTTTAATTTTGTTCCGCATTAATTTTGTCATTTATGTCATTCAGTCTTCAAGTCATTCAGTCTTCAAGTCATTCAGTTCTGCAACTGTCTCTTGGCAACCTCATTGAAAGGAGTCTCACTATTTATCGGACATAAAAAGCATGTTACATGAAAATCGTTAAAAAGAATTACTTTTCCATCTTCATGTGGAATGCTTCTATTTTATCTGCTAATGGTATCCCTCTTTAATTGTTTGTAATGACCATTAACGCTGTATGAAACAAAATCACCATGAAGCACGTTTTACGTTCAAGGACTTAAGCAAAGTAAACTATTTAGACTTGAAATAGTTCTTGTGTTATTTATTTGGTCGAATTAATTGTATACATTATTAGATTTCAAATCCATCAAACTCAGATTTAGTAAATATCTTTATAAATCTCGAACTATTGAATCTTCCAGTTATGAGTTTCAGTTGGTTGTTGTTGTTGTTGTTGTAGGGTTTAACGCCATTTTCAGCACACGATAGGCTATACATGACGGTCAGTATTAATGGTGGAGGAAGAACCCGGGAAAAAACCTGGAAAGAACCACCGACCACACGAGAAGCTATTGGCAAGCTTTCGCACATAACTACTTCAGCCGAATCTTAGACTCGAACCCACGCAGACAGATGTGAGGAGTTTCAGTTGGTAATATACGCCATGTAATTGTTACTCTGATTAACAGTTAACGCTGGGTTTCATGTAATTGTTACTCTGATTAACAGTTAACGCTGGATTTCATGTAATTGTTACTCTGATTAACAGTTAACGCTGGGTTTCATGTAATTGTTACTCTGATTAACAGTTAACGCTGGATTTCATGTAATTGTTACTCTGATTAACAGTTAACGCTGGATTTCATGTAATTGTTACTCTGATTAACAGTTAACGCTGGGTTTCATGTAATTGTTACTCTGATTAACAGTTAACGCTGGGTTTCATGCAGTCAACGTTAACTTTCTTCGTTGTCACCAGTTTTATTTGTGTGCATATCGAGATTTTAACAACCATCAATATTCCGAAGCAGTCCTTGTCTCATCATTCTATCTTTGGTGTAGTAAATCATGTTATGCTTTCTTTCATCAGAAATATTGTGGTAACGAAAAACAGATATATTATCAGTAATGTAACGATTAGATTAACATTTATGTTGACAGTTGGATTATATATATATATAGACTGCCATCTAAGAGAATACGTCAGTTATATTACAACTCTAGACTGAGTAGCATTTTAGACTGAAATAGGTAAATGTGCAAGTAAGTCAATTCTAAGCAAGCTCAGACAAAACTGGTATCGTTAGCTTTATATCGTCTTCAGCATCCCTGGATGATGGTGGATAAATTGAAACATTAATAGCTTTATATCGTCTTCAACATCCCTGATTGATGGTGGACAAATTGTAAACTTTAATAGCTTTATCACATTCATCTTATAAGCATCAATACAATTAACACGAACTAATTGCATGACACATTGTGTTGATGATACTTTTGGCTTTTGTCATGGTGTTATTGTTCATAAAGGAACAACTGAAGACAGTTCTGTCAGAGAGCTGTAAATTATTGACATGGATGGATTTTGTCCTCCTCTCCAAGTTTATCTCGTTTCTTACTTTGGCTGCTTGTTCACATTCAAATCAAAATCTATTTACAACTTGATGTTGAATACATTGCAAAGTAACAACTCTGCTTTTTATTTCCGAATGAACACGAGACACAAAACAAATATACCATATCGTCGTGTGCTTTCGTCATACTGGGATATGTTGTTGAGATTTTTTTTATAAGATTCTTTTCCAATTTAACATCTACAGTAACATTATCTGGATCTATTTCAACATTAGATGTACTCTCTTGACCGAAATTATCCAATTAAATTTAACTTTAATGCTAAGTATCTTTTAAACCTTTGTTCATTTAGTAAAATTTCAAAAACGAAACTAGTTGATTATTATACACATTGACATTGTCAGACTGGCTCTAAATCTAGTCAAAAAAACGAGAACGTCAGATCAATGAATTGTTAGTACAATTTATTTTTCCAATACGCGTCTTCTCGGGTCGTTTATACTGTATATTGATCGATGAAGACAGAAATAAGGTTAAAATTCGCCATTTAAAGGCGTGTGTATTAGGTATCACGGTACCAATTGTTTTTCCATAGACCTCAATGCTAATATTTGGAGAGATAAATATAGTTTCTATCCTAATTTAGCATGCATCTCACACACTGTTATAGAGAACAATGTTAGATTATCAATTTGACGATGACGAAACCAGGTACTCCATTGCATTTAAGAGAGATAACTCTGCTGGAACTAGACAGGGGTATGAGTTATCTAGTCACAACATACCTATTTTCAGTCATGTGTATTACATTTTCAAAAAATCATAAAAAATACAAAATTTGATCTATTTAGGAATTAGCATAAATTCACATGTTGCCAAGAGGCTAAACTTTTTTTTAAGCCTAACAGAAAGTACAACTCTTACATAATCCACCAATCATAGCTTGTGTTGTTCTTTATTACTGTCTGCAATGGACCTACACCTTAAGCACCGCCCACCTGAACATGCGCAATTGGTACCGTTATACCATTATCAAAACTGACACCTATAGCAAAATAGTCGGTACCAAATAACTACTTTGCCTAAATAACTAGTGCATTAGTCATCTCTAAGTTCATCTTGTGATGTAAGTTTTAATAAGAACACTATGAGCTGCTGATTCTTTATTTGAGAGTAATATCATATTACTTGTGCGGACATTTGAGTTTTTTTTAACTGCTTCATGATAAAACAAAAAAAAAACAGGTACGATATTAATGTTTTCATCCGGGTCAAACATTACTTTTCTGAAATTAAAAACTCCTTCGACTTTTTTAACAGTCAATGATATTATCGAAACAGTCCGCATTTTTAGATTATCTGTGTTGAACTTGCACAGATAAAATCCAGAATAAATAAAACTTTGTACTTTGCCCTAACCTGGTAATATTTTCATGTGCGAGTCCGTTGCCTTCCTGCACATACAAAGAAGTCTATTCAATATGTTTGTCATTGT
Organism: Unio pictorum; assembly: GCA_030141615.1. Taxonomy (NCBI): domain Eukaryota; kingdom Metazoa; phylum Mollusca; class Bivalvia; order Unionida; family Unionidae; genus Unio; species Unio pictorum. The sequence goes on from JARLTB010000332.1 coordinate 36,441, forward strand.
CATTATAAAAGTCACATCAGCTAATAATGTTTTCCAATAGTCAAAATCCTAACGTATACTTAAGCTTTTAAGCATCGAACACAAAATCAGATATAAGGATCCCAATACATTGGTGTACTGTTCATGTTATTCAGGCTACTGTTTTAATTATCGATCAAGTAGTTTCTTCTTCCTTTTTTTGTTTCCTAATTTTGTGTTGCTTCTTCTCACCCACATATCTCTCTCGATCGATCGATCGATTGATCGATACTTCCATGCATGATGTCCTGAAATCGTAAAATTGTTGTACATACATTAAATTGTTTCATATCTCTATTAGCGTTATTTGATTCGAATGCATCGTCATCAGGTAAAGGTATTTTAGAGTCAGATGTTGTTCTATCAAATATATAAAAAGAATCCCACAACCAGATGTTGCCGTACAAAATTTTCCAATTTAGCTGACTGCACATGTCACACCGGGATCTGTACATTTTCACAGATTAGTGATTTACAAATTTTAAAATGTTATAATCAAAATGATTCATGTTTTGCCGGTAAGACTTTCAGTTTTGGTGTGAAGTGTTGTTGCGGGTAAATATTTTTTTTCCAATATCAGGATGCTACTGATAATAAACTGAGTTTCAGAAGCACAATAATCTCAATAAATTGTGCTTTATCAAATCTAAAGTCCATTTTCATTTCTTATGTGAAATCAACTTTATTTCACAAATACATTGTTCGTATATTTAATGTTTTCCACATTATCCCACAATTGCTGACTTATCTGTTAATTTACTTTAATAGTTTAATTCACTTTGGTTTTACGTCCACTTTTCATATCTGGTAGTTCGGTCTCTTTTATTTAATTGCTGGAATCATTTTTCTTTGTCGCATTAATAATTCATGTACTATTAATTTCAACAGTTCAGTTATTACTAAATGTCAAATGATTATTCTGAAAAGGAAAGAAATATATCTCCAAATATATGTGCATACCATTTGTTCATAATAATTTAATGAGATGCACATAGATTATGTCACCACAGGTACAAATATACTTTCAAAAAATAAGGGATAAAGATTTAAAATGATAATATTAACTTTTCAAACATTTATAACTGAATCTTTCTTTGGTATTGCATTTCTTAAAATATTTATATTTATGTACTAATAATTGTATGGGGTATTTAAAAACTGTGATCATTATTTTTACAAATATATTCTCTTTGTCACATCTTTATATGTTTCTATTTCACTTATTATAACCGGTTTCATGCAATTTCTCTTAGTGGCACCTAGGCATATGTTCTGCCGTCTCCCAATCCATTATGTCATACACATTTAGGGATATGTCAAATTCATTTCCAAACTTGTTCGATATCTATATTTTTGACAACTATTAGATCAATGTATAATTCTAAATCGTATTTTGAGTACCTATCCGCCCAATCACTGGGTGTATGTAATGATGTGTTAAAGCAACAACACAGTCAGTCCCCTTTCACATTGTTGCAAGAAACTTTGATATAAACTCCATTCAAGCAAATCTGAGCAGCATCGTCCTTTGTACGGCTGGTGTCCATTTGTGTGAAATATTAAATATTCAAACCCACCAAACATTCATCTTGTACGTTCCCTTATTTACTATGCAAATGTGTTATTATAAAATCTAGAATTAACTTTCAAGTTACTTTATCCATTTTGCCTTTATTCATTATTTTAATTTATCTGCTTATGCAGCAAAAATTTCTTTGCTCAATGTGTTTCGCCATTATGAAGCTTGGTCATTAAAACCAACTGAGCTTTTACCGAACCAAATTGTCTTCTTTTTATAATGACGATCCTGAAAAATGCCTCTATCATTTCAAAAATGTATGCAATTTTGGATTGCTTCTAGAGTCAATTAATTTATATTATTTCACTTTTAAATGAATCTATGTATTTTGCTTGTGATAGTATTTAAATTATGTCTGCATATTATTTAATTGTAAGGCGAATTGTAGAGGTTATAATGGCTTGTTTGTGTCTCTAACACTTGTCATATTAGCACTGAAATGTTCATTTTGATTTCATTTAAAATAGTTCAATATACTTATTTAGATGCAACAGTTTTTTAAACATATTTAACAAGAAAAAATGCAAATGTTTTATGTTATATATGCTATCTGAAAGTATGTTATGATCATAAATTGTGTATTACTTCACTGTTTTAAGGTAAGATGTAGTTTACATTAGAAAAAGTTTCAACCGCGATCACTTTCACAAAGCACGTTTTCTAATGTGTACTTTTGATACATTGTCTATTTCAGAATGTAACGTATTTGGCTCCATATAGTGTTTCCTTTGTATGTAAATTTGCATATGTTGTCATGAGGCTGTACTTGACACTCATCAATAGCATAATTAACACTCTTAAGGAATTATCTCCCTTGACTATTTGGCAACTGTACTGAATGAAGCATTACTGTTGACATGTAAACATTTTGTAATTATCTTTGTCACCTTCACATTTACCTTTGGTTTGCTAATCATCTTTCAATTTTGACAGGTCATATAACTTTCTTCAGTGTAAAATAAAATGGTCTCAAACTTTACTGCTGAAGTAGTTGAAACGTAGTGTAAATGTAAAGAGTATTCAGTATAGAATATTTTGTTCTAGTCGTACAAAGTCGTGTAGTTGTAATAAATATTTCACTATTGTCCATGTTTCTCAAAAAGTATCTCTTAAATTTATCAAAATAAACAGTAAATGTTTGAACTAAACTGTGATATAAATCCATAGATCCATGTAATTCCCAGTGCTTTGATCATTTGTTTGAAGCATCACGTAAAAAAATGTGTTTGTACACCATTAACTTACCCTCAAAAACATTGTTTCAATTTCAGTTGTGAGTATGAAAAAGCCAAATGTACCCACAGAAATTTAGAAGTGAGCTTTTTTGGAATATGCAGAACCAGATAAGGCAGGTGTGATTTTCCCAATATTCCAATATTCCACATCGATCTATCCCAACATATCTAACAGCATGGTAACAGCATGTTAATCTAAGTAGACATAAATGAGTGCTTCATTTCAGGTATTTCCCAATATAAATTACTCTATGGAAACATGGAAAATGATCGTTGCAAATCATTATGAGCTTTCATATACAGACTACTCTTGCTCCAGTTGATGATAATCATATGAAACAATGAACAAATATTACTAACAACTGATTTGCTTTTTGTTTTCTTTAAAAGAGTAGAAAATGTAAAGCAAATATCAAAGATTATGAAAGCTGGGAAGAAGATGAAAATGGTCCAGCCTGCTTAGTAAGTAATGTCCAGAACCGTTCACCAAATTTGGCAAAAAAAACTGACAAACAGACTGGTAAGAAACCAATGAAAGTGATTTCAGAACCATACAGTTCAGCACAATTGGCCAATAACAACTGACAAACAGCAGACTGGTATGAAACCAATCAAATTGCTTTCAGAATCATACAGTACACCACATTTAGCCAATAAAAACTGACAAACAGACTGGTATAAAATCAAAGTGCTTTCTGAACCATACAGTTAACCACATTTGGCCAATAAAAACTGATAAACAGACTCGTATGAAACCAGCCAAATTACTTTCTGAACCATACAGTTCACCACATTTAGCCAATAAAAACTGACAAACAGACTGGTACGAAACCAATGAAAGTGCTTTTAGAATCATACAGTTCACCACAATGAGCCAATAAAAACTGACAAACAAACAAACTGATATGAAACCAATCAAAGTGCTTTGAAATCAAAATCAGAATAATACAGTTCACCACATGTGGCCAATAAAAACTGACAAACAACAGACTGGTTTGAAACCAATTAAATTGCTTTCATAATCATACAGTACACCACATTTAGCCAGTAAAATCTGACAAACAGACTGGTATGAAATCAAAGTGTTTTCAGAAACATACAGTTCACCACATTTGGCCAATAAAAACTGACAAACAACAGTCTGGTATGAAACCATAGTGTATTCAGAACCATAGAGTTGACCACATGTGACCAATAAAACCTGACAAACAACAGTCTGGTATGAAACCAATCAAATTACTTTCAGAAATATACAATACACCACATTTGACCAGTAAAATCTGACAAACAGACTGGTATAAAATCAAAGTGCTTTCTGAACCATACAGTTAACCACATTTGGCCAATAAAAACTGATAAACAGACTCGTATGAAACCAGCCAAATTACTTTCTGAACCATACAGTTCACCACATTTGGCCAATAAAAACTGACAAACAGACTGGTAAGAAACCAATGAAAGTGCTTTTAGAATCATACAGTTCACCACACTGAGCCAATAAAAACCGACAAGCAACAAACTGGTATGAAACCAATCAAAGTGCTTTGAAATCAAAATCAGAATCATACAGTTCATCACATTTGACCAATAAAAACTGACAATCAACTGGTATGAAACCAGTTGAAGTGCTTTCAGAATCTTTGGATTCTTTTCTCAAGGTCACAAAAGATGGTAGCACAAGCAAAGGAAGAACAAAACACAAAAACATAATTACTATACACATTGTACTTGATGTCTGCTGCACATATTTCAGAGGTTGATACAAAAATAAATGAAATGAGCAAGGTCATGGTTGCTACTTTTTAAGGTGCATCCTGATCAAAATGGAATTGTGTGTGAGCAAATATATCACACATCTCATACCTACAGACAATGCAAGCAATTAGTTCTAGTGTTCATATAAAGAAATCTCATACCTACAGACAATGCAAGCAATTAGTTCTAGTGTTCATATAAAGAAATCTCATACCTACAGACAGTGCAAGCAATTAGTTCTAGTGTTCATATAAAGAAATCTCATACCTACAGACAGTGCAAGCAATTAGTTCTAGTGTTCATATAAAGAAATCTCATACCTACAGACAATGCAAGCAATTAGTTCTAGTGTTCATATAAAGAAATCTCATACCTACAGACAGTGCAAGCAATTAGTTCTAGTGTTCATATAAAGAAATCTCATACCTACAGACAATGCAAGCAATTAGTTCTAGTGTTCATATAAAGAAATCTCATACCTACAGACAGTGCAAGCAATTAGTTCTAGTGTTCATATAAAGAAATCTCATACCTACAGACAGTGCAAGCAATTAGTTCTAGTGTTCATATAAAGAAATCTCATACCTACAGACAGTGCAAGCAATTAGTTCTAGTGTTCATATAAGCTGGGATCTAAATTACACATTTATATTTCGTTCCTTGGCTCAGTGTTACTTTTTTGTGACCCAAGTTCATGATTATACAATAAGCAATAATAAATCTATTGTTTTTTTGTTTTTTTAGGTTTAGGCATCCATGTGTGCAGATATATATCTATACAACTCAAGGCAGATTTCCAAGAACCGTAAACGTAAATCTCTGGAATTAAATAAAATATGCAGCAGTCTCTTACTCTGACTTAATAATTTCTCACACATCCTTGAGCATGTACATGTACAATGTAAGACTTTGTTATCACCTAATTTTCAACAAATGCTGACAAAGATTGTGATTTGTGCCAAAAATTGCTTATACTCACCCACCTGAAAATGCCTGGATTACAGATGTCTATGACTCAGTTATACTAGCCATTTCCTCCTCTCATCCTACAATGTGTCTTTAGTTAAATAAACTTCATTATCTCTTTTGTATATTATTTATATGCATTCATACATGAATACAAACTTTTGAATTGATTTTTTTTCCAATGTTTTATCTCAATCCAAGTATTACATGTCTAAACACAATATTACGGTAGTTCATGTTGTAAAAAGACGGGGAAAAAAAAATGATAAAAACATGACCTTACTTGATTCTTTATTGAACTGTTAAGGAGAAAAATACTAAATGATAAAAACATGAGCTTACTAGATTCTTTATTGAACTGTTCAATGAGTAAAATACTAAATGATAAAAACATGACCTTACTTGATTCTTTATTGAACTGTTTAAGGAGAAAAATACTAAATGATAAATTCATGAGCTTACTAGATTCTTTATTGAACTGTTCAAGGAGTAAAAAACTAAATGATAAAAACATGAGCTTACTAGATTCTTTATTGAATTTGTTTAAGGAGTAAAAAACTAAATGATAAAAACATGACCATACTTGATTCTTTATTGAACTGTTCAAGGAGAAAAAAACTAAGTGATAAAAACATGGGCTTACTTGATTCTTTATTGAACTGTTCAATGAGTAAAATACTAAATGATAAAAACATGACCTTACTTGATTTTTTATTGAACTGTTCAAGGAGAAAAATACTAAATGATAAATTCATGAGCTTACTAGATTCTTTATTGAACTGTTCAAGGAGTAAAAAACTAAATGATAAAAACATGAGCTTACTAGATTCTTTATTGAATTTGTTCAAGGTGAAAAATACTAAATGATAAAAACATGACCATACTTGATTCTTTATTGAACTGTTCAAGGAGAAAAATACTAAATGATAAAAACATGAGCTTACTAGATTCTTTATTGAATTGTTCAAGGAGTAAAAAACTCCTGCCAGTTTACAGTTTATAGCAGTCTCTATATTGTACGAAACATTTTATTTAAATTAGGAACTACACCTGTTTCAACCTTCTTTAAATGTGGTCCTTTCTTATTATATATATACAGGTTCACTGGTTATCAGAACATTTATCACTACTTAAAAACCTTAACCCTTTGAACCCTAATCTCCCCCATATTTTGGCACCCTAACCCGAGCCTCCCTGGCCAATTTTGACCATACCATAGTGAATCTAGCGAATAACATAACACTGGCCGGTATACCTGCCTGTCGGGTTAACATAACACAGGCCGGTATACCGGCCTGTTGGGTTATGATTATAGATAGCAAGGCCGGTATACCGGCCTTTCGGGTATATACACCGTTACAATAGGCTGGTAAACCGGCCTGTTGGGTTCAAAGGGTTAACATAATTCCAGTAATACATGTACATCCAATGTATAGTATGGCTAATTGACCAATTTGCAATATATACACTCATCAGTATTTTTTTTGTCTTGAAAGCAAATACAAAACACACAATAAAAAACCAAATGAGAAGGAGAGAGAAACACATGCACACACAAAGTCAAGCTATTCTTCAGAGGTCATGAATGACTGCATATCCCACAACTTTTAAAGCCATCAGCGCTAATCTCATTAAAAATCTGTTAGAATTTCCAAAGTTAAGCCCTAGTACACCATCATCTTTATTAAACACTTTATGGTTAAACAATATGTTTCACTTTGGGGTATGGGGAGAGTGTGAAGAATACAGAAACATCAAAATGGCGAGAGGGGCCCTGAGTGGCCGAGTGGTCTAAAGCGCTGTCCGTTACGGACCACTGCCATCTCACCTCTGTCTGCGTGTGTTCGAGTCTAAGATTCGGCAAATGTAGTTATGTGAGAAAGCTTGCCAGTAGCTTCTCGTGAGTCAGTGGTTCTTTCCGGTGTTTGTCCGGTTTCTTCCTCCACCATTAATACTGGCCGCCATGTATAGCCTATATTGTGCTGAAAAATGGCGTTAAACCATAAAAAACAAAACAAAACAAAATGGCGAGATGTCTATTTAAAGCATGATTGTAAACTAAATTTAGAATATTTAAAGTTTAACGAAAGACAAATTTCCTGTAGTTTATCATTGCACTAATACATGTAATAGCAACGCTTGGGAAATTTCTAGGAGAGAAATATAAATTTCCATGAAAATCATGAATTAGAATTCTCTTCATGATCCTCAGCTGGATATGCATGTGAGGAATCTTTAATGCATGGTGGTAATTTTACAACCAATTACAACACCAAACACCAATATGCCATATAGATTTATAATTACAACACCAATATGCCATATAGTTATAATTACAACACCAATATGCCATATAGTTATAATTACAACACCAATATGCCATATAGTTATAATTACAACACCAATATGCCATATAGATTTATAATTACAACACCAATATGCCATATAGTTATAATTACAACACCAATATGCCATATAGAGTTATAATTACAACACCAATATGCCATATAGTTATAATTACAACACCAATATGCCATATAGAGTTATAATTACAATACCAATATGCCATATAGAGTTAGAGAAAGTCATGGCAGTAACACTTATCTATAATTCTCTATGAATAGTACAACACATATTATACACACAACACATATATTATACACACAACACATATATTATACACACAACACATATACACACAAAACATATACACACAATACATTATACACACAACACATATTATACACACAACACATATTATACACACAAACATATATTATACACACAAACATATATTATACACACAAAACATATATTATACACACAACACATATACACACAAAACATTATACACACATCACATATATTATACACACAACACATTATACACACAACACATATTATACACACAAAACATATTATACACAATACATTCTACACACAAAACATATTATACACACAACACATATACACACAACACATATACACACAAAACATATATTATACACACAACACATATATTATACACACAGCACATATATTATACACACAGCACATATATTATACACACAGCACATATATTATACACACAGCACATACATTATACACACAGCACATATATTATACACACAGCACATATATAATACACACAACACATATATTATACACACAACACATATATAATACACACAACACATATATTATACACACAGCACATATATTATACACACAGCACATATATAATACTGCAGTATTTACACACAACACATATATTATACACACAGCACATATATAATACTGCAGTATTTACACACTTCATTAGCAATGTATACCCAGTATCATACCAATGGCTACCGTAGAACATTTCCAAATCAGAATTGATAAAAGTTAATAGTTATCCTTCTAATAATTACTTATTATTATTTTCACATCCATCAGTTAAATGTTATAACAGCAATACCTTTTGTTTCATTTTCTCATGTAGGCAGCACGTGTCCTTAGGGTCAGCAAGCCATCCTACTGCTCTTAGATATTTGTATTAATACGCTGTATTAACAAAAAAATCAGCCTTGAAGTGACATGGTGAAATACCTACAACACCTAAAAATAATAACTTTTTTATCATTATCTTTTCTAAAGAACATCAGATATAGTGAGATGATTATTCAGACTTTCATAAAGCAGTAAAGGACTGTATTACATACATAAAAAATGTGATGCAATAATACTGTATATGTTGAATCTGCTAACTATATTGCAAAAGTACAGGGTTATTTTAGTTTTGAATAATAATTTTAAAACTGGGTTAAAAAAATAATTTATGTTAGTGTGTGTACTGTGACAAGGCAGTCCTGGTTGCAAGGTTACATTATTGTCACCCCACTCAACAGAATTAAATTTAATATGCAAGAACAATTTTTTTTTCTTTCACTGACCTTGACCTTGGATCCCAAAATCAATAGGCTCTGTTCCTAAATGTTCAAGTCACCCAAACATTCTGTTGAATGTAGATGATTGATGGCTGAACAGTTTGCCACTTTTCTTCTTACAGACACAATGACCTTGATCTTTAGAACCCCCCAAAATTTTTTTATTCTTATTCCAAGGGCAAACCATCCACACAAGTCCGTCCAAGTAACTGATATTGAACCACTGTTATTGTGCTGAATCCATTTTGATTATTAAAGTCAATGACCTTGACAACTGACTGCAGTATGGTGGATGTATAAGAATTACAAAGCTTTTCTGTTTTATTGCATGCAAGACACTTGTTTTAAAACTAAATGAATTTAGCTCATTAATTACAAATCAAGTCTCTTACATCAATATTTGCAAAAAAAGAAATGAGTTGCATAAAATGTATGTGACATAAGCTTCCTTTAGCAAGTGAAATGTCTAAACAAGTTTGATAAACTTCATGTTTAACAAACATGAATTTAAGACTGTACTTATCACAGAACTCTAGGTTATTCTACTTATCACATAATCAAGTTTAAAGTTCATTCTGTTTATAATTTAACATACATGTAGTTTATTTATCACATAACTACAGTATATTCTATTTATTACATGCCCATAGTTTATTTATTACATGCTACAGTTTATCACATAACTACAATATATTCTATTTATTACATGCCCATAGTTTATTTATTACATGCTACAGTTTATCACATAACTACAGTATATTCTATTTATCATATGCCCAGTTTATTTATTACATGCTACAGTTTATCACATAACTACAGTATATTCTATTTATCATATGCCCATAGTTTATTTATTACATGCTACAGTTTATCACATAACTACAGTATATTCTATTTATTACATGCCCATAGTTTATTTATTACATGCTACAGTTTATTTATCAAGGTTAATTCTATTATTATCAGACCACTCTGGTGGCCTAAGTAGTTAGAATATTAGTCTTGGATGCAGGATGTCCTGGGTCATACCAAAGACTAATAAAATGATGCCAGCTTGGCACTCAGCATTAAGAGGCTAATGTTAAAAATGGTCAGCCTGATGTCAGTATAATGTGACATAGTGGGACATCTTGCCACATGTCTGTAGCATGATGCCCCAGTGCTAGACATCACTATCAACTGCCACACTCCAGATACTGTAGTGATACGACTAATAAATGTTTTAACAATTATGTTAAAAATCCAAACCACAGACACACACACACACACACACACACACACACACACACACACATTCTATTTTTATCATAGAACAACCATTTATTCTATCATCCCATGATCATTTCCAACTGAGAAGATCTACATTGCCATTATAGTTAGTAACTTTAACAAACAAGTCCACTATACTTCCTGTACTTTTCTTCATATACAAAGATTTGACACTTTCAGATGTCAAGGAGAGAATCTTAAGTAATCTAATGGGAATTGTCATCATGATCAATTGACACAATAAATACACGAAAGGAACATACAAGTGAGTTCATTAAGTCCCAATCATGATCAATTAACACAATAAATACACGAAAGAACATACAAGCGAGTTCACTAAGTCCCAATTGCTTGTCTTATTTTTTCATTTACATTACACTTTCATTTCTATATTACTATTATTGTGTACAGAATTAGTCTACTGCTGTGGAAAAAAACACATATGGAAATCAAAAGAATAATCTGCTAACAGAATACATGTATCGCTGTACTTGAAATTTAACTCTTGATGAAGAACACTGTCATGTATTATTTTAACATAATCAGACAGATTGCTATCTTATAATTTAAATGTACAAATTCTTGTAGTGATTTCAGTCTAATGAATAGACCATTTAAAATACCTAATAACATTTTACATACTGGTTCTTGAGAGAAATCCTTAATTGAAATATGCATACAAATGTCAGACAGCTAATAAATAAAGTATAGAAGAAATTTTTATTTTTATTTCTGACATTTTTGTACAATATTTTCCTATATACTTTAAGTCCCAAACACATTCATCTTTCAATTTAGACTTCCATGTGTAAATAGATGTCCACAGTGGGTCTGATCCCATTCACATGGGTAGTTGGATCATGTTTAACATTTTAAAGTTATCTAAGCTTGGATGCTTTCTGTCAAATTTGGATGAATTTTGGTGAGATGTTTAGGAAAAGGTGTATGTTTATTCAATTGTTAGTAATAGCATCTATATTTGATGACAGATTCAATTGAATAAATTTTTGAGAATTTTATGTCAAGATGTTTTCTGTAAAATTTGGTCTTTGTTTTTACGAGTTTCATGTACGAATAATTTCTGCAAAAGTTCATAAATTCTGTTCAGTGGTTACTTTATAAAAGTTGTTTCAAGTTATTTTTATCGTTAGAACTGGTGGCCACAACTAAGTGTGGAGCAAGACATGCTGAATAAATTTCTAAGAGCTTCATGTTAGGATGATTTTCATCAAATTTTGGTCAAATTCTGTTTAATGATTTTTTAGGTGTAAATGCAATCATGACAGATGACAATGATGCAAGACAGACTATTGATGCAAGACAGACAATGTATGATAGACAAAGAATTATTCTGTAAGCTCGCTTGACCCTAAGTTAAGTGACAAATGATGCAAGACAATGTACGATTGTTACAGAATTAGAAAGAAGAAAAAAATTTTGCTTTGCCTGAGAAATATTTGTTTGTGTTGTGCACGCTTATAGCGCTGTCTGGAATGAACAGGTTTTTTCTTCCAGACGAGCGACAGAACAAAACATGTCTCACCACTGTAAACTACTTGCAGCTACAAACATCATTATCACGATATGCACGGGTATTTTATCGTGAATATTACTCACTGTCCTTTGAATTAAGCAAGATTAAGGTATAATCGAGGCAGTGATCAATTGGATCTAGTGAAGAGAGCACGTATTTTCATGTGGTATTTCTAAAAGCCATAGGGGTGAGTGTTAAATTTATTTCATCTGATATGTGAAGTTAATTGAGTTTGTATTGTAATATCATGTAATGATTCATTTATTACAAGGCATATTTGAAACGTTGTGAATTGTGAATTTCTAGTTTTTAAGAGTTTAATGTATTAGTATTTCCAGAAATCATTATTATTACCAGTTTGGTTTTATTGTAGCTTACAAGATTACCAGATTACAAGATTACAACATTATGAGGTGGTTACGTGGTTACGAGGTGATGTAACGAGCTATCTAGATGTCTATATGTATGTACATATGTCTGTACATGTGGTGAAGCCACGACTGTAGACATAGCTAATACAATGGTGCTGTATGCTGTCTGTACGTGTATACGTATGCCTGACTGTACATGTAGTGGATCCGTGAAGGGTGTGAACAGCCGATACAAGAGTGTCAACCCAAGGAACGTGGTGAAACTGTGCGGTTTATCGATAGATGAATCGTGCGACTGTACAAGGGTCAAGAAGCATATGTTTATTCCAATTGTTGTTTAAATTGGCATATTGGTATTTACATAAGATTATTTTGAATCTTAGATGAATTCCATGAGATTTGTGAATCTTACTGACAGTGCAGAACATTTATAATGTATTTGAAAACTTGAGATTGTTTGAATCCCAAGCCTTGTCTATACATGAAACTATACGATTATTTTAGTGTGTACTATTATTTGAAATTGAGGTTTCCTTAAGCTGTATATCAGAGAGATATATATTAATAGTTTATTATCAATGTGTGATAGTACTGAGTGATTGAATCAGGTGTATATTGAGCGTGTGTGAGAATCATTGTATTTTTACATCATACATTTTTCTTTACTTATTAAGTTAATACATTTTGATCTTTCATGCATTGTGTCGAGTTATTCATTTGGTCCAATACCCACTCGGTTACAATTCTGTTACAACGATGGACATAGAATCATTCTGTAAGCTCGCTTGGCTCTAAGTTAAGTGACAAATGATGCAAGACAATGAACGATGGACAAAGAATCGTTCTGTAAGCTCACTTGGCCCTAAGTTAAGGTGAGCTAAAATCAAGATTTCTTTAATAGTTAACTCCTTTGTATGAAAAGTTTTGTCAAAAAAATATTTATTTTTATTGATACATCAACTGTGTACAATACACGAGTCCCTTGAAGAGACTAGTGCTGTACTAGGCAAAATGAATTAACAAGAATTCTAAATAAAACCATTTCTTACGTTTAACTGCCGAGTGTATAAACCATCTCTATTATTCGTTAGCAATAACAAGATTTTCAAATTAGGTACTGTGGTGGACATGCTAGCTGTGAGGCTGTCTTCAATTTCATATTCAACCTATTATACATCATTAGTGAAAACCCCACTCCCTTTTACAATGATCACAGTTTCATTACACTATCAGATATCCTGAGATAATTTAGAACTTGCTACTGTCCTATATGCAGGTACCACTATGCTTTTATGCTTTTTATTTCCCCCAATCGTTATAAATTAATATATTTAACAAACTTTCCGTCACCCAATTCAAAGCCTTATTACTCAAATTACTCTTGTTCTTACTTCTTGGGTTTTTAGGTAACATAATCCAGGATAATTATTTATCTAGCTGCTGTCTTTTATACCTGGCTTGCCCGACTGCATGACATTTGATGCAGGTTTTGTCTTTTTTCTAACAGTCACATGATGCAGCTTACTTGTAATGTGTGTTACATATATTTCAGTCATTCCACTAACAGATAAAAAATTACACGTAATAAATTTTATGTTAAGCAAATTCAAATTTACCACCTTTATAAAAAACACCAAACAATTACCCTCTACCCAAGTACATGCTCTGGCTATGAAGATCAGAGATTTTTGCTGTTGTAAATGGTGATTCTAATTCAGATAGTTAGATTTCCTCAAAGTACTTCAGAAATGAAGAATAGAAAACTTTGCATGCATATTCATGTGGAAATTGCTGAAAATGATGGCAAATTTTCCACATTCCGAGTGGGGGATTGTACAATTCCTTGAACACTAGCAGTTGTTGTAAATGTTTTGCTTTTTCTTACTTCCCAGAATATGGGACAAGGAATTATAGCTCCATTTTATCAACATAATGCTCTAATATTTTCATAGTACAATCTGAAGAGAAATAGAATTTGAACAATTAGTCCTAACTTCAGTGCCCTATTTTTAATTGCTCAGGATTCCAAGAAAGAAAAGCAGCAATTTGTAACTTTCAATTTTACCTGTTTTGAAAACTTGTAAATACAAATTGTTGGATTATTCCTTTATTTACATTTAAATAATTTCTAGAACAATAAAAATAATTGCAATTGGAATGTATTACATGATAATTTAAATGGTGATATTTTTTAATCAGTGCATTGCTGAATAAACATGTAGTCTTTTTCTTTCATATATTGACTGACCACTTTCAGGAATGCCAAGTTTGATGATGTGAAGATGGAGTGGTGTAGTCTAAATCCACATATCAAGAAACACATCCTTTAGAAAGATATCGGCAAACTTTCCCTTGAGTATTGGTACCCATTTCTGTCAAACTCCTAATAGATGTCCTAATACTATTGACACAGCTGGGAAGAAAACCCTCTAAAATTCTGAAAAATATTTGAATAAACTGTCAATGACTCAGTCTATAACTTACACACTTATTGTTCTTAATGGAAAGGAATATGTACAATTGTTGGTGATTTTTTGTTGTTGCTTTCGGTTAATCACAATTTCTCAGTGCAAGATAGGCTATACATGGTGGCCAGTATAATGTTTGGACGAAGAACATGGGAAAACCCTGCTACAAAGCATGGACCCATTGAAGGCTACTGGCAGCTCTCTTACACATCCACAGTGTCCATCCCAAGATTTACCAAATGTATAGAAGCAAGATCTTGATCATTTTAAAACACATTACTCTCTTCACTCTTGAAGAACTAATTCTGGTATTCACTAGAGGTTCAAGTAGTTGGTATCTTTTTGTAAATCCATTAATAAATGTTATGTTCCATTTTTTTCAGACTGATAGGTCTTTCTCTATAGTAAACAGAATTATATGTGATAAAGACAGCATATGAAAACTTTTGATGTCAAAAACACTTTCTATATCAGATGTGTAGTGATAATATTTTCAAGATGGTCACAACAAGACATTATAACAAAACATCTGGTGACAATCATTTGTTGATATGACTTTCCAATTAAAGGAGTAACAGAAAAAAGATTTTCAAGATGGCTCCCATGATGGCCATATTGGATATCAGATTTGCACCATTTTCATTTAGTACCAACAAGATATTATAAATCTCCTAGGTGAATGCATGATGACCAGTCATGATAAAGAATTAACATGATTTTCAAAATGGTCAGTTAGGCGGCTACATAACAGGTCAAATTGGCTCCATTTTCATTTGGAATCAACAATTCATAACAAATCTTTCACCGAACACCAAATGCTGAAATGATCATGCCTTCAGAATGAGTGGTGAGAACAAGATTTTTAAGATGGACACTGTGGCAGCCATATTAGCAAGTAGCACCATTTTCATTTGATACCAACTGGACATCATAAAAAGTCTTCCAAGACAACCACCATTTCTGTTCAGAAGTAACAAGAATAAGACTTTTAATCAGGGGACAATATTTGGCACTGTTTCCAATTAGCACCAACTACACATCATAGAAAGACTTCCATTGAAGACTCAGTCTTGGTATGACTATCCATTTCAAAAGTAGTGATAACAAGACATTAAAAATTTAAAAGGTGGTCACTGTGGTAGCCATAATGAATGTCCATGCTGTACCATTTTCATTTAGGACCATGGGATGACCATGTGTGTAACATGTCAATGCCAATCCTCAAAGGAAACCAAGCATGTCCTGATGACCATCCCATAATCTAGAAGAAATAAAAGTGTTAAAAAGAATTGTATAAATTATGGCTATAGATGTACCATATATTCTTTTTAAAAAAAAATATTAAATTTCATTTCCTGTGTATGAATATCTCTAGCTAAAACTATTAATAAATTTTCAGTTTATGTAAGTTCAACAACTTACAAACTTTCACCAAAGTTCCTGTACAAAAGTAATTACACCCCTTCAAGAAAAGGTTTAAAATGACTGATGTCATCTGAAAAGTTAAAGAGTAAACAAAAATTACTGACATTAAAGGTATATCTTTAATAATAATAATACTTTGCATGTGGATATGAAGCCAAACAAAATAATAAAATAACTTGAAAACAGATTGACTCATATTTACACTATAATAGCTGACACATTATGAAGATAGAAGGATTGTCATGTACAGATTTCATTGCTCAGACATTACAATTATAGCAGTAATGAAACTTCCAAAAGTAAAATCTGAGTGCATTGTTGATTGAATACATTAAATGCATAATGAATAGAAATCTATCATTCTAATAAAAAAAAATGATGGTATCTAAACTGGCATGATAAACTTAATTTTCATTAATAGGTGAAATGAAACTTCTTTGACTCAGTGATGCTTTCATACAAAACTTTGCATTAATATATATATATATATATATATATATATATATATATATATACAATTTTGACTTGGTACAATATTTACAACATACGCAAAAAAATAATGATTAACAATTCAATGAAAATAAATGTAGAAATGCTTGTCTCCTTGTTCACTAAACACTATCTGAAGGTAAGAACACTTTTCACAAATCAATCTGAAATTAATAATCACAAAACAATTTACCTATCAGCTGAAGTGTGGTAAATTTTATGTAAAACACATTAACTTAAGGGCACATGTTACTCATTCCAATGAAAATGCGGATACTAAGAACTAAGAAACTTGTCAAGTTCAACATGGACTTTAATGATACATAAATAAACATATAAATGACATTTTTTGTCTTTTCATACAAATCAAAATTTTTTGTTAAGCTCATACATTATCTGATGGTATCCATCCCATCTGACTAGATCTAATCTTCTGCACAAGCATACTTGCTCAACCAGTCAAAGCTTCTCTTTCACAAGTGACAAGAAAATTATTGAAAATGTATCAGTCATGAGTGACAAGAAATGTGTACAAAATGTATGTCACAAGTGACAAGAAAGGTATACAAAACATGTATCAGTCACAAGTGACACGAAAGGTACTCAAAACATGTGTCAGTCACAAGTGACACAAAAGGTATACAAAACATGTGTCAGTCATGAGTGACAAGAAAGGTACTCAAAACGTGTCAGTCACAAGTGACAAGAAAGGTATACAAAACATGTGTCAGTCACAAGTCTTTTTAGTGATTTATCTTGACTCTAGGTTCTGGACAAAACAATGATCCCTAATCACCTTCTCTGATTTATAAGTAATTTAGTTTCTTGCACTGTCCAGCATGTGGTTATACAGAGTCAGAGTCAGTGCTATTGCATACAAGTTAGGTCATGCAAATCAAAGAAGTTAGGAGTCACATGATCACATGCATGACTGAACATTGCACAACATGCTATTAAAAAAAAAACCAGGTTGTGTATGTAATTCATGGCATAATTGTTTTATATATGTAATCCTTGATATTATATATGTAATCCATGACATCATTGTTTCATATATGTAATCCATGACATAATTGTTTTTTTATATATAATCCATGACATCATTGTTTCATATATATAATCCATGACATCATTGTTTCATATATGTAATCCATGACATAATTGTTTCATATATGTAATCCATGACATCATCGTTTTATATATATAATCCATGACATCATTGTTTCATATATGTAATCCATGACATAATTGTTTTATATATGTAATTGATGACATAATTGTTTTATATATATAATCCATGACATCATTGTTTCATATATGTAATCCATGACATCATTGTTTCATATGTGTAATCCATGACATAATTGTTTTATATATATAATCCATGACATCATTGTTTCATATATGTAATCCATGACATCATTGTTTCATATATAATCCATGACATCATTGTTTCATATATGTAATCCATGACATAATTGTATATATATATATATATATATATATATATATATATATATATATATATATATATATATATACAAGTAGTATAATTGTTTTCTATATGTAATCCACAACATAATTTCTGTTCTGCCAGTAAGTTCATATTTTAGATACAAAATTATTAGACTTTTTCTTTTTTTGACCTTGCTGTTTTTATATTACTAGAGAAAAACTTAATTTTAATTTTCATTCGTGTAAAATAATTTAAACTTTAACAAATCTAAGCATAAGGCTGAAATGAAGGAAACTATAACAGCCTACAGTATAAAAAACCTCCTGGCCATGTGAAAAAAATGGAACTTACAGTGATTGTACACTAGAATGTTCTGCCTAAGATCAAAAACATTCTGGAAGCTCTGTTCAAATAATATTTGTTATTAAAATATTATATGATTAAAAATAATACTTATTATTAAAATATTGTATGATTAAAAATAATAGATGAATTACTACTCAATCTAAAAAACAGTATAATCAATGAGTCAAAGTAAGCTCAAATTCTCACTATCAATATATACCTGTGTATATATAACACAATCTAGGCAGAAACAAACCATATTTAAACTCCTAAAACATTTTAATTACAGTATTGTTAAAATTTCAAAAATATTCTAAGATTTAAAATGCAACTTCATAGAAATTCTTTGATATGCTTCCATTGAAAGCAAAATCCCAAGGAATAACCATGTCATCTTGAAAAACAATATATAAGGAAATATGTTTAATACCACAGAACTGGTGTCACAGTCTGAAGCAAAATATTCCATTATAAAGATCAAATTAGTGCACAGTCTAAATTGGAATATTCCAATATAAAGATCAAATTAGTGTCAGTCTGAATTAGAATATTCCATTATGAAGATAAGATTAGTGTCACAGTCTGAAGCAGAATATTCCATTATAAAAGATCAAATTATTGCACAGTCGAAAGCAGAATATTCCATTATAAAGATCAAATTAGTGTAGAATATTCCATTATAAAGATCAAATTAGTGTCACAGTCTGAAGCAGAATATTTCATTATGAAGATCAAATTAGTGTCATAGTCTGAATTAGCATATTCTATTATAAAGATCAAATTAGTGTCACAGTCTGAAGCAGAATATTCCATTATAAAGATAAAAATAGTGTCACAGTCTGAAGCAGAATATTCCATTATAAAGATCCAGTTAGTGTCACAGTTGAAAATTAAATATTCCATTATAAAGATAATTAAGCATATTTATTCACACCAGCATTCTGTTCGAAGTCGAATATTCTGTAGTTACACAGGGCAAGCAATAATAGCTCAGTGAGTAAAGCACCAGACTCCTATTCTAAGGGTCACTGGTCTAAAAACCTACCCAGGCCAGCCTGTCCTTGTACAAGGCACATAACTCACAAAAACACCAAAATATAATCAATCATTCCTTAAAAATGACATTAAAACCAGCCAAAACAAACAAAAAAACAAAAAAAGAATGCCACTAATGTGGACTACATGTGCATATTTTCATTTTCATGTAACTGTAATTGTTATACTTGTCTGTATGCTGTCTGTATGCTACCAACCTGGCAGACAGCTCTTAAATCTGTCATACTGCCTTTCAGTAATTACAAGCATATTGATGATGAAAAAGTGTGCTATTACAGCCGAAATCCTTAAATCTGAATCCTCAATATACCAGAAACCACTCCAGACCAACATTTTTTTTAGTCACAAATTTCTCTTTTAATATCACATTTGTCCCAGGAAAACTGAAATCACTCAACTCCAAAACAAATTCTTATTGCACATTTCAATTTTACACTTAAAATAGCCCAATAAAATCAAAACTCAATTCAAACCTGAAAATATATTTTACTTGCTAACTTCCTGAAACATGCAGGAATAACGATACTGGGGCTGACCAACGAGACAAAGACCCAGAAAATATCCCAATGGTTTGAGAGTTTTAAAGCAATACTTAACAAGTGCACCAACACAAATTTAGGCTGACAATAGGCTAATACTTTGCACCATACAAAAGAACCAGTGAATTATTAATAACTAAACTCTTAAATGTAAATCCTTTAAAAAATACTATATCTGCTTATTATCTAAATGTGATTATGTTGTTTTTTGTATAAATAATCAATAGAACCTTGTTTGCCAATTTTTTAAATTAAATATCTGGGCTTTATTAACCAGGCATGTAGCCGGCCTTTGGATACTGTGCTGAAGGAGACCAACAAAGTAGTATTCTAAAATTCCGATTCACTCAATGTCAAACCCTGAAGATTTAGATCTTACACAGAGATTAAAAAACTTGTTGCTAAGTTATTTTTCTACAGCGCAAGAAATGGAGCTAATGCAAAATGCTTTGTTTTAAAATTGATTTAAAAAACACACAACGCTCCAAACCTTCTTAAAGCCAGAATCATGAACTTTCATAATTCTAATAGACTTACTTATAAAAGTGTCACATTCTTCAAATGTGACAAGGACTAATTTTTTGTACATGGATCAGCTGCACTTATTCAGGTGACAATGTAATTTTTAGAAGGAATGTGTATTGTTTAGCTAATTCTTCATTAAATATATGTATTTAAGAAAATAACAACTCTGAGCTCTCTTACAAACAGAGATGCTCTCTCTCTCTCTCTCTCTCTCTCACACACACACACACACACACACACACACACACAGACCTGCAAAAACTTAAAAGAGCCAAAATTTCTCAACAGCAAAGAAAAACTGTTGAGTTCCCAGGGGATTTTGATTTTGAGATGTTATAAAAAATGTATAGATATCTAAATACTTCCTAACTGAGGCAGTCTATCTGGACTATCTGTAAACTGAAGATAATAAATAATTCTCAAAGAAAAACTTGAAAACTTTTAAAAGACAGCAAATTTTGGCTGATCAAACATATCTGTGGAAAATATATTTTAAGATAATTCATCATAATAAACAATTACTAAGACAGGATTTAAAGTCATTTCTGTACACTCTAGAATGTCACATGCATGTGACAGTGTTAATTCTCTACCAAGATGGATAGAAGAAGAAAAACATTGAAAAGATGAGATTTCAAATATAACTCACTTTCAAATAGATTAATGCATTTGGTCTATTTTTATCTTTATCCTAGGTATCACAATACTAGTTTGCTACAAAAAATATCACATATGTAACAATATATATCACAAATGAATTTTGTTCCCTTAATAGTTCCTGTCTATTATGGTTGATGCTTCTTCACCCTTCTTCATAAGCATCCTTTGGCATCCATACAGTTGCATGAGTGTAATGTATAAAAATATAATGATACAACACATTACAAATTTTCAATGATTCTCTTTAGACACCATGACATATGTAGATAAGAAAAGTATCTAGCTAAGCCATTGTAATCCATTGTTAGACGTCTTTACACAAATATCTTTACCCTGATGCTGCATGCATAATAAATCCCTAACAAATCAAATCCATTCTGCACATTTAAATTACACTCTGGAATTAAGCAACTAAAATATATGTTAGGAAGCTACAATATTCAGACTAATGAGATTCTGCTATGTCTCACCTGCTCTGGAGCATTAAAAGTAGGTCACTTTGACATACATATTCCCACTGTATGAAGTACCATGAAAAATGTATATAACCGCTCCAGTGGCCTAGTGGTTAGAGCGTACATCACAGAAGTGCAAGGTTGTGGGTTCAATCCTCGGCAAAGTCATACCAAAGACTTGCAAAAATGGTACTAACAGCTGCCACACTTGGCACTCAGCATTAAGAAGTTAGTGTTAGGACTGGTTGGCCTGGTATCAGGATAATGTGACTGGGTGGGACATCATGCTACATGTCTGCAACATGATGCCCCAGTGCTTGACATTACTATAAACTGCCTCACAACAGACACTGTATCGATATGACTGATTTTTTTTAAAGCTATGTTACAAATTCTAATAAAACAAACAAACATGTACATACTTGTCAAACTGTACATACACACAGTGTCACAAGCTTAATGTAATCAATGGAACATGAAATGTATGCCACTGTGACCTACTTTTAACTGTGGTGATTAATACCCTCCAAGATGTCAATGCTAACACCACAACAATAAGAATTATGATGACAATAGACAATATAAAAGATAAACAAGGCAACATAACATATACAGTAAATACCTATACAATCAATAGGATGAACAATAACAGCAAGGTGTAAGTATCAAAGCTATATGAAACCCTTATACCAATTAACCTGGAAATGTTAGAAATTCTGTTAGGCAAGGACAATAGTTTTCTTTTCTTAAATTTGTATTTCTTTTAAAAATGGCAATGTTAAGAATGTCAATATTGTTCGAGTTCAGTCAAGCCAAAAATCTCAACATCATTTGAGTTAAATCAAGCCAAGAATGTCAACACTGTTTGAGTTCATTCAGGCCAGGAAGGTTAACATTTTTTGAGGTCATTCAAGCCAAGAATGTCAACATTATTTTGAGTTCATTCAAGCTAATAATGTCAACATTGTTTTGAGTTCATTCAAGCCAAGAAAGTAACCAATGTTTTGAGTTCATTCAGCGATGAATATCAACATTGTTTGAGTTAAAAAAAAACAAATTAAAATCTTTTCATTCATTCCTATCATGTATGCACAGCTTCAGAATTCCATTGTCATTCTTGACAGCATTGAAGGTAAAATTGGGGAAAAGAGGCAGAAAGAGGAAGAACTTATAAAAGGGCTAGTTAGGTGTGGCTAGTGAATCCTCAGGGATGGCCTATTTTTAAAGACACTTGACTGAACACCGAGATCAGGATGGGGTGGGCATGAAGGTCAGGTTGGGAGAGATCACAAAACTGGGGGGGGGGGGGGAAAACCTCACGACTTTAACAGTTGTAAGATGCCACTAGTGTTGAGCTTGTTTTGGCCATGTGTGAGAGGTGGAACAAAGTCTTGTTGTAAGCTCCACTTCTTGCTCTGCATGTCTTCCTGGCACACACACATTCCACAGTAAGGCACTTTGGGACAAATATCATGGAATTCACTAGAACTTCTGGGTGACTTGCCTAGAACATGTCGTGTACATACATCCAGGGTGCCAGCATGACCAACAATTAGCACGTTTCCACCTGTTTTTAAACAGAATGGATTATTAATTAAAAAATACTCAAACGCAAATAAAACTAAATGAGAATGCATGAAAAAGATATTCCAAAGAATTCTGATAACACATAAATATTGTTTTCAGCACATATAGAAAACATAAATGATACATGTATAAATCTTATTTAAAGTTAATACCTTGATGCACTTGCAAATATGTATAAACCAAAACAAATTCTGCAGAATGATGTATTGCCTGCTTTCAGTCAGCATGGAAAAAATATGCAGCATTGTCAGAACACTGTCTTGCCTGCATCAAGACTGAATGAAGGAAAAAATACCTAGCATAGTCAAATACACTATTGCCTAATTCCAGTCTGTAAGAAAAAGAAATAGCATAGTCAGAATGCTCTATTGCCTAATTCCAGTTTGTAAGATTAAATAAATAGCATAGTCAGAATACTGTATTGCCTTCTTAATACATGCCAACTCCTGATGAAGAAAAAGTATAATCCAAGTGGTCAAAAAGAGAAATCCAAGCAGAAAAAGAGTAATCCACATATAACATGCTAAATTTCAATTAACATTGATTTATTTGCCCCTCTCATCTTTTAACATTTGTTACTGGTAAAGATCCAATATTCCTTTCATAACCTGACAAAGAAGAGGAAATTTATTTCTTCCAGTGATAGAGTCTTTTAGCTGGGAAATAAGGTGCCATTGCACATCAACTCTATCTGTATAAAGTATATTGTCAGGTAGAATTCCAACTTGATACTTCAGGAATTCTCCTTCCAGATGATCCAAGTTAGACAAGGGTGACAATAGAAAGAGATATCTCTTGACAAAGAATCTAACACTTCTGAAGCTTTTTGACTGTCTCTCGTTTACATCAGTGACTGAACCATTAAAAAGCACTTCATCTCTATATGGGAATTTATGAAGCATGTAATCACAGGCTGTAGCATAACTAACATTATCATAGAGCACCTTCACAGGAAAAGTAGAATTGTGTTCTATGAATTCCCTTGCTTCTACACCAATAGCTAGATCTTCATTATCTTTCTGGTTTGCATGGTCATGAAAGTCTATATCAGTTAAAAGCTTGGCTGATGCAATGATTTCTGGCTTAAAAAACTTAGCAAATCTGACAACTGGTTTGACAGAATCTTGTGCATAATATGAATGCATGGTTCTTCTTTCTGCAAGACAACATTTGCTGCATCAAACAATGGAATGGCACTCTTCATAAACAAGCAATATAGTTTTGTAACTGGATTATTAAGCCTTTTGAAAACCATCTCACATTTTGAGTCTTCAAAGCAGTGAACAGATTCTTTTTCTTTCTATGACATCTTAGTATCCAGTTTGCTAGTTTTGCCCTAAGATGAATGAGAAGATCCAGTATACTTTGTACTCAATTTATCCTCTGAAGAACCAGATCCAAATGGCTGATGAAGTTTTCTGTCACAAGATTTATCTTTCACAATCTTGATCTGAGCCTGGAGGCCCTCTAGCTGGATAGATAGAAAAATCTCAAATAAAAATCCCATGGATTTAAATTTCTTTCTTTCTGATAAACCAATCTCTTTATTGTTAGTATGTCTATCTATACATTCATCTCTTGTTCCTTTCTGACTTGCAATAACAAATTCTGCTTTTGTACCACTCTTCTTCACTTTTCCCCCCACGTTTGCTCTGTGCAGATTCACTTTCAGTTCAAAATAATGCTTGTAGTGCATTCCAAAGCTCAAGTAAATGGCTAATACATTTGCCAAGGGATAACCATCTTGTACATACATGCTTTATTACTTTATAGTCTTCAAGATCAAACTGATCTTGTAACAACTTTAGAGCTTATTTCCTTTGACTACTTTTCTCCAAATAATAGTAGATATCTATTAACAAATGGCCAATATCTACTTCTAATTTATCAGCAACCTTACCAGCAGCAAGGTGCATCAAACGACAGGGACAACCTGTTATGAACACTGATGGAGACAACTCCTTTATAAATTCCAGTCATCACTGATACATTATCACCTGCAAACCCCATACAGTTCTGCCAACTTTTGTCATGTTTCTTCGAAGCATTGTCAAGCAAATCAAAAATGTTTTGTCCAGTGGAATCTACTGTTAATTCTGAAAACGAAAGAAGAACACTCATGACTTTTTCACTGTCAAAGTATCTAACACATACTGTGTACAACTTTTATTGTCATAATCACAACTCCCATCTGTGGCAATACTAAACAGACCGAATTTTCATTGCTTCTGCAATTTTAAGTGAAGTATCTTCTGCTAAGCACCGAACAATGTGAGATGATTCTGTTCTTGCACAAGCATATTTTTCAGCAATTTTGGAATCAGGAAACATCTGCTTGAACAAGGGACCAACGTGGTCTGCTACCGCTAAGGGTAGTCTGTGTTTTATTAAGAACTCGGTAAATAACACCTCAGCATTTATAGCATTCATATCTACACTTGAGCTCTGCTGTAAAAGAAGTTACCTTAGTACTGGAATTCGTAAGGCTAGCTAATTCGATGTGTTTCCTTGTTTTCATGTGTTTTTCCACATCAAATTTACCACCATGACCAATGCTAAAATCGTTTCTGCAGTCTGCAATGAGCATGATGCTGTCCTAGAATGGAATGCTGTATTATGCCATTCATATATTCATCTTTGAATCTTTGGAGGATTTGTTGTTTTGTATTTATCTGATCCATCTGCAAAGTTCTTGGAAAAATAATTGTTCTCTAACATACATATCGACTAGAATCCATCTTAACATCTGAAGTCATTTAGCACCAAATATTAGACGTCACATGATGCTGCCCTCATCATTATGTCTTCATATTTGGAGGATTGTTTTTTGTTTCGTTTATTGTTGTCTTTTTCTAACCCATCTGTGAAATTTTTTAAAAGCAGATACTTTTGCTCTCATATACGCATTGACAAAAATAAATTATACTTTTTAGCACCAAAAACATTTAGACTGGTTCTGTACAATATATATATTAGAACAAAGAATATGTGCATATATATTTTTATAAAATAGAAACAAGCCTGTTCTCTCCTCACTAAGCCATAAAGCTGCTATAAATAAAATATGTCGAAAGTTTGAAAGTTTCTAGGTAAAAGGATAGTTTCTATAAACAGAACATGATACTGTTAGGAAACTCCACGGACAAGTGTACTCATATATCGTAGTTATGTAGAAGCGGTCTTTTCTAAATTAGTCTGTAGGATTAATGGAATGTTCATACAAATGAGAAAACAAATTTTTTTAAAAATTTGGAAGGTGGATATACCTAAAAAGCATAATCCATGTTCTGCCTATTATCTGCTGGCGAGGTAAATAGCAAATTAAATATTTAATATGAACATTAATGAAAATGGTCATGATCTGACATCTAGCCAGAAGTTCTGAGTATTAAACATTTCATGTTACTATTTGATTTTTAGCACAGTATATTCATTCAACACTGGCAGTATCTACGACAACCTGCTTTTCATGAAGAGAAGGGAACACAGTTTGATATTTCTATTCATGCATTCATTTGCATGTTTTTCATTCCATTTTGTATTCCACACTGTAACAACTACTATATACGCTTATTTATAAATTGTGTCCAAATGAAAACTGCATAGACAAAGATCTGTTATTACATAGTGCACCAGACGATCATTGTCTATGCAGTTTGTTAGGAATAATCAGCAGAACAAACATTTACAGACCCTGATCTGCTGGTATGTAATGGTAGAACAGGGTCTGTGTTATTTGAAGTTGAACCAAATATGCCAATGTTATGCCACTGTAGTCCAAATATGCCAATGTTATGTCACTGTAGTCCAAATATGCCAATGTTATGTCACTGTAGTCCAAATATGCCAATGTTATGTCACTGTAGTCCAAATATGCCAATGTTATGTCACTGTAGTCCAAATATGCCAATGTTATGTCACTGTAGTCCAAATATGCCAATGTTATGTCACTGTAGTCCAAATTATCTATCATCATTCTGACCAGATCTAGTGAGTGTTGCTGCATGCCAAAACAAATTTGTCTTACTTTCATAATCATCTGGTGACTGAGTCTATATTTACCTATTACTTTTCATCTATAACAGAAAAGTTTCAGCATAAAAATAACCAGACCAGGCTATAGAATCCAGTAAGGTAACCAATCTATTATTTCCAGTAGTTATGACCTACAAAGAACACGTAATATCAATTTAAAATAGTTGTTGGGAGGAAATGCAACTTACCATAAATATTTACATTACAATTTTCAGTCTTATTTTGGATTTTAATTCCTGATGTGGGGTGAAGATGAGCAGTTTATGAATTGTAACCTCTTTATGGATTCACCATCTACTCTATGTGCATAACAACTGGCAGATAATGACAAGAGGTCCAAGGATTTACTTAGAATGGTGGGGATAACAGAACAAATGAATGTACTGTTACAGGAGTAAATTCAAGCCTTGTAACAGACACTCAAATCAAAACTCACCTTCAAGTTCATGCTTCTTAAGTATTTTCTTGGCAATTTCTCCAGACCTCTTGTAGTACGCCTCTATCGTCTCATCAAAGTCCAGTTTGGGGCCAGAAATGTAGGATACATATGACGTGTCCACATTAAAACCATGCTGCTGCAGCTCTTGAGGAGTGAACCACTTGGGCAATCCTAGCTGGTACCACCCCATCCACTCAAACAGCCCTGGCTCTATATGAAGTGGTAGACTGACACCAAGACCTGAGGGCAAATTTTATGAATAAGAAAGTAATCAAGAAGAACTGGTAGACTGTGTGAATATGCATGTGCTATTTCATTGCCTTAATGTCTACAATTGCCAGTCAGCTATACAGTATACATGGTCGTGTACAGTACACAAACAGCACATTGCCCATGTTTTAATCATACTAGGTGCTGCTCAATGTCTTTAAATACACTATGCCCATGAAATATCCAGTCTCAATGTCTTTCAATATACTATGCCCATGAAATATCCAGTCTCAATGTCTTTAAATACACTATGCCCATGAAATATCCAGTCTCTAGCTGTATTTTGTTTACCAGGTGTATTTTTAACTCTACTTCACTTAATGAATTCTACTTCTTGAACAGTGTTTTGAATACCTCTTTATTCCAAATGGACTATGACACAACTGGCAACATCTAAGGTCATAAATCAATTAAGTCTGTTATCCAACATGTACCATTATCTGATACCACTTGTTAACTCCTGGAGATTTCACTGTGATTTTGGGTGTACTCCAGTGGATACTACACACAAGTGGAGAAAGTCAATACACTTTGTGTGTACTGTACTTTGTTTACAGAAGAGGATATAAGACCATAAATTCAAGTTATATATTGTAAAAATCAACAATTGCACAGTAAAATCAACATGGATGCCTAATCCTATACTGTACAGTAAAATAAACACAGATGCTGAATATTATATTGTACAGTAAATCAACATAGATGTCTAATTCTATATTGTACAGCAAAATCAACACAAAGATCTAATCCTATTGTTACGGCTATTGGATTTAATTTTATTTATTTTTGATTGTTAAATCCAAATTTGTCATTTAGGGTTTAATATTTATTCATTAAATGGGAAATTTTTCTAGAAAATTCAGTTGACCTGGACTTTACTGTAAACAAGTTTTGACCTTGGCTTACAGTGGTCTAGTTCCTGACCTTGCTTTAGACATTGTCTACAGGTCTTCAATTTCATTGGTTAATTTCAGGGACAACATTTTATAAGTGAATGATTTCCTTCTAGAACATTCCATTATTACGTGACTAGGTGAAGGTAGACTCTTCTTCTGACCTTCTATCAATTTCTAGAAAAGCGCGTGATTACTTGTTTACTTCAGAAAAACAATATATATAGCTGTGTTTTAGAAGCTAACTTTAGTAGAATATAAATTGGGCTTATTTTAAAGAAGTTGTGTATTTTCTGTTCGAGTTTAATATCTTGTTCTGGACTGTGTCAATTCGTTGGAAAAGAAGAATTATTCTATTTATCTGAAAAAGGACATATGTTTCATAATTTCATCTGGATGATTTAAAAACAAGAACTGCATCACGTGACATTGTCAGCCATTTTGGATTATTACATCGTCAAGATTCGAACCTGGAACTATTAGAACATTTATTTATTAGGACTTCTAATTTCCTTAGTGGATTATTTTTGTGAATTTCATATTTGTTGGATTTGATTCTCTAAAACAGTAAGTTCATTTATTTTATGAAAATAATTGTACTAAATAAATCATTGTTAAAGTTATACAAGCTTGTTAGTTTTCACTCTTTCTGTGTTGCTGCTTATTCGAGCCTAAGCACGTAACATAGAATTGGGGGCTCGTCCGGGATTGAGATTGAGATTGAAATAAATTTGAATTTAAATTTGAATTTCCCCTAGTTTTTGAAAATTTCAAATCTTTAGTGAGACTAACACGCTTGTATCAAAATGACATCCAAGGTAGAAATATTTCTTTCTAATCCTACCCAGGAGCAATTAGATCTTTTCAAAAAAGATGAGTTGGTTCAACTTGCCAGGAAATACGATCTTTCCGAAGTGAAGGCTTCTTTAACGAAACAAGATATCAAAAAGATTTTGGTCCAGTATTTGGTAGAACAGGATGTTTTGGAACAAAGTGCTTTGATTCCAGTCAGTAAGTCTGCATCAGACTCTGACATTAAACTAAAGGAATTAGAATTAAAATTCCAGATGGAATTAGAGTTAAAGAAGCTGGAGTTTCAGGAAAGGGAGAAAGAGAAACAAATTGAATTACAAAAAGAGCAAATGCGAATTGAGAGAGAGGAGAAAGAGAAACAAATTGAATTACAAAAAGAGCAAATGCGAATTGAGAGAGAGGAGAAAGAGAAGCAAATTGAATTACAAAAAGAGCAGATGCTGATTGATAGAAAAAAAGAGGAGAGAGAGAGAAAGGAAAGGGAGAAAGAGAGACAATTACAATCTGAAAAAGAGGAGAGAGAGAGAGACAAGAAAGGGAGAAAGAAAGACAATTACAATCTGAATTAGAGTTTAAGAAACTGGAATTACAGGAAAGGTTACAAGAAAAACAAATTGAACGAGAGCGAGAGAAGGAAGAAAGGGAATATCAGTGTAAAATGAAAGAATTAGAGCTGGCAAGTGAGAATCACCATCATACTTCAAATCAGAATTTTGATTTAGCAAGGAATATTAGATTAGTGCCCCCTTTCAAAGAAAAAGAAGTAGACAAATATTTTATTCTTTTTGAAAAAGTTGCAGAAAATTTAAAGTGGCCAAGAGAGAATTGGACTCAGTTACTACAATGTGTAATTACTGGTAAGGCTAGTGAGATTTACACTTCACTGTCTGTTCAGCAAAGTGGTGATTATGACGTAGTTAAAGAATGCATTTTAAGAGGTTATGAGTTAGTCCCTGAAGCTTATAGGCAAAAATTTAGAAATTACAGAAAAGAAGCTGGACAAACTCATGTCGAATTTGCTAGACAAAAAGAGCAGTTGTTTGATAGATGGTGTTTAGCCAAGAAAGTTGAGCAAGATTATCAAAATCTCAAGCAAATTATATTAATTGAAGAGTTAAAAAACTGTGTTCATAGTGATGTTAAAACTTATCTTGAGGAGCATCAGATTGAAACCTTGGAAAATGCTGCTCAAGCTGCTGACGAATATTCTTTGACACATAAAGTTCCTTTTGTTAACAAGACTTCTACTCAACAATTTACTGGCAGAAAAGAATTTCCGCCTAATTCAAGCCCTTCTAAAACTCAAACTAACACAACTTTCAAAAATCAGACTTCAGAGAAGTTTGATTCTAGATCCTTGTCTCTTCCGACGTGTAATTTTTGCAAGAAAAAAGGACACGTTATTTCTGATTGCTACAAATTGAAAAATAGGCAACAGAATCAAGATAGACCAGTTCCAAATGCTCTTATTTACAAGAGGTCAAGGTCACAGTCATGTATTGAAAGCAATACATTTGTTGGGTCTAATAAATCCCAGTCTGATTTTGATATGGAGAATTATGAACCATTCATATCGAAGGGTTCTGTATCACTTTTGGGTGATTCAGCCAATCCCACCCCTATTAAAATTTTAAGGGACACAGGAGCCTCTCAGAGTCTTTTATTATCAGGTACTTTGCCTTTATCTGAGAAGTCTTCTTCTAATGAAAGTGTTCTTATTCAGGGGTTGGAGTGCTGCTTTGTTAATGTTCCTCTCCATTGTGTAAATTTGTCATCAGACTTAGTGTCAGGAACTGTGACAATCGGAACAGTCTCGGTTTTACCTGTTGAGGGAATAGGTTTATTGCTAGGCAACGACTTAGCTGGAGACAAGGTTGTGGTTAATCCACTTGTAACTGACAAGCCTAATTTGGATCAGAAAGTTGATCCAATTGAAAAAGAAATCCCTGATATATTTCAAGCTTGTACGGTTACTAGAGCTATGGTAAAGAAAGCTCTTGAGAATGAAGTTGAAAAGGGCAGTATTCCCTTCGTTGACACATGCATGGGTCAGGATTATGTTATTGAGGGCAGCATTCCCTTATCTGACTCCTGCATGGGTCAGGCTTATTTTGAAAAAGCCAATATTCCTTCAACTGACGCTTGTAAAGGTCAGGTTTTTGATGAGGTCACTTTTACTCTTGGTTTAGATCAATCAGAAAGTATTGATCATAGTGATCCTCTTTTGACAACTCATTCTCTTTATTTTAATCAGGGTGATGATTTTGAGAGTGATGTTACATAAAGCGGCATTCCTTCAACTGGCACTTGTATAGGTCAGGTTTTTGATGAGATCACATTTAATCTTGGTTTAGATCAATCAGAAGGTATTGATCATAGTGATCATCTTTTAATAACTCATTCTCTTAATCAGGGTGATAAACGACAGTCACTTGTTGTTGAACAGGAAAAAGATCCCGAGATCTCCTGTTTGTTTCAAAGGGGTCATAAATGAGACTGAAGTTACTGAAGTTCCTGTCTATTATTTCATTAAAAATGGAATTCTTATGAGAAAATGGAGACCTCCCGAGGTACCTGCTGGTGATGAGTGGTCAGTGAACTATTAAATAGTAGTTCCAAAACCTTACAGACAGGAAATACTTAATCTGGCCCATGAAACTCCTTTGGCTGGTCATTTAGGGATTAATAAAATGTATCACAAGATCTTGACTCACTTCTATTGGCCAGAAATCAAAAGTGATGTTGTCAAATAGTGTAGATCTTGTTATGCTTGTCAAATGGTAGGAAAACCCAATCAGAAGATACGTAAGGCTCATCTGCAACCTATTCCTACGTTTGATGAAACATTCAATGGAATTATGGTAGATTGTGTGGATTCTTTACCTAAGACCAAGTCAAGTAATCAATTAAAGTTAAAAATGAAACTAAGGTTTGATAGAAATGAAAGGGAGAGAACTTTTGAGTCTGATAATGGAGTTGTGTTACTCTTGTTTATTCTTCTTACTTTTCTTCAAATTAGATATTACGGCCCTTACAAAGTTAAGAAGAAAATGAATTAAGTTATAGTATTAGTGCTCCTGGGATCTAAATTAATTATAGGAGTACCAGTATATTGAAAGAGATAGCCATGTTAAATATGTAATTAATTTAGTTGTACCAGTCCCTCTTAGTGAAGGAATATCATCAGGATTCGACTGATATTGGAGCTACGAATTGTTGGAATTTAGAAATTGTAAAAAAATTTAGACCAGAAACTTTCACAGTTGCAAGTGCAAGAAAGAAATGAACTGAAAGTTATTATTATATGAGCACTTATGTCCAGATATTCTTACAAGGACAAACAAAATTTTCATAACGTTGAAATTGAAAATTCTAAACAGCATCCATGCTGGACGAGTCCACTCAGACAGGAATATTTGAAAAAAGAAATTCAGTATTTACTGAAGAATGATTTTATCAAGCCAGTAAAAGTGATTGGAATTCACTATGCATACTGTTACTAAACCGGATAAAACTTTCCGTATGTGCACTGATTAAAGGAAGGTGAACAGAGTGACAAAAACAGATTCATTCCCATTAACAAGAATTGACTATTTTATTGATAAAATCGGGAATACCAAGTACGTCACCAAATTATGACCTTGTGAAAGGATTTTGGCAGATTCCACTACGGAAAAAGCAAAGGAAAACTCAACATTGCGACTCCAAAAAGGACTCTAGCAATATAAAGAAAGTCCATTTCAATGTCTCATAAAAATGTTCATCTCTGGTCTAGAGATTTGTGACGTCATCATTTACAACGACACCTGGAGAGAACATCTAGCAACAATTCGATAATTCTTTAACAGACTCACTAATGTATGTTTGACAATTAATTTGTCTAAAAGTGAGTTCTGCTGTGCTTGTGTGTTTTTCCTAGGACATTTTGTGGGACATGGACAAGTTAAAAATTTGAGGCTATTTCTTGATAAAATAATTGTAAACACTCTTTCCCGTGTATAATTCATTATATTGTGTAATTTTTAATTTCAGATGTAAATTGGTTTGTGATAAAAAGAAAGTTTTATCATATAAACCTTTCTTTTTATTTTATGGGGGAAGGTGTTACGGCTATTGGATTTAATTTTATTTATTTTTAATTGTTAAATCCAAATTTGTCATTTAGGGTTCAATATTTATTCATTAAATGGGAAATTTTTCTAGAAAATTCAGTTGACCTGGACTTTACTGTAAACAAGTTTTGACCTTGGCTTACAGTGGTCTAGTTCCTGACCTTGCTTTAGACATTGTCTACAGGTCTTCAATTTCATTGGTTAATTTCAGGGACAACATTTTATAAGTGAATGATTTCCTTCTAGAACATTCCATTATTACGTGACTAGGTGAAGGTAGACTCTTCCTCTGACCTTCTATCAATTTCTAGAAAAGCGCGTGATTACTTGTTTACTTCAGAAAAA
This sequence comes from Unio pictorum, assembly GCA_030141615.1. NCBI lineage: Eukaryota > Metazoa > Mollusca > Bivalvia > Unionida > Unionidae > Unio > Unio pictorum. The sequence goes on from JARLTB010000332.1 coordinate 71,009, forward strand.
CAATATATATAGCTGTGTTTTAGAAGCTAACTTTAGTAGAATATAAATTGGGCTTATTTTAAAGAAGTTGTGTATTTTCTGTTCGAGTTTAATATCTTGTTCTGGACTGTGTCAATTCGTTGGAAAAGAAGAATTATTCTATTTATCTGAAAAAGGACATATGTTTCATAATTTCATCTGGATGATTTAAAAACAAGAACTGCATCACGTGACATTGTCAGCCATTTTGGATTATTACATCGTCAAGATTCGAACCTGGAACTATTAGAACATTTATTTATTAGGACTTCTAATTTCCTTAGTGGATTATTTTTGTGAATTTCATATTTGTTGGATTTGATTCTCTAAAACAGTAAGTTCATTTATTTTATGAAAATAATTGTACTAAATAAATCATTGTTAAAGTTATACAAGCTTGTTAGTTTTCACTCTTTCTGTGTTGCTGCTTATTCGAGCCTAAGCACGTAACACTATATTGTACAGTAAAATCAATATAGATGCCTAATCCTATATTTACAGTAAAATAAATGTCTAATCCTATATTGTACAGTCAAATCAACACAAAGATCTAATCCTATATTGTACAGTCAAATCCAGAAAGGTAAAATGTACAAGTTCACTAAATCAATGTATCATTGTGCATGGCTATACTGATTTTATTCTTCATCACAGCATGGCATTTTTAAGCCTCAACAATCATCATAGGGGTGGAGTTACCAAGGCCGATATTTCCGATGTGTTCTTTTTACAATGTTTACAGTTCTTCTGTTCATGCTTTGGCCTTTTTCATCTTAAAGCAGTAAATATTGAACAGGTGATAATATATCCAAGTTAACAGAACTTTTCTAAAATTATTTAAATGAATATTATAAATACAGTACTTTTTCAATGCAAATGATTTGGAAAATTAAAGGTGTTCCTATCTTTTGTGTCCATGTTCCAAGATGGGACAGAGTTATCCCCCTTATAATGTATTTACCAACCTTTGAGTATTCCTGTAGCAGTCTGGACACATCTAAATGCCGGTGAGACATACACATGGTTTATCACAGCCCCAATGTCTTGAAGGAATTCACCTTGGAAAAGATTACAACATCATATTACAGGTCCTACTGCTCATCGATTAACATGTATGGAAACAAAGCATCATAACTGACTTGTACTAAACAAACTTTAGGCAGTACCAACTGTTGAATAGATGAATACAATTTAATACCAGAGCTAAAATCAATTGGTTTCACTGCAAAGAGCTCCACTTGCTGAAATCTGGTAAACTGCACCTTAATAAATATATTTACAGTGCGAAATTGTACCACCATAAACAGAACAATGAGCATACAAATCATGTAAAATTTTGTTAATGCAAAGCTGCTCATCAAGTATTATTGAAATTCAGTGACAAAAAAAACTTTCCAGTATGTCTCAAAAATCAGAAACTCTAATGCCAGTATATGGTGACTGAAACAGCTGACGACCTCAAAAAGAGAACATTTATTTATGACTACCTTTTATAAATTTAAAAAAAACTATAATACTGAGATAAGTCCAAGGTACTGAGATAAGTCCAAGGTACTGAGATAAGTCCAAGGTGTTGAGATAGGTCTAGATGAACAGACGCACACACAGATGCCGAAGAGATCAATATGTTAAGGTTTGTCTAAAGTGGGCTTCGGAATAATGTGAGATTTTACAATCATAAAACACTACACATAATTTGAATATAACAATAGTCATGGGCTTAAAGAGAAAAAAAGCATACAAATCGAGTTACCTTGTCAACGTTAGTTGTTGTTTTCATTATTAAGTAGCAACAGCAGTACAGTTATTATTATTATTATTATTATTATTATCAACATTATCTATGACACAAGGGCAGGTGTAAAAATATCAGTAAATTGAATCTGAAATCTAAAATAGGTTAAACTAAACTAAAAAAAAATTGGCCAATAATAATAATAATAATAATAATAATAATAATCGTTATTGACTATTTATTCTCAATAGGGTGTTGACTGGACTCTAACACTGTCAAGATGTATTAACTGTACAGTTTTCAATTTCAAATTCAAAAACTGCATAAGATATTTATTATCACATACTGGAAACAATAAAAAAGGCAGATTCATAAAAAAAAAACTTATATTTTGGATAAAAAAGACAGTTTAACATTTCTTTTTGAAAGCAGCAAGGGTTATACAAGATTTAATGTCATTAAATAACATATTCCATATTACATACCACTGTATATAAAACTTTTAAACATTTCAGCCATGTGTTTTGGGATGATTAGTTGATTTTTAGCACAAGAGCACATTAGCTAACTATAAAGTTTCGAAATTGGAGTAAAAAATATTAAAATAATCTGTTGCTAGGTTGTTTTGACATAGTGACTCTTTAGTAAAAACATCCCTGTCTGGCAGTTATGCTCATTGTCAGCACGCCATCATGACATAACAGAATTTAGCTTACTGTCAATTTCAACAAGTGAACTTACAGTTTGAGTAACCATGACATCCACATAAATAAACATATCAGTATGTACCAAAGGGAAGTAACTTACAGCTGGAAAAGAAAAGTTATCTTCAAGTTTGCTATTATTTTGTATTTGTATCTACAGGTGATGTTATACTGAGCATGAACTGGCTTTGAATGGATTACTTTAAAAACAAAGAAAATATTACTTTACTGTCCTAAAAGGATTTCCATTAATTCAAGATCAGAAACTTTTGTTAAAACAACATGCAATATTCCTGACAGACAAGATTTTTCCAATTTTCTGCCATTGTGGAAATAAGATCAGAATTTTTAAATTTAGAACAAACATCATTTGGGTGAAAACCCCTTGCCAATATGTCCTTCCATTCTGGAAAAGTAGCAATCACAAGATTTCAAAGATGGCCATCATGACAATGATATCTAATATAAGATTGGCACCATCTGCATTTAGGACCCGCTAAATTCCGTAAGAAGTCTTCTAGTGAAAATCCTATGTTGATATGACCATTAAATTTTGAGACAGATTTATAAGATGTTCAAGATGGCTGCTATGGAAGCCATATTAGATGTCAGATCATAATCTCTTATATTCAGGATCAACTAGACATCATACAAAGTCTTCTGGCTTCATGTTGATATGACTTTCCATTTGAATGAGTAGTTATAAATCTCTCCTGCATTATAACACGGTAGTCAGGATCCATAAATGCCAACTGCACTATGTTCAGAACAGTGTTATATTGAGATATGTGATATATACTTCATGTGTTATATTGATATGTGATATATACTTCATATGATATTTTGAGAATAGCATAATATACTGTCCAGTGGTATAGCAGTAACTATCAAAAAAATTTAAATAATGGTGTTTTGCAATGGAAATGATCATATATGACAAAGTTTCACATTGTTTTCTTTCAACCCACATATTTATACATTGCTTTGATTTTAGTCATACAGTCAATAGTTATGCTGCATCATATCTGGAATTATTTTATAACAAAGGGTAAATGGGGGAGAGCTGTAACAAGACTTTCAAGCTGGATGACATAGAGGTCATATTTATAGTCAGATTGGCACCATTTTCATTTAGGGCCAACTAGATATCACCATTTGTATCCTGGTGAAAATCACATGTCAATACAACTTTCTGTTTAGGAAGAGTAGTGATAACAAGATTTTTACGATGGCTACCATGGTGACCATATTGGAAGTCAGGTCAAAATAATTTTCATTTCGAACCAAATATGCCTTATAAGATGTTTTCTGGTGAAAACCAAATATTAATATGATTCTCATCCTAGGAGTAGAGATAATAATATTTTTAAAATGACCACTGGGGTTATATTAGATCAGCACAAGCTGAAACTGTGACCAACTGGACATTACAAGTCTTCCAGTGAAAACTCCATGTTGATATTTTTTTTTCATTCAGGAGAACTAGTAATGACAAGATTTTCAAGATGGCAGCTGTGGTGGCTATATTTGATGCCAGATTGGCACCATTTTCTTTTAAGATCAACCAAAATCACTGAATTTATTTTAGTGAAAAGTCCATGTTGATACAACCATCAATTCAGAAAAAGTACCAACCAGAAGATCCTCCATGTAGTTTAGGAGGAGTTATAACAAACTTGTGCTAATGGGTAGCCAGACGATGGTCAATGGGCTATCCCAGCTCTTCTTGTCTCAATGGGCCATCCCAGCTCTTCTTGTCTCAATGGGCTATCCCAGCTCTTCTTGTCTATGACTACAGCTAACAAGAACTTTGAATTGCTATGTCATGCCTACTTCGCGATATTTGATTTAAAACCTACAACAGTTACTAGACCAAGAAAGAAGGTTTGTTTGTTTTGTTTGATTAGGATTTTTAACATAGCTTTAACAATTTTTCAGTCATATCGCTATGATATCTGCAGTGAGGTAGTTTATAGTGATGTCTAGCACTGGGTCATCATGCCGCAGACAAGTTGCATGATGTCCCACCCAGTCACATTATCCTGACACCAGGCCAACCAGTCCTAACACTAACATCTTAATGCTGAGCATCAAACGAGGAAGCTGTCAGTACCATTTTGTAAGTCTTTCGTATGACTTGGCCAGGGATCAAACCCACGACCTCCCGCTTCCACGGCGGACACTCTAACTACTAGGCCACCGGAGCGGTTTAAGAAAGAAGGTTACCTTTACCTTAATTTTAGGGGTGAAGATAAATTAGTTTCAGATATAAGAAATTAATACACAACTTAACACTGCTGCTATAAGAACAAAAATAAACATGTTAGAAATCTTATACCTATCTCTTGGTTAAGTTAAAATAAAAGACTAGTACATGAATTAATACCGTATACAACAGTTGTATTCTATATTATATTTTTATTGTTTCTATTCAATTTTATTAACAAAACTAAATGTTAACAACATAATTTTTTTCAGTGCCTCCAATATGAAGAAAATACTCTTGAAACGTAGGATATAATATGCATGTGCTGAATTTATATTGACACCTGTTATCCGAGTCTGCATTTGTCCAATAGTAGTTAGAGGTGCATCCTTTACATTGTCAAGAAAGTTGTTTCTCTTCAAAATGGTTTTGGGCATGTTCAGGTCTATCCTCCTGTAGTTCCCTGCAATAAAACATACAACATACAATGATAATCAAATTTACTAAAACATACAACATACAATGATAATCAAATGTAATAAAACATACAACATACAATGATAATCAAATGTAATAAAACATACAACATACAATGATAATCAAATGTAATAAAACATACAACATACAATATCAAATGTAATAAAACATGCAACATACAATGATAATCAAATGTAATAAAACATACAACATACAATGATAATCAAATGTAATAACACATACAACATACAATGATAATCAAATGTAATAAAACATGCAACATACAATGATAATCAAATGGAAATGGAAGTTATAATCTGAATTCCTTTTTTGTGGGGAATCAATGCTTGAGCACACAATAGTCTATAGAAACCAAGAATATAAGAACCCAAAGAACAGTAGTCCTTCTATAAAAACAATAACAACCCTCCCCTAATCCACAAATGTATGTACTATACTTGTGTATCATTCGAGTGCAACTTCAAACTGCACTGCATACTGTGCCAGAAGAGATGGGTCTGTGTAGTATCTTAAGAGTAATCACTAGAAAATCACAATAGACCCTGATCTTAGTAATCACTAGAAAATCACAATAGACCTTGATCTTAATAATCACTAGAAATCAAAACAGACCTTGATCTTAGTAATCACTAGAAAATCACAATAGACCCTGATCTTAGTAATCACTAGAAAATCACAACAGACCTTGATCTTAGTAATCACTAGAAAATCACAACAGACTTTGATCTTAGTAATCACTAGAAAATCACAACAGACCTTGATCTTAGTAATCACTAGAAAATCACAACAGACTTTGATCTTAGTAATCACTAGAAAATCACAACAGACTTTGATCTTAGTAATCACTAGAAAATCACAATAGACCCTGATCTTAGTAATCACTAGAAAATCACAACAGACCTTGATCTTAGTAATCACTAGAAAATCACAATAGACTCTGATCTTAGTAATCACTAGAAAATCACAACAGACCTTGATCTTAGTAATCACTAGAAAATCACAACAGACCTTGATCTGCTTATGCTATGTACAATGGAAAATCAGGAACTATGATGAGAAAAGTTAAATTCAATAAGCAAATTTTTAAGTAAATTATGGCATATATACCTGATCACATTAATGTTAAGGAAGGTAAGTCTCCTATCTCCTGAACCAGCTCTCCCAAATAAAACGATTCATCTTTCCTGCCTACATTATACAGAAAAAGAGCAATAATGTTCTAATCAATAACCTCCCATTGCACTAGTTTTAAGCTAAGCGGAACATCAAGAACAGGATACTAACACTGCAGAGAGGATGGGAGGGTTTCAAAGTAATGTGATTGGGTTAGAATTCTAGGAGAAATATAATTTACTCACAAAATTGCTTTCTCCTTCAAATACTTTCTCAATTCACATTTTCCATTCACAATAGCATTAACAGCATAGGAGAAAATCTTGAGGATCCTACCTAAATTTCAAGCAACCTTTGAGGGAAGAAGGTTGGATTTCCATCTGAAGCGGTGTTTTCATGATTTTTTTTCTGGTGAGATGTCATAGTATGCTGCATGTATTACCTACTTCAGTCAGGGCTTTAGGGTCAGATCTCTTCCACAGGCTTAAGCAGAAGACATGATTTTGAGCTCCATGAAATGACAACAAAACTTGAAGGCCTATTCCATGTTTCAATGCCTCTCAGGATGTGTCGATACAGAAGAGAGGTCATATGATGACTTTCTGATTGAACGCTAATTAGGACCACAGAGAGAGCTGATCAAAACTGAAGATAGAATGGCTATGTAACTTGCTGACTGCATGCTGAAGCTAATGCTATTAGGAAATTGATTTTGTATGAAGGGAGCTTCAGTGAGGTTATGGCTAAGGGCTTAAATTGGTTTGAATTCACCAAGTCAGAACCCAGGAAAGATTCCACATGGGAAACAGTGCAAATGATTCTGGTGTGTGCAGGCAGATCAAATTTGGTCCACAAGTCTGAGGGAAAGTGTCAGATATCATAGAGTGATTGCCCTTTATAGTAAATGAGGCCAACTTCTTTTCCTCAAACAGATGCAGCAAAAAGCCAACTACTTGTGCAACAGCAACTCTCAAAGTTATGTTAATTATTTTGCACCAGTCCCTGATGACAAGTCACTTTCTCAAATAAATCTTTGAAGTGGAGGACCTACTTGCATGAAGGATTTAGTCCATGATTGTAGTATTTAACTGTGCTGCATGGCTCTCCTAAAAAGAGCCAGGCATGAAAGATAATCAGTCAGGAAAAGAATGGAACAATTGGGTACAAGGCTGTTTGAGAAAATTCAGCCTGGTCAGTATCCTCCTGAGCATCAATCATTGATCCATGATTTTTCCAAGTGGAGAAAGGCAATCAGAATTATTTTGTATTTCTTATTTTCTGTATAACTTACAGTACCAGGGCCATGAAGAAGAGGTGACAGCAAAGAGCCAAAAAGCAACTGACAGAAATTGCATTAATGGCCCAAGCCACAAGATCCAGTACTGAAGAGATGAACATACAACATTTTGTATTCCATATGGTCACCAAAAAAAATTTGATAATTTGATAATCTGACGTCCTCATAGCATGCAAATCTGATAAAGACATAGTTGGTGGGATCAATCTCAGAATCTGGCAATTCTGCTACAGAGAATCAACAAGGATATTGAGTCTGCCAGGAATATGTTTGATCTGGATTGTGATGCCACAATGTGGCAACTAATGATGGAACTCTCAGACCATAAAGCGCAGCTGGGGTGATTTGGTACCACCCTGTCTGTCGAAGCATACGACTTCCATAAAGTTGTCGAACATTATGAGTATGACCTTTAATATGGTCCCTCCAATAATGAAAGGCTTTGATAAGAGCTCACTGATTAATGTCTTCCAGATCCCATTGGCTGTATCAAAGCCTGACAAAAGATGGGCTCTCCAACCATGGGTACTTGCTTTCATACACAAGGTCATGTCTGGTTTGGGTTGCTCCATAGGTATTCCTGTTGTGAGCCAAATTTCAGTTGCACCACTGACCAGGAATGACACTATCATGTTCATTATTATGAGGATTCTGTAGTCAATTCCACACCTAGATGGACAAAATGCTGAGATAGCCAAAGATTTGGCTTTTCTCAACTGATCGAAAGAGCTGCAATGATTCAAAAAGATAGAGATCGCTCTTTCCCTCAACTGGAATCCAAGTTATCATAGGTTTCTGTAGGATGTCATCAAAAACCATTGAAGTAGATGAGGCCAATGGAACAGAGAAATAGCAGTTTCTTGCAATACAGTAAACCAGGTGTTATCCAACCAACTAGTGCACATGCTGCAAGTTGTCAATGTAGTATACTTTTTACAACTGAGACACTAGACATAGAGCCTTTACTGGCTTTAGACTTCTAACTTGTTGCACTTAATACATGTTGTCATCATATTTTAAATTTTAAATATTTTATTCTGAAATGCAAAGCTAGAGAAAGAAAAAAATTAACTGATACTCAACTGCCTAACAAATGCCAGAAACTACCAATACATAAGGGGTTACAAAATACATGATACACAAACTAAACCACATTCTGCTACAATGCTGCCCACGTAGTATCACCTACATGTGACAAGGGAGGCAACTGGCAAGAGTTTTTGCCCTGTCTTTACAATATAGATGAGAAAAATGAATTTTTGTCTGGTAGAACTGGATTTTGGAGGTAGTAGGGCTTATACTCCCAAAAATTAATGTGATTGAAGAACATTTTTCAAAGAAAAATATTTATATAAATAAAGAAAAAAAATTCAATGTACTTTGAAATTAAATTAAATTTTAAAGGTTCTTTGGAAAAAATAACAGCAAGAATGCTGCAACCACTCAGGGTTTTTTCTTCCACATTTATCTGTTGCTAGCAATAAAAACAGGAACTCAACTAGCACTCAGAAAGAAAGAAGCAATGCTTTGTCTCACCTGCCAAAAAAGAGCAATTCATCAGTGTTTTCATTATAGCAATTCATCAGTGTTTTCATTATAACAATTCATAAGTGTTTTCATTATAACAATTCATCAGTGTTTTCATTATAGCAATTCATCAGTGTTTTCATTATAGCAATTCATCAGTGTTTTCATTATAATAATTCATCAGTGTTTTCATTATAACAATTCATCAGTGTTTTCATTATAACAATTCATCAGTGTTTTCATTATAGCAATTCATCAGTGTTTTCATTATAGCAATACATCAGTGTTTTCATTATAACAATTCATCAGTGTTTTCATTATAACAATTCATCAGTGTTTTCATTATAGCAATTCATCAGTGTTTTCATTATAGCAATTCATCAGTGTTTTCATTATAATAATTCATCAGTGTTTTCATTATAACAATTCATCAGTGTTTTCATTATAACAATTCATCAGTGTTTTCATTATAACAATTCATCAGTGTTTTCATTATAACAATTCATCAGTGTTTTCATTATAGCAATTCATCAGTGTTTTCATTATAACAATTCATCAGTGTTTTCATTATAGCAATTCATCAGTGTTTTCATTATAATAATTCATAAGTGTTTTCATTATAGCAATTCATCAGTGTTTTCATTATAAAAATTCATCAGTGTTTTCATTATAACAATTCATCAGTGTTTTCATTATAACAATTCATCAGTGTTTTCATTATAACAATTCATCAGTGTTTTCATTATAGCAATTCATCAGTGTTTTCATTATAATAATTCATCAGTGTTTTCATTATAACAATTTATCAGTGTTTTCATTATAGCAATTCATGTGTTTTCATTATAGCAATTCATCAGTGTTTTCATTATAGCAATTCATCAGTGTTTTCATTATAGCAATTCATCAGTGTTTTCATTATAACAATTCATCAGTGTTTTCATTATAACAATTCATCAGTGTTTTCATTATAACAATTCATCAGTGTTTTCATTATAACAATTCATCAGTGTTTTCATTATAACAATTCATCAGTGTTTTCATTATAGCAATTCATCAGTGTTTTCATTATAGCAATTCATGTGTTTTCATTATAGCAATTCATCAGTGTTTTCATTATAATAATTCATCAGTGTTTTCATTATAGCAATTCATCAGTGTTTTCATTATAATAATTCATCAGTGTTTTCATTATAACAATTCATCAGTGTTTTCATTATAGCAATTCATCAGTGTTTTCATTATAACTGTCAAATAAAGAGCAATTCATCAGTGTTTTCATTATAACAATTCATCAGTGTTTTCATTATAACAATTCATCAGTGTTTTCATTATAGCAATTCATCAGTGTTTTCATTATAGCAATTCATCAGTTGTTTTCATTATAATAATTCATCAGTGTTTTCATTATAACAATTCATCAGTGTTTTCATTATAGCAATTCATCAGAGTTTTCATTATAGCAATTCATCAGTGTTTTCATTATAACAATTCATCAGTGTTTTCATTATAACTGTCAAATAAAGAGCAATTCATCAGTGTTTTCATTATAATAGTTCATCAGTGTTTTCATTATAACAATTCATCAGTGTTTTCATTATAGCAATTCATCAGTGTTTTCATTATAGCAATTCATCAGTGTTTTCATTATAATAGTTCATCAGTGTTTTCATTATAACAATTCATCAGTGTTTTCATTATAGCAATTCATCAGTGTTTTCATTATAGCAATTCATGTGTTTTCATTATAGCAATTCATCAGTGTTTTCATTATAATAATTCATCAGTGTTTTCATTATAGCAATTCATCAGTGTTTTCATTATATAAATTCATGTGTTTTCATTATAGCAATTCATCAGTGTTTTCATTATAACAATTCATCAGTGTTTTCATTATAACAATTCATCAGTGTTTTCATTATAATAATTCATCAGTGTTTTCATTATAATAATTCATCAGTGTTTTCATTATAGCAATTCATCAGTGTTTTCATTATAACAATTCATCAGTTTTTTCATTATAGCAATTCATCAGTGTTTTCATTATAACAATTCATCAGTGTTTTCATTATAATAATTCATCAGTTTTTTCATTATAGCAATTCATCAGTGTTTTCATTATAATAATTCATCAGATTTTTCATTATAGCAATTCATCAGTGTTTTCATTATAATAATTCATCAGTGTTTTCATTATAGCAATTCATCAGTGTTTTCATTATAACAATTCATCAGTGTTTTCATTATAACAATTCATCAGTGTTTTCATTATAACAATTCATCAGTGTTTTCATTATAGCAATTCATCAGTGTTTTCATTATAGCAATTCATGTGTTTTCATTATAGCAATTCATCAGTGTTTTCATTATAATAATTCATCAGTGTTTTCATTATAGCAATTCATCAGTGTTTTCATTATAATAATTCATCAGTGTTTTCATTATAACAATTCATCAGTGTTTTCATTATAGCAATTCATCAGTGTTTTCATTATAACTCAAATAAAGAGCAATTCATCAGTGATTTCATTATAACAATTCATCAGTGTTTTCATTATAGCAATTCATCAGTGTTTTCATTATAACAATTCATCAGTGTTTTCATTATAATAATTCATCAGTGTTTTCATTATAGCAATTCATCAGTGTTTTCATTATAATAATTCATCAGTGTTTTCATTATAGCAATTCATCAGTGTTTTCATTATAACAATTCATCAGTGTTTTCATTATAGCAATTCATCAGTGTTTTCATTATAATAATTCATCAGTGTTTTCATTATAATAATTCATCAGTGTTTTCATTATAGCAATTCATGTGTTTTCATTATAGCAATTCATCAGTGTTTTCATTATAATAATTCATCAGTGTTTTCATTATAGCAATTCATCAGTGTTTTCATTATAATAATTCATCAGTGTTTTAATTATAACAATTCATCAGTGTTTTCATTATAGCAATTCATCAGTGTTTTCATCATAACTGTCAAATAAAGAGCAATTCATCAGTGTTTTCATTATAACAATTCATCAGTGTTTTCATTATAACAATTCATCAGTGTTTTCATTATAGCAATTCATCAGTGTTTTCATTATAATAATTCATCAGTGTTTTCATTATAACAATTCATCAGTGTTTTCATTATAGCAATTCATCAGTTTTCATTATAGCAATTCATCAGTGTTTTCATTATAACAATTCATCAGTGTTTTCATTATAACTGTCAAATAAAGAGCAATTCATCAGTGTTTTCATTATAATAGTTCATCAGTGTTTTCATTATAACAATTCATCAGTGTTTTCATTATAGCAATTCATCAGTGTTTTCATTATAGCAATTCATCAGTGTTTTCATTACAATAGTTCATCAGTGTTTTCATTATAACAATTCATCAGTGTTTTCATTATAGCAATTCATCAGTGTTTTAATTATAGCAATTCATGTGTTTTCATTATAGCAATTCATCAGTGTTTTCATTATAATAATTCATCAGTGTTTTCATTATAGCAATTCATCAGTGTTTTCATTACAGCAATTCATGTGTTTTCATTATAGCAATTCATCAGTGTTTTCATTATAACAATTCATCAGTGTTTTCATTATAACAATTCATCAGTGTTTTCATTATAATAATTCATCAGTGTTTTCATTATAATAATTCATCAGTGTTTTCATTATAGCAATTCATCAGTGTTTTCATTATAACAATTCATCAGTTTTTTCATTATAGCAATTCATCAGTGTTTTCATTATAACAATTCATCAGTGTTTTCATTATAATAATTCATCAGTTTTTTCATTATAGCAAATCATCAGTGTTTTCATTATAATAATTCATCAGATTTTTCATTATAGCAATTCATCAGTGTTTTCATTATAATAATTCATCAGTGTTTTCATTATAGCAATTCATCAGTGTTTTCATTATAATAATTCATCAGTGTTTTCATTATAGCAATTCATCAGTGTTTTCATTATAACAATTCATCAGTGTTTTCATTATAATAATTCATCAGTGTTTTCATTATAGCAATTCATCAGTGTTTTCATTATAATAATTCATCAGTGTTTTCATTATAGCAATTCATCAGTGTTTTCATTATAACAATTCATCAGTGTTTTCATTATAATAATTCATCAGTGTTTTCATTATAATAATTCATCAGTGTTTTCATTATAATAATTCATCAGTGTTTTCATTATAGCAATTCATCAGTGTTTTCCATTATAGCAATTCATCAGTGTTTTCATTATAGCAATTCATCAGTGTTTTCATTATAACAATTCATCAGTGTTTTCATTATAATAATTCATCAGTGTTTTCATTATAGCAATTCATCAGTGTTTTCATTATAATAATTCATCAGTGTTTTCATTATAATAATTCATCAGTGTTTTCATTATAGCATTCATCAGTGTTTTCATTATAATAATTCATCAGTGTTTTCATTATAATAATTCATCAGTGTTTTCATTATAGCAATTCATCAGTGTTTTCATTATAATAATTCATCAGTGTTTTCATTATAATAATTCATCAGTGTTTTCATTATAGCAATTCATCAGTGTTTTCATTATAACAATTCATCAGTGTTTTCATTATAACAATTCATCAGTGTTTTCATTAGAACAATTCATCAGTGTTTTCATTATAGCAATTCATCAGTGTTTTCATTATAGCAATTCATCAGTGTTTTCATTATAATAATTCATCAGTGTTTTCATTATAGCAATTCATCAGTGTTTTCATTATAGCAATTCATCAGTGTTTTCATTATAGCAATTCATCAGTGTTTTCATTATAATAATTCATCAGTGTTTTCATTATAATAATTCATCAGTGTTTTCATTATAGCAATTCATCAGTGTTTTCATTATAGCAATTCATCAGTGTTTTCATTATAGCAATTCATCAGTGTTTTCATTATAGCAATTCATCAGTGTTTTTATTATAGCAATTCATCAGTGTTTTCATTATAGCAATTCATCAGTGTTTTCATTATAATAATTCATCAGTGTTTTCATTATAGCAATTCATCAGTGTTTTCATTATAATAATTCATCAGTGTTTTCATTATAATAATTCATCAGTGTTTTCATTATAACAATTCATCAATGTTTTCATTATAATAATTCATCAGTGTTTTCATTATAACAATTCATCAGTGTTTTCATTATAGCAATTCATCAGTGTTTTCATTAGAGCAATTCATCAGTGTTTTCATTATAGCAATTCATCAGTGTTTTCATTAGAGCAATTCATCAGTGTTTTCATTATAATAATTCAACAGTGTTTTCATTATAATAATTAATCAGTGTTTTCATTATAGCAATTCATCAGTGTTTTCATTACAACAATTCATCAGTGTTTTCATTATAACAATTCATCAGTGTTTTCATTATAGCAATTCATCAGTGTTTTCATTATAACAATTCATCAGTGTTTTCATTATAACAATTCATCAGTTTTCATTATAATAATTCATCAGTGTTTTCATTATAGCAATTCATCAGTGTTTTCATTATAATAATTCATCAGTGTTTTCATTATAGCAATTCATCAGTGTTTTCATTATAGCAATTCATCAGTGTTTTCATTATAACAATTCATCAGTGTTTTCATTATAAGAATTCATCAGTGTTTTCATTATAACAATTCATCAGTGTTTTCATTATAAGAATTCATCAGTGTTTTCATTATAACAATTCATCAGTGTTTTCATTATAAGAATTCATCAGTGTTTTCATTATAGCAATTCATCAGTGTTTTCATTATAATAATTCATCAGTGTTTTCATTATAATAATTCATCAGTGTTTTCATTATAGCAATTCATCAGTGTTTTCATTATAGCAATTCATCAGTGTTTTCATTATAATAATTCATCAGTGTTTTCATTATAGCAATTCATCAGTGTTTTCATTATAATAATTCATCAGTGTTTTCATTATAGCAATTCATCAGTGTTTTCATTATAACAATTCATCAGTGTTTTCATTATAGCAATTCATCAGTGTTTTCATTATAACAATTCATCAGTGTTTTCATTATAGCAATTCATCAGTGTTTTCATTATAGCAATTCATCAGTGTTTTCATTATAGCAATTCATCAGTGTTTTCATTATAGCAATTCATCAGTGTTTTCATTATAACAATTCATCAGTGTTTTCATTATAGCAATTCATCAGTGTTTTCATTATAGCAATTCATCAGTGTTTTCATTATAATAATTCATCAGTGT
Organism: Unio pictorum; assembly: GCA_030141615.1. NCBI lineage: Eukaryota > Metazoa > Mollusca > Bivalvia > Unionida > Unionidae > Unio > Unio pictorum. The sequence goes on from JARLTB010000332.1 coordinate 86,348, forward strand.
TTTCATTATAGCAATTCATCAGTGTTTTCATTATAACAATTCATCAGTGTTTTCATTATAATAATTCATCAGTGTTTTCATTATAGCAATTCATCAGTGTTTTCATTATAACAATTCATCAGTGTTTTCATTATAACAATTCATCAGTGTTTTCATTATAACAATTCATCAGTGTTTTCATTATAACAATTCATCAGTGTTTTCATTATAATAATTCATCAGTGTTTTCATTATAACAATTCATCAGTGTTTTCATTATAGCAATTCATCAGTGTTTTCATTATAGCAATTCATCAGTGTTTTCATTATAATAATTCATCAGTGTTTTCATTATAATAATTCATCAGTGTTTTCATTATAGCAATTCATGTGTTTTCATTATAGCAATTCATCAGTGTTTTCATTATAATAATTCATCAGTGTTTTCATTATAGCAATTCATCAGTGTTTTCATTATAATAATTCATCAGTGTTTTAATTATAACAATTCATCAGTGTTTTCATTATAGCAATTCATCAGTGTTTTCATCATAACTGTCAAATAAAGAGCAATTCATCAGTGTTTTCATTATAACAATTCATCAGTGTTTTCATTATAACAATTCATCAGTGTTTTCATTATAGCAATTCATCAGTGTTTTCATTATAATAATTCATCAGTGTTTTCATTATAACAATTCATCAGTGTTTTCATTATAGCAATTCATCAGTTTTCATTATAGCAATTCATCAGTGTTTTCATTATAACAATTCATCAGTGTTTTCATTATAACTGTCAAATAAAGAGCAATTCATCAGTGTTTTCATTATAATAGTTCATCAGTGTTTTCATTATAACAATTCATCAGTGTTTTCATTATAGCAATTCATCAGTGTTTTCATTATAGCAATTCATCAGTGTTTTCATTACAATAGTTCATCAGTGTTTTCATTATAACAATTCATCAGTGTTTTCATTATAGCAATTCATCAGTGTTTTAATTATAGCAATTCATGTGTTTTCATTATAGCAATTCATCAGTGTTTTCATTATAATAATTCATCAGTGTTTTCATTATAGCAATTCATCAGTGTTTTCATTACAGCAATTCATGTGTTTTCATTATAGCAATTCATCAGTGTTTTCATTATAACAATTCATCAGTGTTTTCATTATAACAATTCATCAGTGTTTTCATTATAATAATTCATCAGTGTTTTCATTATAATAATTCATCAGTGTTTTCATTATAGCAATTCATCAGTGTTTTCATTATAACAATTCATCAGTTTTTTCATTATAGCAATTCATCAGTGTTTTCATTATAACAATTCATCAGTGTTTTCATTATAATAATTCATCAGTTTTTTCATTATAGCAAATCATCAGTGTTTTCATTATAATAATTCATCAGATTTTTCATTATAGCAATTCATCAGTGTTTTCATTATAATAATTCATCAGTGTTTTCATTATAGCAATTCATCAGTGTTTTCATTATAATAATTCATCAGTGTTTTCATTATAGCAATTCATCAGTGTTTTCATTATAACAATTCATCAGTGTTTTCATTATAATAATTCATCAGTGTTTTCATTATAGCAATTCATCAGTGTTTTCATTATAATAATTCATCAGTGTTTTCATTATAGCAATTCATCAGTGTTTTCATTATAACAATTCATCAGTGTTTTCATTATAATAATTCATCAGTGTTTTCATTATAATAATTCATCAGTGTTTTCATTATAATAATTCATCAGTGTTTTCATTATAGCAATTCATCAGTGTTTTCCATTATAGCAATTCATCAGTGTTTTCATTATAGCAATTCATCAGTGTTTTCATTATAACAATTCATCAGTGTTTTCATTATAATAATTCATCAGTGTTTTCATTATAGCAATTCATCAGTGTTTTCATTATAATAATTCATCAGTGTTTTCATTATAATAATTCATCAGTGTTTTCATTATAGCAATTCATCAGTGTTTTCATTATAATAATTCATCAGTGTTTTCATTATAATAATTCATCAGTGTTTTCATTATAGCAATTCATCAGTGTTTTCATTATAATAATTCATCAGTGTTTTCATTATAATAATTCATCAGTGTTTTCATTATAGCAATTCATCAGTGTTTTCATTATAACAATTCATCAGTGTTTTCATTATAACAATTCATCAGTGTTTTCATTAGAACAATTCATCAGTGTTTTCATTATAGCAATTCATCAGTGTTTTCATTATAGCAATTCATCAGTGTTTTCATTATAATAATTCATCAGTGTTTTCATTATAGCAATTCATCAGTGTTTTCATTATAGCAATTCATCAGTGTTTTCATTATAGCAATTCATCAGTGTTTTCATTATAATAATTCATCAGTGTTTTCATTATAATAATTCATCAGTGTTTTCATTATAGCAATTCATCAGTGTTTTCATTATAGCAATTCATCAGTGTTTTCATTATAGCAATTCATCAGTGTTTTCATTATAGCAATTCATCAGTGTTTTTATTATAGCAATTCATCAGTGTTTTCATTATAGCAATTCATCAGTGTTTTCATTATAATAATTCATCAGTGTTTTCATTATAGCAATTCATCAGTGTTTTCATTATAATAATTCATCAGTGTTTTCATTATAATAATTCATCAGTGTTTTCATTATAACAATTCATCAATGTTTTCATTATAATAATTCATCAGTGTTTTCATTATAACAATTCATCAGTGTTTTCATTATAGCAATTCATCAGTGTTTTCATTAGAGCAATTCATCAGTGTTTTCATTATAGCAATTCATCAGTGTTTTCATTAGAGCAATTCATCAGTGTTTTCATTATAATAATTCAACAGTGTTTTCATTATAATAATTAATCAGTGTTTTCATTATAGCAATTCATCAGTGTTTTCATTACAACAATTCATCAGTGTTTTCATTATAACAATTCATCAGTGTTTTCATTATAGCAATTCATCAGTGTTTTCATTATAACAATTCATCAGTGTTTTCATTATAACAATTCATCAGTTTTCATTATAATAATTCATCAGTGTTTTCATTATAGCAATTCATCAGTGTTTTCATTATAATAATTCATCAGTGTTTTCATTATAGCAATTCATCAGTGTTTTCATTATAGCAATTCATCAGTGTTTTCATTATAACAATTCATCAGTGTTTTCATTATAAGAATTCATCAGTGTTTTCATTATAACAATTCATCAGTGTTTTCATTATAAGAATTCATCAGTGTTTTCATTATAACAATTCATCAGTGTTTTCATTATAAGAATTCATCAGTGTTTTCATTATAGCAATTCATCAGTGTTTTCATTATAATAATTCATCAGTGTTTTCATTATAATAATTCATCAGTGTTTTCATTATAGCAATTCATCAGTGTTTTCATTATAGCAATTCATCAGTGTTTTCATTATAATAATTCATCAGTGTTTTCATTATAGCAATTCATCAGTGTTTTCATTATAATAATTCATCAGTGTTTTCATTATAGCAATTCATCAGTGTTTTCATTATAACAATTCATCAGTGTTTTCATTATAGCAATTCATCAGTGTTTTCATTATAACAATTCATCAGTGTTTTCATTATAGCAATTCATCAGTGTTTTCATTATAGCAATTCATCAGTGTTTTCATTATAGCAATTCATCAGTGTTTTCATTATAGCAATTCATCAGTGTTTTCATTATAACAATTCATCAGTGTTTTCATTATAGCAATTCATCAGTGTTTTCATTATAGCAATTCATCAGTGTTTTCATTATAATAATTCATCAGTGTTTTCATTATAGCAATTCATCAGTGTTTTCATTATAACAATTCATCAGTGTTTTCATTATAATAATTCATCAGTGTTTTCATTATAGCAATTCATCAGTTTTCATTATAACAATTCATCAGTGTTTTCATTATAACAATTCATCAGTGTTTTCATTATAACAATTCATCAGTGTTTTCATTATAACAATTCATCAGTGTTTTCATTATAATAATTCATCAGTGTTTTCATTATAACAATTCATCAGTGTTTTCATTATAGCAATTCATCAGTGTTTTCATTATAGCAATTCATCATCATCAGTGTTTTCATTATAATAATTCATCAGTGTTTTCATTATAGCAATTCATCAGTGTTTTCATTATAGCAATTCATCAGTGTTTTCATTATAGCAATTCATCAGTGTTTTCATTATAGCAATTCATCAGTGTTTTCATTATAATAATTCATCAGTGTTTTCATTATAACAATTCATCAGTGTTTTCATTATAGCAATTCATCAGTGTTTTCATTATAGCAATTCATCAGTGTTTTTATTATAGCAATTCATCAGTGTTTTCATTATAACAATTCATCAGTGTTTTCATTATAATAATTCATCAGTGTTTTCATTATAACAATTTATCAGTGTTTTCATTATAATAATTCATCAGTGTTTTCATTATAACAATTCATCAGTGTTTTCATTACAATAATTCATCAGTGTTTTCATTATAACAATTCATCAGTGTTTTCATTATAGCAATTCATCAGTGTTTTCATTATAGCAATTCATCAGTGTTTTCATTATAACAATTCATCAGTGTTTTCATTATAGCAATTCATCAGTGTTTTCATTATAGCAATTCATCAGTGTTTTCATTATAGCAATTCATCAGTGTTTTCATTATAACAATTCATCAGTGTTTTCATTATAACAATTCATCAGTGTTTTCATTATAGCAATTCATCAGTGTTTTCATTATAATAATTCATCAGTGTTTTCATTATAACAATTCATCAGTGTTTTCATTATAATAATTCATCAGTGTTTTCATTATAATAATTAATCAGTGTTTTCATTATAGCAATTCATCAGTGTTTTCATTATAACAATTCATCAGTGTTTTCATTATAACAATTCATCAGTGTTTTCATTATAACAATTCATCAGTGTTTTCATTATAACTGGCATTTATCAAGACTTAACCTTTCCAAACAATATGTCACTTTTTCCAAACCAAGACTGATCAGAACTTTCTTGGACTATTATTGGCTCTGTTAATGCATCAGCTTATCAAGGTCTATGTTTTTCTGATTACTCCTAAAAAATTGCACAGTCCCAGATCTACTGGCACATTATGCAGCAGCAGATCAGGTGCTGTGCAGTCTGCAGTTCTTCTCAACTGACTTTAACGTTTGCTTAGAATATTTCTATGATGTAAAATGGTGATAAATTATGTTCATGTATTAAAGAATTATAACGTCTTTAAAGTCAGCGACATGCAGGTGAAAATTACCTGTGGCATCAAAGCACTTTTCGCACCAGTCTCGACCAAAAATGAAGTCAATTCTTTCACCATGCCTCATTACATATAACTTCCTTGGTTCTTTTTTCTTCTCCGTTACATTGTTCTTCACAACCTAAGAAATCAAGAATTAATACTTAGTGTAAAGTTTTCAAGTGGAACAGAACTTTACAAAAGGAAACATTTCCAATATGTTGAATTTGAAATGTTAAAGAGACTCACAATAACACCTGGCTAATTAATGTATATTCTAAATTCTCAAATATTCTTTCCTTTAATTTCTCATTCAAATCACCTGAGCTTTTTGTAAAGCATTTGTGACTTCTATTTATATATAAAAAAATTATTTTGGTCACGGTATCTATAATATTTCTTTCAGGCTGCAAGAAGTATGATAAATATTTAATAATGAAAAACATTTCCAATGATCTGAGCCATGAGACAGCTGCCATTTTTTTTTCTGATACAGTAGACAAAGACTTCAAGGGATTTTAAGATATTATTTTCTTAATTAGAATGTGAAACAGTTCTGCTACAGTTAATAAAATACATTACAAAATAGATGTGCTTTTTATTATAATTGACATGTTAAATATTATGTATTATAAAACTGTTCATTTCTGTAAATTTGATACTGCATTTCACAGATATGTTAAAGTATAATAAAAAGTATTTTTATTTACTTTTTGTTTGTAACTTTTCTGTTTTCTATCTCTTAATTTTCTGCATATTTCTGATTTCCCTATGGATAGCCACATTTTCCTATTGCTAGCCTCAGCGAGTTTATCTCGTCTGTTGAATCTTGCATTAAAGACTGGTTTCAACTGGTATAATCATATCAAAGCTTTAGACCTTTAATTAACATGTATATAGCATTCACAGCTATGTGGCTCTTGTTACAATGGATATCATAATTAAACAAGCAATGACTGTTTATTCAGCTGTGTCAATTGACCAGAATATAGCAGTGCCTTGTACAGCAGTAAAATCACAAGCATGTTAGGATTGGTGATGCAATTTCATGATTTCCAGTAACATGGAATATCACACAGTGATACCATTAATATTCATGAAACCAGAAGTTACTAGTGTAAAATACGAATCCAAGGTATTGACCTAACCTTGTCTTATACTCCAAATCAACTTTTATATGGATGAAGGATGGAAAATTTACAAAATTAGTGAATTTGACTTGTACTCTGCATCAACGTATATACCAGAAAATATGATACATAGTCAATGTGATATTCTGGACAAGGTGTGCTGGAAGATTTATCTACCTTGGCATACAGATCATCCCTGTGATCTCTCCACAAGTTATCATAGAGATCATGTCCATTGGCTTCAATTGCAATTGCAGCATTGGCTTCAGTCAAAGGAAGGGAGCTAAAAAGAGGAAAACTATAATTGTAAGAAAAATATTAAAAAAAAAAAAACAGTGATATTTAAATTTTACCTGTAGAAATTTTTAAACAAAGATATACACATAAATCTGCAAAAGAATAATGCTGTGTAATTATATCATAAGAACATTTACAAAGAACAGCATAGATGATCATAAAAATCTCAAACAATAGAGCTGTACAGTAAAACCTGTCTTGCGAGACACCAGGTTCAACATGTACAGATTTATTAATTATATAGTGTTATGACCTGTTATGACAGAGCACCTGTCATGAGATACGATTATGTTTTGGCAGAAGGGGTTGTCTTTCAAGACAGGTTCCACTGTAATAAGCAAAATTTAAAAAAAAACTTCATTACAAAATATTCAGGCGAATGCATAAAATGACTAAAAATCCATAATCCAATTTGCAAATTTCTTCAATGACAAAGTTCAAACCATTAGAGATTCGCTTGACAGCACAATTTCAACTGATTCGTCACCATACAGATATGATGCAGAATTTCAGTGACAACCGTTACAAGCATTTGAACCTGTTTCTATAGATTTAGTATGGACAATCGTGATGAAAAGTGCACCAAAGTCTTGTGAACTTGATCCAATTCCGACATCACTGCTTCTTGAGTGCTTAGAACCAATATTGCCTTCACTAACTGATGTTATTAATATCTCTCTCTTATCAGGGGAATTCCCATCATTTTTAAAAACTGCCATTGTAAAGCCACTGCTGAAGAAACCAACACTGGACCATAACGATTTAAAGAACTACCGCCCAGTTTCTAATCTCCCTTTCATATAAAAAATCTTAGAAAAGGTTGTTCTAACTCAACTTGTATCTCATTTGAATTCAAACAGTCTTTTTAGCAATGTACAGTCTGCATATCGCCCTTGCCACAGTACGGAAACTACTCTTCTGAAAGTATTTAGTGACATTCTCTCTGCTTTGGATAGTGGAAAGATTACAGTCCTCACTCTCCTGGATTTATCTGCAGCATTTCACGCAATAGACCATGATATATTACTTCACCGTCTCCAGCATGTATTTGGCATTCAGAATATAGCCTTACAGTAGTTCAAGTCCTACTTAGTCAACAGAACACAAATTATATCTGCAAATGGAATACACTCCAGCCCAGTTGACGTATGTTATGGTGTTCCACAGGAAGCTGTTCTTGAACCTGTTCTCTTCATTCTGTATACTCAGCCGCTCTCAAGTGTCATAGATCATCACCCAGTGTCGCACCAACTGTACGCTGATGACACCCAAATATACAAGTCTAGCCACCCAACTGAAGTTGATGCTACCATCCATGGAGTAGCGAAGTGCATTTGGGATGTGAAATCATGGATGACATGTAACAAGCTGCAGATGAATGATGATAAAACTGAGGCTATTCTGATCACAACTCAAAGACTTTCTCATCCACATCCTTTACCTCAGACAATAAATATCAGCAACACCAACATTAAATTCTCACAGTCAGTACAGAATCTAGGTGTTACTCTAGACAGTACTCTCACATTGCACCAATATGTCATGAACATCTGCAGGGCTGCATATCTTGAATTGAGACGCATCAGTTCCATTCGTAAATATCTTTCTGTTGATGCCACGAAAACACTTGTGTGTTCATTAGTACTTTCAAGTCTGGACTATTGTAACTCAATTCTGTCTGGTTCGTCACAATATTTACTCCAGAAACTTCAAAAAAGTTCAAAACACAGCTGCACGGATCATCTTTTGAGTACCTTGATCAGAGCACACCTCACCACTGTTCTATACCCTACACTGGCTATCAATTCGATACAGAATCAAACACAAAATTTGTTCTCTGTGCTATATTTCAATGACAGACTCCAGTCCAACATACCTATCCAGCCTCACCCATGTGTATACACCAGCTAAATCCTTACGCTCTTCTTCTGATAATCGTATACTCATTGTTCCCAAGGTGAAAACATAGTCATATGGACAACATTCGTTTGCACACCAGGGCCCGGCGACATGGAACGAATTGCCCATTGAAATTAGACACAAAGACACAGTGGTCCCTTTTAAGAGTGCTCTGAAGACTCACCTGTTTCGACTTCTGGGACAAACTTAGCGACCTAATCATGTTTTGTATCTTATATATTTTCATCATGTTTTTATGTTTTCCAATTTCATTGTTTTTGTCATTTGTTGTTCTGTAGTGTAGTCATATCATTATTGATGGTGTAAAGCGCTTAGAGCTTTTAAAGATTAGGTGCTATACAAAGTCCTCATTATTATTATTATTATTATTATTATTATTATTATTATTATTATTATAACTGACATGGCTTGAACCAAAGGTTATACTCTACCATAAAAAGTGAAAACCATAAGGCTTTCTTGATGTACACATTTTACTTTAAACAAATAAGCTGATGGTGATTGTCCATCTGAAAAGTATGTCAGGCATATGGGGACATTTGATGATTCAACATTCAGGACACCTGTATTGCATATATAGTCACTAAAACGTTGAGTCCAACTTCAAACTGCACACACTTAGATTTGTGATTGCATAATATGCTGGCTAATCTTGGTCTGTGCAATTTGGTAATTATTAGTAGAACAAAACAAAACACAGACCCTGATCTGCGAGGGCTGTATGCAATTACAGTCATGGTCTGTAGTGTTTGCAGTTGGACAGCATTGTCTTTATCATTCAATCTCCACAAAATAATCCCATATACTGAAACTCCATATAATAACCACCTCTATATTACAGAACAAACTTATGACAGCGAAACTCTCCGAACACAAATACTGAAATGAAGCTCCAATTTTTAAACTTGTAATCTTCAATAGCTCTGCTCCAAGAAATGTAAGAATCAAGAATATTTCAGTATTATTTAATTGTCAGAATACATGCCAAATGTTAACAAGATTCAGCCACTATAAATATGGTTTTTAATTTTGCATACTTGAGTCTGAGTTTAATTTTTGGGCTCAGTTTCAGGAATATGGAGTCAAAAGTTTAAGCCAGTTCCAAAGGTACATGTTTTAATTCATCAACTCCTGGAGATTCATGTCATTTTTGCCTGAAATGGCCAAGAGGGAGCAGGGTAAGAAACACATTTTGGTCTTACTTCTAATACATCTGAATGCATCAGCTTCCTAAAGATATTCCTTTAGCCACATGTGTGGTTGCATCAAAGACACTGTTTTGCTCATGTATGCGCAGAATGGTACCAATTTGACTTCATCTCTGGACAATATTTTACTCCAAATCTCACAATGATCTTACTTTTTGCAAATTTTTACCTTTCCATGTGCAGTATACTTTAGATCTCAGGCCCAAAAAGTAAAAAATCAGCACACAAACTCCAGTTCTGACAACCTGTAATTTTTGTTCTAAAATAAATTGGGTCTAAAAAAAAATGTTTTTTCCCACTGTACTTTGTAATGTGAATAAGATAGTCAACATTATTTGGTAACATTAAAGAGCTATATTTGTCTACTTTTCTGTAATACTTTGGAGTATCATTTATGCTGCTGACAGTATAAAGCTTGGAAATAGGTTACAACCATATGGTGCATAATTGTAACATGTGGGCAATTGAGTTAAACAAGCTTCAATGTATTTTGATAAGCGAAATCTCCAGCTTACCCATGGAGGGTCCAGGTCCAGGTTTCAGCTGTGCGAACAGTGTAGGGACCTGGGAACATGCCAGAGGTCCCTGTCAGCCAGGAGGTGCCTTGATACCATTGGTCCTTACTTTGTGTGTATTCCTGAGGGTCCACAAGTATAAAATCACCATCAATCAGTTCTAACTCATCAATTAGACCAGGTTTGTAGGCCTTGATGACTTTCCTAACCTACAAGACAAAGTAAAAATTTAGTAAATCATGCTTCTCTGAAAATACCTGATCACATTAACATTTAAAAACTGCCCTATGCTACCTCTGAATACAGCAATCACCGAAAGGCAAACCAGGTCTTTTTATTTATATATCATTTTGATTACAAGAACTACCTCTTAACTTCCCTTGACAGCCACCAGTCTCCTAGATATCACCTGTTGAAGCCTGATTAAGACCTTTGACAGGATGTTCATACTGTAGAGAAGGGAGGGAGGGAGGGGCCCCGAGTGACTGAAAGGTCTAAGCGCTCTCTGTTATGGATCACTGCCATCTCACCTCTGTCTGCGTGGGTTAGAGTCTAAGATTTGTCCAATGTGGGTATGTGAGAAAGCTTGCCAGTAGCTTCTCGTGGGTCGGTGGTTCTTTCTGGGTTTTTTCTGGATTCTTCTTCCACCATTAATACTGGCTGCCATGTAAGGCCTATTGTGTGCTGAAAAATGGCGTTAAACCCTACACAAGCAAGAGCAAGAGTAGGGAAGGGAAGGAAGGATTTATAGCATTGTGATGTGAAGAAACATAATTTACTAAACAATTTCCTCTCTTCATCAAATACATTACCCCATGGGGGGGGGGCAACCATGGCACTTGTCAGGGGCCCGAGCTAGATAGGCACATATACGCACATATTTGATACACGAAAGGGGCCCGAACTGTCAGCTGCCTGGGGCCCAGAATTTCCTAGGTGCGGGCCTGATTACCCAATCATATATCCTTAAAAGAATAGATACAATGACAAGGAAATGCATGAGCATCTAGCCTCTACCTGTCTCATTCTGTAGGAAAATGATGATAGCTGTCTCAATATGGCAATTTTTTTTATTTTTATGTTTGACCAGTTTTTTTGTAAGGTGTAATTTACTCCAATTGTAAGGTTGGAACACACATATTCAAAATGCAGTATTAAAAAATGATGTAGTGATGGTAAAAATTATGTCCAGCTAAAACTTTCTTAAAGTACAATTAGAATGTATTTACCTCTAGTACTGTTGCACAAACTTCAGTTCCAAACCATACAGCACTCAATGGCTTAATGATATCTAACAACTTTATGTAATTCCTGGAATGATTAATCTATTTTATATGATGATGACAGTCGTATCTCCTCCTACAAGACATGCCTTAAACTGATATGTGATGTCCAATAAACATAACTGTTACCCTTCGTGCTTTTATATACAAGAAATGAATATTCCTTTTGATTCCTCTGAATTGATTATTAACACGTTTTAAAAGGTACATTTTCCCTTTCATCTTCAACAGGTATCAATTGCTAATCACTATTTTTTGAAAAATTTATAAAAATGAACACATCAATTACACCAAAATAAAGGGAATTAAAAGTTCTTTGAACAATACATGAGATATACAAGGTCTTTCTTAAATAACCAGTATAACCAGTGGCTAAAACCAGGGTAATTCTTTTTCTTTAAAAATGTAACCCTATCCAAAATAATTTTTTTTAAAGCACCACCTTTAAACAGGGAGATCATTCATACATTTTGCATGAAAACATATGTACAGTTTAAAAAATCTGAGATAACCTGGTGAAAATTGTCAGGCTCCTCGACCAACTCCACTAAAGCTATTATGAAACCCAGATCAAAAAATTAAACGTGGATAAGACAATTATCTGGATTTTGCTGCAACTATAATATTTCCATAGTTTTTGCTTTTATTATGTAAGTCTGTATTTTAATGATCACTTTTGTAAGATTTATGACAAAATCATAAGGATTGTGGTAGGACTGCATTTATACATGTGTGACTTATATCCCTATGGGGTACCACTAGTTTCCTGGGCAATCCAGTGAAAGTTGAAGAGTCAACCCCAAGGCTGACATTGTGAATGGGGCATGGTTACAGCTTTAGCAGCAATCAAATTCTAAAGAGAATCATCTGTCTCCATTGTAAGGGCACGTGACACAAACAGATGCTGAAGAAAGCAGACTGGCTCCAATCCATGTCTCAAACTGACACATTATATCCAGGTTCATGAATGTTCCTCAGATATTTTTTGCCCAAATCTTCATAAGTCATACCTGATCCTGAAGATGTAACAATACCTATAGAAAATGACATGTGTTTATAGGGTTATGTCTCTTTCATGCTTTTATCAGGAGGAGCAGCCATTAATGGCCATTGCAGACACTCTCTGTATGTCTCTGATAGCATCAGCGGATACAAGACGTGTTTATAGGGTTATGTCTTGCCTTCATGCTTTAACCAGGAGGAGCAGCCATTAATGGCTACTGCAGACACTCTATGTCTCTGAAAGCATCAGAGGATACAAACTGGGCCCTGCATATTTAACTGTCTTAATGACAGAGAAAGGGTTTAGGGTTAGGGTTAGGGTCTTAATGACAGAGAAAGCAAATAATTATTTGTTGGTTGCCTAGCAAAAGCAACCTGCTCTTAGAATGAAAACCAGGTCTGGAAATGTCTAGAATGATAAAACACCATAAAGTTCTTGCTGCAATCAAGTATGTATCTTCCATGATCTCTGAACAAATCTGATATCATAAAATGATATCCCTTGATTGTAACAAGGGCTAACTTCTTGCCCTCAAAGAGAAACTAAGTTAGCCAGTTGTAAAATGTGTATCATTTGCAGTTCCAATATTTGCCATGAATTGCTTGTCACTGCATCAATTGGATCTGAGTTCATCATTGCAGCTGGCATTGGCATGGTATTATAACAAGGGTTGAGGGTGGTATCTCAATGTACCCAATATAGTTAATCAAAGATTCTAAATTCAGATAAATATTCAGAATTTCATGATCAGAAGATATGAAGCATGCCTTTTTCTTGGGGCCTTCAATTTATTTTCAAGACATTGCACAACACATCTCCTGTGTATACAGCATAGATGCCACATATGTGTCAAGAATAGCACTTTGTGCCTGCACCATGACCTTAAAGTGCCTGCCAGGTTTGTATCATGGTTTTCCACCACGACTTTAATGTGCCTGCCAGGCAAGTATTACAGTTGTCCACAATGACTTTAAAGTGCCTGCAAGGTACAGATCATGGTTGGCGACCATGACTCTAAAGTGCGAGCAAGGTACAGATCATGATGTTTGAACCATGACCTTAAAAGGCCTGCAAGGTTTGTATCATGGTTGTCCACCATTAAAGTGCCTGCCAGGCATTATCAAGGTTGTCATGACTTTAAATTGCCTGCACTTTTTGTACTTGACTGACACCTGTTTAATGAAAATGAGAAGAAAAATACTGAAGTGCATAAAAGAAATATACAAATTGCTGCATCAACAAACTTTCGTTACTTTGTTGACCTGAAAAGTGCATAAAAACCAGTGGAATACAATTATGCTAGACTGGTGAAATTTGAGTTTACTAATTTGTATCACATGAACATTCATGACTGGTAAAAACATGCAAAAATACAAATAAATTCAGTGGGTTAATGAAAATGTTGTATGCACAAGATATAAGAGCTTTTTTTCTATACCATTAAATACCATATGGTATGACATGGTCAGGGTTCGAACCTGTGACCTCCAACATCCAAAGCTGACACAATAACCACTAGGCCACCAGAATGGTTGTCAATATTACTGATATATTTGAAAACCTAACATCAATGATGCGGAGATATTTTATAACATAACATCATTGATGTTGATAATTTATGTGACATAACATCAATGATGCTGAGATATTTTATAACACAACATTAATGATGCTTATAATTTTTATGACAATAACATTAATGATGCTTATAATTTTTATGACAATAACATTAATGATGCTTATAATTTTTATGACAATAACATCATCGATGCTGATAATTTTTATGACAATAACATCATCGATGCTGATAACTTTTATGACTGATAAATTTTATGACTAACACCAATGACAGTGATAATCTTTATGACATAACATCAATGATGCTAATGATTTTTACAACATTATATCAATGATGATAATTTGCATGAAATAACATCAATAATGTACAGATGCTTCACTAGACACCAAGTATGTGTGGTTTAATTCACAAATGTTTGATTTCTTGTTGAGTAACAAAAGTCCAAAGTTTTTTTAAGGCAAATCATTAGCCAACTGAGAAATTAGCTATCAAACTTTAGTTATTTTCTCTCAAATATAAACGTATCATTACCTGCAAAGATTTTCCGACATCTAATTCATAAACAAAAAGGATGAAATATTTCTCATTAACAGCTTATAATTTTTTTTTTGGGGGGGGGGGGGGGGGTCCCAATGTAACATGGGATCCAATTTTACTGATATAATGTAAACCTTAACTGCTGTATATACTCATTTATAAATCAAATTCAACTGCGTACTGCAATAATGCATTAACAGACCTGGGCCTATTATGCACTGCACTAGAGTAATCTGTAGAAAAACATTAACCCTGGCCTGGCTGTGCATTATGTGATAGCAGATCAAGGTCTATGTCGTTTGCAGTTATAAGCCAATGTATATCATTTTTCAGTAAGAAATAGAAATGACATGGAATTATCATTGTTTCTCTTACCTCATGTTTGGCAAACCTTGGATCACGAGAATAGATGCGCAAGTCCCACTGACACGGAGCACCAAGGTCAATTTCCTTAGCTAGTTTGGTCAATATGTCATTCTGGTTGGCAGCATACTGGTAGGCCAGCGTGATGTGCAACTGTTTTTTGTGAGTCTCCATGCTGATGCCTAAATCAGCCAAAAAGGGAATCTCATTAACGTGGATTTAAACTTTTTAACTGTGAAGACAATTGAAAAAAACACTCATGTGCATCCAATGCAAAGATGCAGAAGGTAAGCCCACCCAATCCCAACTTAACTTATTATATACAGAACAGCTCCATCTGTAAGCTAAACAAATCCAGATTTTCTGTTTCATAATGGCAGGTTTGGGTATGTGCAATTTGTGAAGAGTAACAAATAACATAAACCCAGATAAGACAGTACATTATTCAATGACAGATCTGGGTCTATGTCACTTGAAGTAGGACAACTTTAAACAAGGAAACTTTGAACTCATCTATTCTTTCTTGCCATTATTTTGTTTGTCTGTCTCCTCAAAAGTTTGTTTCGTATACAAATGAAAAAGTGAGGTGAAAAAAACTTGAAGGTAAGCCCATCACCTCTTCCCACATTTACAAGCCCAGTAAACAAAATAATTAAACCAATACCAATAATTAGATTAATAATAATTAAAGCAATACCAATAATTAAATTAATAATAATTAAACCAATATCAATAATTAAATTAATAATAATTAAACCAATATCAATAATTAAATTAATAATAATTAAACCAATACCAATAATTAAATTAATAATAATTAAACCAATATCAATAATTAAATTAATAATAATTAAACCAATACCAATAATAAAATTAATAATAATTAAAGCAATACCAATAATTAAATTAATAATAATTAAACCAATACCAATAATTAAATTAATAATAATTAAACCAATACACATAACCCTTTGGATTAGTAATAGTTTACCTGCCTTACTGAAAAACATTTATTTTACATTCAAACAGAAGGTATTCATTAAACATAAGTTTCACTGTCTTTATTGTAAGATGAATGATTCAATATCGAGATAATTTTCTACACTTTTAGAACATACTGCCAAATTTGTCTCACATTTCTAAAGATACTTTTGTTTCTATATATTTTTTCTCTTAATTGTGAGGGACATATACCATTATAGTCTATCGTTACTTTTGAGCTGAGTTATCAGGGGTGTTCCTTGTTTGTATTATCAGGAAAGACGTCATATTCAATTTCATGGTTTTTGTTTATTTGAATTATCTGCAAATACACTATTTAAGTTTTTGTGTGTGTGTGTGTGTGTGTGTGTGTGTGTGGTTTTGGATTTTTAACCAAGTTTATAATTTTTTTTAGTTTTATTGCTACGTTGACAAGCAGTATGGCAGTTTATAGTGATGTACAGACATGAAGCATCATGTCCCGACCAGTCACATTATCCTGAAACTAATTTCTTATTTATTTTTAAAAAAGCGAGGCAGCTGCCAGTACAATTTTTATAAGTCTTTGGTATGACTTGGCCAAGGTTCAAACCCATGACCTCCCACATCTGAGGTGGATGCTCTAACCAGTTAGGCCATTGAAGCAGTGCATATCCAAATTCATGGTCCTGCCTTGTGTGTTATCAGATATGACATCATATTCAATTAATTGTTCTTGTTTACTGGTGTTATCAGATATGACATCATATTCAATTCATTGTTCTTGTTTACTGGCATTATCAGATATGACATTGTATTCAATTTCAATGTCCAGCCTAATGTGAATTATCAGGTTACATGTCATTTAATTTTGTGGTCCTGAATTAACATGTCATTCAATTTTGTGGTCCTGAGTTAACAAGTCATTCAATTCTGTGGTCCTTATTTTTTTGCATTATAAGCAGCACTGGCAGAAGTTATAAGCATGCAGTGCACTTCCTAGGGAGCCATTTTCAAAGAGGTACCAAATCGAAGCAGAAAAGGGGCAGAAAAATCAGACAAAGACGCTGTGTTCGTTTCATATGAAAATCTTATTATTTGGTCAAAACTTACACTAATTCCTTACAAGCTTTCCTATTTGGCCAATATGTTAATGACGGGGGAGGGATGACAAATGTCTGTATCACAGGGCACCAAACTGCTTCAGGCATGCCTAGATTTTTCGGAAAGACATGGTATTCAATTTCATTGTTCATGTTTATACATATTATCAGGAAAAACATGGTATTCTATTTTATGGTTATTTTATATGTATATAATCAGGACAGACAGTATTCAAGAACATGGTTCATGTCCATTATAAGGAAAGATAAGGTATCAAATGGTTCATGTCTATGTCCATTATAAGGAAAGATAAGGTCTCGAATGGTTCATGTCTATGTCCATTATAAGGAAAGATAAGGTATCGAATGGTTCATGTCTATGTGTATTATAAGGAAAGATAAGGTATCAAATTGTTCATGTCTGAGTGTATTATAAGGAAAGATAAGGTATCGAATGGTTCATGTCTATGTCCATCATAAGGAAAGATAAGGTATCAAATTGTTCATGTCTGTGTGTATTATAAGGAAAGATAAGGTATCGAATGGTTCATGTCTATGTGTATTATAAGGAAAGATAAGGTATCGAATGGTTCATGTCTATGTCCATTATAAGGAAAGATAAGGTATCAAATTGTTCATGCCAGAGTGTATTATAAGGAAAGATAAGATACTGAATGGTTCATGTCTGTGTCCATTATAAGGAAAGATAAGGTATCAAATGGTTCATGTCTGTGTGTATTATAAGGAAAGATAAGATATTTAATGGTTCATGTCTGTGTCCATTATAAGGAAAGATAAGGTATCGAATGGTTCATGTCTATGTGTATTATAAGGAAAGATAAGGTATCAAATTGTTCATGTCTGAGTGTATTATAAGGAAAGATAAGGTATCAAATGGTTCATGTCTATGTTCATTATAAGGAAAGATAAGGTATCAAATGGTTCATGTCTGAGTGTATTATAAGGAAAGATAAGGTATCAAATGGTTCATGTCTATGTTCATTATAAGGAAAGATAAGGTATCAAATGGTTCATGTCTGTGTGTATCATAAGGAAAGATAAGTATCAAAATTTCATGGTTCTTCTTTATTTGTATTATCAAGAAAAATGTGGAATTCAATTTCAAGGTTCTTGTCTATGAATGGAAAATCACAACAAGTAGTAACTAGACTTTCCACAAAGCTGTACAGTTAGACTGATATCAAAGAATATACAACTATATACGTTTTTGGTATGGGGAGGCGGACGACTGCACACTAGTGACCAAACTCTGAACTTCATTTGAAATATAAATGTGAGTAATGATCCCAACTGTAGGCAGTCATCCAAAATTAACTTTTGCTTTTTAAATCTGTTTAAAACTATCCATAATCAAACTGCCTTTTATCAAAATATTATCAGAAAGGCTATATTTAAAGGCAAAACCATTATGTTCTGATCTTGTCATTACTTGGTTCCAACTTTTACTGTACCTACCTGCCTTTTTTAACTCTGCCGAGAACTGGCTCACCACCTCAGACAGGTATCTATAATAAGTATCTGGGACAAAAAGGCCAATAAAGTTGTTCTGACTGAAGAAATCAAGCTGTAGTGATCCAGGTGCCTGTTTTAAGACTGCTTCTGCTTTGTTCAATGCCTGTTTTAGCACTGACACTTTACTGTCCTCCACCTGTAATCAGATACAATACACCTGTAGTCAGATACAATACACCTGTAGTCAGATACAATACACCTGTAGTCAGATACAAGTCAAAAATATGTTGACTTACTAATACATGACCCTGAGATACCCACTCAAGGAAAACCAGTAATCTGGCACTACAAGTGTATATGGCACTCAAATACTCGCACCAGGAAAACCAATCATCTCGCACTGCAAGCACACATAGCCCTCAAATATTAAATCATGGAAAACCAATCATCTCGCACTACATGTATACATGACACTCACACACAAAACACACACACACACACACACACACACTCCAGGAACCAGTCAGTTACCATTACATGCATAATACCAAACATACAAAACAACATTTAATCATATTAAAAAAAAGTCAAAAGGAGAAGGAATTTATCATTCAAAGAGAGATTGACCATACCCTGTATGAAAGAATTAAATCTGGATATATTCAAAGATTCAAGAAAAATCCATTCACTCAAAATATAACAAGTCAGAGTAAAGTATAAACTGTAAGAAATTGTCATACAAAATATATTGTTTTTAAAAATTTAACATTTATACAGATGAGTATGAAAGCATTTGTTGCTAGTGCAAAAGTTATTTTTTAACATGTAAGCCCGTTATTAATAATATAAGCAGACTGTAACAAAAAAGTCATTTATCTTATAATAATATGGCATGGCTTACTGTGAAAAACGGAGTTAACGTTATGTGGGGAAAGTAGGAGTGAGCCCCATTCCAGCCACAAGTTGAGAGAGACTTTTCGAAAAACACAGACAGTTGTTTCTGTAGGGGTCCCACAGGACAGAGGTACAGCATGTACTGTCTAGGCTCATTACTGTCCAGGTTTGGGTCATTTACATGAGACAGAAGCCTGAAAAGAGACAAAATCCTTAAACGTTTTCATTCAAAAAGCAGCGAATAAAAAAAAAAAATAGAATCTAGGTTGGGGTTTGGACCAACACAAGGAAATTCCAGTCAAAGAAGAGAACATTATTTGTCTCCCCATGAGACTTTCCTGAGTGGATAGACATATAATGTAACTTCCCGCAACTGGGATTGTCTTGTCTCGGTTCAAACCCCAATGTAGATTATTTTTCTCACCCAATATTTTCCTTCAAAGGATAAAGAACTCGTCACTAGTTGTTCAAGTCCCAATGTCTAACTTGCAGTGCAAGAATACAAATATTTTAATTTTGGCTTTGGTGTGACCGTTGCATTCAAAGTACACAAATATTTTAATGAGGGCTTTGGTGTGACTGTTGCATTCAAAGTACACAGTTTATATGCATGAGCAAAGAAAAAAAAAACATAAAATGTTGCATAGTAATGACGTATTATCACATTTAATATATGGATGTTATACGAAATTGACAATAAATAATTAATATTACAAGAAACTTTCATTTTATCAGTTCCAGGTATGAAAACAATTACCACCGCCCTCCATATAAAAGACCCTCCAAATATGAACCCTAGCAGATAACCATGTGCTTCATTTTCAAGTTCACAGATTCTCTGAAAATTTATTTTTCTGTCTTGCAAATATGGCTAGTGCTGGAGTGAAATTTGCTTATGGATTAATGTGTAGATTCCTTCTGGCCGTTAAGTGCATTATTTTGTCAATACATATTGCAGGTATATTTTGTATGCATCTGGGACACAGTGGAGATGCTTATCAAAATTACCATGTTTGACATAATACATTTCTGGTACATGTAGTTACTGAGTTTTCTGTAGTTGTTAAGAGAGTTGGGAGTAGAGTTGTACCGATTAATCGCCCGTACTCATAATCGGGCCGATTATTAGAACAATCGGTATAATCGGTATCGGCAGAAATAATCGGTGCCGATGCAAATAAATGTTCAAAATATAATTTCAATTATAACATTCATCTTGACATGGCTTGAATTTTAAAACAGAATTAAATAGTGGAAACTAAGGAATAAACATTTGATTTAGGGATTACTTGAAAGACAATATATTCTTAAAAGTAACTACTGTTTTAACACACTTGCTGTAAACTACCGCTGATTTTTGCTGAGAACTCCCAATTATATTATTATGTCCTCGATTTTCATTTTCTTCTAAACAAGAAAAGTCCTACATGTTCTGTTGCATCACGTGTGAATTATTGTTGTGACAAAATAATTACTTTTCTATAAAGAATTCGCATCTTCACTAAATAGAATGTTAAGTTTAAAAATTATTCACGCAATTTAATGATTTTTTTTTACCTATGTAACAATACAAAAATAAAAAATAGACCAGAACAAAAACAAAAGCCATATCAATAAAATCGTCCACAATTAATTTAAATCCCAAGAATGATCACTACGAATGCTTAACACCGATGCTACAGCGCCATTCCCACGAAAGAAACTTACACTGTTAACATCTGGCATTTTTAGACCGTATATACCAATGCTAAATACCATCGTTAAATGTTGTTGATGTAGCTGTTGTTGTAGAGTTTAACTTCATTTTTCAGCACACGATAGGCTATACATGGCGATCAGTATTATTGGTGGAGGAAGAACCCGGGAACGTAAAAATGAATCTTGTTCCCGTTCTCCAAACACTCTAACTACGCCTCTGCATCAATGTACTGGTATAGTTAGCGTTCAAAATTCCTCTTGTCACAAGCCAGTTTCAGGCCTGTACTGCTGTCGCAAAACTGTACAGAAATTTACCGACTATCATCAAAGGAGACACAATCAAACGTGCGTAGCTTTTTAAGCATATTGCCTCAATTGGTAGGATCACTTTTATCATTGAAAATGAGTAACTCGTGAGAGGTGATTCATTGTAAATGAAACAGCTATTAAGGACTATCTGAAATGTTATCTAGAAGAATGCAATTTGGTCGAAACAACGAATAAAGCAAAATCTGCATCCAATATGTTTGGGAATAAATATGGATTTAAGTGACGCTATGCACGCTTTGCACTGTGTAAGTACTGTACATTATAGTACATGGTCTGAAGTCTGTATTTACCTTTATTTAATTTCGTGTTGGAGAAATCAGAAAATATGCCCATGCAAAATAATAACAAAATCAGTCATAGTATTTTATAACAGTTTCATAATTGTCGGGTCACCGAAAGTTAAGTTTTTAACATGCCTATGTCTTAAGACACGGAAAAAATTATTGTTTCATGTTCCAAGATTTATAGCCGTTACAGTAGTCAAAAAAAAGACCTAAAAACGGTAAAGTTTAGGCATTGGCCCGCGGATAAGCCAACCCCCCCCCCCCTCTTCCAGGCTTTAATATTTTCCTAAATTATTAAGCTTATACGCGAGTATATATGCTGTGATAATGAAATAATCGGTCTCATAATCGGTATCGGCAATTTTAATAATCGGCCATACGCGGTATCGGCATAATCGGCAAAAAGTGACATCGGTACAGCTCTAGTTGGGAGGCCATGAAGTGTATAGTAGGGCATAACCGATTAGCATTTTTCTACTGATTTCCGATTCCGGATTTTGGGCATGAATTTTTTCCGATTCCGAATACGATTAAATTAATCGGAAATGCTAAATCCGTATTTTTTTTTCTAACAAATTTCATCTTCCGTTTCTGGGTTTCTGGTATCTGATTTTGCCGTGTCTAGCATGTTACTTAGTACTTTACCATATCCGGCTTCATTTCCGGTTTTCACCCACCAGTTCAAATAGATTGTCTCACAGTGTGGTTGTGTTGACCATATTGGACTTTTCTGACTTCTTATTTAATTTTATTAACGCACTATCGAATGACACGCAGTGTTAGACATGGTGCTATAGAAATTCAACTTTATTATTTTTATTATCCGAATCGGTCGTTCCTGCCTTGTCTCTTGTCATACTATCCGGTGGAATCTGATTTCCGGATCAAAAGTCGGTTATGACCTAGTGTATAGGTCTATAGTCTATGTGCATGGATCAGTGTTTTCATAGTTAATTTCACACAGCATTGAGAATTTTATCCTATCTGTAGCACAGTCAATTTTGAGGTCAGCGTCATAAATGTAGCAAACAGTATATAATTTATTTCTCACAAAATATTTAAAACTAGTTAATTTGCTACAATTAATGACACTGATCTGAAAATGTACCCAGCTAGGGCTACATATAGGATAAAATTGACCATACTGTGTGCAACAAGCCAGCATAATACCAAAAGGCTCAACATGTATGTGTACATGTCTTTGTCTCTCTTGAAATGTTTTTATATGGTGTGTTCTCATTGATGGATAGACCTTAAGTTACTATGTTTTTGTTATATATCTGTTGTTGTTGCTGTTAGATTTTAGAACAACTACATCATGCAAAGCAGAAGACAAGAAAGTCTTTTTTTTGTTAAAAGTAGTTCTGAGTGTGTGGACACTTTGACTGAGATGACTATACTGAGTCACATGGTGAGAAACATGAATCACATGTATGTCATATGGGAACAGTGTTCATATAACGCTGATACAGGAACTCCCACCATATCATGATACAAACTTCAGACAGAGGAAAATTATTCTAAGGTTTTAATTCAATACAGATATAATTTTAAAATGCTTTAGCAATGGCCCCTAACAAACAGTACTGAACATAATGCTGATGATGATACTGCTACTTGAGAAGTGATACTGTCTCATTATTCAAAACAAACACTTTAACATTCAACACTGCTGCTGCCACTGAAGAAGTAATATCCATGCCTCATAATTCAAAGGTGAGACAAACACTTCAACAGTAAACATTGATTCTGCCACTGGAGAAGCGATATCCATCCCAAACCAAAATGCATCCTTGCTGCATGCTTGTAGCAATCTTGCGATAAGCTAATTAGATGTTTATAAGATAACATAGATGCTTGCGCAAGCTTGTACAAGCAAGTGCAGGCTTATGGCAAACTAGCTGGATATAACCACAAGCTTGTACAAGGTTTCTTATTTGCTTCAGAAAGTAAAACTAGCTTACCACAAGCTTGTAAAAGGTTTCTTATTTGCTTCAGAAAGTAAAACTAGCTTGCGCAAGCTTACTTCTTTTCTTCAGAAAGTAAAACTAGCTTGCACAAGTTTTCTTGTATGTTTCAGAAAGTAAATTTAAACTAGCATGCAATAAGTTTCTTCATATATTTCCATTCTTATAAAAGATTGAGACCATGCATGTATTAAACTAGCATGCACATGCTTGCAGCTAGGGTGCACATTCTGCAACCATGGGTAAGCCTGCAGTGAATGAATAAACTTGAATAATGAAATTTATCATAATGTTTTTGCTGAACAGATTTGTTTTCCGCTACATTGCAACTATAAGATTACATTATTTAATCATTAAATATGCAGGTATGACAAGGAACATTTAACCTTCTCAGCATTTTGTAAGTCATAATTTAACATAATACTTGCTCGCATCTTGCTCAACAGGCTTATTGCAGCAGTGTCAGAAAATAACCTCCCCGAGTCTCAGTGTGATTTTCGCCCAGACCGCAGCACCGTTGACATGATCTTCGCAGTGAAACAAGTCCAAGAGAAGTGCCTTGAGCAGAACATGAATCTATATGCTGTCTTCGTGGATCTGACAAAGGCTTTTGATACAGTCAACAGAGACGCACTGTGGGTAGTACTCAAGAAACTTGGTTGTCCTCAGAAGTTTACCAAACTCATCCGGCTCCTCCACATCGACATGAATGGAGAGATTCTCTCAGACGGTGAACCCTCAGAGAAATTCCCCATATCTAATGGTGTCAAACAGGGTTGTGTACTTGCTCCAGTACTCATCAACCTCTTCTTCGCACAGGTACTGCTCCATGCCATATGGGACATTGACACTGGCATTTACATTAGGTATCGCCTGGATGGATCAGTGTTTGATCTCTGTCGCCTAGCTGCAAAAACCAAGACACTAAAAAGACTCATCGTTGATGCACTCTTTGCAGATGACTGCGCCCTCGTGGCCCATGAAGAGACTCACCTACAGGCAATCGTGGACAGATTCTCTGAAGCCTCCAACCTATTTGGACTCACAATTAGTCTAGGAAAGACAGAAGTCATCTTCCAGCCCGCCCCAAACACTGTCCATTCGCAACCCTGTATCACCATTGGCGAAACGCAGCTGAAGAATGTGGACAGTTTCAAATACCTGGGCAGCACAATATCTAGTGATGGCTCTCTGGACAAAGAGATCACTGCGAGGACCCAAAAAGGCAGTCAAGCACTAGGACGACTCCGAACCAAGGTCTTGCAGCACAAGGACATACGCCTGTCAACAAAGCTGTAGGTGTACAATGCAGTTGTCCTCAAGTCTCTATTATATGGCTGTGAAATGTGGACACTCTACAGAAGGCACATCAGTCAGTCAGAACAATTCCACCAGCGCTCCCTGAGATCCATCATGCAGATCAAGTGGCAGGACCAAATCACCAACCTGGAAGTCCTTGATAGAGCCAACACAACAAGCATCAAAGCCAAAATAATCCAGGCCCAGCTTCGATGGACTGGCCATGTCATCCGCATGGATCAAAGCAGAATCCCAAAGCAGTTGTTCTATGGTGAGCTATCCCTGGGGAACCGAAACCAAGGCCGCCCTCACAAGAGGTACAAAGACAACCTCAAGACAAACATCAAATGGGCAGACCTTCAACCATGCCAGCTCGAGCTCGCTGCCTCAGACAGAAAGCATTGGTGAGCCCTGACCAGAAAAGCCTGCTCCACCTTTGAGGCTGACCACCGCCAGTATCTTGCCGCAACCTGTGAGGGATGCCACAGAAATGTATCCCAGATACCAACAACCACCGGTGTCCCATGCCCCACCTGCAACCGCATGTGTGTATCAGAATTCGGACTCCGGAGTCACATGCGTGTCCACCGTTGAATGAAAATGCACAACTTGTCTTCCTCGACTCGAGAGACCAAGAAGAATTTAACTTTGCAATACCACAAAAAAAGGCATATAAGAAAATCAAACTTGTACAAGAATATGAGGTAGTAACCTGACATAGGGTCAGCTGCTGTCCCAGGCTATCCACACAATATCAAGCCAACCCCCCCCCCCAAAAAAAAACTAACAACTGCATAGCTGCCAACTGTCCTGTTATTTTTTTCTTCCGTATTTCTCCGTCATTTGGACCTGAATACAGGTGTACTTTTTTTGGGGGGGGGGAGGGGGAGGCAGGGCAAAAAAAACGTTTTTAATTAAAATAAATAATGACAATTTCTTTGGAATTTTCAATTTATAACGTGCATTCGGTTCTATTTTGATAGAATGTATCGCATGTATATAGGAATACAGTTCTACAATACGATTGGTTCATTTGAAATCGAGGCTACCATGCATGTCTTTATCTGCCATATTTGATTTCACAAATTGTTACCGTTGTCGAAGTATCTTGTCTTCGAAATGTTCAGCTTCTAATGATGTTAAATAGGAAAGAGGAATATTCAGAATTTTCTCCAGGAAATGAGAAGGAAACAACTGGAAGGACAATTGTGCAGTCTTGTGTAGATTTGTGAAGCCATATAGTAATGGAGAAAACTTGACGTTTTGCAAATTGTGTAATGTGATTTTGCTATCAGGCATGAAGGAGCACGAAAAAGCCTAATAAACATCAGGTTCTTACTTCATCACACACAACTCAGCCTGAACTTGTGACATATATTAATACCAGAGAGAACCTAAATAAAATTCGATCGAAATTAGATTAATTAAATTTCTTTTAGAAATAAACCATCCTCCTTCAGTTACTGGTGAGTTATTTTGCACACGTTTTCCAAACATTAAAATCACAATGGATAACTCATATGCTTTTGCTTTGAAACATTTTAAAAAGGAATTAGGAGGAGAGCCCTAATAACTGTCTTTATGAAGCTAGCTTCAATGAAGTTATCAACAATAAATGTGCTACAGCTCACAGGGCATTAAGTCCAATTCATATTATGTACTGCACTTGTTTGTTGTTACTTTTATAATGCTCAATGTTATTTTAATTGTGATTTTTGCACAAAGTTGAAGTTAATTAGCTTTATTATTGCAAAACATGGCATCTACTCTAGAGTTACTGAAAGACCAGGACACAAAAAGTTTGAATAAACTTAAAAATGGTTTTAAAAATGTGTGGAAATAGGAATGGCCTGAGTGCATGGAAAGTTGATGTAAATGTAGTTGGTCAGTTCATAAGAAAACTGAACGCTAGAGGCCTTGCATTTGCAGTTGGAAGAGTTGGAAGGATAAAACGATGAAACCTGCAACGCAGTTCAGGGCATCCCCACCCCTTAATACTTTCAGGATTTTTGGGGGGGTGGGACAACAATCATGTCTGATGTTTGAAAGCCTACATGCTTGTAGCAAGAAATCTGTGCAAGCTTGCCACAAGCTAGTAACAAGCTTGCGCAAGCTTGCAAAAATAAGCTCGTGGCAATGTTCCAAATACAAGCTTGCAAAAATAAGCTTGTTCAAGCTTGTGGCAATGTTCTAAATACAAGCTAGCAGCAAGCTTGCAAAAATAAGCTTGTTCAAGCTTGTGGCAATGTTCCAAATATAAGCTTGCTGCAAGCTTGCAAAAATAAGCTTGTTCAAGCTTTAAAACAAGCTTGCAATTTTGGTTTGGGATATGTCTCATCATCCAAAGGTGAGACAAATGCTTTAACATTAGACACTTCTATCACTGGAGAAGTGATATCCATGTTTCATCATTCAATGAGATAAACATTTTAAAATTAGACACTGCTGCTGCAACAGGAGAAGTGATATAAATGTCATATTCAATGACGAGATTAACACTTTAAAATTAGACATTGCTGCTGAGACTGGAGAAGTGATGCCCATATCTCATAATTCAAACATGAGATAAACACTTTAACATTTGACACTGCTGCTGAGACTGGAGAAGTGATACCCATATCTCATCATTCAAACATGAGATAAACACTTTGACATTTGACACTGCTGCTGAGACTGGAGAAGTGATGCCCATATCTCATAATTCAAACATGAGATAAACACTTTAACATTTGACACTGCTGCTGAGACTGGAGAAGTGATACCCATATCTCATCATTCAAACATGAGATAAACACTTTAACATTTGACACTGCTGCTGCCACTAAAATAAGAACATAAGTCATTTTTGTAAGATTATAAAAACATAAGTCATTTTTGTATGATTATAAAAACAAGTCATTTTTGTATGATTATAAAAACATAAGTCATTTTTGTGTGATTATAAAAACAAGTTATTTTTGTATGATTATAAAATAAAAAAACAAGCCATTTCATTTGAATTACTGAGTCAACAGCCTACAAAAAGTGAACAAATTGATAATCAAAAGACCTTTTTTTAATTATTTCTTAGCAATTACCTAATGAGTAAATATATTCTCTACTGAAGAATATGTTTGTGTAATCACACCTGCATAAGCATCTGAAATTTTGCTGAGACATTTAAACAAAATAAGAAGACTTTCATACCAAATAAGAAAACCTTCATACCAAAAAAGAAAACCTTCATACCAAATAAGATCTTTATACCAAATGTCACGATGTTCGTTAACAATACTAGTAAAAATTTCATTAAATCTATCTAGTAGAGTTATGCCTTGTTAAAAATACTGGAAAAACTTTCATTAAGAACACCTAGTACAGATATGTCTAATTAAAAATACTGGTAAAAATTTCATTAGGACTATCTAATACAGATTTCATTAGGACTATCTAGTACAGATTTCATTAGGACTATCTAGTACAGATTTCATTAGGACTATCTAGTACAGATTTCATTAGGACTATCTATGGTACAAATTTCATTAGGACTATCTAGTACAGATTTCATTAGGACTATCTAGTACAGATTTCATTAGGACTATCTATGGTACAAATTTCATTAGGACTATCTAGTACAGATTTCATTAGGACTATCTAGAACAGATTTCATTAGGACTATCTAGTACAGATTTCATTAGGACTATCTAGTACAGATATGTCTAATTTAAAAATACTGGTATAAATTTCATTAGGACTATCTAGTACAGATTTCATTAGGACTATCTATGGTACAGATTTCATTAGGACTATCTAGTACAGATTTCATTAGGACTATCTAGTACAGATTTCATTAGGACTATCTATGGTACAAATTTCATTAGGACTATTTATGGTACAAATTTCATTAGGACTATCTAGTACAGATTTCATTAGGACTATCTATGGTACAAATTTCATTAGGACTATCTAGTACAGATTTCATTAGGATTATCTAGTACAAATTTCATTAGGACTATCTATGGTACAGATTTCATTAGGACTATCTAGTACAGATTTCATTAGGACTATCTAGTACAGATTTCATTAGGACTATCTAGTACAGATTTCATTAGGACTATCTATGGTACAAATTTCATTAGGACTATTTATGGTACAAATTTCATTAGGACTATCTAGTACAGATTTCATTAGGACTATCTATGGTACAAATTTCATTAGGACTATCTAGTACAGATTTCATTAGGATTATCTAGTACAAATTTCATTAGGACTATCTATGGTACAGATTTCATTAGGACTATCTAGTACAGATTTCATTAGGACTATCTAGTACAGATTTCATTAGGACTATCTATGGTACAAATTTCATTAGGACTATTTATGGTACAAATTTCATTAGGACTATCTAGTACAGATTTCATTAGGACTATCGATGGTACAAATTTCATTAGGACTATCTAGTACAGACTTCATTAGGACTATCTAGTACAGATTTCATTAGGACTATCTATGGTACAAATTTCATTAGGACTATCTATGGTACAGATTTCATTAGGACTATCTAGTACAGATTTCATTAGGACTATCTAGTACAGATTTCATTAGGACTATCTATGGTACAAATTTCATTAGGACTATCTATGGTACAAATTTCATTAGGACTATCTAGTACAGATTTCATTAGGACTATCTAGTACAGATTTCATTAGGACTATCTAGTACAGATATGTCTAATTAAAAATACTGGTATAAATTTCATTAGGACTATCTAGTACAGATTTCATTAGGACTATCTATGGTACAGATTTCATTAGGACTATCTAGTACAGATTTCATTAGGACTATCTATGGTACAAATTTCATTAGGACTATCTATGGTACAAATTTCATTAGGACTATCTAGTACAGATTTCATTAGGACTATCTAGTACAGATTTCATTAGGACTATCTATGGTACAAATTTCATTAGGTCTATCTAGTAGAGTTATGCCTTGTTAAAAATACTGGTAAAAATTTCATTAGGACTATCTAGTAGAGTTATGCCTTGTTAAAAATACTGGTAAAAATTTCATTAAGAACACCTAGTACAGATATGTCTAATTAAAAATACTTGTAAAAATTTCATTACGTCTATCTAGTAGAGTTATGCCTTGTTAAAAATACTGGTACAAATTTCATTAAGACTATCTAGTACAGATTTCATTAGGACTATCTAGTACAGATTTCATTAGGACTATCTAGTACAGATTTCATTAGGATTATCTAGTACAAATTTCATTAGGACTATCTATGGTACAAATTTCATTAGGACTATCTAGTACAGATTTCATTAGGACTATCTAGTACAGATTTCATTAGGACTATCTAGTACAGATTTCATTAGGACTATCTAGTACAGATATGCCTCTGCCTGCATAATAATGAAAGCCATTCAAAGGAGTCTCTTTCATGTGAAGGACACTTTTTAATCTATTGTTTGGAAAATATTTGGAGTAAAAACAATTCATTATTTAGCATGACTAAAGAATAGTACAAGTCAATCTCAACACTTTCTTTATCAATTCAGCTATGGATCATCAAATATTTATTAGTTTATAATTAAACTGCTTTTTAAAACTTCAACATCAGAAATACAACTTTGAAAAACATCATGCTGATGTCAAAAAATGTTCAAGGTTGATATAGACATCATATTTTAAAATGTTCATACCAATGACTTTGTGATTTCTTATTCATAAATCTTTCCCCAGCAAGTGCTAATTTAATCAGCTTACAAAACTCTTTCTGATCTGACCTTGATTCAATCATTTTTTTTTTATTCATACTCAAATAGCTTTAATTTAATTTTAAACCCATTTATTTTTGTTTTATATTCACTTCCATGGCTATGAAAAATACTATCTAAATATACAATAAGATTACAGGTTTTGATTTTTCAACAAGATTACATTACTGGCCCAATCAAGGTGGATGATTATTCCTATCTTTGAGAAATTATTTGATCATGCAAGTGACTGATTTCTGACATACATCAGTCCCCTGCATCACAACATCATTAAAATTAAACTGGAATGTAAAGGGCAAACTCTGAAAATGTTAACAGAGCCTTGGTCTGAAAGCTCATATAATCTGTGTTGCCAGAAAGCTTGCATACTGTGTTGCCTGAAAGCTCACATAATCTGTAAATTGTGTAATGCATGCTTCTCAGCCTAAAAGCTCACATAATCTGTGTTACATGCATATTTTATTTATATTCTGCTTCCTAAGCACAAAATCATCTGTGAACCACATGTAAAGTTAAAATATTGGAAAAATATGTTGCTACTCTAAATTGGAATCTGTTTCTCAATATATTTTTAACCAGAAAAATCAAACTTACTGATCTGCTGTCCAGAAAAAGGCAATACAAAACAAAGTAAAGAATGAAAAAATTCAACTCTATTTTGATAACTGGGGGAGGGAGCTCAATTTCAAGCAGTCCATAAATACATTTTGTATCACTCTACTGACTAACCTAATAAATCCATGAAATTCACAATGGTGACATTTTCATATGGCTATATAGTATAGAGTTTGATTTGGGTAGCTACGGTAGCTCAGTGGTTAGCATGCTGGACTCATGACCAATAGATGCAGGTTTGAATCCTACCATAAGACCAGCCTGGGTCAGCTACCATGATGAGTAATCACTTAATAACCTACTTGTGCTGCTGTGCCAAAACACCAAATCAAACAAATAAACCAAGAATTTCTTACATAGGAGAGAGGATGACCAGCACTTTTGTTGAAGACAGGGGTACCTTTTTTGTAATAAACATGCTTGTCAATAATGAAATTCATAAAGTGCCTTTGTTTCTATTAATCCTAGTCACCTAGAATTATAAATAAATTTAAATCAAAGTTTGAAATAAGTTTCTCATGTTCAATACAGCTGCACCACCATTATTTATATTTAAAATGATAGTATTTTGTGATAGATGATAATCAAGAGAAACATATCATGGAAGCATCTAATATGCTATTGGGTAAATATTGATCAAACAAAGGTTTTTGTTGGTCATATGATTTTTTCATGCCAGATTAAATAATACAAAATTCAATCAGGCTATATTTAAAGAGATTAAAATTGCAACATGAGACCAAAACAATTGTCCCCATTTTCCCCAAAGATAATTGAAGCTTTACCAGGTTCATACAGAAATCTGAATTCAAAGACCACAAACATAGATTTCCAAGACCTGTTTTTGCTACCATTTTGTATACAAATTATGCTATATGAGAAAACATTGAATGTAAAATGCTACAATATTGTTTCATGATGAAATTCAAATGCTACAATATTGTTTAATGATGAAATTCAAATGCTGTTTGTTATTTGAGGCAGCAATGAAACTGAACAGGACATCAAAAGAAATCAACCAACATCTCAATCTAACAACTGTGGACAATTTTATTTGTGATTATGTAAAAAATTTAAATTGTTTGTGTTAATTTCAATTTTCAAATAGTTTTAAAGACCTTCAGGTAATATGCTCAATTTTCCCAACCTTTCAAGGCCTTGAAAATGCTATCTCTTTTTTTCCAAACTGTCAAAGACATTCAAAGACTTTAGGAAAAATGTCTACTCAGGAACTAAGGGGATGAAGATGGAAAGTAGTTTAATGAAGTCATTATTTTTTTTTCAGAGTCTGAAACCTCAAGAAACCTTTTTCTAATTAAATTCAACATTTTAAAAGAATGAGATTGGTGGAATAAGGTATATTTGATTCCATATACAATAACTTTGGATACAAAATAATGGTTGCTCCAGTTGAAAATTAACCCCAACATAATAACTACAAATAGTTTTGAATTCAAAATTAATATTAACCCCAACATACTGACAACAAATAGTTTTGAATTCAAAATTAACTCCAACATAATGACTACAAATAGTTTTGAATTGAAAATTAACCCCAACATACTGACTACAAATAGTTTTGAATTGAAAATTAACCCTAATTAACATACTGACTACAAATAGTTTTGAATTCAAAATTAACACCAACATACTGACAACAAATAGATTTGAATTCAAAATTAACCCCAACATAATGACTACAAATAGTTTTGAATTAAAAATTAACCCCAACATAATGACTACAAATAGTTTTGAATTCAAAATTAACCCTAACATACTGACAACAAATAGTTTTGAATTCAAAATTAATATTAACCCCAACATACTGACTACAAATAGTTTTGAATTCAAAATTAACCCCAACATAATGACTACAAATAGTTTTGAATTGAAAATTAACCCCAACATACTGACTACAAATAGTTTTGAATTCAAAATTAACCCCAACATAATGATTACAAATAGTTTTGAATTCAAAATTAATATTAACCCCAACATACTGACTACAAATAGTTTCAAATTCAAAATTAATCCCAACATAATGACTACAAATAGTTTTGAATTCAAAATTAATATTAACCCCAACATACTGACTACAAATAGTTTCAAATTCAAAATTAACCCCAACATAATGACTACAAATAGTTTTGAATTCAAAATTAATATTAACCCCAACATAATGACTACAAATAGTTTCAAATTCAAAATTAATCCCAACATAATGACTACAAATAGTTTTGAATTCAAAATTAACCCCAACATACTGACTACAAATAGTTTTGAATTGAAACTTAACCTCAATATACTGACTACAAATAGTTTTGAATTCAAAATTAACCCCAAAATAATGACTACAAATAGTTTTGAATTCAAAATTAACCCCAACATAATGACTACAAATAGATTTAAAGTCAAAATTAATATTAACCCCAACATACTGACTACAAATAGTTTTGAATTAAAAATTAACCCTAACTTACTGACTACAAATAGTTTTGAATTCAAAATTAACCCCAACATAATGACTACAAATAGTTTTGAATTCAAAATTAACCCCAACATAATGACTACAAATAGTTTTGAATTAAAAATTGCCTCCAACATACTGACTACAAATAGTTTTGAATTGAAAATTAACCCCAACATACTGACAACAAATAGTTTTGAATTCAAAATTAACCCCAAAATAATGACTACAAATAGTTTTGAATTCAAAATTAACCCCAACATAATGACTACAAATAGATTTGAAGTCAAAATTAATATTAACCCCAACATAATGACTACAAATAGTTTTGAATTGAAAATTAACCCCAACATACTGACTACAAATAGATTTGAATTCAAAATTAACCCCAACATAATGACTACAAATAGTTTTGAATTCAAAATTAATATTAACCCCAACATACTGACTACAAATAGTTTTGAATTCAAAATATTAACCCCAACATAATGACTACAAATAGTTTTGAATTCAAAATTAACCCCAACATACTGACTACAAATAGTTTTGAATTGAAAATTAACCCCAGCATACTGACAACAAATAGTTTTGAATTCAAAATTAACCCCAACATACTGACTACAAATAGTTTTGAATTCAAAATTAACCCTAACATACTGACAACAAATACATGTAGTTTCGAATTGAAAATTAACCCCAACATAATGACTACAAATAGTTTTGAATTCAAAATTAATATTAACCCCAACATACTGACTACAAATAGTTTCAAATTCAAAATTAACCCCAACATAATGACTACAAATAGTTTTGAATTCAAAATTAACCCCAACATACTGACTACAAATAGTTTTGAATTCAAAATTAACCCCAACATAAAGACTACAAACAGTTTTGAATTCAAAATTAACCCCAACATACTGACAGCAAATAGTTTTGAATTCAAAATTAACCCCAACATAATGACTACAAATAGATTTGAAGTCAAAATTAATATTAACCCCAACTTAATGACTACAAATAGTTTTGAATTCAAAATTAACCCCAACTTACTGACTGCAAATAGTTTTGAATTCAAAATTGGTTTTGTATCTGATAAGTTGTATTCTTTTGTACATGTAATAGTGAAAGAAATGATAAAACATTTATTCCGCAACTATTTTCTTGTGAAACATATCTACGGTTGGGGTCAGGTCTTATATTTTTGTTGCTCTGAGATTAGAGTAAATTTCAAGATTTTTGAAAATCTTATTTTATTTGGAGATTTCATTAAATCTTGCCAGCCAAGTTTTGCAGATTTACTACCGTAACTATAACAAAATCTATTATATATAGACTGACATTTCAAAACAAAAACCCAAGTCTTCATGAGCTCTGCATTGACATTTCATATTAAATTTGAAACCAATGTCTGACCTGGGAAATCAAACGTACAAGTTTTTACAAAAGAAACTGTTCAGAGTAGCAACTATAAAAGTGGAGTAGCTGATAACAATTCATATTTTTAATGTGTTCACTGAATGAAGTGTTGCCTTTGAGAAAATAACTTCTTCTAACTCTCTATTTCTGCATGTCAGTATAATTATGCAAATACATGTATGTATATGTATATACAAATATGTGCTAGATGCATCTGTGTATGTTTA
Organism: Unio pictorum; assembly: GCA_030141615.1. Classification (NCBI taxonomy): domain Eukaryota; kingdom Metazoa; phylum Mollusca; class Bivalvia; order Unionida; family Unionidae; genus Unio; species Unio pictorum. The sequence continues at coordinate 121,959 of JARLTB010000332.1, forward strand.
AGTACATGAATATGCAAGTATATATATTCTAATAATTGCTATGTAGAAATGCTAACATTTTCATTTATATTATGCTATCTCAAAATGTGATATGTAAACAATATTTCTTTTTCTATTCTCTATGTTCTTTCTTCTTTATTACCTTCCTTCCTTTCATCCTTTCTTTGCATCTTAAAGTGAAGAAAATATTTGTGCAGAACTACATACATGCTTATCTTCTGGTTAGAAAACTGTACCAAGATATTACACCCATGCATCATCTGTCAATTAAAATGCATATACCCAGATCTGTACATAGGCCCAATATGCATAGACCCAGATCTGTACAAAGGCCCAATATGCATAGACCCTGATCTGTACAAAGGCCCAATATGCATATGCCAAGATCTGTACATAGGCCCAATATGCATAGACCCAGATCTGTACAAAGGCCCAATATGCATAGACCCAGATCTGTACAAAGGCCCAATATGCATAGACCCAGATCTGTACATTGGCCCAATATGCATAGACCCAGATCTGTACATTGGCCCAATATGCATAGACCCAGATCTGTACATAGGCCCAATATGCATAGACCCAGATCTGTACAAAGGCCCAATATGCATAGACCCAGATCTGTGCAAAGGCCCAATATGCATAGACCCAGATCTGTACATTGGCCCAATATGCATAGACCCAGATCTGTACATAGGCCCAATATGCATATGCCAAGATCTGTATGTAGGCCCAATATGCATATACCCAGATCTGTACAAAGGCCCAATATGCATAGACCCAGATCTGTACATAGGCCCAATATGCATAGACCCAAATCTGTACAAAGGCCCAATATGCATATGCCAAGATCTGTACATAGGCCCAATATGCATATACCCAGATGTGTACATAGGCCCAATATGCATAGACCCAGATCTGTACATAGGCCCAATATGCATAGACCCAGACATGAATCTATTATTGCATGATGCACTGGCAAATCTATGAATATGAAGTTTGTAAGGAGTAATCAATAGAACAAACAACAAAGACTCTAATCTACTGGCACATAATGAAATGTCAGATCAGAATCTATGTTCTTTGGATCAGACTTAAAAGTAAGCATGTACAGTACAGCATGATGTACTTCTATTACCGGTACCATTGGGTGTGACATTATAAAGCTTACCAATATCAAGCAGGGTTCATACTGAACTATGGATGATAAATTCAAAGACTTTTCCCAAACTTTCAAAGACCACAAACCGAGATTTCCAAGACCTATTTTTGCTAATATTGTGCATACAGGTTATATGAGAAAACAATGAATGCCAAATACTACAATACTGATTACTGATTAAGTCAAACTATAATTAATTTCCTAAAATTGTATTATAATTATCTGAAAGATAGGTTAACATTCGTTGTTCTTTCAGAAATATGTAACATACATGTCAGATTTAATACAAAATAAATTGTTATCTTAACAGACATCATCACTGCTTTACATGCATTATTATATTTGCTTTCTTTTCTCTTCAATCATTTTGGAAAGAGACGCTACCACTGTCATATCTTCCTCTGCTTTTCTCCTAAGAGCATTTGACTCTGTGACATGCACAATGGGTTCTTTTAACTCCGCCTTTTCTGCTTTCTGTACAGAGGAAGCATGTAGGCTGACAATGTTAGCTTCAAGAGGCATTTTTCTGGCTTCCACTTCATCCAAGGCTAACTCCAGTTTCTTTCCTTTTTGTTTTTTCTCATCCTTCTCTGCTTTCTTCTTGTCCAGATAAGCATGGTACTTATGTCTTGCAAAGGAGCCATGTGTCATCATTTCATTGCTAATGATGATTTCCAAAGGTCCACCTGCTTTTCTCATTGTGTCAATGATTAGCCCTTGAGCTCTGAGGCTTTCTCTGCTTCTCAACAGATACCTGTTTGTTGACAGAAAATCCTCTCTCCACTGTTGCCTGTCCGTGTGACAACAACATTTTATGGAGACCACACCAAAGTTCGACATATTCCTTTCTTTTGGAAAGGTCAAAATAAAACACTTCATCAAGGTTGGGCGTGTTTTTTTCTCCATTTTTAAAAAAAAATAAATATTATCTATAAAACTAGTAATATTTCAAGCACTTCAAAGTACTGTGCAAAACGGGCTCAATTATAGTCTAACTATACCAACCCGTTTGTTTCTTTGGAAAGTCCGTTAATCATGAAATGTGCAGGAGATGGCAGTATTAGTGCCATTTTGGTCACATTCAGGTTAGAAATTATAAATCAATGATTTAGTTGCCTTAGTTCTGACTTCTGTGCACTTTTTATCATTTAATTATTTTCGTTTTTGAAATCGATAGGGGTACAAACAAACGGGGATGTATAGTCAGACTATAGTTACACAAATCAATTTCGGCAATGTGATTTTAATTTTTTTTTTAATACCAATGGGGAAAAAGTCGAGGGTCGGCAATGAGAAACGGGGATATTTCGTCAACTGGAAATAAGTTTTTTTTAATTCTTTTATTTATTTACCTAATCAAAAATGACTTGACTTCTTACAGTTAAAGCTTCACAGCACACGTTTTTTTTTTATATACTCACAATTCAAGAACAACGACTCTTGCTTAACTCTACTATAGTGTACGCATACGCACTTTGAAACTGTATATCCGTGAATTGAATTTATTACAATGTATGTTTTTATATTAAACCAAGGAATATTATTATGTAGAACAAAATTTTCGAAAATTATTTTTCCCCCCTCAAACGTGTTAAATAAACCGACGGTATAAGTACATTTAAACGGGCCCTCTTTTGCCATATCTCCCAAATCATCACATTAAACAATATCTTATTTTATACCCGAAGCGTAATGAATTAACATTATTTTGCACAAAATTACCAATAGTTTATACTTCTGCATCTTCGTTCCACTAAATGAACAGTATGTAGTTACTAATTTGCACGGACTCCTTCTCCAATTGAAGCCAAGTTGCTCGTCTTTTTACACAATGTACAAAACGTCTTTCGTTTACATAATTTATCCTTTTGCAGCCATTTCTTGTATTTCTCTTGTTCAAGCCAAATATCGTTGAAAGACCAAAGACCTGGCATTTTTAAACACTTGAACTTGAAGAAGATGTAAATCGAATGAACAAATTTTCAATTCTCGAGCGTGCAACTTTCGCGAACTTTCTACGTAGAATTAGTGTAATTTAACATTTTGATTGGCTAAAACTGATGGACTCGTCCAATCAAATTGAACTATTCGTCAAACGAAAGAAGCCAGGAAAACCAGCTATATCCGAAGCTAACGACCATGGGCAATTTTATTGGTGACTTCCTTTGATGAAGTGTGTAGCGGCACCGTCTTGCTTTGATGAAGAGTGCATGTGTGATTGAAGTCGCCGCCGAGGCATACTTTGGATGGTCAAACAAAACAAAGCCTCTCTTGTTAATGCGGCAGCAATAAACAACGGGTCATCAAAAGAAAGAAACCAGGATAACTAGATTACATCTGAATCTAACAACCTCGGATAATTTTATCTGTGATTCTGGAAAGAAATTAATTTTTGGGGGGTTTATTTCAATTTTCAAAGACTTTTAAAGACCTCAGGGTAATATGCTCGATTTTCCCAAACTTTCAAGGCCTTGAAAATGCTACCTCATTTTTCCCAAACTCTCAAAGACCTTCAAAGACCGTACGAACCCTGTGACAAGTGACATTTCTTGGGTTTGGTAGTTGTATACTGTTTGCTTGTTTGTTTATTATGGTTTAACGCCATTTTTCAGCACAATATAGGCTATACATGGCGGCCAGTATTAATGGTGGAGGAAGAACCAGGACAAACCCCCGAAAGAACCACCAACCCACGTTAAGCTACTGGAAAGCTTTCTCACATAACTGTTGTATACTGTATATTTCATACTATGTTTTGTGCAATAAAAACCTGAAGTGAATTATACAAAACAGAGTTTATTGATGGTATCTTTATGCCCCAGTAATTTTCAGTCAAGTACCAATACACACCGTCCTCTATTTAGGAGCAAATCCTATTGATTTATAATTAAGTCTCTGGCTTATGAACAGTTCTGAATAGCTGCTTCTTGTGAATGATAGAAAACATCACCAAATGTATTAGTTCGTGCTTGTGTACAGACGCCATTCTATACATACTCACTCACAAGTCAAACAACAAAGATTCACATCTGACGGCATAATGTGCTTGCCGATAGGGTTTTCGCTATTGGTTCTAGTGTGTATTCCTAACAAACTGCACAGACCCTGTTCTGCTGGTGCATTATGCTGGATCTATCAAGTTTGCAGTTGCACTCAACTTGTAAAGTGAGAATATTCAGAACACACGTCAGTGTTTGCTTTGCTAAATTGTGTACTGAACAAGATTGAGTGTATAATAGTGATTTGCTATTATTATTAAACAGGTGAGTTTTAGTATCATCAACCAAAGTATTTTAAATAACACATAAAAGGCTAATCTATCATCATCTCAAATTATTAAATAACAGATAAAAGACTATTGTATCATCATCTCAAATTATTAAATAACAGATAAAAGGCTAATCTATCATCATCTCAAATTATTAAATAACAGATAAAAGACTATTGTATCATCATCTCAAATTATTAAATAACAGATAAAAGGCTAATCTATCATCTCAAATTATTAAATAACAGATAAAAGGCTAATCTATCATCATCTCAAATTATTAAATAACAGATAAAAGGCTAATCTATCATCATCTCAAATTATTAAATAACACATAAAAAGCTTATCTATCATTATCTAAAATTATTTAATGACATAAGATTTTCTATCATAATCTCAAGCATTTCTCAGAAAATTAAATAGTGCTCATCTGTTATTCTTCACACATAGATATAATCTGCAGGGACTAGGGAAAGGGGAACTGGTCCAGTTTTTACCACTTCCTTTTAATATAGCTTCATTTTAAATTGCAGATTTTTGTTTGCTTTGGAAATTCATACATTTCCAACCAATTACAGCGGTTTTTAACCATCTTCAACCATTGCCATCTTGCATGTCCATTATTGTTTTAAATTTGTCAAATTTTTTACAACCTATATTCATAACGTTTGAGATTCTAGATGCATCGTTACTCAAGGGTCTGAAACTTACATTACAATCTTTAAATGCATGCTCCTCATACTGCTTAATGAGCAAGGTGTCAACTTTAATGTTCGAGTGTAAGTAGTGGTATTGAGTTAAATGTTCGAGTGTGAGTAGTGGTATGAAGTTAAATGTTTAAGTGTGAGCATTGTTGTCAACTGAAATGTTCAAGTGTGAATAGTGGTGTCAACTTTAATGTTCAAGTATGAGTAGTGGCATCAAGTTAAATGTTCAAGTGTGAGTAGTGGTGTCAATTTTAATGTTCAAGTGTGAGTACTGGTATCAATTTAAATGTTCAAGTGTAAGTAGTGGCATCAACTTTAATGTTCAAGTGTGAGCAGTGGTGTCAACTTTAATGTTCAAGTGTGAGTACTGGTATCAATTTAAATGTTTAAATGTGAGTAGTGGTGTCAAATTTAATGTTCAAGTGTGAGTAGTGGTGTCAACTTTAATGTTCAAGTGTGAGTAGTGGTGTCAACTTTAATGTTCAAGTGTGAGTAGTGGTATCAAGTTAAATGTTAAAGTGTGAGTAGTGGTGTCAAGTGTGTGTACTGGTATCAATTTAAATGTTCAAGTGTAAGTAATAGCGTCAACTTTAATGTTCAAGTGTGAGTAGTGGTGTCAACTTTAATGTTCAAGTGTGAGTAGTGGTGTCAACTTTAATGTTCAAGTGTGAGTAGTGGTGTCAACTTTAATGTTAAAGTGTAAGTAGTGGTGTCAACTTTAATGTTCAAGTGTGAGTAGTAGTGTAAACTTTAATGTTCAAGTGTGAGTAGTGGTGTCAACTTTAATGTTAAAGTGTGAGTAGTGGTGTCAACTGAAATGTTCAAGTGTAAGTAGTGGTGTCAACTTTAATGTTCAAGTGTGAGTAGTGGTATCAACTTTAATGTTCAAGTATGAGTAGTGGTGTCAACTGAAATGTTCAAGTGTAAGTAGTGGTGTCAACTTTAATGTTCAAGTGTGAGTAGTGGTGTCAACTTTAATGTTCAAGTATAAGTAGTGGTGTCAACTGAAATGTTCAAGTGTGAGTAGTGGTATCAAGTTAGATGTTCAAGTATGAGTAGTGGTATCAAGTTAAATTTTCAAGTGTGAGTAGTGGTATCAAGATAAATTTTCAAGTGTGAGTAGTGGTATCAAGTTAAATGTTCAAGTGTGAGTAGTCATATCAAGTTAAATGTTCAAGTGTGAGTAGTGGTATCAAGTTAAATTTTCAAGTGTGAGTAGTGATATCAAGTTAAATTTTCAAGTATGAGTAGCGATATCAAGTTAAATTTTCAAGTATGAGTAGTGGTATCAAGTTAAATGTTCAAGTGTGAGTAGTGGTATCAAGTTAAATGTTCAAGTGTGAGTAGTGGTATCAAGTTAGTGTTCATTTGTGAGTAGTGTTAATTAAGGTCCTTTCCATTATCATTATCAGAAATACTGCTAATTAAGGTCTTTTCCATTATCATTATCAAAGTGCTCAAAATGATCAGAATGAAAAATGTCGGCTATCTCGGGGTAGCAGATCATTGAAAATGTTCTCATCATATGTCTCCATTTCATTCCATGACACACACTGCGTTGTGTCAAGACATATTCTTCTAATTTATTCTCAAAAGTAATCCATCTTGCAATGCAGCCATGATTTGCTTTCTTTCTTTGTTTCTATTTAAGAAAAACAGATAATGCAACCTTAGCTATATGTCAATCACCGCCACATTTTTCATTTACACCATATTCCTGTAATTAGCCATTTTCCCACCTTTCTCTTTCATGCACAATACAACTTCCACTTTAAAGGTCTCTGTGTAAGACTTGCGTGACTTGACAGGAGGTATTGTGAGATAAGTTGTATGATTTGTATGGGGAAATTTTTATGACAGATTATGACTGAAAAGATGGATCAATACATACCTAACTGATTAAAATCTGCCAGTACTATAGCAATGAAAACAAGGCCCATGGCTAAATTCATTATTTACATCCAGAAAAGGGAAAGGGCATCATTTCCTATGATTCTTAATCCATTTGATATTTAAAATTGGTAGCGTAATTGATGCAGATAAAGAGCAATTGGGTAGACACCAAAAAGAATACAGGATAAGAGGGGGTGGGTGAATATAAGTTATGTGTTGACAATTTGCTTTAAACTGATATGTGAAAATAACTATGGATCATTGATGATCTATGAGTAGTAAGTTCCGATTTTAGTTTAGTCTAAACCATATTTATTTGAAAAACTTGTCAAATACAATTATAAACATATAATTTGGGTGATTCAGTAGAAAGCATAATCTACGGTATTTTATAAATAATCATAGAACACTAATATGGGTTACATCCCTTTGTAGGATCAAGTAGATCAATAAAAAAGCTATGCCAGTAATCACTCATGCATGTCCAACAGTGTACTGTAAATCAAATATCAATGGACCAGTTTCTAAAATGTGAACAAGAAGAATGAGGTATGGTTACAAAGGATGAATAAAACAAATTTATTTCATATCTTTTTCAGGAACAAACAAATTAGTTCAATGTGACCTGTTTTCGATTATGCTGATTATTTAGCAAATAGCATACAGAGTACCACAATCCGTATATTTTGATGCCATTTCAATAACATAATCTGTATACTACAAGTCAATTCAGAGTAAAAGATGAAGACCTGGCTTTCAAGTAAAAAAAGTATCGACTTATAGGCCGTAAAATACAGTACAAGGTTTTAATTTTTTTAATAATCAGGATAACTAGTAGGAAAATCTGGGAAATTCTATTTCTTCACAAATTAATCTGTTTAGATGCTTGTGACATAAATGTTTCAGTACACAACCAAAATTAAATCACACAATAATAATACCTCTCCGATCGTTAAAGTAGCATTCTATGTTATTAAGTACTTCTGAGAAAGCAACTGGCATAAGCCTTATATGTACTATAAAGTGAAATTATATGTATTGGTAACATGCAGAGAAGAAAGAATATTGGCACAACTCTATGGTACTTTTATGACTGACAAGTCTTTACGTCTGAAAATATGGAAACTATGCATTATATAAAGCAAACTGCTAATCAAAATGGTTGCTCCACTGAAAACCTACTTAAATTGTATCTGCTTCCATTGAAGCTGATATAAAACTGACCTCAAAAGTCAATGGCACTGTATACCCCTCCAAACATAAATTAACATTCATTTTACAAAACAAATAAATGACATACTAAACCAGAGGTGTAAAAACTTTCCAGTGCAAGGGAAACATACACAAATTTTCAACTTTAGTGGTCCGCATAGTTCATTAAGTAAAATAAATAATATTTGAACTAGAAAAAAACAAAATGTTTGTCTAAATAACATAATTAATTTTCAGTTGTTAATATGTTGTTAATTTTTGAAAACTTAAACTTCAAAAGAAGCACATTTATTTGCTAAACAGAGTCAGTGCGAAAGATGCAGCTGATCACATTTATTGACCAGTTTGTCAAAATTTGGTGACAAGTTGCTCGTGCTGATCTTTAAAACTGAGTGAAGATTTGAATCTGTGAGAAGCGATCTGTTTTTTTGACTTGTTGACTTTCATCATAGAGAAAGTCTGCTCACAAACGTAGGTTGATGCAAACAACATAAACATCTTTCTGGCAAAGCTCTTCTTGAAGAGTTGTTGGCCTGCAAATCAATCAGTTCCATATGCAGTTTTTCAGTGGCTGTTTCAATGTCACAAGTAAAGGGTGAGCTGAGCAGGTCAACTGTTCTTTCATTGCCTTGAAACCAGCAAACCTCCTGATAAATTCTTCTTTTAAAGACAACTATACTTGTCAGATAATGCTTGGGAAACAGTCTGAGTCTTCAAAAGAGGAAAATGAGAAAAGTTCTGCTCATTCAGATGCTTGGCAAAAAGTGTAAGCCCCATTTTAAAGGATTTCACTTCCACTTTAAAAATGGTTGTATGTGGAAGTTTTGCTGCAAAATGTGTAATGTGACCATATGCACTATGCATTAGTTTTTTCTTCTCATTAATAGCTGTTGGCATTACATTGGGTGATGGTGATTTTATTGATTTTATTGATGAAAATAATGGGTTTCAGAGTTGAGGTGGGGGGGGGGAGGCGTAAAAAAGAATCTTGTCCCTGGGTTCCAAATACTCTTACGCCTCTGCTGATAATAATATTCAACTGTGCAGTATCCTGAAGATCAGTTCATCCAAAGCAATAGAAAACCACTGAAAACTATCACTGGCCTTTAACAGTTGTTCTTGAAGATTCAATGCAACTGTGTCTATGTGACGAACAATAGTTCTTCGTGCTAATGATATGGCTTCTACTTTTGACTTGGCTTCAGGACACAAAACACTGACAGCATCAATCATATAATCTTAAATAAATTCTGCTTCCGAAAATGGTTTGTTTTGCTTTGTGATTTTGTTGGCCAACACGAAACTTGCCTTCGTTGCATTCTCTTGTAAAGATGACGTTTTCACAAACACAGCTTGCTGTTTCAACTTTTCTAGCAGATCAGTTGCTTTCTTTTGCAGTTCTTGCTTTGATCAATTTTTTCCAGTTACCGTGCTTATATTGAAAGTGACGTTTCAAATTAAACTCCTTGAAAACAGCAATAGTGTCTTGACAAATCAAAAACACAGCTTTAACTCCAACATCAGTAAAGAAATACTTGTCAGTCCACTCCTTGTTAAATGCATGGTGTTCATCTTCAATCTTTCGCTTCCTCAAACAACTCGTTTTGGGTAATCTTTGGAAGATAATAAAAACTTTTTTAAATGTATAGATTGATACAGAACTGTCAATCCCAGTAAATTCTTCACTTCAACAATTTCAAGTTAACTGTGAGTCACTCGTCTGCCCCGGCGGGTGCCTACACTGTTCAAAATATCTTTTTTGCGCGTAAACACGCTGGTTCTGAAGACACAGTCAAGACATACTGACGACGCACTCCGCCAATCATGAGCGTGTGAACAGTGAAATGCATGCACGCGTGCACATCGATCAACCCACCCAGTGGAAAAAAAATCATAGATATATGAATAAATTGTGAAACAAGCCAAACAAAATTCTATTGGAATTTCTATGGCTTTTCCCACTGGGTGAGTATTTGGCATTGCATGGTTACATTTCTCTCAAAATTCGAAAGAAATTTTACCCTTGAGAAAATTAAATAGCATGAACATAGGACTTGTTCCTAGGCCGCATGAAAACCCTTGGTGGGCCGCATGAAAGCCCTTAGCGGGCCGTAGTTTGCCCACCCATGAACTAAACTAAAATATGAAACAAATTAAATGCAAGATCAAAATTTTAAATAATCATTATAGCTATATTAAGTTAACCATTTAATGGTTTATACCTATATATGGATTACTTAAACACATGTAATAATATCTATAGGAATTCTGGGGGGAATGGCACAGGACAAGAGGGGGTCTAAGTTATGTGCCCCTGTGACCCACAATACAGCTCTAGGAGATAAATCCATTGCTCTTGTGGACCACCTTCTGCTCATCTTAGATGTTCCCATACACCCCTCTCCAGATTACTGAAAGTTATCATAACACCTCATTATTTGCTTTAATTCCACATATTTCATATTTAATTCCTTTGAATCTAATTGTGTAATTGTGGTTGTGTTTTGCTTTATAATAAAAAAAACCACCACCTCGTCTTGCTCACATCTATATTGCTCTTGCAGAAAAATTTAGTAGGAACTTACAAAGTGGTACACTGTCAGTACTTTGGTGTGTTGTCAAGAGGGAGACCACTAAATTAAGAATCACACTTTGTCCTGTATTCACATACATCTGGAACATGAATCTCAAAACATTATAATCACATGATGATGTGTTTCTGTCAATCAAATTTAGTCATCTAAAAGATAGTCTGCTAAAGAAATTTCTTAAGAAAAAAAATCATTCGTTATATTTTCACTCCAATAAAAATCAAAATCTAAACTTGAGATCAGCTTTCCAAGTAAAAAAAGTTTTAACAATACTGGCCGCAACAGAATGGTAGGATACTGATAAATGCCCTTGGTAATACTTCAGATATCGCCATTGGCAATGCGAAAAAACAAGGACAGGGTCCGCATGTACAGCCTATTATCACATCACTGCTGCAAATTGTGTGACCTTGACCCCAAGGTCAAAATCTTGAGCAAGCATGTCACAGAATTATTTGTCTTACCTTCATAATGATTCATTAAAATTATGAACAAGATCTATGAAAGAGTTTAGGAAATGTGAACCTGTGGAAAACTATAACCAAATCAAAACACATTCGCTATGCCAGTGACCTTATTAACCTCAAGGTCAAAGTGGCAAGTGAGCATGTCACTGGATCGATTCTATCAGTTTATTCATATCATATATTAACAAAATCCATCAAGACATTTGGAAAATAAATACAGATGAAATATTTATTACCAAAACCTGAACACAAATGTGATAAAACTGCGACCTTGACCACTATGTAAAAGGAAAAAGAAAGATAAGGAAAAATGAACCGTCTTAACTTTATAATAGTTCATGCCTAATATGATGCCAATCCCTTAATGACTTACTAAAGTGTATTGCTAATTAAAAAAAAACATTAACCAAAACCTTAGCAAAATGCTACATCTCACTTCCTACTATGCAAGCTCAACAACTAGGAATGTCAAGAAACTACTTTGATAATATATGAATAATAAAATGCCTGAACTTACCAGTCTGAGGCTAGCTGAACCCCTCTGTCTCCAGTTGCTGCTATTGCCTTTTCTCTGAAAATTAAACAGATTTCTTTTCATTCCTATGATACAGTTATGATTATCTATGATAAGACAGATAAGTGAGGCAACACAACATTTCATTTAGCTTTAAGAGAAAAGGAGACCTAACATGGACAAGTTATGCTGACCCTAGACTGACTGGACCCTGGGCACCTTCCAAGTTCCTGAGGCTGCCACAATTAGGACAGCCTAACTTGCAAATACACAAAGAAAATATGTAAAAGGTCATCACAGGGCTGACCCTAGACTGGTCTCAACTGCTAGTGTGAAAATGGCATGAGATAAGAGATTTAATCATGAGACTGGTTTTATCAAGGATGGAATGAAAAAGATGAAGATCATGGACAAAGAGGGGCCAAACACCTGGTGTCAAGATAACATGACTAGGTGGGATATCATGCTACATCTCTGCAGCATGATGACCCAGTGCTAGACATCACACTTCAGATATCGTAGCAATATGACTAAAAAAAAAATTAAAGCTATTTTAAAATTCTAATTACACACATACACATACACATTTGAGAATGGAATAAACTTTGCTTGCTACAAGTGAATAATTCATAATTTTAATTGAGTGGATGAAAAACTATTTTCACTCATGGCATTAGCACTCATAAAAATACCAAGTTTTTCATCCACTCAATAATTCATTATTCATTCATTTCAAGCAAATATCCTCTCTTAATTTTAATCTTCCAAACTGATACTGGTAAATGATAAATATTCATGCAGTCTCAGCTTAGGTTCCATTCATAGTAGGTCCCTTATCATTAAAATGTTAAATAAAGCTATACACTTACTGCACAAAGTAGATCACCTATAATTAGTACTCTGTTGTCCTTCATGAATATTAATAAGCTGCTTATATATATAATGTGGATACCATCCCACATTAACATACCAGGATACGATTTAGCTGACTTAACAGCCAAGCGGAAACTCAATGAATCAAATTATATACAGCTCAATTACAGTATCAGTGAACTCTATTGCTTAACAACAACACCCATAAATAAAAAATGGCAAGGTAGCTGAAACGAAAACAATAAAGGCAGGATATTACCGGTATAGTAAAAAATATTATACACCATTATCAATGAAGTTAACAGAAGTAGGAAACCACCCTAATTCAAAAGTGTAGACCAAAAGGTTATAAACAGACTTTATACAGCTAGAAGCTTTGAATAATACATAGGACCGATTCCACACAACCCTAATTGCTAACAGTGCCAGATTTCTGAAGACCTACCACACATCTTTAACAAATTTCAACGAATTAAGATAGAAAGTGAAATACTTCAATTAGAATAAAATAAAATTGGATCCCCTGCCACAATCATCATCAAAAATCATAATGAAATCAAACCTTAATCTAAATATTACTAGATTTCTTATGACTATATAATAAAACACAACAAAACAAGGAACAATACATAATTCTAACTAACTCCCTCAAATAGAAGTGAAAAGAATCCTAAGGGATGGGTGCCTTTGATTCATCATCAGAGACCGGGATAGTCAGCAAAGAAGTCTCCTTGATCTTGAACAATTGTAATAAATATTTAACAGGTCAAAATAAACAAAACATTACTTAAATTACTAAATTCTTTGCACCCCCAAATATCTGTTGATTTAATCCTGAGAATAAAAGTGATTTTACATCGTTGCAAAAGACCTGACTGGTCAGCAAAGAAGCCTGTCTCCAAAATCTTTAACTAATTAATAAATATTAACAGGTCAAAATAATTAAAAAAACATTACTTCAATTACTCAATTCTAAGCACGCTAAAAATAGCAGATACCTCAATCTTAGAACATGGTGCCTTTGATTCCTAGTAAGAAACCCATGTTCTTAAACATAATTTGTAATAAATAGTAAGAAACCTGACTAGTCAGATAAGAAACCCATGTTCTTAAACATAATTTGTAATAAACAGTAAGAAACCTGACTACCGGTAGTCGGAAACCCATGTTCTTAAACATAATTTGTAATAAATAGTAAGAAACCTGACTAGTCAGAAACCCATGTTCTTAAACATAATTTGTAATAAATAGTAAGAAACCTGACTAGTCAGAAACCCATGTTCTTAAACATAATTTGTAATAAATAGGTCAACATAAACAAAACATTACTTAAATTCTAAAAAAAATTGCACTTTAAAATAGCAGAGACCTGATTAGCCAAGAAAGAGGCCAGTCTCCTCAATCTTGAACAGTTGTAATAAATAGTAATAGGTCAAATTGACAAGCATTAATTACAATAGAAAACAACAAAAACAGTACAAATTGAAGAATTTTTTTTAATAAATTCTCAGCAGTTAACTTGATCATAATAACATGGATGCCTATAATTCATATTAAGAGACCTGACTAGTCAGCAGCGGTATCTGTCTTCTCAAACCTAATATTGTAATAAATAGGTAAAATAAACAAAACACTAAAATTAGGGTAATTTAAAGTGGAATTATAAGTTAACAGAGGAAATCTAATATATGCGTAACTCTCTCCCACTAATAACATCTAGCCTCTACCTAATAAACAACATCCCATCACATAACATCCTGTCTCCATGCTAATATACTATACCTCTAAGAACTCCATCGCTTCAACCTTGGGGACAGCCACAATTATACCAAGACTACTATTAAGGCCCTAAAATTAGAACCTATAACGTGGTCCAAAACCCAGACCACCAGGGCCCGTCACACATGGTGGCACTCTAAATTTTTGTTTAGGACACAAGACCCCAAATTAGAGCATATAAGGTGGTCTAAACTCCAAAGTCCACCAGGTCCCACAGCACAACTTAGCCACAAGGCTGCAAAACCAAAAGTACACAAATGTTTTTAGGATATAAGACCTCAAATTAGTGTATATAAGATGGTCTAAACTCCAAAGACCATCAGGCTCCACAGCAAAACGAAAAGTACAAATCAGAATGATAAGACCCCAAATTTACACAAACAAGGTGGTCCACACAAAAAAACAAGCCTATTAGGGCCAGCCGCACAAGGTGGTAAAAAAACAATACCCAATAGCTGTCAACCTAAGATTTCTTTTCTCTAAAGCAACTCAAAAAACAGCAGTTATTTTCAAAATCGGGTAAGACGACACCTTTTTGATCATCACCCTGGAGTCTAGGAGCGCCAACCTGTGCCAAGAAATTTACCTTCCCTGAACACCCGCTCCTTCTTTGCAGGAGCTGGACATCTATAGAACATGCGTGCAGTGCATGATCACAAATGCAGTTCAGTCATGATTGTGTTTTGGGTCTAATCCCACTTATATACACTTGCCATAGATAGCAGCTGAAACAATGACTGTGTGTGGATCTATTCCCCCTCATGCAATAGTCTTACATTCAGATTGTTAGGGACTAATAGTCCTACAATCTGACTAATAAGTGTTCCATGAACACATAATAGCCTGGGGGATGTGGCTCTCCTTCTATCCCCCCAGGAGCAATTAATAAGCATGCTGTGCATGCATAAAGTCATGATACATGCTCAATATGAGGGCACAAATCACATTAATTCAATCAGTCAGTCAGACTGTAGACCTTATTAACCTTATTACAAGCTATAAGAAGAGTATAGGTAACATGTTGCAGTAGATTATTCATGTGTAATTTGTGATCTGTGTCACTATCTTACATAACTCTCCTTTTCTTTGGAGGAGGTGAAACTGTTTGTGTCATACTTGTGTTATCTTTAATATTGATTGTAAAATTACCCCCATGTATAAAAGACCTATGCAGATAACCATGTTCTAAACTTTCAAGTTCACAGATTCTTTCAAATTTTTTTTATCAGTCCTTGTTTGATTAGGATTTTTAATGTAGCTTTGAAAAAAAATCAGTCATATCACTATGATATCTGCAGTGAGGCAGTTTATAGTGATGTCGAGCACTGGGGCATCATGCCTCAGACAAACAACATGATGTCCCACCCAGTCATATCCAATTGTAACATTGTACAATAGTAATTGTAACATTACAATAATTTAAAACTGGAATTTACAGGAAGTCAAAGAATGGTGTTTTGTTATTAGAATGTCCAAGTACATCAGGCCATACAGATCATATCTCATCACAATGTATAAAGACAGTTTCAGTTTTTTTTCATGACAGATTATCTCTGCTGTAATTTTTAGACCAAGCATTGTAACCCTGGACCCAACTAATAAACTTGTAAAGACTTACCATGACACGCATGCAGAAAAAAAATACACAGTGCATTGTGGGATATATACACAATGCATTGTGGGACTGAATTAAAAGTACCATTACCACAGACAGCACATTTTACAACAATAAATGTAGTATTCAAGTGCATAAAGTTCAATGAGGAGTTTTTCATACTTTTAAACATAATGCTGGGATCAAATTCTGACAGAAAAAATATCACAATGTTAATGAAACTCGTAAAAACAAAAACAAACTTTTGAATTAGAGGTATATGTACTCCAGTAATTATACAAACAAAAAGGTCTACTTACATATTTTATTTGGGTTTTTTTGTGGGGGTTTTCTTATTGTTGTTTTTTTTTGGGGAGGGGTGTAAATAAGAGGTAAGAAACAAAACCACTGATAGATTTCCAACTCAGCAAAAGCAAAAAGCAAGTTTGAGGTATGACTGTTTGTAACAAAAGTTTATGAATATATAGGGATTTATAGAATAAATATACTGAATACCACATATCAATATTAAATATCTGACATATCAAACAGCAGTCATAACCCAAATCTGACAGATAAATATACTATATTAATCAGTATTCATTATTAAAGGTGAACAGTATTACTGGTACACACACACTATTTATTTCACATGGTATATAGTATATACCACAGTACTTTTTCAGGCTTCATTAATTGAAGTCAATAAGGAATGTATGGGAATTCCCAAGTAATTTTGTTATGATTATAATGACAATCATCTTTTCTCATAAAAAATAAATAGAGGATATTTGCTTGAAACGAGTGAATAACGGATATATTTCATCGAGTGGATGAAAAACTCAGTATTTTCACGAGTGGCGAAGCCACGAGTGAAAATACTAGAGTTTTTTATCCAAGAGATGAAATGTATCCGTTATTCACTCGTTTCAAGCAAATATTCTTTTTATTTTATGCTCACATACGTTGGCTACCTCAAATCTGCTCTTTCACTCGTTTATTCACTCATTTCAAGCAAATATTGTGACCCAAAAATGTAGTTCCTGTAGTGAAAAAATATTGTTATTTTTTCACTGTTATTTTTTCACTGCAGTGAAATATCAATATTATTTTAACTAGAAAATCAAGTAATTCACTGCTGATCATAAAATAAAACCAAATCTTCTCTTTTAACAAAATAGTTGTAGTTGTCACAAATTAATTTTAAATATTTGTATGTAATGTATGCAAAGTGACATAGACATCATATAATTCTTCCACTGACACAGAGCAGGATTCCTAAAGTTAAATCAAGTTGATGGCAAGTAAAAACCTACTATTGTATCTACCATTGTTCTGTAATTAAAGAAAGGATGTATGGATGGCAGAATTGCAAACATGGTATACCGGTATGTAGCTCTTTTCACCAGTTGTCACCTGAGTGTAACATTGTCCTGGCAGGCAAAATTTGCATGTTTTGGAGCCCATAACGTAAGTTTGGTGCAATGCAGATAAGTCAATGATAGCTTGATGAATAGAAAAATATCACAGGAGTATAAAAAGCCAGAGTATGATCGTGTGCCTTTAAATATGGAAACAGCAAAAGGAAATTGAAGTATATTTGGAAGTTACTTACCGTACATACTCGTGCATAAACCAAATAACTTAGGAAAAACTAAAGATCTTGAAGAAGGGGGAGGGAGGTCAGCTTATCCATGGGCCAACATCTAAACTTGATCGATTTTAAGTCTTTTTGTTGACTACTGTAATGGCTGTAAATCTTGGGACATGAAAAAAATAATTTCTTCCATGTCCTAAGACATGCATGTAAAAAAAATCATTTTCGGTGTCCCCACACTTATTAAACTGTTATACAGTACTTTGAGTACTTTGATGTTGGGATTGTTTTGCATATTTTCTGACTTCTCCATGCAAGGTAAATACAGACTTCATAATTCATATGCCAGTTGAGTTTACCCTGGAGACCTGGCTGTACTATAAATGAACAGTACATACACAGTGCAAATGATGCCTAGCATCACTTAAATCCTTATTTATTCCCAAACATATTTGATGCAGATTTTGCTTTATTCATTGTTTCAACCAAATTGCAATCTTCCAGATAACATTTCATCTGGTCCTTAATAGTGGTCTAATTTACATTCATTGGATCACGAGCTCACAAGTTACTATTTTTCAATGATATAAGCAGTCCTACAACTTGAGGTTATATTTATGAAAAGGTATGCAAGCTTAACTGTACAAGGCACATAACCAGTATGTGGTAAATTTTTCATATTCTGGTCAGCTATGTCCAAACTGCACAAAAGCAAAAAGTTTGTCTTAATTCATAATTCAAAGAAACCATGTTCTACACTACTGTGTGTTATGCAAGCACCTGCGATTGATTGGCAAATAAAAGATTCATAATTCTGTTGAACAAAAAGTACCTAAATAGGCAGCCTCATGGTACTGTACATGTGGTAACTATTTTCCCCTCGTTGTATAACCGACCTTATTACCTTTTTGTCAACTCGTAATGCATTTAGTATTGTTTACTATCAAACATGTTTTCTGAATTACTATTTTGAGGACACATTTGCTGCATTTTATATATTTGCATTCCTTCTTTTAATTTAATGATGGCAATCAACGTTGGTATATTTGGTATAAAAATGCAAGGCATTAACTCGTGTAAGTTTCTTTGGTGGGAAAGGTGCTATATCATATGGGGTTATATCAATTGTAGTGATCATTCTTGGGATTGACATCAATTGTCAATGATTTTATTTTTGTGGTTGATTTTTTATTCTGGTTTATTCTACTTGTGTTTGCATTGTTCAAAAGGTTAAAAAAAAAATCATTAATTTACATGAATAATGTTAAGCTTATCATTCTTTTTAGTGAAGTAGCAAATTTTTTTCTCATAATTTTTTTGTCACAACAATAATTCATAAACAATACAGCAGAACATGAAAATATTATGAAATCAGAAAATAGGTGTGGAGTGACCTGAAAATTTGGGAGGCTTCCCCCCTACACTCACATGTGACAGTTGACAGATATGGTGTAAGGTTGCTATTAATGATGCTGTATCAATAGATTAGTTGAACTTGTTCAGAATAATGAATGGAACCCTGCTATAACGCGATAATGCTGGGTTTTACAGTATTTTAATTTTTTTAGAAAACACCACATTGGCATATATATGTGTATTATGTGTCTAATGTAAAAAATCGGATTATTATCTGACAAATATTAAATGGAATGCAGTAATAAGACATTCAAAATAATGGACGGATAATATATTTATAAGTCATTACTTTGTGTTGAATAGTTTTACTAATTTTTTTTTTTCTTCCCGAAAATAAATGTTGATTGATAATACACAGACTGATGTTATATCATGAATATTGTATCAACATCATTACTATCGTGCTGTCATGGTATGCAGTTCATCCATAATGCATGTAATTTCCTTAAAAAGCTGCACAGAGATTTAAAATATTTGATAATTTTTGTCCAAGATCATTGTGTCTGAATTCAATGTCCAATATTAAGCATGAACAGAGTATTAACACCGTTTACTTACAGTCTGATATAGTACTGTCGTGGCATACAGCTAATCCATACTATCTGCAATTCCATTGCAAACATATTTAAACTAGTCAATATTTTTAATACAGATCATTATGACTGAATTCAATTGGAATTGATAAAACGTCAAACTTATGTGATCTTCTGATGTCTCTGAGTGGAGGTTCGGCTTATACATGGGTCATGCACTTTTCAGTGTTTATAACTGTCGGCTTATATAACAAGTATATATGGTACTTTCTTTCCTATATAGTGTGATAGACAGGGTCCTGTCAGAACCGGTTATGGGGACAATCTGAGGTCACTCTATAATTTTTTTTTTCCTCAAGATTATTTTTTTTTTCTTTCTCAGCATCAAGCTCGCGTCGAGCGCCTGCGACATATCAGGTGTTATGCTTTATATTGAAGAACTAACAGACCCTTCTAAACCTAACTCTTGTTTGGGGTTGTTTTTTTTTTTTCTTTTCTGTTCTTCTTCTTCTTTCTTACTGTTGGGTTGTTATTGTTGTTTCCTGTCGGCCACTTTTGGGGCGACTGAGTTTACGCCACCCTACCCCATACAGTTTACTTCCTACCTTATTAGAATACATAAATATCTTAGTTCCAACTTACGATCTTTGCTTAGTAAAGCCCATCTGCATCAGAATTTCTAGTGATGACTTCGATTTGTCCAGTTTAAGTGAGTCTGTCTTCTTGAGACGAGGGGGAAGTACATTAGCTGCCATTTCTGTAATGACCAGGAAGTGCAACACAATACCTCCCGCGTCAAGAGCTACGAAAATATTGTTATGATCGTTTAGTTACCTCCCAGATTAAGGTCACCATACAAAAGGTTCATTGTATACATACATACATATATTTCTGAATAAAGCCTAAAATCTTTGACTTAACATAACCTATAATAAGCTTTTCACCAACACGGCAGAACAAAAAAATAATCACATTCAATTAGCATGGCCTCGAAGATAGGAAAATGCCGCATAATACAAAAATACATATGAATAAATCGCTTAGCTCAGACAATACAAGATAAAGCAGCAAATAAGTTTTCAAAGGCAATACATAAAAGTGAATTTAGTATTTAGATAAATATCAAATGACACATTGTATGACATAAAGTGTAAAGGTTATGTAAATTAAATTTAAAGTTCAATTGAAAGTTAAATTGAAAGTTAACCACCAGTTTAGGACTTAAAGCATGCTGAAAAGCAAATTAAGTCTTATTTAAAATAAGAGCTAAACGAAGACCACTTGATGGTAAATAAGACAAAGACAATAAAATAGATGAATATTAGTTATCATCTTGGAAACTGAGAGGGTGGGTGAGAGGCGATTCGGATGTATTACATTTAGAGTATATAACATTCCAAATAGTATATTTACTGGCTATACCATTCCAGATATTACATTTACAATATATACCATGCCACAAACCGCACTTACAGTCAATACCATTCCAGATGTTATATTTATCGCCTTTACCGTTCCAGATATTACATTTACAATCAATACATTTGCAGACATTGCATTTATGGTAATTACTGTTCAAGATAATACATTTACTTTATATACCATTCCAAACATTACAGTTACACTCTATACCATTCCAGTTAGTATATTTACAGTCATATGACATTCTAGATATTACATTTACAGTCATATGACATTCTAGATATTACATTTACAGTCATATGACATTCTAGATATTACATTTACAGTCATATGACATTCTAGATATTACATTTACAGTTATATGACATTCTAGATATTACATTTACAGTCATATGACATTCTAGATATTACATTTACAGTCAATGCTATTCTAGATATTATATTTACACTCATATGACATTCTAGATATTACATTTATAGTCTTATGACATTCTAGATATTACATTTACAGTCATATGACATTCTAGATATTACATTTACAGTCAATGAAATTCTAGATATTACATCGTCGCGTTGCCATTACCGCGATTGCGTAAGTCAGGGGAACAAAGAAATAGTTAGAAACCATGTATGTATGTTAGACACCTCGGCTATAGTTGGTCCTCTTCGTAAAGGTACGGGAACCCAGCTTTATTGGGTGTGAAAAGTCGTAAATGGACGTTGAAAGTTTTGTTCAAGAACAAAGGACTCATATAGACGTCGTAAATCTCACCACGTCGACAGACGGCCTGGGGGCATTTTAAGTTGAATAGAACAGGGTAGAATCAACATCTAATTGTAATTGAGAGAGGGTAATGTCACCATTTCAATCCGAATTTACTTTAGTATTTTCGAGCTAGGAACTTATTAATTGCCCAAACATCGTGATGGAAAGTTATAAAGCATACCTCCGGGGAAGACACTCGCAATTTGGCGGGACAACTAAGGAAATTATAAGACAAAACTTCGTAAAGGTCAGTAAGTTATTTGCAAGATTGTTGCAGAAAAGTATGGCATTGTAAATGTAATTATGTGCAGTATTTATATTTCATTACAAGAATCGTTAATAAGTAGAATGACCTTTGCAGTGTTTAATTTACATGTGTATTTGAGAAATGAGCTATTATTATGTAAAGAATTATGTAGATTGCTAGCTCGTGGTCAGAATTAATTTTGTAATTCGCTATTTGGTTACTTCGTAGTAAATTAGTGCATTTATTATTGTGATATTCTAGATTTGGCAGCTGTTGAATTGAAATGTAACTTTGTAAAATGATCGCAGTGTGTAAAATTAATTAATATGGCAATATGGATGAAATGATATATAGAGAATGGCTATTTGAATATTTGTGTACATTTTATAGCAGTGTAATGTACAGAAATGACTCTGCTGTGATATTGTTCAGTATAATGACATATATATATATATATATATATATATATATATATATATATATATATATATATATATATATATATATACTGAAGTGAAGCAATATATTGATGTATGTATGATAAGTAGTTGATACCGTACTTTTATTACGCCGTTGTTTACCATACAAGAAAGAACGTATTTGTATTTCGATGTGCACGCATACGTGACCGAAAAAATGTAATAGCCTTTATCTGAGGATAGAGTATTGTTTAGTGTGAAACGAGATGGCTAAGGAAATATGCTAACGTTCTTGTGTTTTCACAGGAAGCTTTTTTGGGGACAGACTTCCGGTGTAGTTTAGTCTCCAGTCTCTAGGAGGGAGACGGAATATAGACTAGTGGAGAAGTTGATTGTGAATCGAAGGCTAGTCAGAAAAGGAGTCGAGGATGAGGAATTGGAGAAGGAGCAGTCAATTTAGAGAAGGAGTTAAGAGGGAAGTCTGAATTTGCGGGATAGGAGAGATGCAAATGAGTAGAAAACAAGGACAGGTGGAAAGGCTATCTCACACTATAAATCAAAGGTGTCTGGGGCAAGACCATTGAGTGCATAAACAACTTTTTCACTGGAAGAAACCAAAAGGTTGTGCTCAAACACAAGTCATCGGCATCAACCGACATCTTGTCAGGCGTTCGACAAGGAACTGTCATGGAGCCCCTTACTGTTTTTGATAAACATTAACAACTTGCCGTTGAGAGTAGATTCCCATATTAGCACTTTTGCCGACGACAGCTTATTGTACAGAGTAATCAATTCGGACCAGGACGCAAAACTATTCAAAGCAGATCTAAACTGCCTACAACAATGGGAAAATTTCTAGCAAATCTTGTTCAGTCGAGACAAGTGCGAGGTTGTCCGAATTACCAACAAGAGACAGACCGTCCCAGCCATATTTTCCATCCATGGTCAAGAACTGACTATGACAGCCAATGCCAAATATTTGGGAGTCACTATATATAGCACCTTATCATGAATAGCCACAAATAAAGCTGATAGCACCATATATTTCCTTCGTAGAAACATGTCAACACGCCCCGAACAAGTAAAATCAACGTGATACAAATCATCAGTGCGTCGTTAGTTGCAGTATGCGTCGACGGATTGAGACCCATCTACAAAATCAATCAATGCCAAACTTGAAACAGTAACACTTTGGGCGGCACGGTTTGTATGATTATCGTCGAAACATCAATCACCACCATACTCCAACATTCAAGATGGGAAGAACGTCAATGTCCGACGACAACAAGCCAAATAATGAACTGGATTAAACACCAGCAAGTTGACATCCCAGCAGCACCAACCCTTCAACATAAGTTCCTATATTGTGTGTTTTCATCACATCTTTATAAACACTGTGCCCACTGAGACCTATTCTTTAATTTGCTTAGCCAATTTCTCTGCCTTCCAAAGTTTTCCCAGGTCACGCATGGCAAATACTGAATGTATTTTTGTTTAATTTATAGTATTTTCCTGGCTGTTTAAATTGGTTTATGGTTGGCATTAGTGTGTGTGGTATTCGCCAAATAGCTGAAGTGGTCCGACTGTTAAATGTGTGTGATTATTTGTTTTAACGTAGCGTTAACAATTTTTCATTCATACCGCTACTATTTCTTCAGTGAGGCAGTTTACAGTGATATCTAGGACTTGGGGCATCATGAAGCAGACATGTAGCATTATGCCCCGCCCAGTCACATTATCCTGACACCAGGCCGACCAGTTCTAACACTAACCTCTTAATGCTGAGTTCCAAGTGAGGCAGCTGTTAGTACCAGTTGTGTAAGTCTTTGGTATGACTCTGCCGGGTATCGAACTCGCGACCTCCCGAAGCGGTTGACTGTAAAATGAGCAAGAAAGATATGGCGAATTCTTTCCCTCATTATTCCTGTTGTATTTTTATGTCAAGAATTCTTTTTGTCAAATATATTGTTCATTGTGTATGATACCTAAAATTCATTTTTGCGTTGTATGGTCAAGCGCGTTCTATTCCTTCTTTCAGGTGACAAGTAATACACGAAGCAAATTCAAACAGTTTCTAAGAAACCAGTAAACAATTATATAGGTTGCTTATTTTTACTCATTTTTTTAAAATTATTTCAGTCAAATAATACAGCTCAGAATTTACGCCAATAAACTAAAATTAATGTTATTACGATTTTAAGCGGTTTAAATTTTGACGAATTAGAAGCAACACATTATAAATGAGAGATGATTACCCTGAATTGAGTGTTCAAGACAATAACTCAGTATGGTGAAGAAAGCCATTTTTATATGTAAAATATTTTTTTTAAAATCTAATACATGATTAACATCAAAGATAATAGTTTGTTTAGCAAGAGTCTACATTATATCAGAGGGAAAGGATTTCGTGGAATGTATAAAACTTTGTCGTTAACAATTATACCTAGAATTAAAAGATTATTAAGTATTGTCCCAATATTTTTTTTCAAAAGATTATATCAAGTTTCAATTTAAACAATTGGAACTAGTCAAAATGTGAAATTTCAGATCCCACGCTAAGTTCAGTCAAGGTTGTTTATATAATATAAAATGTCCCTGAATCATATTTAATAACAACTTGTATTGTACAGTATACCGTAATAAAACAAAAAAATAATATACAACGGAACAATATCGACAAATATATGTATCGAACAAGCAAATAAGATGCATTTCAGAGTCTAATTTCTCATTTTAAGTGCAGATCCGGTTAACTAGATCTATCTGCTTTAATTTGAAACAGTAACACCCGTATCAAATTAACTTACGGAATGAAAAAAATGAAAGTAAATTAACACCAATTATTTTAAGCGAATTACAAATTGATATACAGTTCACACAGTATTGCGCGCGCGCCGTGTGTGATAGAATTTATAGGCAGCCGGTTTTTTCCACTCAGAAACATACACTTATTCATATATATCATTCAGGACTGGGAGATTAACATGACGATTGCGGGGAATTCATAGGCAATTTCGAGTTTATATCAAGGAGGGAATGTCATTGGCAAGAGAGATTCCACTGGCAGTCTTTTTCGAAGTTCATCCAATTGGCACCAATCTCTCTGCCTACGATGTAAATTTTACATATGACGTTCTGTGAATTTAAACACGAAAAAAGTATAATAAATTTGACTGAAATCTATGCCCCTATTCTGATAATGTGAAAATGATCAAAATATGTGAAAATATTTGTAATATTCGTACTGTTGTGCTGTCATACATTGTTGTAACAGTTTAAAGGGAGATAAATCACAATAAATATGTCCTTCGACACTAACATTCTTCGTATTATGTTTTACTATCTCCCTTACTTGCTATGTCATTAAAATTCGTTCTTGCTGCGATTTGTTCGTTTGTTGTTATTAGGATTTAACTGGAAGGCTTAACATTCTGGATTACGACTAGATGTTTACAAATGTAACCACACCAAATAGTCAGTGCATTCACTCCAAAGGCGATATGCAACGTACTCAAAATGAGTCAGTCGTTTAGTATTGATGTTATGGTTTGTCTCGAAGAGCTTTGTTCGTCGTAATATTCGCTACAAACTATTGATCGGTGATCACCCAATAACAGTCGTCGTTCAAGCATTAATCAGTGTAACATGTGAAGAGCCCGGCCTCTTGCTGCTAAATATGTGTTTTCCTCGCCGTTGACAATATTTGAATGGACTCATCGGCAGCAAGATTTCAAATGTGTGATATTTTCACAACGTAGGGACATGCAATGTGATCCAATAAGTTAGATTCAATTTGATACGTATTGACAATGGGTGGAATTCCTTTACACGACCCGTGTTCTATCACACCTGCTATGAAAACTGTGTTACTATGATTAATGTATTCTAAATCCCTGTTATTGGTGCATTACGAACGACTCGAACGATGAGTTAAGAGATAATAGTGAAGCTATCTCATGTATACGCGTGTAATGGCTATCGGTAGCATACAAAAGTGGCAAGATTGAATGTAATTTAAATTGAACTGAGCCAACCCTTTCGTCAGAAACAGACTGGCATTCGGTGAGCAAAGGAGTCACGCAGTTTCAAAGTGGACAAGGTCTTCGAAAATTTAAATTAAAGCTTTCGACAGAGAGAACAACAAGGTTTCAGGTGGTATCGTGGAAGACCAATTACGATACATTTTGAGTATTTCATCAGACATGAAAGTGGAAAACTTGTCATAATTTCATCATGTACAAAAAACTAAACTTTTGTCAAGGTAATAATTTAATTCCGGTGTAAACGGAATATAAAAATTGACGCAGAATTTCTTGATCTTCACCGGAAAGTAACGTAGGTTACCAATCAATGTATCACAGTAAGCTAGATGACCACGGGTCGAGTGACGGAGATTCGGACGAGGCTGGGGACGACTATGAACCACGATCCCAGCCTCTTGACCCTTGCTACCGTTGTAAGAACAGGGTCTATCCGGTAGAGCGGATTGATTTAGGTGTTCTGTTCCACCGCCGTTGCTTCAGGTGCCGTACATGTGGACTACAACTGACGTTACGTACGTTCCAGTGGGATCAGGAGAACGAGCCTGACGTCTACTGTCGGGTTCACGCTCCTAAGTTGGTGGGCAGTTTGGACCAGGATGCAGTTGGAATAAAATCGGCGCTTAATGCCCCCAAATGGGGAACTGCCCCTAATGAACAGGTAGGTTACTATATTTTTACATTTGTTCCTGTCTTATTAACTTGTATTTTTCGTCCCATACCATTATTATTTTAACGATCTGTCTTCCTGTCACCCGTTTGCGCGCTCAGACATGTAGATTAGTTAATACGTTTCTTATGATGATCCAGTAGATAATGTCTTGGACTTCTCACAAGTGTCAGTTTTACTTTTTTGCAAGCCTTATATTATAAGTATGTAAATCTCTCTTGTTTGCCTTTTTATTGTTTTGTATGTAGGCTTACTTGGCTTAATTTTGTGTTGATAAGCACAGGCCTTGATTCTGGGTAAATTAATGTATACACGCACCATATAACATGTTGAGTGTATACATTAATTTACCCACACTCATGTGCCTGTGTCGATAAGCCCTAAAAATAGATGTATACACGCTATCGTCATATCCTTGTCTTTATCGTAGATTATACATATATATACAGGTAAGTAATTTGATCAACACACTTAAATTAGGTTCATAATCTTTATTATTAGATCTTATCCTGTTTTTGTACGGGACCCTTTTACAATCTGTGCAGATGTGCAATCGGCAACATGATTGTGCTGATGTGCCCTAAAACCACAGTCATGAATACATACAAGTTTTATAATAATCTCCCAGGACACCCCTTATTGGTCTTTTTGTGATCTTTAGCTTCTGTCCATCATATACCCAGGGCGGAAAAGAGATCTCTCCGGGGCCCGTTTCGAATAACACATTTTAATTTTATAAAAGAATTTGTTGTTGTTGACATTAACTAGGAGAGGCCCGGTTATTTCTTACCCCAGGGTCCGTAATCGCTCGCTACGGCCATAGATATACTCACTTTTGATAGATATATTCACTTTTGTAAAATAATTGTGATGTCCTAGTTCGCATATATATATATATATATATATGATTCATCCAAGGTGCCGGATTACCAATTAGGCAGATTAGACACCGGCCTATGGGTCCCGCGACAACGGATCAAAATTATATTGATAGAAGATAATTTGCGAAGGGGTGGGGTGGGGAGCAATATATGTCGACTACCAAAGGGCCTACGCAGGGTTTAATCCGGTACTGAATTCCCCGTATCTCTGTTAAAACTGCTGATCTCAATGAAGGGATAAATACATATTGATTTGAAAATCTTGTATGTTTATCTACATTTGCTAAGCAAAGGTAATAAAATAAAACCAAAAACATGACACTGATATAAGGAACCTGATTAGCTAAATGCAACCCCAACCACCTCTCCAGTATCACTCGTTTACCTAGACTATTAAAGCATAGTTCATGGAGTTCAGCTCTTTGTTAGTCACACAACGTACTATTCGCCAGATGTTTTCCGCTTTCAATTAGCGCTGATCGATAGACTTCGTGCTTTCCACGTGGGCGTCAAACTGATTAATGTTAGCAACGTTTATAAGGTGTACGGCAACCTTACCTATAATAATAATAATAATAATAATAATAATAATAATAATAATAATAATAATAGGACATTGTATACATCATCTTTATATCATATATAATGATATGACTACAAAAACAACAACAAAACACCATGAAATTAGAAAACGAAAACTGCAGAAAATATTTAAGTTTGTTCTTGCAGTCGAAAAAAGGTGAGTTTTAAGAGCACGTTTGAAAGGGATCACTGTGTCGTTGTGTCTAATTTCAATGGGCAACGTTTTCGTTTTCGTAGTGGGAATAATGAGTATACGATTGTCACATGAGGAGCGTAAGTATCTTGCCGATGTGTACAGATGGATGAGACCAGAACTTTTTTTTTGGACTGAAGTCCGTCAGTGAAACGTAGCACAGAGAACAAATTTTGTGTTTGAATTCTGGATCGAATGGATAGCCAGTGTAAGGGCGCAGAGCAGCGGGGAGGTGTGCTCTGATCGTGGTACTCCAAGGATGTTCCTAGCAGCTGTGTTTCGAACTGTTTGACGTTTCTGGAGTTGATGTTCATTGTTGTTGTAGGGTTTAACGCCATTTTTTTCAGCACACGATAGAATATACATGGCGACCAGTATTACTGATAAAGGAAGAACCCGGGACCCCACCCACTCACCCCGAAAGAATCACCGACACACGAGAAGCTACTGGCAAACTTTCGCGCATAACCACATTGGCCAAATCTGAGACTCTAGCCCACGCATACAGAGGTGAGATGGCATTGATCCGCAACAGAGAGCGCTTTAGACCACTCGGCTAGTCGGGGCTACGGAGTAGATGTTGAGGCGAACCAGCCAAAATAGAGTTACTGTAGTCCAGTGAAAGTACTAATGAACACACAAGTGTTTTAGTGGCATCAACTGAAAGATATTTGCGAATGGAGCTGATGCGTCTCAGCTCAAGATATGCAGCCTTGCATATGTTCATGACATGGTGGTGAAATGCGAGAGTACTATCCAGAGTAGCACCTAGGTTTCGTACTGACTGTGTGTGAATTTAATGTTGGTGTGGCTGATTTTTATTGTTTGAGGTAAATGATGTAAATGAGAAGGTCTTTGTGTTGTAATCAGAATGGCCTCATCTTTATCATCATTCATCTGCAGTTTGTTGCATATCATCCATGATTTCACATCATAAATTCACCTCTCTACTCCTTGGATGGTAGCATCAACTTCAGTTGGGTGGCTAGATGTGTATATTTAGGTGTCATCAGCATACAATTGGTGAGACACTGGGTGATTATATATGACACTTGAGAGCGACTGAGTGTATATAATGAAGGGAACAGGTCCAAGAATAGGCCCCTGTGGAACACCACAACATAGATCAATTGGTCTGGAGTGTATTCCATTTGCAGATACAATTTGTGTCCTGTTCACCAAGGAGGACTTGAAACACAGTAAGGCTATATTCTGAATGCTAAATACATCCTGGAGACGGTGAAGTAATGTATTTTGGTCTATTATGTTAAATGCTGCAGACAAATCAATGAGGGTGAGGACTGTAATCTTTCCGCTATCCAAAGTGGGCGATATACAGACTGTACATTGCTAAAAAAAAAAAAGACTGTTTGAATTCAGATGAGATACAAGTTGGGTTAGAACAACATTTGCTATGATTTTTTCTTATATAAACGGGAGATTAGAAACTGGGCAATAGTTCTTTAAATCGTTATGGTCGAGTGTTGGTTTCTTCAGCAGAGCTTTACAATGACAGTTTTGAAGAATGATTGGATTTCCCCGGATGAGTGAGAGGTATTAATAACATTATTGAAGACAATATTGGATCTTAGCACTCAGGCAGCCGTGATGTTGAAATTGGATCAAGTTCGCATGACTTTGGCACACTCTTCACCACGATTGTCCGTATTATATCCATAGAGACAGGTTCAAATACTGCTAACGGTTGTCGCTGAAATTCTGTATCGCAACTGTATCGTGACGACGAGTCAATTTAAATTGTGTTGTCAATCTTATCTCTAATGGCTTGTACCTTGTCACGGAAGAAATTTGCAAACAGGTCCGGACGGTCTTCTGGAGAAAAGGTATTTGGAAGTGGTGTACATTTGCTCCTTGACATTAGTTTGTTAGTAATCTCGAAGAGCTCTTTGCAGCTGGAACTATCCGTGATCTTAGTACTGTAGTGGGGTAATTTGGCTAAATCGACTATGTGACGTCCTTTGTGCTCCATCTTCCCCTTTTTGTACTCATCGCGATTCATCATGCAAGGGATGAGAAAGTGATCCAGTCCATATGTGTGTACGTATAAATAGGATATAATGACACATACACATTTAGATAAAAGTCCTTCCATATGAAAGGTAACAAGAACATCTGAAAGATAATGGATTTTTTTTTCACCATATTTAGATCATAGCACGGGTATCAATGCAATTTAGAATTTTTGCGATTAAAATGGTTGAAATTGTATTTGTATTTTCAAATTCAGGCACATTCTGTTGCAAATACAAGCCTTGCCTAATTTGCAAATCTAAGCTCATGACAAGATGGTTCAGGAGTCTGTCGACATGTGTTAGCTTTACAATTAACCAGAAGGTATGATGTCCAACCAAAAATGTGATCTCTATCCAGCCATGTGCGACCTGTTCCACTCCGTATGTTCGGGAAATCTTCGATTTCAGAAAACGAATTAATAACCACAAAAGTCGCATTTTGCAACAAAATCAGTTGACCACGTTGGCCGAACCAAGACTCGAATTCACGAGGACAGAGGTGAGATATGTGAGTGATCCGTAATGACGAGTGTCAGTGACCACTGAGCCACCAGGGGCCCCATGGAGAAAGGTGTTAATGGTCAGGACATGGGGCAGATTAATTGTCGACCCATTCACAAATCGATTAAGTAAAAGTAAACGTGTCGATATGCTAACTCCAACAGTGCTATATAAAAAAAGACCTATCTCTAACTGGTGTACTTCAGAGTGTATCCAAATATATTAACACATTTAGATGACGGCATGATCAATAGAACATTAGGATTTTATAGACCAGAATGCCGACAGCTAATCACTTCAGGGAATTTTCACGAGAACATGAAATAAAGTTGCAAAGAGGTACAGCAAAGGTAGGTGTACCTACATTATTATGGCTGCAAAGTCTTCGCGAAGTGTTGATATGGTAACTCCAAAAGTACTAGTGTACTTCAGAGTGTATCAAAATATATTCAAACATTTAGATGACGGCATATTATTAAGTAGCGAGGAATCAACAGTTTACATGACGAGTTGAGAAGGGATGTAATTGGATCTTGTAGGGGATATAACATTCAGCCCCTTTTCGAATACCATTACTAATACCTACCTTTTGTTAGACACAATTATATTTTGACTCAGAACTTATATCTACCATTTTTAATGGTAAATATTCACATCTTACCCACAATGGACGATTCCAAAATGTGCTCATATTGATAAGAAAAATAGGTTTAAATATTTAACAAGATTTAATTACTTTTTCCTTGAACTAACAAGAAAACAACTTTAAATGTTAAAATTTAAAACAATAGTTAGTTTTTGAGATATTTTGACTGGAAGTTATTATTTATTTCATCATCATCTATTATGAACAAGGTTGTGGAAATATTTTTCACATTTTGACCCACACGGTGCATGATGTGCTCAGACCTGGAAGCTGATTCTTCTCCCATTGATCATACATCATTAAATAAACAGGTGCTATGCAATCTTTATTGATGTGGTGGAAAATAAAATCAATGTATTGCGCCTGCACCCAGTAGATATAATTCTTTAGAGTACTGTTAGCAAGGCCCGTCATTAGACTAATTCTTTAGAGTAATGTTAGCAAGGCCCGTCATTTGACTAATTCTTTAGAGTATTGTTAGCAAGGCCCGTCATTCGACTAAATCTTTAGAGTAATGTTAGCAAGGCCCGTCATTCGACTAATTCTTTAGAGTAATGTTAGCAAGGCCCGTCATACGACTAATTCTTTAGAGTATTGTTAGCAAGGCCCGTCATTCGACTAATTTTTTAGAGTATTATTAGCAAGGCCCGTCATTAGACTAATTCTTTAGAGTGTTGTTAGCAAGGCCCGTTATTCGACTAATTCTTTAGAGTATTGTTAGCAAGGCCCGTCATACGACTAATTCTTTAGAGTATTGTTAGCAAGGCCCGTCATTAGACTAATTCTTTAGAGTAATGTTAGCAAGGCCCGTCATTCGACTAATTCTTTAGAGTAATGTTAGCAAGGCCCGTCATTCGACTGTTTTAGAGTATTGTTAGCAAGGCCCGTCATTCGACTAATTCTTTAGAGTATTGTTATCAAGGCCCGTCATTCGACTAATTCTTTAGAGTATTGTTAGCAAAGCCCGTCATTCGACTGTTTTAGAGTGAACTTCACCTTTCAGAATTCCACGTAATGACGTTAAAACTGTTGTTCTTATGTGCTAACCCAACCAAATGTAAAATTTCTTCCATCCAGACATACATTTTACTTATGGAAAATGAAACAGTTTGTATTTATATATATATATATATATATATATATATATATATATATATAATTCGTGGAGATCTAATCTCAGGTGCTATCTATTTCAATATTTTTCAGTTTATCAAAGGAGGGGATAGCCGTTTTTTTTTCTTCAGATACATGAACGCTATATCTCCGAGAAACAATCGATTAATGCAGTATTTCAATCCTATGGTCTGACCATTTAGTGATTAATTTATTTTCATAATAATTTTCTTTTTTTATCATTATTGTTTTTCATTAATTTATTTCTTTTGATCGATTTCATGCCTTTACAGCGTTTTGCAATCAACACTCGTTGTTTTAAACATATTGTTCAAAGTTTGTTGTCGATACAGTTTTGTAGAAAAGTGGTAAAAATTTCTGATTGATGGTTTTTGGGGCTGTGGTTGAAGGCTAGATACTTAAATAAATAGCAAATAATGGTTTCATGAAATAAATATTAGTTAGGGAACAAAGACAAGTTTTAATCATTGACAAAGATAGTTTGCTCTTTCAGAATTATTGGAATTAGCGTTAGGCAGTGTATAGAGCAGCCATGGCTTTGTCCGAGTATTATATCCGTCTTGCATTATTGACAAACGATGAATCATGTCAAAGGAGAGCACGTGCAGCGATTAGCATTCTGGTCATAAATTTAGAGTGCATGCCAATAATTGTAAGTATGAAGACTATGAGAAGTATGCAGAAAATATATAAATGAGTTTGTCTAATTACTACGGCTAGGATTTATTCAATAAATGAGTTTGTCTAATTACCACGGCTAGGATTTATTCATGGCGAACACAGTTCATCAACTGATCAGATAGAATGAACCAGTTCTTGAACAGCGAAAGCTTTTACCTCGTACAATATACATTTCATTTACATCCATTTTACGTGTACCATGAGTGTAATACGAAAAATACACGAAAACGTAATTCACTGACAACTACGTCACACTTCCGGTGCTTGTGAGACCTCACATATCTATCATCTTTGATTTAGTGAAAGTTCGTGGCGATGTAAAGCTTCTAATCAAGCATTTACAGTTCAAGGAAAGTTTACTAATTTGCCGTAATGGTAATGACGTCACTGAAGAAAAATTCAATCGGGAGAGACACATATCTCGCAGTTTGCAGGCCTTGATTGGAATATCCCAGGCTTTAGCATCGCATACTGTAAAAGAAAGTTAGGATATAAATAATGGACAGTCTGAACTGCCCTTAAGCCAATGGTTATCATATTATTCAAATTTCATTAACTTCACAATGACTAGATCACGTGTTATCACCAACACATCGAAAAATCGTGGAAGCTCTCAAGCCCAATGATTTCTTCAATTTGTTTCATTGCAACGTTGCACGAATAACATTCAAAAATTACAAATGCACGTATTTTACTGATTGTTGAAATGTCGGGTGGTATCGTTAAGACATATAATTTTATTTTTTTAACCTCGGTTCTGCGCACATCAGGTCTGACTTTTGTCCGCCAAAAACTTTACCAAGGAATATCATAAGGAAAGTCATAATGGATTTGTCTTGCAGGAGACGAGGATGTTCCAAATGTTTTCGATATATGGTATTGACTTGTCAAGTTAGGCCAGGTGCCAGCTTAGAAATTATGATCTATAAGCAATACTGTATTACAAAAATAATTTAACACACCAGCAAGATGAAAACAAAGCGATTATGGAATAATACGATGAAGTAGCCCTAGAATCATACCTCGACCATATTGCGAAGAGGCAACGATATAATCATACCTTGACCGTATTGCGAAGAGGCAACGATAGAATCATACCTCGACCGTATTACGAAGAGGCAACGATATAATCATACCTTGACTGTATTGCGAAGAGGCAACGATAGAATCATACTTTGACCGTATTACGAAGAGGCAACGATAGAATCATAACTTGACCGTATTACGAAGAGGCAACGATAGAATCATACCTTGACCGTATTACCAAGAGGCAACGATAGAATCATACCTCGACCGTATTGCGAAGAGGCAACGATATAATCATACCTCGACCGTATTACGAAGAGGCAACGATAGAATCATACTTTGACCGTATTACGAAGAGGCAACGATAGAATCATAACTTGACCGTATTACGAAGAGGCAACGATAGAATCATACCTTGACCGTATTACAAAGAGGCAACGATAGAATCATACCTCGACCGTATTACGAAGAGGCAACGATAGAATCATACCTCGACAGTATTACGAAGAGGCAACGATAGAATCATACCTCGACCGTATTACGAAGAGGCAACGATATAATCATGCCTTGACCGTATTACGAAGAGGCAACGATAGAATCATGCCTCGACCGTATTACGAAGAGGCAACGATAGAATCATGCCTCGACCGTACTACGAAGAGGCAACGATAGAATCATGCCTCGACCGTATTACGAAGAGGCAACGATAGAATCATACCTCGACCGTATTACGAAGAGGCAACGATAGAATCATACCTCGACCGTATTACGAAGAGGCAACGATATAATCATACCTTGACCGTATTACGAAGAGGCAACGATACAATCATACCTTGACCGTATTACGAAGAGGCAACGATAGAATCATAACTTGACCGTATTGCGAAGAGGCAACGATAGAATCATACCTTGACCGTATTGCGAAGAGGCAACGATAGAATCATACCTCGACCGTATTGCGAAGAGGCAACGATATAATCATACCTCGACCGTATTACGAAGAGGCAACGATAGAATCATACCTTGACCGTATTACGAAGAGGCAACGATAGAATCATACCTTGACCGTATTACGAAGAGGCAACGATAGAATCATACCTTGACCGTATTACGAAGAGGCAACGATAGAATCATACCTTGACCGTATTTCGAACAGGCAACGATAGAATCATACCTTGACCGTATTACGAAGAGACAGCAGCAAGACGTGACTAAATAGAACATAAAGGTGTTAATTATATCTATTAAAGTTATTAAGAGGCATAAGTAGTGGACCTTTCCTATAAATGAACAACAATTCGAATGTTGTTTTCAATCAAGTGGCGGAAATATTGTGCGCATGAAAGCAAAATATAGTTGGTTGTTATTTGCATGCACATTTGCGGCTTATGTCAGAAATTAACAGAACATATTAATCAACCTATTGAATTTACATTTTCTTCCAAGAAATTAAAAAATAAAGAAATGGTAAATTAAAACAGTCTTCAAACAACTGTTTAGTTTATAATTTTCTTAACTTTACTGCAAATATGTTGTCATTTTTTTTTAAATTACATGTCATATTATTATATGCTCGTTTACTACTTTAACCTTACATTGTCAGAATCGTGCGGTAGTATGTCTGAAAATAGTATAGTGTTTCAGGAACTACTTTGTAACTAGTGTAGGCTCATTTCATACAGGCTTTTGTATTATTAGATTTGTTTCTGAAAGAACTGAACAAGCTACTTCATCCATCTAAAAGCAGAGATGGTACAGTTAACGACGTGGACAAGTTCACTTAGCCGCAAGCAAACAAATGAACGTAATATTGGCAGCGACAACAGAAAACTGACAATGCAATTCTTCTCCTTTAACAGTTATTTGGGGGAAATATTCATAACGTTTAGCAAATAAAATGGCTCAGACTATGATTAGTGTTTTCTAGGGTCTACACAAATAGCACAGAAAAGCATACCAAAGCGATGGGCTATTGCATATCTGTCAGAGGTGTACCATTTAGAAGTCAGTCAAAACTTAAGAGTTCGAATTGAGTATTTAAGGGGAAGAAATGCAACTAAAGGTTTTAGTTAGAGCCGATTAGCCAAGACGACGAAAAAGTATTATTTCCGCTGGCTAAATGGATTGTCACACAACAGCTGCTTTGCAATTTTCCACGTTTACCTATATTGATACAATTTTAGGCTATATACGATACAGTTTATATCTGGGGTCCCCTCAACAACGAACATAAACGTGTCTTTTTTAGCTGGTATGGTAATAAATATACTTACATTGATGCATCTTAAATTTCTTCAGTATGTACTGTCTTATTTAGTTCTGCGCGTCCGAATGACATGACTCATGCTATGGAAAACCTGATACACATATAATTTGTTCTGTAGTTTTGACTACATTTCCAGCTGAAATCACATTCACCTCACTGGACTGGATAGACCCAATAAATCCTGTTCATCATAAGCAGAAAAGCAGAAATGAGTTGGATCAACAGAAAAAAACACAAAGTCCATCAATTCCAGACCAACTGAAAAAATTGTTAAATACACATTCATTCAAAATATGACAGATTTTAATTTTCAGTAGACCAAACCGAGATCTAAAAAAAAACTAAACTTATGTCGAGTGCGCAACGAAGTTCAAAGGTCGCTGGGCAGTGTTATGTGCGCATTAATATTGTAACTGTACAATTGAGCATAAATTTAGTTACTTTGTTTCTTGTAGTGTATTCCTTTATTAGTAAGCCTTATGTAGGAAAAAAAAAACGAAATGAGTATATAATTCAAAGGTTACCGCATTTGTATGGGAAAATATGAACTCGTTTGTTTGGAGTAATACTATATTCCAAAGGTCGTGCAATATTACTAAAAAAAAAAAAACTCGTTTATGTTTACCCACACCAATGCAGTAGCCTAGTATACTTTATATATATTTATGATGAGCACTGAATCACATGCCAGTGGACATGAACAAAGCGATGGTATTTTCAGCCTTTTCCAGATTGATATCGAACGTGAGAATTCTTTGCTTCTGTTGCATGAATTGTCTTTTTTTTATTTGGTATTTGGAAATTTCGCTGTTTATAACTTCCCGAACACATTGTAAATTGACTTGTGTTTATATATCTACTATATTTACCCACTGTTTTGTTTATTGTTTTTTACGTTTTATTTTGTTTCTCGTTGCATGAATAGTTTCGTTTGTGGCGTGTTTTCCCAACATTTACCGAACATAAATTACCTTGTTTTTGTGCGGATATTATCTGTCTATTCTTCTACATTGAGGTATATAATTTGGTGTTAACGTAAAGAAATAATCAAACCCCGTATAATGGACGTTATCAGTAATAGACGATTTAAGATAACTTTCTCATTGTTGCACTGCAGCAAATGTTTCAAAATCACGAGTTATGTTGCATATTCATTTTTTTATAAAAAAAAAAATAAAAAAAGAACAACCTTTAGTATATGTATCATGTGACTTTTTGTCTAAGCAAATCGCATATGTTAGTTTCATTGTCACCTTTACATTAGCGTCCCAGAAAAATCAACCAATGAAGAAATTATTCCTTCGATTAATAAACTACCATTATCTATTAGTTATACATCATTATTTCCATAACATCAGTTGTTATTTTAGTATTTGAGTGTTTTATGGAAAAATAACACATGAAGGTTATATCGTGTAACCAAAGTTACGTGCTTTGCATGTGCACATAGCGTCAGAAGACTAAGTCAGTTGCGATGGGAATACGACCCAGTACCCATCTGGGTGCGAGTCGGGCACGTTTTCGCCGAACTCCGCGGCTTGAGTAAGACTTGGAAAAGGCTTAGTGATAGGAATCTACGTGCAGCTCTGGCTACCTTCAGCAATAACGACACATATTATTGTGAACAAAGTATACTGACCCGTTATTCATGATGTTAAGGGTGGTCATATTCATGGTAATTGATAATTTGTGCAGCAAGTATAAAGCGTTGTATAACATTTACACAAATTGGTGGTATTTCTAGAAAATACTGTTTTTAAAAACAAATATAACTGCTGCAAATGGGTTTTTGCTAGTGCCTGTCTAAAAACGTTTGGGTTGATTTTTTTCTCAGCATGGCGGAAATTCGCTAATATTTGTTTTCGTATGTAAGACTGGCTGCTAGCTTCTGCTCCAGATATGTAATGATTACTGACCCTAAATTTGATTGTGGCCTTATGGACAAATATAGAATATATTATCATGTGTTAACAAAAATTTATAGAGAAAGATATATTAGGCAGTATCTAGCTGGATATATTAGGCAGTATCTAGCTTGATATATTAGGCAGTATCTAGCTTAATATATTAGGCAGTATCTAGCTTGATATATTAGGCAGTATCTAGCTTGATATATTAGGCAGTATCTAGCTTGATATATTAGGCAGTATCTAGCTTGATATATTAGGCAGTATCTAGCTTGATATATTACCGGCTTACAAGATGAATAATTAATGACTATTAAATCCTTATTTTGTTTTGTACGTTAATATTGTAACGCAGTATCGTCATTTCTTTCTACAAGCAAACCTGTTCAAGTGTCATTGGAAATGACCATAAATTGGATGAAAAGATACAGTTTGCATTCCATCTCTGATTACCTTGTATCCTGTAAGCTTTATAAGGACTCCAGTCATTGCACTCTGTGGTACACGTGAAGTCCACACATCTCGTTTAATGGACCATTTCGTGTAGCCTTGCCGTTTCCAATTAGTAGTTTCTAAGACTGATGTCCTAAGCAATGTGTTCTAATATTACCCATAGGACAGACTTGATCTCAAAGATTATAAGCCTCATCCTTCCGCTAATTCCCACCTGCTTCGTTCCAAATATAACACGAAGCATGTACTCAACAAATGAGTAATTCGATATTAGATATTTAATAGTTCCACTATGTTTTGCTTTTTCTGTAATGCTTGTACGTCATAATTCCTAGCTAATAGTGTTGCTTTTAAAAGGGAACTAGATCATACGGTTACAATTATTGAAGGGTACTAACATATCTGTTTCAAGTAAGGAGATGTTCTCTGGACTTATCGTGTGTATGATTTAAAATGTTGGCCTCTTCAATGCAACCACGTTGCATTATTGCCAGGTCATTTTGTATGTTTGAGATTACTCACTGCAAAACCGTATGACGACATTATTGCAAATAATACACTGTTCAGTCCAGAATGTCTGCAATAAAATAGGTAATTCTACCACACGATATGGTTTACATCGCAGGGAGTACCAGAACAATTTGCCATTTAGTCTCTGCCAAACATGCTTGTGCTTGAAGGCTTTTCGACGGTTTTTTTTTTCCAAACCCTAAACGACGGCTGTCTTTCTCAGTATTCTTCTGAGCGCAGTGACATATATTAAAAAGTTTTCTCATTGCATCCATTTGAGATTTCATTTCAATTTATTTCCCTCTTATTCGTTTCAAGACAAAGTTTTCTATATTAAAAAATAACTATAAATAAAAACAGTCGTATCTGAATGAGTCACAGAGCTTAAGTTAATAGGATCAACTTGTTGTTCATTGATCAGTCTTCATATGTGTCTGAATTCCCTCTTCAGTTTGGTATTTAGCATAATGGTTCTATTCGTATTATTTACCACATAATTTCTCTAAATATTAACTAAGAAATCATCCATTTTCTCTCGCTTAATTTAGTAGTGTTCTGACGAAATACGTTATTTCAAATACCTCCTTAACAAAACCAGAATACCATCCTTATTTTCTAATATGGCGTAAATGTTGTCGCATGCGTTTCTTATTATTGTCCTAAAAGACAGTTATATTGATCTTTTGTGTTAATCCATCCTGGCGGACACATTTGAAGGCAGTTTAATTTGTCGTCGTCTTGTTGATATTCCAGTCCACTTTACAAGATGATAATCACGCTTGTTTCATTTCACAGTGTATGCTGACTCACCGGGTCATTTATTTCCGTAACCAATATCTTTGACATGTAAAGTACAGCAATTATAGTTTCGAATTATAACTGGGCATAAACAAGGGCTTTATGAGCTAGAGCAAATACGAAACTACAATTTCAACACACACACACACACGCACGCGCGCGTACACACACACACTATCGGAAGACACAGACACAGTGATCCCTTTCAAGAGAACTCTTAAAACTCACCTTTTTCGACTGCAATAATAAACTTAAAGACCTAATAATGTTTCCTTCCTGGAATATTTTCAGCATTTTTTATGTTTTCTATTTTCATGGTGTTTTGTTTTATGTTTTTTGTAGTCATATCAATAGATAAGTTGTAAAGCGCTAAGAGCTTCTTAAGATTAGGCTCTGTACAAAGTCC
Organism: Unio pictorum; assembly: GCA_030141615.1. Lineage (NCBI taxonomy): Eukaryota > Metazoa > Mollusca > Bivalvia > Unionida > Unionidae > Unio > Unio pictorum. Next base: position 163,143 of record JARLTB010000332.1, read on the forward strand.
TCATTATTATTATTATTATTATTATTGTTATTATTATTATTAATATTATTGTTATTATTATTGTTATTATTATTAATATTATTGTTATTATTATTATTATTATTATTATTATTATTATTATTATTATTATTATTATTATTTCTTACAGGCTACCGAGTGGGACTAAATACGTCATTAGATATTTTGCAATTTTGCAAAACCAGCTTCATACTCGCTTGAAAATTATTTAGGAATTCGCTAGTTCAGCGACCTGCACAATTTACTGAGTGTATTGTTTTGCTGACTTTACGATACAAGACAATTGTATTTTGCAATGGAGTTTTGCCTTTGCTCAAATAGACACAGTCTTTATTAATATAGCATGTATTTGTGGTATAGAAATAAATGAAATTAGTCATAATATATTTTAGTAGAAAATTATTTTCAATGTAATGTAGTGAAGACTTACTTTAATACAAATTAGAGAAAATTTCAATGCTATTACTTTGTCCACATTTCTGTCCTAATTGATACAATAGACGTACAATTAATGCTCTCTTCTTTAACTCTTCTGTAACTCTTGATCCAGTATATATGTGGACCCATTTTTCCCAAAGAAGGACCAGTTTTGTCAGATTCTTTATGTCAGATGCCTACACTACTATGGTCATTTTTCTTGAGTAAAATTAACAAAGCAGTTTATCCACTTAAATTATTGATTATGATAAACGTGTTGATCTTTATTTTATTCGGATGTAGTCCATTCATCCAAACTTATTATTACTGAATCTAATCCAAATCTTTCAGTTTCGTAATCTAGTCTTGTTTTCTTCTAGAAATTTAACCCACTTGAAAGTTATCATTGACCCTTCTTAATGGAATGGAATTCTTGTTGCTTGATGTAATGATATGTGCTCTAGAGATTTATTCTACTAACCAACCCATTTAATTTTGCGTTGGGTGAATATGTAATCAACAGGACACACAAACACAAATTATTTTATATCAGTTAGATCTTAGTTGAAAAGGTTATGTCCTGATTGTGTGTGTTATGTTCAATTAATGAGTTGGTACTGAACATACTAGAGGGTACAGCATCATGTTTTGACTTGAATAATTCGGAACTTCTGCCTCTAACTCCATCATACAATTGGTGTGTACGAGACTTGTCCGTAAGTTTTTTTTCTTGACGATAATTATATGCACCTGAAAATCTGAGAGATTACATGAGATGACGTAGAGTCGCATGATTGGTTTGTCTTCAAGGTTCCAGTTATGGATACAGAGATGACGTAGAGTAGCGTTTTGACTAGTTAGTCTTCAGAGTTTTAGATATAGATACGTCGATATCACTTCGCCAAAAAGATAATGCACAAATAAATTAGAAATGCAATGGGCGAAGAACAAATGTTGGGATGCACGAGGGAGGACCTTGCAAGCCCAACTGTACTAATGCAATGGAAGCATCAGCGAAACTAAACGTGCATGTTAGATTTATTCAATTAACAATTCCAGTTCCCTTTCGTAACCTCAGTTATATGGCAATTAAGGTTGTATGTATCGAAAAAAGGTGACAAGCAATAAAGTTTGATTTGTTTAACTAGATCCAAACGATTGCGAAGAGAATGAAAACTCAAACAAATTAAATGATAATGTTGATGTAAGTATGATTGTATCAGACAAATAATTGAAAGTCAGCAAATGACCAATAATATGAAAATTAAATAGACGCTCTTGTGAGAATAGAATCACTGAAATTAGTATTAAAAACCGCCTATTTTTTATATTAAAATGCAATTTGATGGAGAAAAAAATGTTTCGTGCCACCCTGCAGTTTAGAAAATAGTTTTAGGAGGTACTTTTAAGGCCGAAACAGCAGAGCAAGATGCATGTCTGGTACTATATTGCGTTAAGAAAATCATAGTAAGATTTAATACTCTATAAACAAATACAATAGGGAACCAAAATTTAGACCTGGTCCTATATGGCGAAAGCAAAAGCAATTACAGAAAACATAGCAAAATTTGAACCTGGTCCAATATGGAGAAAACAATAAACACCATAGCAAAATTTGAACCTGGTCCAATATGGAGAAGAAAAAAACACCATAGCAAAACTTAGACCTTGTACTATATGGAGAAAAAGATCACCATCGCAAAATGTAGACTTCGTACTATATGGACTAAAACAACAGCATAGCAAATTTTGACTTGACATATGGAGGAAAACAACAGCATAGAAAATTTATACCTCGTATAATACGGAGAAAAACGATAGTATAACAAGATTAAGACTTGGTAATATTTGGAAGTTAAAATGGCAGCAAAACAAGATGGCCGACGTTGTACTATTTGTTGCAGAACTAAATCAAGCAGTATCATGACCTGGTACTATGTGGAAACAAGTGGCAACAGAGAAAGATGCAGGTCTGGTACTTTGTAGAGACAAACAAAAACATATACTATGATTACTATGTATGGACAAAAAAACATAAAACGACGTTGATAAAGCCAAACTCTCTGAGTAAAGCAGGGGAAAAAAAACTGGTTTAATCATTTTTTGTCCTAGTTAATCATACATTGATATAAACGATGTTCATCCCTCTTTTGTAATCATTTCATACTGTAAATATCTCTCTCTCTCTCTCTCTATCTCTCTCTCTCTCTCTCTCTCTCTCTCTCTCTCTCTCTCTCTCTCACACACACACACACACACACACACACACACTTTTTAAAACTTACCAGATGATATCCTTTAGTTTAGATTAACGTTTTTACGTATCTTCTTCAAAGAGAGATTATATTATGTTTTTTCTTCCTCACTGGAAATATTAAAAAATCATCTTAAATTTTCATATCTGTAACCTTTTATATTTCTTGGGGCACAACCATACTGATTCAGCTGTTGGTTATGTGGTACTCGTTAGAATTTTTCTTTGACTTTAATTGACCCGTGATTAATACCAGTATTTTCAATGTCAGAAAACGTATCGGAAATTGGTGAGTCAGCTTTGTCCTCTGAGTAAAAAAAAAGCTATTAAATTGGCAAGATTGTATGGCTTACTTGAAGTGTCTATCTGATAAATCCAAAATCCACGCACAACAGCGGCGGTGGCATTTGTACTTTTTTCTACAATTTTCAAATGCTGCTAACTTGCGCACAATCTCTGCCTGCTGCATAAAAGTATGATATTGTTGCAGTTGTTGTTGGAAATCGTCGTTAAGCTGCACCTTACCTGTAGAATCTGCTGCGGTTGCCACGCTGCTGTTGAAATCGCTTGGGACTGCTATGCAGCTGTTGAAGTGTCTTTGTAAACCACTCGAGCAGTAGAGGCTATTGACGTCATATGTTCGTTTATATTCGAGTCAGCCGAAGACGATGGCTGTGTGGTAGTAATCACATTGTCAGAAGTATCTCTTTCAACAAATTCACTACATAACTTGTCGCATTTGACAATGAAGTGGTTTGTTTCAGCAGATTTTGCTTCTTAGATTTGAACCTTGTAGTTCTTTTCCTCTCAGGAATGGTTAAGAAGGTGTCATTAGAGACATGTTCGGGGTCTGTCTGTGCCCCTGAGAAGACGGCACTGCGCCACAATCGGCCATTGTAAAACCTCACCCTCAAGCGAAGGTCAAAAGAGACTCGCAAGTTAACGTGCATGACGTCATATCACTCAACTATCAAATTAGCACCAAAAGTATTAGAAAAGCACCTGTATAATAAAAGTAAGTTATCAGCAGGGGTAATCGGCACTTTTTTTTAATTCGCGTACTGATCAGAATGAAATACGTCATTTCTCCTGTAACCCATAGTGTATTTAGAACAATATTATCACTATCACAAGATAATCAATCTGGGAACAGCTTGAATCTTTTTTCGTTTTTACCTTCTGTTTGTTTCTTTTTATTCAATTATAACATACAAAATGAGAAAATCTAATTTCTTATTCTTAAGTCTTCCTTACCCAGTCAATCATCCGCAAAAGTGACCGATGCCTTTTTGCTTCGATGTCCGAATTGCATTTTGTCATCATTAAAAACGAAAAGATAATTATGACCAATAGCATAAGATAAGGCGGCGCTCAATCATCATATTTTCTGTTTGATTTCGGAGTTATCGTACAAACGCATTCAAGCGCATTTGTCGTAATAATTTTTTTTGTTGTTTTTTTTTTACAGAATAATAATTGTCTGGTTCCAAAAGCGGATTTGAAATTTTCCTTTGTTAAATACTTTTTCTCTCCTTCTTCCTTCACCTGCTTCATTGGTTGCTTGCTTATTGGTTATGTTTGGTTTTATGATGTAAATATGCCTGAAAAACGCTCATGGTCAGTATTTGTACTGCAAGGCATGGCCCGGAGATCTTAAGTTTTAGTTCTATAAAAAAAAGCATCCTGGTAATGAATCACCTTCTTAGTGATTGGTCATTCACAAAATCACAAGCTCGGCGTGAAATTCAATATAGTAGGATGTATACAGTAGCTTAGCTAGAATTTCGCTGGCGTTCAAAGTATGATTATATGAGATGAGATTCATTTTAAAAATAAAAGTTTGATCTCTACTTCTTTCCTGTTTACGTATTATCTACGTCGATAGTTAATATAATTATTTAAGCTATTGAAAACTGCGCTACACTCAACAAAATTTGGATTAATATAGATCGGCAACTGACACTTTTCAGACCCGTCTTAGGGCTAATCTATCAGCGGGCGTGCACATAAATTGACCATACTTAGGAAATTTGACATAATTACATGATCCACTCTTTCTTTAAAGTACATCTTTTGTAATCAGAAGTTTGATCATTTTTTTTTCTATATTTTATTAGTGTACAAAGAAATTATGTTTCATCAGCTCCTTCTTGTACTCTTCTGTCGCCAGATTCGGGGGAGTGTCTACAACCCGGGGTGGCAGTACGACGCCAACGCCCTTGAGTTTGCCCATCAGCGGGGGCTTAGCAACCAAAAGAAGCAGAGAACGTCTTTTGGAACCTACAAGGTGAATAACTATTTAGGCAAGATTCGAAATGTTCTACAAAACTTTTCTGACCCAGAAGGAAATGTTTTTTTTTTTTCTTGAAAAATAGTTCAGTACTCTAGTATGCTACTAGAGGACTTGCAATGATGCGCCTTCAGCCGTATCGCGACATTTCGTCTTTGATCGTGATAATGCCATATTTTGATGCAGTTATATACCTTGATAACAGTAAGACAAATTTCAGTAATAATATTTGCTTTAATTTGTTTTTAAAACGTACTGGAAAAGAACCTACAAGCTTGTTTTAGAAATGCAGTAAAATTTGACGACCGTAACAAGTCACTTGTAAATATCTCAATACAAATGTACATTTACAATGAATTCGCTTGAACTTACTGACATACAATGAAATCTGTTTTTCATTTGGCTAGTAGATAAGCTGCTATGAATCTTTGATCTTGCCGAAAGTCTTTCATGAAATATTGCTGTCAAAGAAAGTGGCGTTTTTATATTTAAATCAAAGAGCATGTTATCCATATTTGTTTTTTTTGATTCATCTTGAGAAAAATAAACATTAAAAACTTTGTTAATAAGCTGATTGAAAATAGGTTTCATAGATGCTCGTGACATATAAATTGAATTATGTAGTTAACATTTTCTACAATTATCCCCGTTGCTTTTTTTTTTAAAAAACTTTTATAAAATTATGATATTATGTTTCATGCTTAAGAACAAAATATCACAACACGCTAATATAGTATCGTGATAATATCGCAGCTGGTGTATCGAGATTTATCGACATATCGGTGCATCCTTAGTATATTCTATTTAAAGTTCTCTGTTTCACAAAATAATGCTTGTAAGAATTACTTTAGAATTAGAAAACAGTAACTTTGTCACACATATGCCATTTACAGAATAAATGTATGGGTGAGGTCAGTTAACAAAATATTACCTTATATTCGCTTCAGGACTTCGAAGAGTCTGGTATATTTGACGCCCAAACGGAGTTGGAGCTCCAACAAAAAGAGGAAGAAGATTTGCTATATAAACAGTTTTTAGAAGAGCGAGAAAAGCGAATACAGCGACTGGAGTCCGAACTTGAAACAGAAAAAGATAAATCGGTCCAGGAGCTGATTGCCGGTTTTGAACATCTGAAGAATATGAAAGATAAAAGCTCTCTAGAAAAAGAGACTAAAAAGTTGGAAATGCTTTACAGACGAAAGAAGGAAGAGAGGCTGAAGCGGCTTATAGAGCGGTTAACATCAGAGGAAAAGGACCGAGTTACCCAAATGATTCAGAAACACTGCCAGGAAATGCTAGATATGATCGCTGATAGAAGTACAATCAAAGATGCTACCGTAAGTATTCTAGAGTTTCATCCACATGCTTCAAAACAATTGAGTGAATACCAATTTCTGTTTCTACCTTGCCGACGTGAATCTGCTATGATAATATTTGGAAACCATATGCCTTTCTTGCAAAATCAATCGTTATAAAATAGAGATCAATAGAGATATTTCAAAACTACAGTCTTAGTTTAGGCAGCACAAGAAGGCTCTAGGTGGTGAGTGTTATTATGCGCTCACTTGAACAGATCACTCACACATTTAACCTCGAGTCTCGGCTCAGGCTGACATGGGTATGTGAGAAAGCTTGCCAGCAGCTTCTCGTGGATCCGCGGTTCATTCCGTGGTTCATTTCCGTGGTTCATTCCGTGGTTCATTCCGGGGTTTTCCTCTACCAGATATATTGGCCGCCATATATAGCATGTCTTGTGCTGAAAATGGTGCTAAATTCACAAAACATAGCACGCACCTTGCCTATGCAATTATAACGCCAACTTGTAGATATTTATATACAGATGTATAGTATGGCATATTTTTTGACTCTGCCAGAGTACAAAAAAAAAAACAACAAGAACAAGAAATAATCATAGCCTGTCTATCCATATCAGTAAACAAGGCGTCATTTGTGTGGTCTTGGAAAAATAATGGGTGGGAATGGCAGTTTTCCTAATACGCTGTTCGTCATTTGCTTCAGTTAAGACTTTTATTGGATGAAATAATCGTTTCTAAGAGATCGATCTGCTGAAGTTCTCAGGTCAAGGTCACGAAATTTCACCCAGACCAGAAATTAAATTTTCGCTTGCTATTGTTTGGTCTCTGACATGTTACTTTATCTCCAACAGTTCACTTGTTTTTTTCACTTTAGTTCAGGGCCTTGTACAACAGGAGGACGCCTGTGATATTCGTTGACTTCCAATATCTGATAATTATTTAAGTTCTTTATTCTAAAACGAAATTTATTTCGAACACAAAACAGATAAGTACTGGTATGTCAAGTAAAGGTAGATAAAATTTTGAATATACTCCGCTGATTAATTTTCACCTGTACAACATTCAGACATATTCAAATTATAGAACATATATTTTATTCACATACGTACAGGATCAAGAAGTATGTTTGCCATGGTGTTTTAGATTGGTGATTCAGTTACTGAATTTTTTTTCAATCATAACAAATAACTGTTAAAAGCAAATGCAGTTCAAAATGAAAACACTATGCATCAAATACATTGTTTGTGCATCCCACTTTTGTCTGCTCATGTGTGCAATGTTTCCGTTGCAGACTGAGTCAGACGCCTGCGACAAAGAGTCTGAAACTGCAGTCTCCGCCCAGACTAAAACACCGCCGATTTCTCCCCCAGAATTCAAACGTTGCCAGCTATTTAAGAGCCCAGAAGTGTTTGAAAATATCGACAAACACGTGTTTGAGGTAATTATTTATAAAACTAAGTTTCATGCCAGAATAAATCTCAGCAACTAATGTATTATTCTTAATTAATATGAAGTTGTTTTCATAAAATAGTGTGTGTGTGTGTGTGTGTGTGTGTGTGTGTGTGTGTTTGCGTGCGGGGGTGTTTTATGCTGTATATTTACACGCACGAAACAAAAGAGATTTGTTATTACATTCTGTTTCTTTCAATGTTAAAATCGAATTTCCAATACAAATTTTATTCAGGTGGCCAGGAAGGACTACAACAAATTCACAGCCCTCGTAAAGGACTTGATTGTATACTGTCAAACAGACCTAGAGAAAGCAAGGTAAGGCATGTTCGTTTAATAAAAAGATTTAAGCCGTTTCATTAAGTTTTGTAATACAAATTTTTGATATATTGTTTTCTAAAATATAATGATTGATAAGTGATGATGACACAATTGGAATCATGTTTTGTGTTGTGTTTTCATTTTCTTCGTGGAAACATGGTAACAAATGTTTTAATATCGTCATCTTTTGTAGTCGTGTTATTGTAAAGCATCTTGCGTTATTACGAACAAACAGACGTATCTAAGCAAGCAAGCGTGTTACATGAAGGGCATGTATCAGACTTAGTTTTTGATGTATCTTTTATTTTCTGCTTGTTTTGTTTTCGTTTTTAATTTCTGTTTCTCTAATTCCTGTAGAAAATTAAACTTTATATTCAGAATATATGTGTTGAATACAGAAGATTGTTAGGTGGTAACATTGAATTTATTTAAACCTGTATTATCCGAAACAAATGCAACTTAAATTAATAGTTGGGTTAAATATAAAATAACCGATTTCTTCCTATAGGGCCATATTCCGCTGGATCACAGTAAAAGACCTCAATCAACTGGAAGTGGACGAAGGTGTGAATCCTGAATCCCCGTTGGGGCTTTTGAGGGGAATAAAGTATGGAACTGAAAGCTACCACGACCTCTTTAAAAGACTCTGCAGGTAAACAAGTTTGCCACTCCTACGCATTATATTACATTGTACGTCTTTCTATTTATGTATCTCTTACAAGGAGCTCGGGTGAGTAGAAAATGAAAAACGAGCTGAAAACGACAGTTGAGACAAAGCTGTACACAAATACATGCAGACAGGAGAACCAGAAGAGACAAATATGAAAGGTTTTCGAAATACCGTTCTATACTTGGACTTTATAACAGACAGCTGATGAATTTATTGAAATATTTTAATTTCGCTTTCTCATGATACATAAAAACTACGACAAGAAGTATTGACGTTTTCTGCTGATGCATACAAACTACGACAAGGAAAAATACTATATTATTCCATAAAACTGGGAAGTTTAGTTTAAAGTTGGTGATATTCGCCAATCATGGTCAGATTATTGTTAAGTACTTTGAACCCAAAATGTGTTGAAGTAGACCGTAATCAGATTATAGCATCGTACCACAAAAATCGCAACAAATGATGTATGTTGCCTCAAATTAACAGCTTTTTGTTTGTTTACTATGCTCAGCTTTGTTGAACATAATTTGCCACCCATGTTTGCTTCAGAAAGACAAATTAAATTATTGTTACAGTCAAAATACGTCTTGCGTGCACTGTACAATTTTGGAGTTTTCATTGTCTTCCAAACACAAAAAACAACACAGTCGTGAATAATAAAACAACAGGCGTACATTCTACAAGCAGCTCGGGATTATGATTTGTGAGAAGAAGTTTGAGACGGATATTCCTGGCTACTGTTTAATTAACCATCTCAAACTTTCTTCCTTAAATTGCGATTTCTGATTAGTTGTCGTTTTTTTGCTTTTTCACAATGAGGTTAGCTCATTTGACCATAATTTGAAATGAGTCTAGTCTTGGATCCTCTGCAAATTGATTTGCAGTAGCTACTTGGTTGTAGTTTTGGGCATGTAATACAAGGGTCTCAGGTTCAGTACCCACCTGGGCCACGCATGATTATGTCACGGCGTGTCTTTTGGAAAGCCTCTTGGCTTCTGTTTCCTCAGCATGATGTAGCAATAATGTGTTATGGTGCCATCAAAATACAGCCAACAATCTGTTCAACTAAACGATAAATCTGTTTGCTATGTCGTAGACTTATGGGGATAAAAATATTAGGTCTTATGAACGCCTTCTGGAAGAACACAAATTACACAATCATTTTAGGACTTGTAGAATCGTAAAGATTATTTAACTATATTTCATGATTCAATCCATTGAACTCTCCAGTTTGACAGATTAAAATGAGAAGAGAAATAAATAATTATAGAAACACTCGGGGGAAAAAGAATAAAATGCTACGACCGATCTGATTTATGCTATAAAATACTGAAGTGGAATGGTTTCCTTTCCTCTAATTTAAGAATGTTGCTGCTCACACGAATGCATTTGTGACATAATTATAGCACTGAGGCCAGTCTAGACGCTACTGAGAGTGACTAATTCCATTTTACCCGCCTAATCAGGCAACACAGATATCGTAATTACGTCAGTCTTGGTCGATAATTACACCCGTATTTTGCCTGCCACCTGTCGTTATTACCGTATTGATTATATAAGGAGCTTAAATGAAACTAATCCGTCAATCTTGTATATTGCTAGACGATATGGTGAATTTAAAGGAGTACCTCAGCATTTATTTTCCAAATATTTACTTTAAAGTGCACCTCCTATGAAACAGCTTTTCATAAAATGAGAAACACAAAACAGATTTACATATATCTGAACTTACTAATGCAACTAGTAGCTACACACATTAACTATAATGACATGACTTATTTTAATTTTAAGACTAATCATATTTTTTCATTACAGCTATAAACATAAACTCCAGCCGAAACACTATTTTCCATCTGCAATGTTAATATGATAATCCAGCTGTCTTCCATTTTTTTTTCATAAAGTATCAATTCAATGTTATGAGTGTAGAAGGAATGGTTGTGAGGTACATACAAATAGTGAACTGGAGAAAGAAAATCTGCAAATAATATCCTATGCAGTCGAGTAGTAGTAGTAGTAGTAGTAGTAGTAGCAGTAGTAGTATTTATTATTATTATTATTATTATTATTATTATTATTATTATTATTATTATTATTATTATCTCAACTTTTATAAGTAGAGAAATAAAGCTTTTCCAGTTTGTTGTTTTTCTGTGAAAATTGTACGTTAATTGTGATAGCTGACCTTAGTTACTAGGAATTATAAGTCGACTAACGTTGGCCCAAAAAAATTGATTTCCTCCCTTCAGATGATAACAAGATACGAAATTAGTATCATTACATTATGATTCTGGGTAGCAACACCTTTTTTTAACCTGCAAACATTAATACAGACCATCATTTTTCCCTTTCCAAAACCACACTATTTTGTTGTTGTTGTTGTTGTTGTGTTTATCGCCATTTTTCAGCACACGATAGGCTATACATGGCGACCAGTATTAAAGGTGGAGGAAGAACCCGGAAAAAAAACCAGAACGAATCACCGACCCAAGAGCAGCTACTGGCAAGCTTTTTCACAAACCCACATGTATTTGTATATTATTCGTGTACACTATTTGCTGAACTAAAAAATGACGTCGATGCGTTTCAAATCTGAAAATTCAACTTCGATTATCGAATTGTTTGAAAGTAGCTTTTGTTTCCAAAAATTGTGCATTTACAACGACTATAATCCCCTAGAGTTTTTTACAACGACTATAATCCCTTAGAGTTTTTTACAACGACTATAATCCCCTAGAGTTTTTTACAACGACTATAATCCCCTAGAGTTTTCGGGACTTTATTTTTTTCATATTATGCAGTAGTACTCCTTTATGTTTCCAGACATATATCTATGAATGGAGACTTTGCACATGAGCAAACTTTCTGAACATTGAACTAGACGATCTAAATCGCACACACGTACCAAGTCCAGGATTTATACTTGGGTGAGTTACCTCGCCTCCTGACACATTACGCATGAACAACGGAACGTTTACTGACTTTTAAATATTTAAATGTGCCTTAAATCTGAAACGTAATTATGAAATTAGCGCAAATGAATTTTAGCAGTAATTATGACTTGGCATTAGCGTTATGAAATACAGCAGCAATTGCATTCGACAAAAGTAATAACGTGCCATTGGCAGGGCTACCAGAATAATATATGTTATTTTTAAAAACTGAGTTATGCCCACTTACGACTTCTCCGGTGGCCAAGTGGTTAAAGCGTCCGCCTCGGATGCAGGAGGTCGTGGGTTCAAACCATGGCCAAATCATACCAAAGACTTATACAGATGGTACTAAGCTGCCTCGCTAGACGTTCAGCATTATGAGGTTATTGTTAGGTCTGGTCGGCCTGGTGTCAGGATAATGTGACTGGGTGGGACATCATGCTACATGTCTGCGGCATGATGCATCAATATCACTTTAAACTGCCACACTGCAGACACCATAGCGATATGACTGGTAAATTGTAAAAACCAGGGTAATGCACACGTGCCCTTTTATACGTACGCCGTGAGAAAAAATTCTCTTGATTTTCGGGTCAACAGGTCTAATGTCCTAATCATTTTGATTGAAAGAGAAAGAAACAAACAACGATGGATGCTTTAAAATTGAGGCAAGCGATATCGTGTGGCTCACTGTGTTTTGTTTCCATAAGCTCTATGAAATATATAACACTGGCGTATATAAGAATAAATATGAGAATCCGACAGTACATGGCTTAATCCTGATAATCACGTCTACGTGAATTGTAACCATTATAGCTTTTGAAAAATACAATTAGTTTAAACTGGATTATAACCCTCATTTGAAGTTCAAAATGCTGCCTTTTTTTCTAAATTGCAATGATTTTAAAGGAAGTTTTAACTTTTGAGAAGCTTATTGATTTTAATTTTTAGAATTTAAGATTACAATATGATATATTAGTTTTTTCGTTATATGATTATTTGTGGAAAATTGAACGTGGTATTTGCAGTGTAACGCAGGTTCCACTAAGTAATAATTCCCCAGAAAGAAAACTATTGCATTCGGTGTACTTCAGGAACATGGTTTTCTGATTGTTGTAGATTTGTTGATTTGTGCCTCGTGCATCTGTTTCTTCCATTGCAACAATGTGTCTTTGTTGTTTATTGTAAGTGCTGAAATGCAAATTTACTTTGGCAGCCTTACTAATTGAAGTGTATATATTTGTCACGTCAGACTGTAACAGAATAACAAATCGTAAAACAAGACAGAAACAAACATGTGTTTCATATCCATTTTGGTAAGGAATGGTTTGTTAATGTTTTTGTCATGAAAGGGTTAAATAAAATAAACCACGCATACAATCGGCATTCTATAGAGACGAGTGCAGCTGTGTTTTCCTCATGCACAAGTCATATCGTCGATAGCTAAGTTATGCTCTAGAGGGTGGCGGGATAGAATTGTGGAAGTAATATTTGCTGGTAAAATCGCCTTGTTACGCTCTTTGTGTATTGTTGATTGCATTCTGTGTACCTTTTTCTATACTTCCAAAATAAGAAAAGATCAAACAAATGAAACGTAAACTTAAACAACTTTAAGCGGGTGTCTGTTTACATATAAATTAATAGTGCTCTTGTCTCCAAATTTATTTTTTGTTTCAGTTATGCTGGTTTGTTCTGCGAAGTTATCCAAGGATATTCCAAAGGTGCGGGATATAAACCTGGCATGCGCATCGAGGGAAACAAATTCAGGAACTCATGGACAGCTGTATTCGTAGATGGATCATGGTATTTCGCGAACTGTAACTGGGGAGCCAGACATGTAAAGGGGCAGACAGCAAATCGTGGACAAGACGCCAATAAGTTCTTCTACAAATGTGACGAATTCTACTTTATCACTGATCCAGAGGACCACATTTATCAACACTACCCGGATGATCCAAAATGGCAGCTATTAGAATGTCCCATCACCTTAACAGAATTTATCACCCTTCCTGTCGTTAAGTCACCATTCTTCAACTATGGCCTTCGCTTCGCTGTACATTATGACTGTATACAGTACACGCAGAACGGAGTTGTTGTGCTACAATTGAAGATTCCAAGTCTGTTGGGCTTTGGCTATACATTCGATGCCAAAGATAAATCACTCAGTTCATCGCGTCTCGAGGGCCGGGTCATGCTCAGGATTGTGAACCACAATGCAATATTCACTGTAGCTCCCCCAAAAGCAGGGAGATATTTTTTCTCCATTTATGCCAAAGATGATTGGGCCTCTGACTCTCTGCAATGCGCGTGTGTTTTCAGGATTAAATGTGTCGAAAAGCGGGATGCAATCAAAAGTCCTTATCCCAAAGTACCGTTCTTTGGACCAACACCCGCTATGAGTCAGTACGAACTTCTGCCTGAAACGCATATCGATCCACTGATAATGTACAGCCACGATGATGTCCTCTGCAGATTCAAACTCCAGAAAATGGATATTCACTTGTTCTACACTTTCAAATATCATGGACCTTGGGAAAATGACATATCAGATTTTCAAAGGTTTATTTTTGTAAAATCTCAGGAGAAAGACAGTATCACATATCAGATCCGATGTCCTCTACAAGGAAAGTATGTATTCTCTATTCTCGGCAGTAAAATTGACTCGGCAAATGGTAACACTGAGGAGAACAATGGGAACCATGACTGTCTGTTCAGGTACCTTCTTGAGTGTCGTCAACCCGCTCGGGATAAACGTCCCCTCCCTAGAGCGTGTCATAGATGGCTTAACAGTACACTGTTAGAACCAACGATAGGGGATATCCCAGCAGACAAGTCTGTCACGTTCCGAGTACGGGCGCCACAGGCTGCTGACGTGGCAATGCTGCTAGGGGACTCATGGTTTCATTTCAAGGAAATTGCTGACAGTTTATGGGAAGGGACTGTTTACACGGGAACATCAAGTGGGAAAGCCAAGTTATATGCGAAACTTGACAAGAAAAAGTCCAGGTTCTCCCCGCTTTTGGAATTTCAAATCAAATTGGGACAGGGGGAAAATTGTTCAAAATAAACACAAAACACCAGTGTGCAAAAGTATCTTCATCTTGTCGGTATTACATATTTCCGAATGACCAGGAACCAAGAATTAAAACGTTTACTCAAAACGCTGAATTTGAAACAAATGTCATTTTCCATCGTTGTTTTATCGTAGAACCGTGACATTCTAATGCTCGTATGATTTACTTGCTGTATTTTCTTAATTTATTTCACATCCAGTCTAGATTTATTTGAGATGTTTTTCCTTTATGCGTCTAAATATAATCCGATTTTGGACTGGACAGCAAGACCTGAATGCATACGTTTTATTTGGACATTTTTTGTGGCATGCTGTCTCGTGTTAACTTTATCTGATCAATAAATTATTTTCTGTCTTTGCTAGTGTTGCTGTTGATAATTATACGGACATATATGGGTTCAGTGTTTTGTGGTTTTAGTTTTTGTTCGTTTTGTGTGTTTTATTTACAAAATACTATCAAACGAAAACGAACTGGTGATAACAAATATGTGCTGATGCCAGCTAAATATTTTGCAGGTAAATTAAAAGTTTGTTCAGTAAATATATTATTTTTGCAATTGGAATTTTGAACTGTTATCCAAAATAGTAAAAAGCACCATAGATTTAAGATATTTCAAGATTATAGGGATTGTAACATTTAATATTGTGGGGAAGCCCCATATACTTAAGACGAGACCATACTGTCCAACAGAGACTAATGACAAATGTATTATATTCTAAAACCCATCCACCCCCACAATAAAAAAAATAATTTTTATTGCTATATATAACTAAAGAAGATGAAACGTTTTAAAAAAATAATTTTCAATGAAAAATATGGTATTAAAAAATCCAGCGTACCGAGTATGAATACATGTAATAACATCTTTAGCGGATGCGTCGTAGGGTGAAATTGTTTGGATGAGACCTATGCCTCTTTAAATTAAAGGCATACAACCTAAGTAAAAACGAATGAAATTATATATTTCTTTTTTCAGTTCGTGATTACTTATTTAGTTGAAAAATTACGATTCAGGCTGTTACTGAGGCCGAAATCAGGCTAGTATCGTAAATTTTGTGATAAAATACGCGTTTTCGCATTATTGTTTGGCAGACAAAAATTCGCTTTTTGCCACGCCTATATTCATGTAACCTCTAAGTTGACCTCTCCCGAAGATTAAGAATTTTAGCCATGCGCAAACACGTGTTTACAAAAGTAATACAACTAGATAGAAAACCAAAACTTAGGAGCTCTCTGGGCAAATTATGGCAGCAAACGCATATGTATTGATGACCAGCATGAACGATGGAATAAAAAGAAGTCCACTCTGAGCCTGAAAATTAATCCAGAGGTCGCCAAATTCTTGCTGGATACTGGTGAGTGTCAATTTTGCAATGGACATTCAAGTTTTTTTTTTTTTACGGCAATTTAATTTCTGTATTGTTAACTCTTTATCCAAAATCTTAAAATAACATAATTTATATAAACTGGCATTATTCCATTTAGCTTGAAATAAAATGTAACAGCCCTGCAACAATATCGCTGAAACCCGCATGTACAATATGACATAAACTGCTGCTATTTTTGAGCCTACCAAAGGGGATTTAATGATCATCTTCATTTTTGCACGCAACCATTAGACTTGATTTAGAGGCAAGCAGTCACTACTGTTTTTTTTAAAAAATAAAAATTATATATAATGTAAATGGTGATGGCTGTAAATGAAAGTAATGCAATACAGTTAAGTATATTTTTATGCATACTATTATTTGTAATGTATATAAAATTATTGTGTCTAATAATGAAACATTTTTTTTCCCTTGCTATATTAGTTATGAATTGAATGGCAGTGCAAGGAAAACATCAGAAACAGAGAGGAATGTCACAGAACACATGGCCACAACTTCTACACCTGGGCCAAGAATTCATAGGATACAAATTCCTGCTCTGTCTGATATAACCACATCAGAATCAGATATGGCATCTGCGTAAGTATTACTACATTTGATAAAATTTTATGTATATTTACTTGTTTACAAATATTTTGGTAGATGCACATCTAAGGAAATACCTGGAAATGTATCATTCTATATTAGTTTAATATTTTGCAGTTGGTAAAGATTGTACATTTTGTTAAAATATGGTTTGTTATATTTAGAATAATATTTATGTTGTAAATTATTTGTTGGCATATGTCTTTTTTGTTATTGATATGTTCCTCATCATGCTGTTTGTATTTTAGTTAAAGGGCCTCAAGAGAGAATAGTCTTTGACTAAATTAGTTACCCCTTTAAATAAGTTATTATTATTATTATTTCTTGAAGCAATATCATTCCCATCGTAATAACCAAGATAAACGATAATGCTTTCTTGTGATACAAAACTAAAGATTCCCAAGTTCATCATTAGTATTTACACATATAAAAAATTTATTTTAAGGGATTCAGTCTTGTCTGAAGTTGAAAAACTTAAGGAGAAGGAACTTGTTGTGATGGAAAAGTCTAAAAGTTTTATCAACCCATTTGAGAAAGTATACTAACAAAAAAAAATTGTGATACATAGATAAAAGAGGAATATTTGTGTTAAATATACTAAAAAAAACAACCATTATGATACATGCATGATATATGTAACTAAACTAAAAGTAATGTATAGTATTGTATTGGTATTTGTGTATGAACTGGAAAGTTGCTCCCACAAAAGCTTTCGTTTCTGTGTATTATCAAAAAAGTAAAAATTGTGTAATTACAATTTATCTTAAATATAGTATCGATGCATAATTGAAATAATGAAGATATACTGGTTATCATAGTAAGAAAATGAATACATTGTATTATAAATACAAACCACACTAAGGCCATAGTTATGGTTTGTCCATTTAGTACACATGGAGATGGCAAGGGGGATTTACCCAAATCCATATGCTTGTGTATGGGGGTGGGTGGTCTACTGATGATGTACGTACACATATAGGGTGGGTGGTCTACTGATAATGTATGTACACATATACCTCGATAGTAATTTGTCTAATATGTAACCTGCTTGACTGGGTTCAGTTGGTGTTTGAGTTTTAGTGGACAATAGACAAACTTTTTAAAGTTATGCAGCTTATTTCTTTGATGCAGCCAGGCATTCAACATTGGTGGACTATCTGTTATATTTAATAAATAATATTGTTAATCCTTGATCTTTTCTGTGTGGATTAAATATAGGCTGTTCTACAGAATGGGGAGGGCAATCGCATGTACGCAGATGGGGTGTGTGTAAAAAAAAAATGTATGCATGTGTACAGGGAGGGAGGGGTCAAGCTTTGCCCGATTTTTGCGCACATTCCCATTGTTGGAATCAGATTTTGTTTCTGAATTTTTTACTTTTTTGCTTGCAATCTAATTCACACTGATCTGAGCTACACACAGACAGCTGAACATTTGCAAAAGTAGGATAAATTGGGGATTGGAAGTAAAAAGTGGCCAGGAGGAAAATGATGGGTCAGAAGAAGAAAAAACTCTCAACTTTTACCCTTATGTAGATGCCGAATGATATTTCTAGCACACCTAGGCATATATATATAAGGAAAAAACATCTTGAAAGCAGATGTATTTCGATGTATTCAAAATTAGCCCACAAATGCGTTGCCTATTCCATTTCAGGTGACAAGGAAAAAAATTGTAGGGGTGGAATGAGTTGATTATTCTCTGCCTGTATAATGCTACTGATCCTTGGCATTTTTATCAAAACAGATTTATGAGGATTTATTAATTTTAAATAGTTCCCTGCATCTGAATCATTTTATTTATTTAGTCATTTTACTTTGTTTCAGAAGTACACCAGAACTGGAAAATTTCCAGAAATTTGGTTTTATTGTATGCCTCCAAAAGACATTCATATAAGCCATCAGCTTTCAGAGCTAGAAATCTGTTGGCAGCTCTTGATCATAACAATCATATTGACAGAGATGTGTTTGTAAAGACAGATGGAGGTAATAAACTTTATTCTTGTTCGTTAACGTAATAATTCATTTTTGTTAAAATATTGATGCTTTACATGAAAGTTGATAAACCATCTGTTTGTGGTACAATTTAATCTTTTACAGTAGAAATGTTTTAAAATAAATTTCATAAACTAATTTTGGTTAAAATTAGTCTAATGTAATTAGAAAATTCTGTAAAGAATCTAAACATTTTTATGATATATGGGTAAGATACGGATTTGCTATTTTGACATTTTCATCTGTAGCAAAATGATTTGGTACATGTAATTGTATGCAGTTTTTAATTGGAAAATTTGAGAAGTAAAAAAATATAAATGACATTGTCAGTGAAATATTTGCATTTTCTTGTCAGATACCAAAAGTCATTCAACAAAAAAGTGAGAGATGGTCTGCAAACCCAAAGAAAGCTGATCAACAGTACCTGTATATTCCGGAAATAATTATGAAAATATTGAAAATAAGGTTAGATGATAGAGTTGGCATGAACCAGCCAGTTGTTTTGGACATAAATGATCCTAGGTGAATATCCGATGTACTTTCTCCAATACCACCACCACCTACAGAAGAGATTGTTACAAAGCAGAAATCTCATTTTAAGTTAAAATGATTTAGACCTTTTAGTCAGGTAACACCTACTGATATCAATTGTTATCGAGAGACTATTCTAGTGATTGTATGGTAAGAAATGATCCCTACCTTGACCTCATATAGACTTTGACTAAGTCTTTCTTGAAGTGCCTACCATTGCCAAAGTCCAGCATCTGTTTGATTTCCAAGTAGCAGTTTATCTTCAGACCACTGTTGATTATGTTTTTAAAGATTTTAAAAACATGCATTTGAACAAAAAGATGTAAGACCCTTTCTAACTTTTCATACCCATTGCATTTATTCTTGTCTTTTATGTATGTTTCGATCGAGGTAAATGCAGTGTATTTTGGCCATATGATGTATAAAAAAGCACAGCAGAGACTATACATTGTAATTCATTTAATCTTATAGGAGTAACAAGATTAGAATCATGTAATTCCAAGTCGGTATTATTGCATAATAAAGTACCTTTTAATAATTTTATTTTCTAAATGTTTTGTGTAAAATTGCAGTCAGAAAGATTTCTAGCATACTTTGAAGAAGAAAAAATGTACATTGGAGCAAATGACTTCAATCCATACTCTTCATCTTGATTTCATTGTTCCCGCTAAACATTACTGTACCTATCAATAGACAACACACTGAAGCATTAAAATTGATATGTAACTGACCTGGACCTTTTTTCCAACAAAACCCATCAAAGAATACGCGTTGTGCCATGTGAGTGCATCTTAATTTAGCTACACACTTTTTAGATTTATTACAAACGTCCAATATTAGGACTGCATATTTATGGTTTTATTATTTGCCTAAATACTGATAGCAACGATATGCATTACTTAAAAGAGTTTTTGCCTCACTAATATATATATATATATATATATATATATATATATATATATATATATATATATATATATATATATATATATATATATAATGAATTACATCAGAAAACAGCATTGAGCTTAACAGCATTGTTTCGAATTCCACAACATAGTATTGTCCTATTTTTCTGACAACATTATTAAATATATAGGCTAAATCTTCTAACACAAAATATTTAGACTTTGTTTTAATTAAATTATATATTTTGCTGAATTTATTTGCCCATTTTTTAAGAATGTAATGTAATGAAGTGGTTTATCACAGGTGCAGCGATGTCTGCCATTACAGGTTCACGTACAGTTTCAAACTAATTTTATAAAGAAAATAATGCTGTTAACTTCTGGGGGGGGGGGTAATTAAAAAAAAAGAAAGAAATTAGAAATGATCTTCACCGATTATATTTGTTAACAACAAATTACTATTTACATACTGGTGTTGACCGTTCCAGTGGCCTAGTGGTAAAGAACATCCACCTCAAATGCAAGAGGTTGGGGAGGCCTTGATCCCTGGCCAAGTCATACCAAATACATAAAAATGGTATTAATAGCTGCCTCATTTGGTGCTCAGCATTAAGAGGTTAGTGTATGGACTGGTCGTCCTACTGTCAGGATAATGTAACTGGGTCGGATGTCATGCTACATGTCTGCGGCATGATGTCTCAGTCTAGACATCACTATAAAATGCCACACTGCAAACATCATAGCAATATGACTGAAAAATTGTTCAAGGTATGTTAAAAATCCAAATCACACACAATGTTACAATTTTGAAACAGAAATTAGCATATTTTCATCACTGTATAGTAGGCCCAATTTCATGAACTTGAGCAGTGATATATTGCTGCAAACAGGGTTAATGGTCAGTTAGCAATTAAAACACCCCTGTGAATGTGCAAGAGTTTGTTTGTCTGTGTAGGCTAATTGGTATCAACAATGCATAAATACATTTTGCCTTGTGTTACAACACTGTCAGAACTTCCTGGGTACATCAAGGAAGGTATAAAGTACAACAAGTCATTTTACGTCTGAAAAATCAAGAGGGAAATGTCTCTTCGCCTGGTAGCACGACCCCTGCATTCCTGAATTTGATATATATATCTGAGCCAGTTTTGCATTGTATTTCGTACATTATATATACTATTCAGTGTGTGTGTATATATATATATATATATATATATATATATATATATATATATATATATATATATATATATATATATATATATAGGAAACATACGTGGGGGTGGGATTAATTTCAATATTAGTTTCTCTGCAGTAGTTTGTTTAGGTGATGTACTAAAGTTTGGCATTGAGTAAATGGTAATCACTTGTGTCAAAAGCAAATAAAACAAGCACAGGATACTAAAACATCAATGTAATATCTATAGAACTGTCTAGTATTTTGGAATGAGATGTCTGTAATCAATCTTTTATAGTAATGGCACACTAGTATTGCATATAAAAGTCTCTGGTACAAAGAAAAAGGAAGAACGGATACAGAAGTTAGACAGACTGGAGGAAATTGGACTACCAGTCCAGATAAAGGTCATACAGACGAGTAGGAACACAGGACAGGAGGAAAATCTATTACACTAATAAGATGATAAAATAGGCCATAACTTGCTCGATTTTTTAATGACGAGTGATAGGGTTTTAATTTGAATTTCATTTGAGAGATGACTGTTACTTAATGATATTAAATTGTTGTTTATTTGACTTTCACATTTTGTGTATTCATTAATTTAACTGTCGGCACCACCGACTGGGGGCTCTAAGCATTTCATCTGTCTATCACTACTTCAATTCCTCACAAAAACAAGATGAGGGTGGGGTGGGGGATCCTTTGTAATAATTTAAATAATATTTGGAGCACCCCACCCAACCTAACTAACACGGAAAACCTCTATATATGCCATAATTATTCTTAGACGATATCCTTCAGTTTTTTATGCCCGACTGTACTCTTGAATTAAAGTTATGTCTCTACATGCACATTTGTACTTGTATAAATTTAGTACATTTCATAATATAGAACAGTTTTACAGTGTATGCAGTTGTGTACATTCATCTGGATATTCATATAAAGGGTATAATTATTTCTTTGGTAAATGAAAACATTTTTAAAAAACTGAAAAATTTGATGCTTTTAATTGGTGTCAAGTATATTTGATTTAGTTGTAATAAGACGGCTGATGATGCACATATGTGATATAATCATTCAAGGTTACTTTTTATGAACTAGTATTTTAGTCTTAAAAACCTTATTCTGTTTCCAGAGCCATTTTGTTTTACATGTAATTGAAATTAATGAGCAGTATCTGGATAGAATAGTATCCTAGTGTTTGTAGTTCTGTTGAAATATACAAGCCAATTAGTATTCATGAAACACTGCAACAAGTCTTGCTTTCTCAACTCAATATGAATATGTGTTATTTATCATTTAACTTAATGTGTTACTGTATATGCACGATTAAAATCATGTTCACCAGTGTACTATTGTTCTTTACATCCTTTGCATCCCAAGACAATGCTAGTCAACTTCAATTCATCCTATGTTTTTAATAAATAGTCTCCTCACAGTTGCTTTCAAAACATAGCCATACATATAATCATTGTTTATAGTAGGTAGGTAGCTAAAAAATGTTTAACAAAACTTGTTCATGCAAAATAAAAATTGCATGCTACAAAAGAAATGCTTTATACAACTTAAAATCAACATAAGTTATATTATTTACACATCATATCATTGGATAGATCACCCAAGTCTTCCTTGAGTAAAGTCATGGTACTGGCCAAAATTATTTTATTTATCCATTATATGCCATACACAACAGCTCTAACAGTTCTGATACGAGTTTCATCGTATTTACATTAATTCTTAAGGTGAAAAACTGTTTTAACCAGTGTAATATTGATTGGTGAACACTTCGCTATTCAAAAATGTAATAACAATATAAGTTTCTAGTAACCAAATAGTTGAAGTGTTTCCTCAGCGTATACACACATACGTATAGTGTATGTATTAAAGACTTATTTAGTTTGCTTCATCCAAGGTAAGTAGTTTTATTATTTCTGAATTATACTGAAATTGCAAATAATGACAACAGCACCATTGAACATATGTCTTCAAGAGTCATTGGAACCTCCAGTCTGGGTTTGAGACAAATTTTGGTTTGTCTCGCTTGAGTTGTCTTGTGACCGAGACAGTGCGCGCTAGTTATCAATGAAGCGGCACTCATTTAATGCAGACGTGTTGAAAACTGTCTTACTGTTGGAACACGCTATATGGATGATGTTTCTCGGTCCTCTCTGGTTTTCTGGTTCCGACTATTACCAAAGTGGGTGACATGTTTTTTTTCCATTTACTTTCTGAATTGTATGGGTAGGCTCACTAACTTTTTAGCCAAGGTATATATGGGTGTTTTCCAGGGAGTGATTTGTTTTTGACCTTCGACTTATACTTTCTCTGAAGAACTTTTTTTAATCAGTTGACTGACTGACCAGGTATTTGGGCGTGGGGAGTTTCTGTTTTCTCCACTGGTTTTGAATAATACTAGTCGTAGATATACGGACTAAGTCTCTCTTTATGAAGTGGATTTAGAAAGAACAAAAAAAAAATTCAGGATTTCATTTTATTGGGCGATGTTTACAGCCTTCTGAACAAATGGATTTCTGTTGGCCGGTAGACCATTTGGCAATGAAAAGTGATGCCATAGTTTCTCTGAGTGTGCATTTCTTGCCTCTCAACATAAAGATAATACTAAAATAATGTGTACGTTGTATTGCTAGAGAGGTGGACGCGGTCATCTGTTACGAAGTAAACAATATATCCTAGTCAGAAGGTGAAAGACGTTTTGATGTAACATATTTGCTGCCTAAACCATTTATCTTGCGGTCCATTGTAGGTAAGACGTGCCAGGTTTCTTTTATATATTTTATCGAATTTTCTTCTGTCCGTACGAGTTGTGGATTTGGAAATATCTTTGATAAAACGTTCTATACAAGGTTTTATGGACTCGAGACCTATTGGGTCTTACCCCGAAACGAAGATTTTCTAAAACAATCTCAGCAAGCAGCTAAATTTAATTGCTCAGGCATATTGTTTTCTGGTGATTTTAGTTCACTCTTACTTTCTCAAAGTCACCTCAGGACGTTTTCACGTCTCCTACCATTTCATGCTTGTATCTTACTTATTTCTTTCAGTGCAAATATTTGTCAGAGAAATGAGCAAATTCCTGTAACTAAGATGAATTTTCATTCATAGGAATACTTTCTTTTGTTTCTTTTTTTTTAGCGGAGTGTGCGAGTTTTGGTGTTTCTTTGGTTGTTATATATATATATATATATATATATATATATATATATATATATATATATATATATATATAAAATTGTCATACAAAGATCCGATCTAAATTTATTAGCCAGGCCATCAAATTATGTGCATTGGCAAGAAGCAATTTCATGATGTCTGGACCTGACGAAATCAGAACGTGTTTTGCCTTTTCCATCGCATGCAAATAATAAACAAACTAGGAATCCAAAACGAAGGTTACAGAAGAAAGAACCCGGCTGTTTTCTTTATCGGAGGTTCTTCGTTATGTGTCAACTGTTTAAATTGAGGTAGGCCATAACACTATATACGACCGTCACTCGAGCGCTGGACGAAACGCTGCCCTAGGTGATCATCGTCTTCGGTACACTTAGCAGCAGAGAGGGTGAATCCTACAACGTTTTTAGACAAATTTTGATTGAAATCCTAAAACGAGCCGTTCTATAATCTCATTTTAACCAAAAAAAAATATCTCAGGGGCAAACCCTACAACGTTTTCAGACAAAAAATTTATTGAAATCTTAACGAGCCTTCCTACGAAATCTCATTTTAACTAAAAAAATGAAAACGGAGATTTTTACGATTTTTTAATCAATTTTGGTCGCAACTTGTTGTCATCCACCCTCTCTGCTGCTATGGGTTAATAATTCTTTTACGATTTTAACCGAATATTTGATCCAGTCCGATACGATATCGTGTCCGAGGATCATGTAGATTTATTGTTGCGAATCCGTGCGGAGTCGACTGAGCATGACTAAAGAAATCTCGAAATTGATTGAAGTCCATATCAGAACACCATGTCTGCCATATATTTCTAAGAGTATGAGTATCAACTCCGTTGAATACACACAATAAATTGCAGTTATCTCTGATGACTTTTGGAACCTGAGTGTAGCGTTGAGTGACATATATCACGTCAGTGTTTTTGTGACGCCCCCGGGAAAAGATCCTAGCAGGATTTTTTTGTTTATCCAACATTATATCGTCGTATACGACTAAATTGTTAATATCTCCATCAATATCATCAATACTCGGTGCTTCATCGATATCGGTTATAAATTCAATGGCGTTCTCACCCTTAATTTCTGAAGCGTTTTCATTAAAATCTTTTAACACTTCATAACATCGTTGATCATCTACGCTAGGGGCAATTAAATACAACTTATCCCACTTCATCCATCTCATTATTAAATTGAGTAACAATTGCGTTTTACCGGATCCAGATGGCCCGATTATAATCATCCGGATAGAGTTTGGTAGCGCTGCATGATGCTTAACTGGTTCTCTTGTTTTAGTCGCTGAAAAATCAATTATATCCATATCTCTATACATAAATTATGGATCTATATTGTGTGAAGTGTAAAACGCGTACTGGCACAGATGATGTGACGACGGTTACAACTAAAAATAACCGATCAGCGCTTTCTGGTAAATGCGTGCAATGTGGTACAAAGAAATTTAGATTTGTGTCTATGAGATCTGATTTTAAAAAAAACGAGGAGGTGATATCGCAGCCAAATTGGCAAAGCTCCCTGGAACCCCATGGGCAAAGTACCCCGGAGAAAAGCACCTTCCGGGATATAGCTACTGTGGACCGGGAACCAGACTTGATATCAGACTCAATAATCAAAATCAACCCAACCCCGGTGAAGAACCAATAAACGCCATTGATAAGGCCTGTCACCTTCATGATGTTGCTTATAAAAGCAGCAATCTGCAACACAGGCATCTAGCAGATGTGAAATTAATTCATGCGTTAAATGCTATTCCTGATAAATCCTTCAAAGAAAAATTGGCTTCATTTTTAATAAAATCGGCTATGAAAAGTAAATTGATGTTAGGTGCCGGTAATTAATAATATGGAATCAATTTATTATTCCCCAAGAGGATACTGGAGGGGTAAATCAGCAGTCCATAAACTCGCTAGCGCTGCAAAAGTGAAAAAAACCACTGCGGCTAATTGGTTATCCAAACAGGCACTATGGCAAATTTATCTACCACCGCCTAAACAAATTCAATTCTCGCATTTTGATGTGACCGCTCCTAATGAAGTTCATCAGGCTGATATATTATTTCTGCCACATGATCGTGGTTACAAATACGCTTTAACCGTAGTTGATATTGCAAGTCGATACAAAGAAGCAGAACCGTTAAAAACAAAATCAGCCACTGAAGTCGCTTCTGCATTTGAAAGGATTTATCGACGAGGTCCTCTGCACTGGCCAAATCTATTGCAGGTTGATCCTGGCAAGGAATTTCAGGGTGCAGTGTTATCTACAATGAAACATCATAATGTCACCATACGACGAGGGCATACTGCGCTACATCGCGATCAGGCCATTGTCGAACGATTTAATCGGACGATTGCTGAGCGGTTATTTGGATATCAATACGCAAAAGAATTCATTCAAGAAAAGCGATCCCGTGAATGGGTTAAAAGATTACCATCTGTGATTACTGCACTGAATAACGAGATTACTAGAACAATCAACATGAAACCTATCAACGCGATTAAAAAGAAGTCAATACCCGTACAACCACAAAAAGATTTCAAAGAACCAATTCTTCATAGTAATGTCATTGTGAGGTACTTATACGAACCAGGAGAGCTTGAAGGGGGTAGAAAAAGGGCTACTGATCCTATTTGGAGCGTCACTACGCATAAGATATCTACTATAACACGATCAACTGGTAGACCAGCAATCTATAAACTGGATTCAACTGCCCCTCAGCGGGGTTTTACTAGACAACAACTACAGGTAATTCCCGAGGATACTCAATTGCCACCGCATGGTCTTAACTAGCACCGTTGCGTCTATTGCACTCAAGACAAGTCAACATCACATTGTTTCTGACATGACCGAGATTGTTATTTTTTCTGTCTACGGTGAATTGGCGAGGATCCTTATCCGAATACTGCCAACGCATTATACAATTGCAACTCGCGCAGTGATTATTCTGTTGTTTCTTCAGCGTAATTATTAATTTAGCATCAATATCAAATTCTCGTTGTTTTTTTTTGTCCTGTTGTTTGTAACCGGAGAGTTTTTTATTAATGATGCTAACATCAATATCATCCATTGTTGTGTCATTATCATCGAAAACAACTCTTCGAAGTTGATTTATTTTTCGTACTCTGGATACTGCGAGATAGACTAAATTCGACCATTCGATGTGATTATCCACCATCCAAACAATTGTATCCGATATAGTCAATCCCTGTGAAGAGTGTATTGTTGCTGCGTATCCTAGCGTCCACGGGGATTTATTAGCACGCAATGCATCTTCAACGACATTGATATCAACCAGCACAATATCATTTAATACGAGAATTTGTTTTTCACTCTGTCCTGGAATATCAACTTCAATATTCTGTTTTCGTGTATCCGATGGCCTATAACAAAGGGGTACTGGAAGCGTTGCAAATTTTTCTTTATGCAATTCAAATAACTTCATCTGAAGTGTGTCCCTGACTATTTTTCTACTTGCAATTATCAAATCATTTGGTCTCCATGTTTCCCAGAAATCATTCATTGGAGTTTCTGAAATCACTTCACGCGCTATTTCGCATTGGATTCTATCCGGTTGTAATCTAATTAGCGCTTTGAACTCGCGTAATCGTTCATCAAGTGATCTATAATCAGTGGTGATTTCTTCATAGTAGTCTACAAAACCCCTTAGCCATTCATGTGGAGATGAACCGACAAATGGTGGTGGTTGGCCGTGATCACCGCACATGACGACTTTTGTGTTTTTGTTTAACAACCACTCGAGAAATATTTGTAATACATCTAATGACACTGTGCATATTTCATCCCAAATTATGATTTCAGGAATGAATTTATCACCCATACGCTCAGGAGTCCATTTGTCACCCTTCCATCGAAAGAAACTATGGTAAGTACAAGCATTTACCCCTCGCTGTATCATCTCTCTGGCGAGTCTGTGAGTCGGTGTTAACACAATCATGGTTGACCGACGAAATAATTCAATTGCACGAGTTGTCTTTCCTGACCCACCACAACCGTTCAAATAAACTGTCTTGTATCTACATACTGGATCAGATACCGGTGGTGCATTAGAAAATTCTGATTGATTTTCAATACGGTTACAACAAAGATATTTATCATCCATGGCAACGTCTGCGGATTCACAATACTCATGTAGCATCTCCTTTTTAAATCGCCAACGCCCCCAATTTTCTTCGGGATCTGTGAATTTAGCTACAGCTGATTTGTACTTATTGTGTATATACATCGAATCAGTGGCCACTCTAACCGCGGTATTAGGAAATCTATTTATCATCGAAAATAGATTAATAGAAGCATAGGCTAGCATTGAACTTCTCAAATGTGTGTACTGGGAATTATATCCATCACAGTAGGTAACAACCGTACCTAATTTCTCACCATTGGATAGAAAAGCATCCTTACGGGATACAAGTTTTCCCTGTTTCATTAAATCCGCTACAATAAAATCGTATTCAGCGACATCTATGATCAACCGCGAAGAATATTTTGCGTTGTCGTACCGTCCACCTTGAGTGAATTTACCGATTATTCTTCGTCCAAAATCTTTTGCTTGTTCTTTTTTAATTTCAAATAACTTCTTAGACCAATTTATGATTTCTTCTTCATTGAAATCAGGGAATTGTTTTCGTAGTTCGTTGATTATACGATCTAGATCGGGTTGTGGTAGCCAAACTTCTTTCTGAGCTCGATAGCATATAATAGCCTCGGAAACAATCAACGATATTAGCATACCACAATCAATCATATATCTCAATAGCACTATTGGCATCCAGGCCTTTTCAGATAGATGTCTACCGAGCCAAACATAACTACACGGATGTAATCCTGACGCTAATTCAAATGATATCACACGAGCGAATCCGGTTAAATCAAAATCAGGCAATGGTCCATTAATCGCAACACGAGTCATTTCATGCGTGGGGTGTCCAAATCGTTTGAAGTACTCGGCGCATTCCCCATATCCGAGAAAACTTCCGGGATAACACGCGGCTATATCAATTGAAATCATACCATCACGTGAGTATTTCGTATTCCACAATCCTCCATGACCAAATTCGACGCAACTCAATTTAACATCCTCGAGAAAATCACTTCGTGTTGGACGCCATGAGTTTTTTTCTCTTGCGAAGTGAGCTACCACTGATGGAATAGTAAAACTATCCGTGAGTAGTTTTTCATGGAAACTTTCCGGTGAAAAATCACTAGCGATTTTTCTCATTCTGTTATCTAATTCTTCAACGCGATATAATTCACCATTTGGTTTTACAAATTGATCAAATCCTATTTCGGGATCTTCATCACTTCTAAGTAACCACACTGACACAGGATCATCTTTACACAACGCATGAATAGCATCAAATAATCTCTCTTCATAGAAAACATCCCCGACGAACTCCTTAGGGATATATTTCACGGTTCGTTCTCGTGGAAATACTGTTACCGCAGGTGTCCACGCGTGTTTGTTATGATCAATAATCTGTATTGGCGCTCCATTTTTGTTATATTTCGGTTCGTATAAAACCTCTCCGGTTATCGTCATAACGGTTATTGGAAATCTTAATAATGTTTCTAATTTAGCTATATCAGAAATCTTTGCACCATGCTGTTTCACTGTCAGTTCCCACTCGGTTATTTTCCTACGTCGCAGATCAGTTAGTTTATTTCCTCGGGATGCATTTGTGAAGTGCTCCATTACCCGTGTTGCTACACAATTAAGCCCTGACGAATATTTCATAGGAGCTAGTTTTGCGATATCGGGTTTATCATTTAACGGATATATCCCATAAACCATTGCTGTTACGGGATAAGATCTTTCGTAGTATGGTTTGTCAATGCCGGTTAAAATTCCTGGTTTGGAATCTCTACTCACAATGACAGCTTTTTTATTCTTGAGGATTGGTTCAAATTTATCCCTAATAATCCATTTGCCATCGACTTCAATAATGAATTTGATTCGGAAAAAATACCGTTTTTCCCCAACACGTGAAATTATCACTGCTGCTTTTTCATCATTCATGGTAGCGTCAACAACACCATCAATTCGAAATGTTGACCAACAATAGGATGCTCCATCACGCTTGAATTCAGTAAAACAATCTCTGATTTTACTAATCATGGCTTTATCAAGAATTGTATTCTTGGGTGTATTAGAAACTATATCGAGATTGAATTGAGCATCCTTCCAGGGTAATCTCTTGGACGTTTTTTTTTGTCTATCGAGATTAAATTTAGGATTGATTTTCAATAATCTCTTAAACTCTTTCATATTTCCGTCTCTTGGACGTTTTTTGGGTCTATCGAGATTAAATTTAGGATTAATTTTGTTACGTTTTTTGGGTCTATCGAGATTAAATTTAGGATTGATTTTCAATAATCTCTTAAACTCTTTCATATTTCCGTCTCTTGGACGTTTTTTGGGTCTATCGAGATTAAATCTAGGATTGATTTTCAATAATCTCTTAAACTCTTTCATGTTTCCGTCTATTGGACGTTTGTTACGTTTTTTGGGTCTATCGAGATTAAATCTAGGATTGATTTTCAATAATCTCTTAAACTCTTTCATATTTCCGTCTCTTGGACGTTTGTTACGTTTTTTGGGTCTATCGAGATTAAATCTAGGATTGATTTTCAATAATCTCTTAAACTCCTTATCAACATTGAATTCAGCATTTTTCGAAGGCGTTCTCCTTAATTCCTTCATGCTATAATTAAAACAAGCATTTAAATGAAAGATTTTTATATAATGAATCACTGTAAGTGGCTTATGATTGGATCAATAACCCCGTGTAACAAATCATGCAGAAATGAGTTTTGTGGGTATCATATGCAAAGCTTTCGTCGTGGAAGCCTTGGTCCGTTACCCTGTATTCTATGTGGAGTTGGGGTCAGGGGAAAATCTCAGTTGTGTTTGAATTGTGGTGGAAAGCGATACAGGGAGTTGAAGCGTTATTATGATAAAAGAATAAAAAATGGACAATCAATCAGAAATTATGACCCTGACGCTGACAAAGTCAGTATTCTTGACGCTGACAAAGTCAGTATTCTTGACGCTGACAAAGTCAGTATCCTTGACGCTGACACTGATAAAGTCAGTATCCTTGACAAAGTCAGGGATAAAATCATAAGAACTCCTCAAGATTACATCGAAAGATTTATCATTAAACCAAACAATGAATTAGACAAACAATAGTATTATGTATACGAATGAACCAAGAATTCAGACAACACCCTGTGATCACAAATTATGAAGCATCCATTGATGGTGTTGTAAGAAACCGTAGACTGAAGAAACCAGTTGGTTCTGATAATGGTATGGGGTATTTGAAGTTTCGCGCTGGAAAGAAATTTTATCGCAATCATCGTTTCGTGTACGAGTGTTTTTATGGATTGATCGAGGATGATTTTGTTATTGATCATATCGATTCTAATCCAATGAACAATTCTTTATCAAATCTGCAGGCTGTTACTCAAAGTGAGAATACCAAACGAGGGAAGACTGGAAAATGCAAAACGGTTGGGAAGAGACCTGTGAAATCTTTGAATACGATAACTAACGAAGAAAAAATATTTCAATCAATGAATGAAGCCAGTAGGCACTTCGATATTTGTATATCCTCAGTACGATTCGTTGCAGAGGGAATAACCAAAACGGCTATTTCAAAAAAGAGCGGACAGAAAATTCAATTTAGTTATGTCTAATACGTCATATTTTTCATTTAGAAATATATCATTATTATAGAATAATGAATTCTGAAAACATGAATAGCATCATATCCGAGATTTCAAAATTGAAAGGTTGGGATATTGAACTATCAGATGGGTTAAATCCTGATCAAATCATGTCTGATTTTCAGGATATAGAATACGGAGTTAACAACAATAAATATATGCTACCAAAGAAGTATGCGCTCATCAAAAGAATTCAGAATTCTATTCGGGACTCTCTCGCATTTTCCAGTGACGTAAGTGTGTTCGCTAAGTTGTATACCATCGTAGAACGAATACGAAAAGAATTGGGGTACGAATACGAATTGAAAAAGGAGGTTAATTCTAAAGTTAGAAACCTACGGGCGTTAATTCAAGAAAATGAACAATTTTGATTGACCATTTATCATTATTTGATTGCCCGACCATTTATCATTATTTGATTGCCCGACCATTATCATTTTTTTTAGCCGACCCTCAATGGATGTCAAAAATCGATGGATGATCAATGGAAAAGTGAGGGAACTATCAGTATTAATTATTTTTATATACAATTTTGATAGTTCCCTCATCAATGATAGAGCTGTTAAAACACTTCCATGACCGTATTAAAAATCATCCGACATGTCAAAAAAGTGAGGGAACTATCAGTATTATTTATTTTATATACAATTTTGATACTTCCCTCATCAATGATAGAAGCCGTTATAGGATGAAATAACACTTTCATGACCATCCGATGGTGTTAGGTGGGATTGAAAAATTGTTTTACAATTGAAAAATTGTTTCTGATTTCAAATAATGGTCAATGAAGCATTAACAACCCGATTAGCTCGTGAACGATTAGATGCAATTAAGAGATTTGTACCAATTCGTGACTCTGTACGGAATAAACTGCAACAACGACAGAGTCTTCAGACTGATTTTGCTGCGGGATCTGAAGAATTGTTTAAACCGGTAACCACAGCAACGAAAGGGGTACAGCGCGCTATACTGGGAGATGATCCCGAGACGAAGAAATCTGTTATCGGTGAACTTGAAAAAATAGCAGCGAAAACTGAACAAACAGAACAGGCTGTACAAAAAATGGAATCAAAAAGAACAGTAGATGATTTACGCGTGAGATTTAACGAGGAAGGGTTAGCAGCAATTGATAAGACTGATCCAAAAGAAATTCCTGCGCTTGTTGTTTCGACTTATGAAAACAGGAAAAATATGTTGAAACCAGAACATCATAAGTTTGTTAGAAGTATAACTCACTGGGCTGATATATTCTATAAGATCAAAACTGAAAAAAGTCAAATTAAGACAGGTAGTGCATCATACATCGAATATATCAATGCGGTGGGTATAGTGTATAAACAATTTGAAGAACTAAAACAACAACAAAAACCGCCAAAATTACAAAGGCGGCGACAGCAACCTGCAAAGAAAATATCTTTTTCACCTAAAAAACAACAAATACCACGTGATGATGATGATGATGATGATGATGATGATAGTTATTTACAAGAAACGGATTTAGAAAAACAGGATGAAGCAACTGGTTATAGCGGAAGTGGATTAAGAGATTCCAGTGTTTCATGTCCTGGTAGTGTTCTCAGTGATATATCACGATTAGAGGTTCTTGTAGGAGGGTTCCGAGCTGGAAATAACTCACCGGAAATAATTAATGAAGCAGCTGATATCTGTAGACGGTTATTTCAGGGTGGTATCATGGATATCAGCACATATCGAGATTTCATTGACGAGTTAGCAAATGGGTATCACAGTGATTAATTGATAAATTGTTTTACAATTGAAAAATTGTTTCTGATTTCAAATAATGATCATACACTACAATCATGATAAACCAACCCCCGTCTACGTAGTTAATTCACGGTTTCCGGTTTATAGAGCATACTACGGAGATGGTTTAGGTAATACCATTTTAGGGTTATTTGCGAGAATGGCTCCAAAAGTGATGCCGTTGGCTAAACAATTAGGAATGAAAGCAATTGATGTTATTCGTGATAAGGGTATTGGTGCTGTTGGAGATCTTGCTGGAAAAGCGTTTTCAACTGCGAAGAATAAATTAACATCATTAGTGAAATCACGGATGAAATCCAAAGGATTTTCAAAACCGTTACCGTCTACAGCGGAAATGCCTGCAAGTGTTAGTAGAATTATAAATAACGCAGTAGATGAAAAATTAGCGTCGATGGTTTTAACCCCCGACCAAAGCAATATTGCAAACATGATAGCAGGAAGTGGCTTTAAAAAAACACGATGATGAAATGGGAAATCGCGATTTAGACTCTGATAAATAGAATAAAATGTTCAAACAGTCACGTGATCCAGCATTTGATATAGACGCCCCAGTTGGCAAGGATGATTCTGTACGCGATTATCAATATTACGCCTATCATGCCATAGACTCAAATAGTCGAGCAAGAATTGATCTTCAAGTCCATGATACCAGTAAATACTTTCTACCCTGTGAAGCGTTTATTGAAGTAGAAGGAGAACTTGTAACAGCTGCTGATACTCCTGCTGTACCAGCACCGTATCCAGCTGGTACTCAAGTCGGTTTTGTCAATAATGGTATCATGGCGCTATTTGAGAGTGCTAGATATCTCATTGATGGAAAAGAAATCGAGTCGATAGATCGCGATGTTGATGTGGCTACAACAATAATCGGGTTAGCGAGATATTCCGATGATTATACAAGATCAGCAGGACCTTCTATGATGTTTGCAAAAGATGGTAAGAATACCGCTGGAGGAAATTCATTTGTTGTAAGACGACCAAAGAATAATGCTGGCACCGCTAATATTGATGCCGAAGATATGATTATAAACAACGATGCTAATTTCAATCTAGGAGCTGCAACACGAAACTCAATGTTGGGAGTAGGGCGTAAATCATTTTCATGCGCGATTCCACTGCATCATATATTTGGATTCTGTAGAAACGTCAGAAAAGTTATCTATGGAGCGAAGCATACAGTATCGCTTGTACGAAAGAGTGATGATAATGACGCAATCTGGAGGATTCCAGCAGACAATGCAAATCCAAATGCTGATGCCGGTAAAGTCAATTTAACAAAAATATCATTGTGGATGCCAGTGTTGACTCCAGCAATCACCGCAGAAGAACGATTGCTATCATTTATGGACCATGGAGGAAAATCATTACTAAGTTGGCTAACCGTGAGTACAGATGTTAAACTATCAAATATCAACGGGGTATTCACCTGGAATCTAGCATCAAAACAAGGTGTTGCTGCGCCACGTCATATATTTATTGCGTTACAAGATAACACACGAGTTGGCAATCAACTCTTCAGCCATATAATATTTGATCAATTAGGTGTTAAGGACGTCTCACTGAGAATAAACGGCCAGCAGGAACCATCCGAGGATGTACAACTCGATTACGGTCAGAATCATATTGCACGAGTTTATCATCGTCTGTTGTCATTTATGGCACGCGACCAAAATATCGATACTGGTTTGCAAATATCACAATACGATTTTAAAAATCTATATCCGATCTATTACTTCTCACTGGAACATCTCGATTTGATGAGACAATCTGTCGTTGATATACACTTTAGAGCTAATGTGCTTCGTGGTGCTATTGCTAATTACAGAGCGGTTGCTGTCATTCTCAGTGATAAATCAATGCTACTTGAAGGTGTTGGTGGAAGAATGAGAGTGGTAGATGCACCAGTGGAAAACATGTAATTGAAATTGTAAACGATTTAGAATCAATCAATTATGTATAATGTCATATAGTGTTATTAGTGTTGCGTTAACTCCCGGTCAATTAAAAAAATTGCAATCGGAATCAGCTAAAAAATGTGGAACCACAATCACGTTGAAACCCAACCAAATGACTGGTGGTGCAAATAAACTATCGCTGACAACTCGTCAGGTGAAACATTTCAATGATGCACTTGCAGCCAAAAAAGGTGTTCAGATTACTCTTTCTGCGGCTGCTATCAAAAATATGATTAAAACAGGCGGTATATTTCCGTTGTTAGCTGCGATTCCAGCATTGATTGCAGCAGCAGCCCCAGCGGTGGCTAAAGCGGCAGCGTTAGGAGCCGTTGGTACTGCAGCAGGAATGGCACTAAAGAAAGCAACTGGGAAAGGATATAAAAAAAGGGACGATCCGTTCACGGATTGGGTCTAAGACTACCAGGAACCCCGTATTCGTGGTACAGCGGAAAGGGTCTAAGACTACCAGGAACCCCGTATTCGTGGTACAGCGGAAAGGGTCTAAGACTACCAGGAACGATTTATTAATTCAGAAATCTTCGATGGTTCCCATGTCCAATTTTGATTTAATGGATGCTGCTAAAAAACTCGCGATTAAAAACTTCAGAGGTGTCTTTATGAAAGATCAATTACCTCATCAACCAAACAGCGTTGAAACCGGTATTATTAATTTAGATAACAGCACCGGACCTGGAACTCACTGGGTTGCATACGCTATTGATCCACGTGGGATTGTCTATTTTGATTCATATGGATTAGCCCCACCAAAAGAGTTTTTGCGTTATATAAAAACCCTTCCAATGAAGACTTGGTATTCTACGCTACCAACACAACAAATGAATGACCCACCAATATGTGGCAGCGAAGTATTAAATGTCCTTAACGCTATTTCTAACTCCTTGAGTAACCCAAGCGGAAAACCACCACATGTTGTCGTGAATGAATACACTAGTAATCGCTGGAGAAAATCGAAGATTTTTCAACGAAGTCGTCAACAAAGATTTTAGAGAGAGAAAGAGTTTTACAATAACATGATTGATATTTGGGGGAGATCTTTGAAACCCAAACCCGATGACACTGCAACCGGTGATGTAAAAAAACTAATCAAAGATGAAATCGCTGAGACGTTAAATTTAGTAAATGTTGACCCGAACGAAATAGTTGTATTTCAGGACAAACAGGGTAAATTGAAATCCAGTGATGTATCATTGAATGACATTTTGATACGGCAGCGCGACGCCGCTGAAAACTCTATTGCGCTGTATTCCAACGACGGACGACTTAAAGCCAGTAATATATCCGCGGATGACATTTTAAAACGGCAGCAAGACTCCGCTGAAAACTCTATTGCGTTGTATTCCAGCGACGGACGACTTAAACCAGGTGCACTTGTGTCTACGATCACTGATAAGATTGATACCCATGACAATGAGTTGAAAAATTCTGTGTTGGAACTAACAACACTTGAATCTAAAATTGAAGAAAACGGAAAACAGTTTACATCATTTCGTAGAAATATCATTGATAAATTTATTGGAACCCCGTTAGATAAAATTGAAATAAAACTCCCTGATATTAAAAAATCCATCGATGAGACGAAAAACTTCATCGAAGCCGTCAAAGGTGATTTTTCGAGGATGATAACAATCATTGAAAAAACAAAAATTCCTCATGAGAAAACCAACAACGTGGTATACACAATCCAACACGGATCATTTGCGTGGACACCTACAAACAACAAATTAGATATCACTGCAACCGTTAAGGGTATTTATCGATTAACACTAGTAACACCATTAACTCAATTTAATATATCATCGTCGAGTTCATCCGGGGTTAATAATACGATTTCAACGATCATCGACAAGGATACAACTGAAAAGTTCACTATAACAGCTACTGATAAAAATTTGATTGGGGTTTCAGCAACCTGGTATGTGGAATTCGTAGCGGATTTAAGTAAATCGTAATTGAAAACACTAGCGTTTTTAAAATAACAATGATTTCATCAACTCAATGTCGCTATGATCAGGTCAGAGAATTTCAGAATAGACTCAAAACCCTCACTGAGGAGTATCAAATAAAAATAAAAAAATACCGACGAAGAATCACCGCAATTGATATTACTATGTACTCGGTGTCAAGCGTTCTCGCTGGCGCCGGAATAATACTTGCATCGGTTATAATGATATTGGATCGTAGTTCCAATTTGCATTTCTGCGGTGGCTACAATCGGGGGTATATCAACCGGGATAGCAAAAAGGATATCATCATGCAGCCAGAGTAAACTGCAGAATTACTTACTTCAATTTCATATTGCATCAACCGCATACTCGCAATTATCATTGATGATATCATCGTCACTCGATAATACGATTATATCAGATAGTGAATTCTCAGCGATGGTCAGTATTTTTGATTCCGCGATATCGAAATTAGAGCGACAGCATGAATATAATAACAATGACAACACCGATGGAATTAGAAAACACGAACCCAAAAACCAGAATGATCTCAATAACCTCAACCATACCAAAGTGTGAGTTCTCAGTGATGGTCAGTATTTATGATTCCGCGGTGTCAAAATTAGAGCGACAACAACAGTATAGCAACGATGACAACACCGATGGAATTACTTCAACAAATAGTGGAGAACACGAACCCAGTACAAACAAGCATGATATCAATAACATCAACGGAACCCGAGTTTAGTGTGAATTTCCCTAGCCCAGTCCCCGTGAAGGAGATAGCGCTAGCAAAATTACGAGTGTATCACAGTTGGCCTAATATCAGATCAAAATCATTTGGTGGTCAACAACCCAATAATTCT
This sequence comes from Unio pictorum, assembly GCA_030141615.1. NCBI lineage: Eukaryota > Metazoa > Mollusca > Bivalvia > Unionida > Unionidae > Unio > Unio pictorum. Next base: position 201,996 of record JARLTB010000332.1, read on the forward strand.
TTAGTGTTTGCGAATAAGAATAAAGATGACGGGACTCCAGACTGGAACGTCGTTTCGATACCAACAGGGTCATACCAAATCGAACAAATCAATGATGAATTCGCGCGTAGAATAAAATCGATTACTGGAGTAGAGTCAAAAATAGCTATAACAATTCATGAACCGACGCTATCATCCGCAATTGAGATAAGCACAGAAGGATATGTCGTAGATATATATCAGAGTTCTATTAGAACCGTATTAGGATGGCCTGAATTACCACCAGGGGGGAAAACCGTTGATTTACCAGAACCACAAAAAACTGATTATATCACCGACAGAATAAAACCTGATAATCCAATAAAGAGTTATAAAGATCACGAGTTTACTATAGATTTCTTTGGTCTCGGATACCGATCAACTGGAGGAGAGTTGCCAGGGGGTAGAATAGAGGGATATCATTTTGTTGACGAACCTAAAATCGTTAAAAATTTCACAGCAATGAATAATGATTTTTCGCTGTTGTTAATATCTCTTAAATCCGGCTCTCTCACCCGAGATGAATTTATCAGCGTCGTAGAAACATGCAATAAAATTATCGACGATATGGAAGTATTTAACCTAAAAATTATTCAGGATATATTAGATGACTATAATCCCCTATCGAGAACAGAATTTGCAAAACAATATAAATTTCCCGTGAATAATATTCCGACATTCAAACTACCGGGATATAACGTACCGGAACTAAAAAAACTTCTCAGTGACACCATCGATGTTGGTTTTAAAATAATTCATGATGCATGGAAAAAAACAGCATCACAGGAAATAAAAATCCTCAAACATAATAATGATCCAGATGGTGGCGGTAGGCATATCGCTCCGTTCAACGTGAATATATCCTCAGTGATTGCGCTCAATTTAGTATGCGATGTTATCGAAGGAAGCTATCAAATTAATCTCGAACGATCAATTCAAGCTCAGCAGGGATATATTCTTTATTCATTTGCACCAACAGCTCCTCCAGGATACCTGATTATTGAAAACCCAATTAATCCTGTCTACATGCGATGCCATAATAATTCATTAACCAGAATTAATTTCAAACTCACCGACCAGTCAAATAATCTGATTGATTTACAAGAAGAGGTGTTAGCGATTAGTTTGTTTGTGAGATCCTAAGGACTGGATCAAATCATTTATTATTTTTGTTAACCCATAGCAGCAGAGAGGGTGGATGACAACAAGTTGCGACCAAAATTGATTAAAAAATCGTAAAAATCTCCGTTTTCATTTTTTTAGTTAAAATGAGATTTCGTAGGAAGGCTCGTTAAGATTTCAATAAATTTTTTGTCTGAAAACGTTGTAGGGTTTGCCCCTGAGATATTTTTTTTTGGTTAAAATGAGATTATAGAACGGCTCGTTTTAGGATTTCAATCAAAATTTGTCTAAAAACGTTGTAGGATTCACCCTCTCTGCTGCTCACTTAATTCCCAGAAGCAAACACCGCGAAATGGAGCCCCTCCCAACTACCCAAGATTGGCCCCTAAGACGGTCCCCGTCTCACCCGCCCCTTACGAAGACCCAAGCCATTAGCCCTGCGTTTTCCATCTCCCCAGATGGCATGTAAATAATGGCCATTTTGAACCGCCATCAACTGCGTAGTTTGTATTACGTCATTAACTTCATTATTTTCACATTGGCTGGATAACGTGTCATCATTAACATCAACGTAAGCAATCGCTTCAGGCTACTGAAATGGAATGATTTAGCCAAGAATAACATTGCAAATTAAAAGTGCCGATATCTGATTGTTGAAACCTCGTTGAGAGTTATTTTCAAAGTTTATCATTTGTACGACACTGTTCGCACATATAGCCAGCCTGTTGTACGTCCAATAAAAACTTCACAATTCTGGAAAAAGCACTAAGATTGTCTCCAAGACTCTTTCAAAAATGTGAAGTTATTCAACTCGCATGAGAGAGAGAGAGAGAGAGAGAGAGAGAGAGAGAGAGAGAGAGAGAGAGAGAGAGAGAGAGAGAGAGAGAGAGAGAGAGAGAGAGAGATATGGGAGTGTTCTGAGTATTTTAAAGCACCATCAAACGTATAAGATTATGTAGCAACTAATTTATTTGGTCATGATTGTGCTTTACAACAGCCAATAAGTGCTTGACGACGTCCAATAACTTACGAAACTACTCATTCCATTTGCATATGAAGTCACGTGCAAGGTAATATAATTTACTGCATTATAAAAGCTTGTTTGTGATAATTGTTGTAAATTCTTCCACTTATGTCAGAAACATTCATCTATAAACTTCTCCCTTAGGAATCGTGATTTGTGTGTACCTTGTGAAACTTAAATTGATGATCCATACATTCAGACAAGAAATTTATCTCGCAAAGGAACGTTTTGATACAAAACTTTAGGCAGATAAGTAACATTCGAAGGGACAAAATATTGACCGCTAGGTCTCGCCTGTGTGTGTGTGTGTGTGTGTGTGTGTGTGTGTGTTTCTGCTAAGATTAGTTTTCTATATAAACAAAATATTTTGAAGAATAATTTTGGATCAAGAAAGAATTTAAGATTGATTTACCAATGGATCATAAGACGCTCCCTTTATTATATCAAGAGTACTAAATGTATTTATACATTGATAGTTCAACTTCAAGCTGAAATTTAATTTATCTAATTGCCCCAAATCCTTCATGTTTAATTATTCAAAATAAAGGGCTGTAACAAATATATTTCTAACAAACCAAGAAACATCGGAACCGCTGAGGTTGGTTAATATATTTGGGTTGATGAAAATTACTGCAAAATGTTGATTTATTGCAAGATTCAAAACAAACTAAGTAAATGTGTTTTATTCATCTGCAGAAAATATCTATCGTACACATATAAATACACAACAATGTCCCGTATAAATAGGTTTTCTTTACAACTGGCCAATAAGATCAACCTTCAACATGAAATGATCTCATCGCTGAGTATTTTCATTAAATATAAATTACAATATCACAGAAATAACATTTATGATTTTATAATTTCCTCAATTTTCTAACCAGATCCTTTACAATTCTGTCTGCAACATCTAGCTTTAACGGTCCATGTGGAAACATAAGTGCGTTGTGGAAACCATCGTTGTAGTGGACCAAAGTATATGGTGTACCGACAGCCTTCAACCGCTCTGAGAACATGATTCCATCATCTCTAATAATGTCGTATGCGCATGTTATTATATATGTTTCTGGCAAATCTCGAAGCATATCATCTTCCGCCATCATTGGTGCAAAGTAGGGGTCAATAAGTGTACTTTCAATGATTTTTGACAGATCTTCATTTCCGTAATCTATTTTTGCACCAATATTACTCCTCAAATGTATGCTTCTTACGTATTTAATAGGCAACCATCTACGCTGGTCTGCATTATGAGCAAAATGCGAGCTTTTCAGTGCGGGTGAAGTGTGATTATTAATCAAAAATTCATTCACGTATTCCGGACTTATTCCTATATAGTTTGTAATAAACACCACTGACTGAGGATTGTTTATACTTTTACTGAAATATTTTGTATTCTCAATGAATGAAGTGGTATTGAAATTCAAACCTTGAAGCACTGGAACTAAAAGAAGCTGAAGTGAGATCTTGTGCTTAATACGAAGGGATATAGAGGCCGCCATGTTGCCCCCTGCACTGTCGCCTCCAACTGCTATTCGGGCGGGATCTATGTGAAGCTCCCTAGCATGGGCTATGACGTAATTTACCACAGTCAGACAATCATTTAAAGGTTCGGGGTAAGGATATTGTGGACTCAGTCTGTAGCTGGAAATAAAATGACCTTGTTGAAAAATTATTGTAAACACTGGTAATAATTCGTCAAGATTTATGGCACAACTAAATTGTAAAAATAACTTGGAAATGATCTTCATGGGTTTTTTCCCCTGCGGATTGTGTTTGGTTTTGCTTTATCTCCTGGTAAAACATTGTTTTTAAGTAATGAAACAATCGGTAATAGTTGATAAGACAGAGCCGTTAATATTGTATAGTCACATATTGTTAAAGTCTTTACATTAGAACCAGTGGCGTAACTATCTCAGCACGGCGGGCCCCACAGCAAACTTATATTACCACCCAACCTTACTATCTTTTTTTTCCTGTTTGGGCTGGGTCCCCGAGACATTAGGACCCCACATTATGGAGGGGGATTAGCGCCATAAGTCTATGCGTGTATTTTCTAATCTTAATTGATGCATTATGTTGCAACTACTCTTTTCATGTAGAGTTGGCCCTGCAAAAATTTAAATACTGAATTTTATCAGCATCATCTTTGTTGCCCAACTCGTGTCGCCATCTGTTGTCATAATGGCATACTAGAGATTTGCTATATTTGTAATATTTCTTCTTTAGCAGAAATATTGCTCCGCACGGAGCTTTACTGCATTCATTTTGTGTCAATAAACATTGTAACTCTTTCAGTCCATTTTAAAAGGATTACGTTAGCAACGAAGTTTTAATCGTTCTTTAAAACAGTGTAAGAATTTTTGAAATATGAATGTAGTGACGCATGATTCAGCGTGCTGCTGGTTGCAGCAAAAAAGAAGTTGAGAGAGAGAGAGAGAGAGAGAGAGAGAGAGAGAGAGAGAGAGAGAGAGTATTTCATTAAGTTATTGTAATTGTATATATGTTTCCTGGGTAGATGACCGTGTTTTGTTATAGTCTTAAGGTCTTTCCTTCAGCAAATATCAGCAAGAGAAAAAAAATTATACTTATCTTGCACGATAATTATACAGGTTATAATTTTACTGATCACTGTCTTTTTATTTTTGGTTTGATTTTATTTAATTGACTACATGTATCCTGGGTTTTGAGGGTATTTTGGGACTGTCCTTTGCTGTTTTTGGATAGCCATGGGCCTTTCAGTTTGTGATAATTATCAACATGGAGAACAAACTTTGATCTTACTCGATAACTATACAATGCAGGATTTTACTAATCACTATTTTAATACAATATAATTGTACACATGTATTCTGGGTATGTGAGAGTGTTTTGGGACAGTCTTGTGCTAGCCCCATGACTTTGAGTGTCATTGACAGAAAATCTAACCTGTTGGATGTCTGATCCATGCATAAGATGTTTGAAAATAATCAAAAATAAAATTGCTGAAGAAATTTGGAGAAGCAAACAAGTGTTTAAAAAATATTACCTAAGCTTTTAGAACAGTTTTTTTTAATATTCTATATGCTAAGTGGTTTGTGGAACGGTCAAAAGCAGGAATAGGTTGCAGATGTGCCTTATATATATTCTGACTGGGATTTCCTGCCATTTGACAAGAGTGACAAGATCTATGGTAATTGTAAACATCACTTTTAATTTAGGCAACTAAAAATGATTCAAGATATTGTGACAAGTCTTATTGCCAACTAAAAATGATTCAAGATATTGTGACAAGTCTTATTGCCCCCAAAATAACCACCTGAAAGAGTTGTCTTCCAAACTGGGCGGTTGGATTACCGAGCTGGACTCTAATGCTGAATAATGCATTTTACGGAGTAAGGTAGGTGGCGCTGAGGATAATCAAGGGGGCTGTGGCCTAAAACGTTTGGGAACCACTGGACTGGACTATGAATTTATAGTCGATACGACTTAGGAAGAACAATTCGATTGGTCACTGACCACTCATCACCAACAGGTGCATCAGGTGGTCTCCATTTTCTCATAAAGACCCCATTTATCACAAAGTAACTCACTGGTACTTGTGTGACTTCAATGTCTGCCACCCAGTCTTGTTTATTCTTAGAGGAATAGTAGTCACTCACATTAAAATATCTCGAATTCTTATCAAGTACCTGTTACTTTCTGCTCAGATCTAACAACGGCAGTCAGAAACTGGCTAGTGGTTTATATTATTCTGTGAAGAAACTAACTTACTTATGCATCTCTCTCTCTCTCTCTTGAGTAATTAAGTGATTTAATTATGGAATTTACCTTGTCCATTGTTATATTCTTATATATATTCTGACAATATATATATATATATATATATATATATATATATATATATATATATATATATATATATATATATATATATATATATATATATATATTGTAAAATGCAGATTAACAGATAAAAAAAAACTAATTTCATAGGCATGAGAAATTAAACAGAATCCTCATCTCTGAAATAATAAACATGCTTTAAACTGATAGCATTGTGAATGAGAATATATAAACAAATTAGGTCCTTAAACCTTGCTTGTAAGCGGTTACCCTATTCTGCCAACGCGCGGCAGCGGTAAATTACACCCGCAAAATGTCTAAATAATATGGGATGGAAAGGGTCGATGGAAATATAACTAATTGTATCAAAATTGATAGATTTAATTTGTTTTGTGCTTCTTTTCAGGCCACCTCTCTTTTGAGTGTTAATACTCTGAGAAATCAGCTGACTGTAATGCGGCAATATAATTTGAATGATATTTTAAATCAGACGCCCCATGATGCTAGCTTGCATAGTGCTTGATGCTACGTTATAATCATGATTGTAGAATATATAGTCTGTGTAACTTGTGATATAGCAAACTTGTAAACATAATATACATAACTAACAGAGCAAACCACAGAATCAGTTGACAAGATATAATGATGCAGAAGGAAAGTAGATCTAAGCACTTGCAAGTAGCCATTTACATCTTGCATCAATGAAGAATAGAAAATTCATGACTAGAATTATGACTGTATCATTTGCAAGGAGCCATTGACAATAATGCAAAAGGAAAGTAACACTTGCAAACTGCCACGTACAATGTGCATCAATGAAGAATACAACATACATGTATAGAACTATGAAAGCTGCACTTGCAAGCAGCCATTTACAATAATGCATCAAGAAAGATTAGAAAATACATGCATAGGCTTATGGCGGGAATCCCCCTCCACATAAAGCAGTTTTGAGACCTGGTCAAATTATTACCTTTTTATGGACCAGTAAATGTATTTTATGTTAAATCAATTTCTAAACATTTAAAACTCGGTTTACATTTTAAAGGGATCAGAAACAAGGAACTACTTACTCAACTGAAAAGATTACTACACCGCTGTCACGTGCTATCTTCCTCATAAGTGGATCATAACTATCTATAATAAGAAAATTGCCATAATTAAATATCGTGTTTTAAAAATCTTGCAATGTCTATCTCATATTTTTGTAAAAGAGTTGGAATTAGATCCCAGCTAATGACCCACTCTCTCTCTCTCTCTCTCTCTCTCTCTCTCTCTCTCTCTCTCTCTCTCTCTCTCTCTCTCTCTCTCTCTCTCTCTCTCTCTCTCTCATATATATATATATATATATATATATATATATATATATATATATATATATATATATATATATATATATATATATATATATATAAATGGGTTAGGGTTACAATTTATATCGGTCACTGTCTATAAAAACTGATAATACAAAGTACCAATACGTTAGTAGGGTTACGAATTATAACGTTCACTCAGCCTCTTCATTAGGGAAACCGAACTTTGCATCATGCAGTGTTTGTTGACAAACTGTCAGGTACACGACATACCATTGTGATCCTGATAAGTCAAGTATTGAAGGCTGGCCTTGATTGAATACACCGTTTACAAAGTGAAGGACCACTCCAGTGGCCTAGTAGTTAGAACGTCCGCCCTGTACGCGGGAGATCGTGGGTTCAATCCCTGACCGAGTCATACCGAAGACTTTTCAAAATGGTATCCACAGCTGCCTCGTTTGGCGCTCAGCATTGAGAGGTTAGTGTTAGGACTGGTCGGCCTGGTGTCAGGATAATGTGACTGGGTGGGACATCATGCTACATGTCTGCGGCATGATGCCCCCGTGGTAGTCATCACTATAAACTGCCACATCGTAGCGATATGACTGAATTTTTATTTTAAAAAACTACATTAAAAATCCAAATATTACACACACACGTACACACGCACACACAGTGGAGGTTTTTAGCTAGAAGTCTCCAACAAAGAGGATTGTCCCCAATCATTTCTCATGCATGAAAAAATTCACTCAAATAGGAACACCTCTGTTCTTTCATTTTTCCCATCGAGCAACGACTCCGGAAGTTAAGTATAATTCTTTATTCATTTTGCGTACCTATACACCATTTCCCATCGAAATTCCAAAATTCAGAGTACGGTATCTGAAGAGTTGCGCAAGAGTACGCATGCACGAAATTCAAGGCTCGTGGATTGACTAGCATAACAAGTATCGCCAAAACACTAGGACTAATTAATCTAATTAATCTACGGACCATGTCGAGGCTACTACAGTTTGGAGAAATAGTGGAGAGGGATGGAATAGCATGATGTGGGGAGACGTTGGGTCGGAAAACTTACCTACGGAAAGTAGACTCCACCCACCACCATGAATATACACAAGAGCCGGACGTCTGTCGAATCTGATGGTGGACAGAGGTTCGTACACTTTGACTCGGACGTAATTCAATACCGTGTCATTGATCTATGAGAAAGAGAAAAGAAACTTCCATAAAAATCCAGCGTCGTCTTATATTAATAAACATATCCAGGTGAACTATCATCATTCGTTTGATTTTTGTATTAACTTAATCTGATAGTAAAAGATCATTTGAATTTAGGATACAAATCCCTCACAAGGTAAAATAACATGTTGTAATGGGAGAAATCACACGCTTTGTCCAAGGACGGATAGCTCGACACACAAGACTGGTGGCGAAAGTATAAGCAATCTAATTATTCTTATGATCGTAACTACCGTAAGTACTCGCTGATAAGACAGTCAAAATGAAAATTGCACATCCAGATCTCCAGTAAAAATGAAAATTGCACTTCCAGATCTCCAGTTGCAAAATAAAACAGCAGAGCTGGGTCTATGCAGAACAGACAACATGGACTTAATTTGCAGAAACATTATGCAGCTAATAATGATCTTTGTTGCTTGAAATATATATATATATATATATATATATATATATATATATATATATATATATATATATATATATATATATATACACTTTAAGCGTTTCCTCTTTCCTCTTTCCTTAGAGTGCCAAAGCAGCGCACTAAACGTACACGCGGGACCCCCTGTGATTACGGCATTTGAAAATAAACTGTTAAACAAGTTTTATAAGATACTGAACTGAAAATTTTCTTTTATCGCTTTAACATTACTTTCAATTTAAAGATATATTTTAAAAAGTACTAACGCACGAGGCCCTGTGAGCGGGGTCCAATCGGCCAAAGGTCGACTCTGCTCCTATCTCATCAATCTAACAATGTTCCTTTTAAAATGACAAGGAAATGTCTCATATATCAAGCGTTTAATACAAGTATCGTCCCTGTTTACTAATGGAAAGGACTGCACATTGTTGAACCTTGTTCCAAGTACTGAAACATCATTATGTGAATGCATTTCATCAATAGCTGTGTCTAAATTAAAGGAGTAGCTATTTAGTTTCTAACTTTGTATAAGAGTTTGTTGTTTGTTTGTTGTTTTTTTTTAAAAGTAAAAGCATTGCCAGGTTTTCTTCACTGACTATCCTGGTTATTTTAAAAAGGATAGTGTATATCTTAGGTGTTGTAAAAAATAACTTTCATTGCCTTTATTTCGGCGTGCAATTGGTGGATGTCATTTGGTTTATAGAGTACACAGCTTGGTCTTATTTCATATGGGCACCTCTCAAAATATAACTTTTTTTACTTTCTATTTATTTCATAATTTGTTTATTGCACTTTCAGAAGTGGTATTGTCTGCTCTGTCTGATACAATCATTTTTCCTGCGTTTGATAACTGCTTAAGTTAGTGTACTCTAGACTCATTCAAACTTTTGTTTCAAGCACATAATGCGCAGCCAGTTTCAATCAGCTGTCTGCTTTAGGTGGCAGGGTCCACTTTCGTAAATTGGCCCCTTTCTTAACTATAGGTTATGGTGTGACTTTTTCAGCTAGTATTTTTACTATTTAAAGATATGGATATATTTGTGAACTAGGTGTATCGGGCATGTGTTGGTCTTGAAATTGATGTCAGACATGTACACTTTCCATAGTTACTCTGCAGTATGTTGATGAAATAACAATAGTCCGCTAGGAAGAAGAGCTAGCCTCCCATATCAGAAAACACATTGGTTTGAAGCACGAAGAATATCTCAAAAATGGCTTGGATGGCAACTATTTTCAGTTCCATCAGCCTGTGTAGTATACACTGTTATGCATAATTATCATCTAGCATCACATGCATGGTGTCAAAAATGACCTTCGGAAATGAAAATTGCAGGTAGAAATTTTGGGTTGGGGTGCATAAACTTCTTCTGCTGTTAACTGCCATTGACTTCTCTAGTCAAGTGGATAATATTCTTATGGTTTGTTTTAATATAGGTATAAAAAAAATATGGACCTTTTTGACCTCACTTGTGTATTTGATTTTTTTTAATGATTTTTTCAAATTAATATTAGATCACTGATTGCGGCATTAAATTTATACATAAAAACTGGCCCCTGGCCCCTGCCCCCTTAGTGCAAAGTTTCCATAATTACCACAGGTAAATTCAATATGCTCACAGTGCATGATATATATATATATATATATATATATATATATATATATATATATATATATATATATATATATATATATATATATATATATATATATATATATATATATATATCATGCACTGTGAGCATATTGAATTTTAGCCAAATATAATCAAACAATTTACTCGCAGATACGGGTCGGCTGTCAAGGACAATCCCCAAGGATATCCGGTCATCTGCGTCAGGATGAACCAATCAGAGAGTTTCCTGTCCAAGAAAGAAAAGTGCGTCGTGATTCCCAGCTTCACAAGGAAGCTTATCTGAAAATGGACGTTTCAAAACAAAAGTTTCAAAGAAAAATTAACACTGCATATCACAGCAAATACAGCAGCAAGTCCTCAAATATTTTATGATCTACAATATCAATATAGTAGGTAAATAATCATGCAGCTGTGTAGATCGTCGACTAAGACATAAAGGTCTGAACTCATCGTAAATGATACAGATTGAAAATGATATTGACAACACCGGTAAATATGTCAACATCTGAAAGATGTAACCGGTATGTTTACAGAATTTAGAAATAAAGCTACACAGCTATATAAATTAGATAATAAATAAACTTGTACACAATATTCAACACCATACAAACCAATGTCAGACTGTTACCATCAATGTATTAAGACTGTCTAAATATTTTTTTCCAGTTGCAATGCCTCATAAAAGTTTCGTATCATGAAATTTTACTCTCTCTCTCTCTCTCTCTCTCTCTCTCTCTCTCTCTCTCTCTCTCTCTCTCTCTCTCTCTCTCTCTTTCATTTTGAAATTTGCGCGCGCGTGTGTGTAACGCAACAGTTTCCTAGTGTATCGCACTTGTAGATTATCTGTTCTCCTATCAGAAACTATGAACAGCTTGCACAGAAAAAAAATCTTTATATCTATCATCAGCCTTGAAGCCTTTTTTTCTCGGTATCTTTTTCTAAAATAAACTTATGGGTTCATATTGGATTAGAATTCAATCAACACTATCTGCTCCGTGTTGTTCTTAAATATTATAATAGTAGTTGTCTAGCGGACAATAATATGGATAAGACGCTAATAACATAGCTAGTATTTCTGAAATTTTATAAGATTTAAAGCAGGAAATGTGCCCACTGAAATTAGACACAAAGACACAGTGGTCCCTTTTAAGAGTGCTCTTAAAACTCACCTGTTTCGACTGCAGGGACAAACTTAGAGACCTAATCGTGTTTTGTATCTTATATGTTTTCAGCATGTTTTTATGTTTTCCAATTTCATTGTTTTTGTCATTTGTTGTTCTGTAGTGTAGTCATATCATTATTGATGGTGTAAAGCTCTTAGAGCTTCGTAAGATTAGGTGCTATACAAAGTCCTCATTATTATTATTATTATTATTATTATTATTATTATTATTATTATTAACAGTAGTAGTAGTAGTAGTAGTAGTAGTAGTAGTAGTAGTAGTAGTAGTAGTAGTAGTAGTAGTAACGTCATTTCATTTTATCCGGGCGGGGAGGGGGGCAAAACTTGACGGGCTTGTTTGTTTTCGTACATTAGTGATACAGCCCATAGATTGTTGTACATGTCATATATAGTGCCGTCCATAGACGATTTACATATGTGTAATACACTGAAATATTGTTGAAGAATGTGTACCGTCTTAATCATGGGCTTGGTTTTCCTTTTTCCGCATCATTGCGTTTCGTTTCTTAACATCTTCAGCTTGAAATTGATGCATATATACTTTTGAATTGAAGTCTTAGTGATATATAGATAGGTTTGGGGTTAAATGTTACTAAATGAGTCATATAACTTCCATTATTTATTTAGATTTGTATAAGGTATATACGCGTGTTCCGCTACTGCAGTGTAGCTGTGTATAGTGATGCGTAGCACTGCAGCATAATGCCGCAGACAAATGGCATCATGTGGTCGGACATGTGGCATCATGTCTGACCCAGTCATTATCCTAACACCAGTCTGACTAGTCATAATACTAACCTCTCAAGTTTTTGGTTTGACTCGGCTGAAGTTTGAATCCGAGACTTCCCGCATCCAAGGCGGACGCTCTCACCACTTAGGCCATCGGAGCGATGTAGAATTTTATAAATAATATTGTATGTATTTAATAATCTACGAATCATGTCTGAAACCTAAACTTGAGAAAAGACTCGAGCTAAACGAAATATACAAAAACAAATGTGTTAATAAAATCAGAAATGTCAATTAATTTAGCATTAAGTATTTTAAAATAAAGACAACACGGACATATGTATTCCTATTCACCGTATCCTAGGTCTTGCAGCTTGGTTTAAAACAATTTTTATTTCTTTTTTCACAAAATGTAAACTTATTGAACTGGAATAGACAGAATTGTGTAGTCTTTGTGTAACAAATGAGCTCAACGTGTGTGTGTGTATGTGTGTGTGTGTGTGTCGTGTGTATGTGTAGGTGTCTGTGTAGGTGTGTAAAAACCAAAAGGTATGTATGTATGTATGTATGTATGTATGTATGTATGTATGTATGTATGTATGTATGTATGTATGTATGTATGTATGGATGGATGGATGGATGGATGGATGGATGGATGGATGGATGGATGTATGTATGTATGTATGTATGTATGTATGTATGTATGTATGTATGTATGTATGTATGTATGTTCAGATTAACACGTGCGTCTTCCACTTACTATATGACTGTATGTTCTCATTGATGCATCTATGATCCGGACTTTCCATTTTTCCGGAATTTCCTTCGGAACGGGAGTATCCGTGTAATAATTTAGGAATATCCCCATTAATACTAATAAAAGTGTCCAAAGAAAGACTTTGGTCATTATTTCCGGACACATCTGAAATAAATCAATGCTGCTGATGCGAAGAGACACGATTAAAACTTAGTAGTTCATATATATGCGCGACACAATTTGACCGCTCCAGTTGACAGCTGCACTTTGCACCATTACCGATTTCACAGAGGGCAGGGGTCGAAATGAAAACTCGCACGCTTATCACACATGCTGGGACCAAAGACCAAAAGCTGGACGACAAATGCGTACATATATATGTTAACTAGAAATGAGTGACTAGATTAAACAAATTTCGAACTTTAGCGTATTGACCAAGTTTGTGTGTTTATCGCATCCACTATACCATCAAGGAGTACATACTATAAATAGGTGTTCATTTTGGTAAGGTATGACCACCATACCAACAGAAAACTGCCATAGAATCAGACCGCCTCATACTGACATTACGAATCGACCACTACTCAATTTTTTTAATTATAGAATTGACACCTAATAAACCAGTAATTTGCTGCACCCGCCCGTATTCGAAACCAAGACAGCTTGGATAATTCGGCATCTTCGTCTTAATACATATTTACTGATGTATACGGTATACCTGTGTTATAATCTTTGTGTATTGAATCGAAACATACATTTTAAAACTACAGGTAAAAGAAATGTCATACTAACATTGTTTGCTAGCTTTAAATGCAACTGGAACTGAAAATTAAGAGGGCTGTCTGAATTACGAGAGATAATAGATTTTTCTTACCTATTGAAAAAAAGTTATTTGAGTGTTTTCCATACTTGTACAGATCTGTGGAATGCGGTATACATGTATGTAAATACTTTTGTGAATTACCGTATAATGGTGCCTCTTTTTCCAGGTCTAAATCAAATGACATAATCCTAACTGTCCATAAAACTACACGACGAACACGACCACGTATGAAAACGATAGCAAAGGAAGAAAAAAAGAAAGATGACAAGGAGTACAACAATTAATGCCGTTCTAATAATCGTAATCATCATCGCGGTCATTGTCATCGTCGTCGTCGTCGTCTCAGTAGAAGTAGTAGTAGTATTAGTAGTAGTAGTAGTGTATTATTTCTTGCGTGGGTCGAGAGACCAGAAAGCAAGATTCAAAATGATGACATGCTAATTTCTCCTTTTTCAGTATATCTTAAAGAAGCCTCGTTTTATCGTTGCTAAAGAAGATCTGACAGTTGTTTATAGTAGCGGATCCAGAAGTATCATTTTTGGGGAGGGCGCGTCAACAAGTAAGCTGCTTTGGGACGGAACCTCTAAGGTGGGGCCATGTAGTGAGGGCCCCAGAGGTTACTGTATTTTAAGAAAATAATTTTAACCATCTAACTGTAAGGAACCGTTCAGGTTGTTTTGTGCTTATTCTTTGAGGGGATGGGGCGTTCTTCACCAATACCACCCTATCCGCTACCTGGTGTATGCATGTCCACAAAACCTCGAAATTAATCGAAACATAATGGTTTAAATTACGAACGCAAGCTGACAAGTCGTCTATGGCAGGGGTCTGAAATAGACGGTCCATGGGCCGCATGCGTCCCGAAAAGCCGTAATATGTGGCTCGCAAACTGATTGGTGTCACAAGGTTTCGTGAGATATAAACAATGGTGGTGGTGCGAACATGGGGCCGTCGAAAATGACCTCATATCGTAGTTTGAATTTGAGACCCCTGATATATGGTATGCCAAATTACTATTCAAAACTTGACAAAATATCCTATACAATAAATACAATTTTTATAAGTATAATTTCACACCTAGTGTCTTTATCAGATTCTAGAAGATTCTAATTGGTAGCAGTGGCACCAGAACAGTCACCCCAGCATTATGGATATTTGATGCCAGAGACTGTCAACAGGTTCAGTGCTGTTGTTTTTCTTCCCGTGGCTAGCTGTTTGTTATTTTTCCCTCTAATATACATCCTTTGCATTGTCAGCAAATTGGTCAATACGGTAAATGCAAATGCTGCACCTTATGGATGTGTGTACATTACTGGCATATTGCACTTGACATTTTGCAGCTGTCAGACAATACGTCATCACACACTTCGTCACGCTGTGCTATGCCGATGTACATGATTGAAAATTCTGACTCGATTGTTTTTCAATCAAATACGAATAAGGCAACGTAGCTATACCTTAAATTACTCCGTCTCTTACTTCCAAAAGCAAGGCCTAGTTCCTGCCTGTTTTGAATCATTTGCATTTTGTCGTGTACAATGTTGTGTTTTACAGTGTTCCATTACAATGGATGTGTACATTTGTTTTATGTGCCAATGAACTCAAATATCATGATGGAGAGTGTTTGAACGTTTCTGTTCTCAAAAATTTTAGTTATACAAAAATGTTGAATTCTATCTGGAATCGGTCTAAATATCCATCAGATTTAAACCGACATGCATGGAATCGCCTTGCTTAGGCTTTCAAGTAAAATGTGAGAAATAAAAATAATTTTAATTTTAGAGGTATGTTATAGCAGTATATTGTTGAAGCATGCTAACCACAAACGAACTCGAAGAAATGCACTAGGGAAATCCTCGGCAAGACTTCAAAGATTAAATAATGGCATATGTGAAGACGAAAATGATCATCATTATGACTACGACAATGACGATGAATCTGATGATGTTAGTGAATATGAACTTAAGAACGACGACATCAGGGATAAGTTTGAATCTGGTGGAGATGTTTACGCTAACCGACTGATTGGATTAATAATTTAATTAGATATATGTAAACTATAAAATATATATAAGCAAGTGGATGAAGATGCATTTATGAATATTTAAAAGCTGATAATTAAACACTTCGTTAAGGGAATTAATGACCGGACAATGCCTACGATGCGTTGATGGATTAAAGACACGCAACCAGCTGTGTTATATATGTATTACTGGAATGAATATATGCTGGATCATCATGCTGAAAAACGTTATGACAACGAAGATGCTAAAATCAGACACATTGAATTGATTTGTCTATTACTTCTTTAAAGTTAACATGGAATACCCGAAATAACATCACGATACCTAAATGATTTTCCACTCGCACCGCAGACTGACGGTGTCCTATGGGTGGCTGTCGCCCAATCAACAACTATTACTTCAATTAAACAACGAAAATTTACGAAATACGAAAAACATTATCCAAAAGTTAAATTATGTCTTCTGCGCACAAAATTTACAGTTCTACTAGCGATATGACATTTCTCTGCAAAAAATTCACCGTGTGTTTTTAGCCAAGATTGATGTTTGATTGAGCTCGTCCAGACATAGAACGATCAAAATGACTGTTACGAAATTTGATATCAGAATGTATAAGTGAGCTTGACTACAGTTCCACTTTTTAAAAAAAATGAACAATATCATAGCGATATCGGGTGGGGTAAGTATAAAACTACCCAAGGAAATTCTGTCGGGAATACATCCTTTAAGCAGGTCCAAACTACCCAAGGAAATTCTGTCGGGAATACATCCTTTAAGCAGGTCCAAACTACCTAAGGAAATTCTGTCGGGAATACATCCTTTAAGCAGGTCCAAACTACCTAAGGAAATTCTGTCGGGAATACATCCTTTAAGCAGGTCCAAACTGCCCAAGGAAATTCTGTCGGGAATACATCCTTTAAGCAGGTCCAAACTGCCCAAGGAAATTCTGTCGGGAATACATCCTTTAAGCAGGTCCAAACTACCCAAGGAAATTCTGTCGGGAATACATCCTTTAAGCAGGTCCAAACTACCTAAGGAAATTCTGTCGGGAATACATCCTTTAAGCAGGTCCAAACTACCCAAGGAAATTCTGTCGGGAGTACATCCTTTAAGCAGGTCCAAACTACCCAAGGAAATTCTGTCGGGAGTACATCCTTTAAGCAGGTCCAAACTACCTAAGGAAATTCTGTCGGGAATACATCCTTTAAGCAGGTCCAAACTACCCAAGGAAATTCTGTCGGGAATACATCCTTTAAGCAGGTCCAAACTACCTAAGGAAATTCTGTCGGGAATACATCCTTTAAGCAGGTCCAAACTACCCAAGGAAATTCTGTCGGGAATACATCCTTTAAGCAGGTCCAAACTACCCAAGGAAATTCTGTCGGGAATACATCCTTTAAGCAGGTCCAAACTACCCAAGGAAATTCTGTCGGGAATACATCCTTTAAGCAGGTCCAAACTACCCAAGGAAATTCTGTCGGGAATACATCCTTTAAGCAGGTCCAAACTACCTAAGGAAATTCTGTCGGGAATACATCCTTTAAGCAGGTCCAAACTACCCAAGGAAATTCTGTCGGGAATATATCCTTTAAGCAGGTCCAAACTGCAAAACGTTAGCAACGTGGATTAATAATTAAAATGTCTGTGGGCGTAGTTTCCTCGATGGGATACAAGGGTGGCTTATTTCCATGGCAACGATTCCTACAACTCATCAGTTGCTAAAGCAGCTGTGCAAACTACAGATCTGGACCGCTGAAGAAATGGCATTAACAAATTACAAATAAAAAGGATTTTCCAGGAGCCGTTGGATGTGAGGACAGAATATGTATTCTTCAAGAATGCTGGCTATGTATAATGGGGTGAGTAGGCTGTGCGAAAACCAGATTAAGAGGCTACGAGACCCAACCGCAGACAACGAAGCCGCGACAAATAATAAGTCGTTTTTTTTTCACTTTTGCAGAGTCTCAAACAATAGTATATGATACCACTGTTATGCTTGATAGTACATTGGTCGAAGGCGATTTGTCCTTAGCTAAATTATAAGATATGTGTCAGAGATGGAATAATAGATAAATACCGAAAGTTAACGCATAGTGTCGACAAAGGAGGTGTATGATATTCAAGTGGTAAGAATCGCGTGGATTCAGCCTTCACGAGTGTTACTAAACACGTTTTTGACGAACAGAACAATTACGTAATAAACATAAAACGTTGGTTTTATTTGTTTTAAAAAAATACACCAATGACCGGGCAACAGCTGGAAACGCAATTACATGTAATTATGTTTTTCCGCAATACATTAGTATTCGAATATATTATTATCATATACAATAACATGAAATCCGGAACTGGGTCATATAGAACTCGTTAAGTTGAATCGTCCTACAACACGCTTATGAACTTTGGTACAGTGACCACCAAACAAACCGATCTAAGCATGCCAGCAGGCCAGACACCGAAAGAGGTGAGCATTATGATGCTATCCTCAACAATACATTCGTAATAAAATCATCAACACATCATTACCAAACGAGATCAATAAACCGCTACGGTACAGTTAGGTGTTACTGTGATTACAACGACGTTGATGATTGTAGGAGCCGTAATCAGCGCGATTTCAATAATCGCAAGTATCACTGGCAAACGTATGTCTTTACGGCTACATTTACTACACGGATAAATGCCGTAATACTTATCGTTGGAAAAAGTAGCCACATTAGCATAAAGATGCATTCGCATGCAGTGGGGAATACATTACATTCATTATCACGCAAGAACTCATGTTGGTGTTGTACTAAATTGGGAATTTTCACGTGTACGAATTAAAAAAAAAAGTTAAATGAATAAGCACTCAGAGTGCCAGAGGCGTAGCTAAGGGGGGGGGGGGCAGGGGGTACATATGTCCCCGGGCGCCAAGGTACAGGGGCGCCAAAATGAGGCTTACAACGTTACATTATAATAAGTAAACAAGGGTAATAAATCGGTCACAAGATCGCTGGGGCGCCAATTTTATAGTTCGTCCCCGGGCGCAAAATATCATCGCTACGCCTCTGCAAAGTGCAAAGTAAATTTTAAAAATTGTGATCCACTAGCGAATTTACACGTGTACGTGTATAGGTATTGTTTCATTGTTGTTGATCATTTGGGGTTCAAGGTGAAATTTTAAAAATGTGCTTGCCTAGCAGCAGACGGGGGGGGGGGGAATCGTACAAAACATTAGGCGTCGACGAGGCTTCCTTCTCGTAAATATTTAATAGAAAGGTCTATTTGACAAGCCAAGGCTTCCTCTAAAATTGTAAAAAAAAAAAAAGCGTCGATTCCGTAAATTGAGGTTTCCTCAAAGACGCCATTGTCGTTGTCCCCCCCCCCCCCCTCTGCTGCTATGGGTTAACAATTCTTTACGATGAAAATCACTACGATTTCACAAACAGACTAATTTGTAGGACCTCACCTTGTAGATCAATCAGATTATTTGACTGGTCAACGAGTTTGAAATTAATTCTCGTTAATGAATTATTATGACATCGCATATAAACTGGATTAGTTGGGTCCTCAATTATTAGAAATCCGAGTGGAGCTGTTGGTGCAAAAGAGTATAAAATATATCCCTGTTGAGCTTGATTTGATCGCTCGAGATTTATTTGATAGCTGCCTTCGATAACATCAGATACTAAATTCAGTGCTATCACCGAGGATATATTCACATTTTGAGGAGCGATATATCTGCCACCGCCGTCTGGGTCATTATTATATTTGAGGATTATTGTTTTTTGTGATTGCGGTGATTTCTTCCATGCGTCATGGATTTTTTTGAAACCTTCATCGAGGGCGTATCTAAGAGATTCTTTTATCACTGGGACATTATGTCCTGGAATCATGAAATGAGGAATATATTCTACGTGTATATTATACTTCGTTGCAAATTCTGTTCTTGTTTTAGGATTATCGTCACCTAATATCTCTTGAATAATTCGCAAATTATATGTTTCCATGTCGTCGATGATTTTATTACATGTTTCTACAACGCTGATAAATTCATCTCGGGTAAGAGTACCAGACTCGAGAGATACTAACAGCAACGCTAAATCATTAGTCATCGCTGTGAAATTTTTAACGATTTCATCTTGTCGAGTTTGATAATATCTATTAGCGCGATCGTCTATTATTTCAGTGAAAAATTTCAATTTATTGTATTCGTCATAACTTTTTATTGGATTATCGGGTTTTATTCTGTCGCTGATATAATCAGATTTTTGTGGTTCGGGTATTTGATAAGCTGTCCGAGGTGGGATTTCAGGCCACCCCAGTATAGTTCTTATCGAACTCTGATAAATATCTACGACATACCCGGGCGAGTTTATTTCAATGGCAGATGATAGTGTTGGTTCATGAACTGTTATAGCGATTTTCGATTCTGATCCAGTAATGGATTTTATTCTACGCTGAAATTCAGCATTGATTTGTTCGATTTGGTATGATCCTGATGGTAGCGAAACGACGTTCCAGTCTGGAGTGTCGTCTTCTTTATTCTTACTCGCAAACACCAAGGAATTATTCGGTTGCTGACCGCCAAATGATTCTGATCTGATATTAGGCCAACTGTGATACACTCGTAGTTTTGCTAGCGCTATCTCCTTCACGGGAATCGGAGTAGGGAAATTAACACTGAATTATTAACTGAACTAATAACTGAACTATTCTCGAAAACTCATCCTCGGTTATTGTCGTGTCGTCGATCGACGATGAAATCAACTTAGATAATTGCGAATGTGCATGAAATACCGCAGCATATCTAACAGTGTAATCGTGTAGTTTTTATTCAGAACACGATGATATTTTTTTTGCTATCGCGTTGGCTATTCCCGCGATGGTTGACACCGCAGCTATACAAACCGGAATAACAGCCGGAGCGGTCATTGTAACTGATGATATAGTAATACCAGCGCCGGCAACTACACCAGACAGCGATTACACAGCTACATCGATGGCAGTGATTCTTCGCCGGTATTTTTTCATTTTTGTTTGGTACTCCTCAGAAAGAGTTTTGAATTTTGTTGAAAATTCTCTGACTTGATCATAGCGGTATTGAGATATTGAAGGTTCCGTTGATGACGACATTTTATTTCGAAATCAGTTTACGATTTCAATTTAGTTGTTTACTCAAATCCGCTACGAATTCCACATATCATGTTACTGAAACCCTAACCTGATTATTATCAGTGGATTCAATTGTGAATCGTTCAGTTGTATCCTTGTCGATGATCGTTGATATCGTATTGTTGACCCCAGATGAACTCGACGATGATATATTAAATTGAGTTGGTGTCACTAGTGTTAGTCGATAAATACCTTTGACGGTTGCAGTGATATCTAATTTGTTGTTTGTAGGTGTCCACGCAAATGATCCGTATTGAATCGTGTATACTACGTTGTTGGTTTTCGCATAAGGGATTTTTGTTTTTTCAACAATTTCTATCATCCTCGTTGCATCATCCTTGATTGCCTCGATAGTGTTTTTCATTTCTTCGATGGATGTTTTAATATCAGGAAGTTTTGTGTCGAGTTTATCCAGCGTGGTTGTAAAAAATTTATCGATGATGGTTTTACGAAATGATGGAAACTTTTCAACGTGATCTGCATATTTGCTTTGAAGTGTTGCTAGTTCCAATATAGAATCTTTTATCGTTGTGAGCTTCGGTGTGGTCACCGGTGGATTTCCAAGGAAATCTAGTAATGACTTGTCAATATTGTTAATGCTATCCACAATAGTTGAAATGAGTACATGCGGTTTGAGTTTACCCTGATCGGAAAATAACGCAACGGCGTTCTCGGTTACGCCGCTTTGTTTAACTAAAATATCATCCAGGGAAATATTACTAGTTTTCAATTTACCCTGACGATCTTGGAATACAACTATTTCATTGGGATCAACACTTGCTAAGTTCAATGTCTCAGCTATTTCATCTTCGATTATTTTTTTATATCAATGGTTGCAGTGCCATCGGGTTTCTTCAGCGCTGATAAAGATCTCCCCAAATATCAATCATGTTATTTTATATAATCTCTCTCTAAAAAGCGATTACTAGTGTATTCATTTACGACAACATGTGGTGGTTTTCCAGATGTTGAAATAGCGTCAAGGACATTTAATACTTCGTTGCCGCATATTGGTGGATCATTCATTTGTTGTGTTGGTAGCGTGGAATACCAACGAGGAGTGTTTAAGCGGTTTATATAACGCATAAATTCCTTCGGCGGCGCTAACCCATATGAATCGAAATAAACAATCACGCGCGGATCAATCGCGTATGCAACCCAGCGAGTACCAGGTCCGGTGCTGTTATCGAGATTAATAATACCGGTTTCAACGCTGTTTGGTTGTGTCGGCAACTGATCTTTCATAAAGACACCTCTGAAGTTTTTTATCGCTAGTTTTTTTTAGCAGCATCAAGTAAATAAAAATTGCAAAATGGAGTCAAAGACTCTCCAACTAGTAAACTGTTCCTGGGATTCTCAGACCTTTCCCGCTGTACCATGAATACGGGGTTCCTGGTAGTCTTAGACCCTTTCCCATTTTTTGTATCCCTTCCCAGTTGCTTTATTTAGTGCCATTCCTGCCGCGGTACCAACCGCTCCTAGCGCTGCCGCTTTAGCCACCGCTGGGGCCGCTGACGAAATCAACGCTGGAATCGCAGATAACAATGGAAATATACCACCTGATTTTATCATGTGTTTAATCGCAGCCGCAGAGAGTGATCTGAACACCTTTTTTATCATTGCGAGCATCATTGAAGTGTTTTTCTTGACGAGCCGTTAACGATAATTTCTTCGCTCCGCCAGACATCTGACTATGTTTCAGCGTTATCTTGGTTCCGCATTTTTTAGCTGATTCCGATTGCAATTTCTTGAGTTGACCAGGAGTCAATGTAACACTAACAACCTTGTATGACATTATACAATAACAGATTGATCTAATTGTTACATATTTTCCACTGGTGCATCTATCACTCTCATTCTTCCGCCAACACATTCGAGTAGCATTGATTTATCACTGAGAATAACAGCAATCGCTCTGTAGTGGGGAATAGCATGATCACCAATAGTAACGCGGTTTACATTGGCTCTAAAGTGTATATCAACGACTGACTGTCTTGTTAAATCAAGATGTTCCAGCGAAAAGTAATAAATCGGATATAAATTCTTAAAATCCAACTGTGATATTTGCAAACCAGTATCAACATTTTGATCGCGCGCCATATATGACAACAATCTGTGATACACGCGGGCAATATGGTTGTGAAAGTAATTAAGTTGTATATCCTCGGATGGTTCCTGTTGGCCGTTTATTCTTAGTGAGACGTTACTAATACCAAGTTGATCAAATATCATATGGCTGCGTCGTTGATTACCAGTTCGTGCGGTATTCTGTAACGCAATAAATATATGACGTGGAGATGAAACGCATTGTTTTGATGCTAGGTTCCACGTAAATAACCCATTAATATCTGATTGCTTAACATCTGTAGTCGTTGTTAGCCAACTGAGCAATGATTTTCCTCCTTGATCCATAAATGATAGTAATCGTTCTTCTGCGGTGATTGATGGAGTCAACACTGGCATCCGCAATGATAGTTTTGTTAAGACGAATTTACCGGCATCATCATCTACATATGCTACAGCTGGGTTTGCTGGAATCCTCCAAATTGCATCATTGTCGTCACCCTTTCGCACGAGTGTTACTGCGTGCGTTGTTCCATAAATAACTATTCGAACATTTCTGCAGAATCCCAATATATGATGCAGTGGAATCGCGCATGAGAATGATCTACGCGCTCCTCCCAACATTGACATACGTGCTGAAGCTCCTAGATTGAAATTGGGATCCTCTCTTATAAGCATATCCTCGACTTTATCAACAGGAGCAGGGTCAGCAGCACGGTTCTTTTGTTGTCTGAAAACAAATTGAATTTTTCCAGCCGTATCCCTACCATCCTTTGCAAACATCATAGAAGGACCTGCAGATCTTGTATAATCGTCGGAATATCTCGCTAACCCGATTATTGTTGTAGCCACATCAACATCGCGATCTATCGACTCAATCTCTTTTCCATCGATGAGATATTTTGCACTCTCGTATAACGCCATGATCCCATTATTGACAAATCCAACTTGAGTGTCATTTGGATATGCTGTATCATCTGTTCATATAAGTTCTCCTTCTACATCGATAAACGCTTCACACGGTAGAAAGTATTTACTAGTATCATGAACTTGAAGATCAATTCTTGTTCGACTATCTGGTTGTATTGCGTGATAGGCATAAAATTAATAATCACGTACAGAATCATCCTTGCGCACTGGGGCGTCCATATCAAACGCTGGATCAGGTGACCGTTTGAACATTTTATTATATATGTATTGATCTAAATCGTAAAATCCGTAGGATTTTCATCGTTGACGACCTCGTCGTGGTTTTTTTAAGCCGCTTCCCGCTATCATATTTGAGATGTTGCATTGGTCGTTGGTTATCAGCGACGCTAGCTTTTGATCTACTGCGTTATATATTATTCTACTAACACTTGCGTGCATTTCCGCTGTAGATGGTAACGGCGATAGTGATTTCATCACTGGTTTCCTTCGTGCTCGAATCAACGACGCTAGTTTATCCTTCTCGGCGGAAAGTGCTTTTCCGGCAACATCTCCAACAGCACTAATACCCTTATCACGAATAACATCAATGGCTTTCATTTATAATTGTTTTGCTAGCGGCGCTACTTTTGGAGCCATTCTTGCAAATAACCCTGCAATGGTATCACCGATACCATCACCATAGTACGCTCTATAAACTGGAAATCGTGAGTTTACTACATAGACGCTGGCTGGTTTATCATGGTTGTAGTGTATGATCATCTTATTTAAATGATATTATTCTAATGCAATGACTTCGTCATCAGCTTAGTCGCTGTGATAATCTGTAGGATTTTCAACTAACTCATCAATGAAATCTCGATATATATCAATGCTCATTACACCACCTTGAATTAACTGCATGCAGATATCAGCTGCTTCATTAATTACCTCCGGTGAGTTATTTCCAGCTCGTTTTCCTCCAATCAGAACCTCTAATCGTATTATATCGCTGGGAATATTACCAAGACAACTAACTAGACCACTACCTGATATCCCACTGGAATCTCTTCGGGATTTAGAAAATCCCTTCCCGACTTTTCCTTTAGTTGTACCAGTTGCACCTGTTTCAGAATCAGCTTCTGCCATTATTCGTATTTCAACTGGGATTGGGTCTTCTGTATATATCGGTGGTGGTTATGTGACACCTTTTACTGCAGCAAGAAAAGTATTAAAAGCGAGACTTGTTTCTTTTGTTATATTAGTTTTACCGCGGTTTGCTAAAAATATTTTATTTCCCCAGGTGTCTATTTGTTAAATAAAATCTCTAGACTCGTCGTCTTTTAAATACTTGTCTCTTATTTTTTTTAAAACTGTCTTTAGCAAATTTAATTAATTCAGAGTCTGTTTTGAATCCTCTAATTCTAACTAAGGCATCATCAGTAAATATCTTTTCAGGTGGATATTCTTCTCTAGCAACAGCACCTTGTTGTTCAAGTTGTTCAGGTGGTGTGATAAGTGGTGGTCTAATAGCAAGTTCTGGTTCAGGCAGTGGGGAGCTAATATCAATATCGCCTAATCGTTTTATTTCTTCCTGAAGTTGTCGTTCTTGTTGTTCTTGTTGTCTTGCAGCAGTTATTATATCACCAGGAAGTGTTTTTAAAGATTTTTTGTTTGTTTGGATCTTCTTGCTATTTTTTTCAAGTTCACCAATCAGAGATGTTTCATCTTTGGGAATATCTCCGTATATAGCACGCTCAGTAGCTGATATTACCCCCTTCGTTGCTGTGGTTATTGGTTTAAACAACTCTTCATATCCCGCAGCAAAATCCGTTTCTAAACTCTGTCTAGCTTGTAGTTTATTTCTGACAGAGTCGCGGATTGGTATAAATCTCTTAATTGCATCTAATCTTTCACGAGCCAATCTAGTCGTTAATGATTCATTAACCATTATTCAAATTGTAAACAATTTTCCAAATTGAATCTAAATAAACAAATTTACTACACGCCAGTATTGACTAAAACCGACCATCCGAAGGTTTTTTTCGTTTTGTTCAATTAACAATCTTATATTTCTGATTTTTGAATTAATTGTTCTTTTTATTTCGTATTCTTGCCCTAATTCCTTTCTTATTCTCTCCACAATAGTAAATAACGGGACAAACTTACTGACGTCGTCACAGAATAGAAGGGATTTGCGAATTGAATTCTGAATTCGTTTAAAAAGGGCATATTTTTTGGGTAGTACATATTTGTTATTCATAGCGCCGTATTCAATATCCTGGAAGTCGGACATAATTTGATCGCGGTTTAAACTATCTGATATGTAAATCCCCTGAGATTTCCAAACTAAAATTTCGGTTATAACCTCATTGATATTTTCAGAATTCATATTATATGATAATTATATGTTTCTAATATAAAAAATATATTTTTCAAAAATGAACTCAGAGATGGGCGCCTCAGACATAAACGAATTGAATTTTTTGTCCCGTCTTTTTTGAAATCGCAGATCGATAAATTCCCTCTGCAACGCATTGAACAGAAGGTGGACATATATCGAAATACCTACCGGCCTTAGCTATTTATTGAAATACTATTTCCTCGTTATTTGTTGTATTAAAAGATCTTACGGGTCTCGCTTTTTTCGAATATTGTCCAGTCTTTCCTCGTTTTAAATTTTCACTTTGTGAGATAGCCTGCAGATTTGATAAAGAATTGTTCTTAAGATTGGAATCAATGTGATCGATAACAAAACCATCCTTGATCAATCCATTGTGACATTCATATATTATTCTATGATTAAGATGCATTTTCCCTCCAGCGTTAAATTTCAAATACCCTTGATTATTCACAGCACCAACTGGTTTCTTCAGCCTGCGGTGTCTGACAATGTCATCACTGGATGCACCATAGTTGCTGATCACGGGATGCGGTCGGAATTCTTGGTTCATTTATATACATAATACTATTTGTCTAATTCATTGCTTGGTCTAATGATTACATTATTTAGAAATCTTCCGATGTAGTCTTGAGGAGTTCTTATGACTTTGTCAGTGTCATTGATGGAGTTCTTAGTTCGTTTATCATAATAACGCTTCAACTCTCTATATCTCTTACCACCGCAACCGAGACACAACTGTGATTTACCACGCACCCCTACCCCACATCGTATACAAGGGATCGGGCCAAGACCTCCACGTCGAAAACTTTGCATATGATATCCACAGAACTCCTTTTTGTATGATTTGTTACACGGGATTACTGATCTAATCATAAGCCATTTGCAATGATTCAATATATCATATTATATATATATATATATATATATATATATATATATATATATATATATATATATATATATATATTTAAATACTTGTTTTAATTATAGCATGAAGGAGTTCGTGAGATTATCGAAAATTACGCCCTGGAAAAATGCTAAATTCAATCTCGATAGAGTCTCTGATACACCAAAGGGTAAAATTCGTGATAGAAGCATTATAGGAAAAATTCGTGATTGTTTTAATGAATTCAAGCGTGATGGAGCATCTCACTGTTGGTCGACATTTCGAATCGATGGTGAAGTAGATGCTACCATAAACGACGAAAAAGCAGCTGTGATAATCTCACATCTTGGGCGGAAAAGGTATTTTTTTAGAGTGAAATTCATTATCCGCTCAGACACGGGAGATTGGATATCAGAGATAAATTTGAACCCATCTTGAAGGATAAAAGAACTGTCACTGTGAGTCATGATTCCAAACCAGGAATTTTGACTAGAATTGACAAACCGTACTACGAGAGATCTTATCCCGCAGCAATTGTTTATGGGATATATCCGTTAAATGATAAACCAAGCATTGAAAAACTAAAACCCATGAAACTGTCGTCGTTGAATTGTGTAACAGAACGAATAATAGAACACTTCACAAATGCGTTGCGTGGAAACAAACTGACTGATCTAAGACGCAAAAAAATAAATGAATGGGAATTAACAGTTAAGAAGAACGGAGCAACGATCCAGGATATAGCCAAATTAGAAACATCATTAAGATTCCCAATAACCATAATGACGATAACAGGAGAAGTATTATATGAACCGAAATATAAGTTGAGAGGAGCTCCAATCAAAATTATTGATCATAACGAACACGCGTGGACACCTGTGGTAACAATATTTCCACGGGATAGAACCGTAAAATATCTACCCCCGGAATTTTCCGGGGAAGAGAAATTATTCGATTTTATTTACCAGCTGAGTAAAAACGATCCTGTGTCAGTGTGGTTACTTCACAGTTTTGAAAACTCCGAGGGCAGATTCGATCAATTTGTACGACCCAACGGAGAATTATACTGCACTGAGGCTCTCCGACACGCAATGAAAAAACTAGCTAGAGGTTTCTCGGAGAGTTTCGACGACGAACAATTACTAACAAATTGTTTTACAATTCCGTCGGTTTCAGCTCATTTTGCGAGAAAGAAAAACACGTGGAAACCTTCAAGAGCTGAATTTCTCACAGACATCAAATCAAGCTGCATCGAATATAACCACGGCGGATTATGGAATACAAAATACGACCCCAAAAATATTATTTTAGTTGATATAGTCGCGTGTTATCCAGCGAGTTTTCACGTACGGAAAATGCACTGAATACTTCAAACGATTTGGACATCCCACACATGAGATGGCCCGTGTTGCTATTAATGGACCACTACCCGATTTTGATTTAACCGGATTCGCTCGTGTGGTATCATTTGAACTAGCTACAGGACTTCATCCGTGCTGTTACGTTTGGATTCGTAGACATATCTCTGAAAAACACTGGATGTCAATAGTGCTATTACGGTATATGATTGATTGTAGCATGTTAAAATCGTTGATTGTCAGTGAAGCGATTATACCATATCGAGCGCAGACTGAGGTCTGGTTACCACAACCCGATAGTCTAGATAGTATAATCAGCGAACAACGAAAACAGTTTCCCGATCTTGACGAAAAAATATCGTGAAATGGTCCAAACAGCTATTTGAAGTTAGGAATAAAGACGCAAAAGATCTCGGTAGAAGAATAATTGGTAAATTCACACAAGGTGGAAAATACGACAATATAAGATATTCTTCACGATTGATTATAGATAACGTCGAATACGATTTTATAATCGCGGATATAACATCTAAGGGTATATACGTCGATCGTAAAGACGCTTTCTTGT
The DNA here is from genome assembly GCA_030141615.1 of Unio pictorum. Classification (NCBI taxonomy): domain Eukaryota; kingdom Metazoa; phylum Mollusca; class Bivalvia; order Unionida; family Unionidae; genus Unio; species Unio pictorum. The sequence continues at coordinate 231,451 of JARLTB010000332.1, forward strand.
CCGATGGAACAAAATTTGGTACAATTGTTACTTACGCAGACGGAGAAAATCTTCAGTATACACATTTGAGAGCATCTATGCTGGCTTATGCTTCTATCAATTTATTTTCTATGATAAATAGATTTCCTGACACGGCAGTTAGAGTAGCCACTGATTCATTTTATATAGACTCGAAACACAGCGAAGCAGTGGCTGAATTTACAAATTCTGACGAGAGTTGGGGATCATAGAGAATTAAGCGGGAAATACCGTGTGATTATTCCAAATCAGCAGATGTTACGATTGAAAACAATTACTTGAAAAATAATCAGATATCAGAACTATCTAATGCACCGCAGATATCTGATCCAATATGTAGATATAAAACAGTTTATTTAAACGGTTGTGGCGGGTCAGGAAAGACGACTCGTGCGATTGAGTTATTTCGTGGAAAATCAAATATGATTGTACTAACACCGACCCATAGACTTGTAAGAGAGATGAAACAACGGGGAATTAATGCCTGTACTTATCACAGTTTCTTTCGATGGAAAGGTGACGAATGGACTCCTAAACGAATGGACGAGAAATTTATTCCTGAAGTCATTATTTGGGATGAAATATGCACGGTGTCATTAGATGTATTACAAAGATTTCTCGAGTGGCTATTACTAGCTAATACAAAAGTAATAATGTGCAGCGACCATGGCCAGCCACCACCATTTGTCGGTTTATCCCCACATGATTGGCTAAAAAATTGTGTAGACTATTATGAAGAAATTAACACCGATCATAGAGCACTTGATGAACAATTACGAGAGTTCAAAAAACTAATCAGATTACAACCGGATAGAATCCAATGTGAGATAGCGCGTGAAATAGTTTCGGAAACACCATTAAATAACTTCTGGGAAGCGTGGAGACCAAACGATTTGATAATCGCAAGTAGAAAAATAGTCAGAGACACACTTCAGATGAAGTTATTTGAATTGCATAAAGAAAAATTTACAACACTTCCAGTACCGTTGTGTTATAGGCCTTCGGATACACGAAAACATAATATTGAAGTTGATATTCCAGGACAGCGTGAAAAGCAGAATTTAGTAATAAATGATATTGTGCTGGTTGATATCAATGTCGTCGAAGATGCATTGCGCGCTGATAAATCCTCGTGGACGCTAGGTTACGCAGCGACGATACATTCTTCACAGGGATTGACTATATCAGATACAATTGTTTGGATGGTGGATAATCACATCGAGTGGTCAAATTTAGTTTATCTCGCAGTGTCCAGAGTATGAAGAATAAATCAATTTCGAAGAGTTGTTTTAGAAGATAACGACACTACAATAAGTGATATTGTCAGCGATGATATAATCAGAAAAAAGACTTTCTGGTTATAAACAGCAGGATAAAAAGAATAACAGAGAATTTGATATTGATGCTGAATTAATAATTACGCTGAAGCAACAACAGAATAATCACTGCGCGAGTTGCAATTGTATAATGCGTTGGTGTTGGTCAGATAAAGATCCTCGCCAATTTACCGTAGACAGAAAAGATAGCAGCGTAGGTCATACTAGAGATAATGTGATGCTGACTTGTCTTGAATGCAACAGACGAAGAGGTGCTAGTTAAGACCACGCGGCGGTAATTGAGTGTCCTCGGGTATCACTTGCAGTTGTTCACGAGTAAATCCTCGCTGAGGAGCAGTTGAATCCAATCTATAAATTGCTGGTCTACCCTTAGATCGTGTTATACTAGATATTTTATGCGCGATGACACTCCAAATATGATCAGTAGCTCTTTTTTACCACCTTCGAGCACTCCTGATTCATAAAAATACCTCACAGTGACATTACCGAGAATTTGTTCTTTTGAAAAATCTTTTTGCGGTTGTACGGGTATATACTTCTTTTTAATGGCGTTGTTAGGTTTCATGTTGATTGTTCGAGTAATCTCGTTATTCAGCGCAGTAATCACAGCTGGTAATCTCTTGACCCATTCACGAGATCGTTTATGTTGAATAAATTCTTCCGCGTATTGATATCCAAATAACCGATCAGCAAGCGTCCGATTAAATCGTTCAACAATTGCCTGATCGCGATGTAGTGCAGTATTCCCTCGTCTGATAGTGACATTATGATTCTTCATTGCTGATAGAACTGCACCCTGAAATTCCTTGCTAGGATCAACTTGTAATAGATTTGGCCAGCGCAGAGGACCTCGTCGATAAATCCTTTCAAATGCAGAAGCAACTTCAGTTGATGATTTTGTTTTTAACTGTTCTGCTTGTTTGTATCGACTCGCAACATCAGCTACCGTTAACGCGTATTTGTAAACACCATCATGCGGCAGAAATAATATATGAGCCTGATGAACCTCATTAGGAACGGTCACATCAAAATGCAAGTAGTTAATTCGTTTAGGCGGTGGTAGATAAATTTGCCATATCGCCTGTTTAGATAACCAATTAGCCGCGGTGATATTTTTTACTTTTGCTGCGCTAGCGAGTTTACCGATTGCTGCTTTACCCCTCCAATATCCTCTTGGAGAATAATAAATAGATTCCATGTTGTTATTAATTACCAGCACCCATCATTATTTTAGTTTTCATTGCCGATTTTACTAACCATGAAGCCAATTTTTCTTTGAAGGATTTATCAGTGATAGAATTCAACGTGTGAATCAATTTCACATCTGCGATATGTCTGTGTTGCAAATTGCTGCTTTTATAAGCAACATCATGAGCATGACATGCCTTATCAATAGCGTTTATTGGATATTCACCGGGTCGGGGTTGGTTTTGATCATCGAGTCTGATATCGAGTCTAGTCCCTGGTCCACAATAACTATACCCTGGAAGATGTTTTTCTCCTGGATACTTCACCCATGGTGTTCCTGGGAGTTTAGCTAGTTTGGCTGCGATATCACCTCCTCGTTTTTTTTTAAATCCTTAGAAACAAATCTAAATTTTTTTGTACTACATTGTACACACTTACCGGAAAGTGCTGATCGGTTATTTTTAGTTGTAATTGTCGTCAAGTCACCTGTGCCAGTACGCGCCTTACACTTCACACAATATAGATCCATAATATATTTATAATAACATGAATGTAATTGATTATTCAGCTACCTGACAACGGGAACCTATTAAACACCATGCGATGTTGCCGAATTCAATTAGAATGATTATAATCGGACCATCTGGAAGCGGCAAGACACAACTGCTACTTAATTTGATAACGAGATGGATGAAATGGAAGAAGAGGGAATTTAGTATCCCCGAGTGTAGACGATCAGAGATGTTACGTGTTAAAGGATGCTAACGAGAGAGCAATAGAAATCAACGGCGAAGGTATTATTGAATTTATAACAAATATCGAAGAAGCACCGAGCTTTGATGATATCGATGGAAGTATTAACAACTTAGTCGTATATGATGATGTGATGTTAGACAATCAAAAGAATCCTGCTAGGATATTTTCCAGAGGCAGACATAAAAATACCGACGTGATATATGTCACTCAACGATACACTCATATACCAAAAGTGATCAGAGATAACTGCAATTTATTATGTATATTCAACGGAGTTGATAGTCATACGCTACGAAATATTTGGCAAACTTGGTGATGCGGCGATATGGATCATAATCGATTTAGAAATTTCTTTAGTCACGCTCAGTCAATCCCACATGGATTTGTGACGATAAATTTACAGATCCTCGAACGCGATATCGTGTCGGACTTGATAAAATATTTGGTTAACCCGTTAGCAGCAGAGGGGGTGAGTAATATAATAATGACCCAGACGGCGGTGGCAGACATATCGCTCCTCAAAATGTGAATATATCCTCGGTGATAGCATTGAATTTAGTATGTGATGTTGTCGAAGGCAGCTATCAAATAAATCTCGAGCGATCAAATCAAGCTCAACAGGGATATATTTTATACTCTTTTGCACCAACAGCTCCACTCGGATTTCTAATAATTGAGGACCCAACTAATCCAGTTTATATGCGATGTCATAATAATTCATTAACGAGAATTTATTACAAACTCGTTGACCAGTCAAATAATCTGATTGATCTACAAGGTGAGGTCCTACAAATTAGTCTGTTTGTGAAATCGTAGTGATTTTCATCGTAAAGAATTGTTAACCCATAGCAGCAGAGGGGGGGGGGGGGGGGAGACAACGATAATGGTGTCTTTGAGGAAACCTCAATTTACGGAATCGACGCTTTTTTTTTTTTTTTTTTACAATTTTCGAGGAAGCCTTGGTTTGGCAAATAGACCTTTCTATTAAATATTTACGAGAAGGAAGCCTCGTCGACGCCTAATGTTTTGTACGATTCCCCCCCCCCCCCCCGTCTGCTGCTTGCCTAGATTATCGTGATCCGGGAACGAATTAGGATTATCACGACATCGTTTAGCATCTCGAATGGAATATCATCTTTTGGCGTGCTAACTATACATGCTTTTGTAACTAAGGTAGCTTTTTTCTTTTCATCTCGTAAAGATTCGCAAACATAATGGAGTAGTGATTTGGCTTCTTCATTCTTACTGCGTTGATAATTAAATTTTTCACTAAGTAAAAGATTGTTATCGTACCATTCTTTCTCATTCTATTGTCATCGCTAATATATTCTATCATCTATTGTAAATTTTGAATGATCTTGTAGTCTGTCGAAAGTGCGTATTTTACTTTGACACGCCTTTCTTTAATGTTTCAAAACTTCTATGAAATAGCTTCACTTGAGAATTCCAGGATAACCATGTATTTTATTTCCAGCAAAATCAGCTGGTCAAATACCTTCTGTATGTCATCGTTGTCCGTGCTGATTATAATATTAGCAAGGGTGTTTAAATTCTTTCGTGAATTTCCTTAGCGTATGCATGCACACGACTTATTCTCTGGTATACTAGAATGCTGAAGTTGTAAATGATAATTTCAGACCTGTCCCTTGTGCACGTGTCGTTTTATATGTAACGACCTCAATTTTTCTTCTATCATTTCCTTGATTACTGCGACTTCATCAAACAGAACGGTCTTGATCTTAGCAAATGTTCTTTCCTTCCATGTTTTTTTTTTGGTGATTTAAAGGACGTATCTTTTTCTTAGGTCATCATGCGTAACTCGTGGGAATCAATCGCGTGGCATGTCTTCTCAGATTATGAATGGTCTTACAGTTCGTATCGAATACTATTTTCCAATTTTTTCTCTGGTATCTGTTCTGCGTAACACAAAGATTTCCTTGATTTGTTACACGGTAAGTATTGTTTCTTTTTTGGCACCATGGTCAAAGACAATGCTGGATATTGGAAATATCAAATTTACCGTGACAAAGAAATAAATTACCCGGTAAAGGCCTTAAAATGTTTATTTTTCACCGATTAAACATAGTTTCATTAACAGTGAAATCAGCTTTATTCACTGGTTATGTTGTATGATCTTCATATATAATCGTCCCATATTTATAAGCCTCGCCAAGGCCTTCCCATGCCTGGCGGTTTAATTTTTATGGATTTTTGGATCGATTCCAGATACAAGTCTAGAGTTGGGGATAACTCAATATTTTGAGAACAAAAAGTTTGAAGTCCCCACTAGCATACTACTGTTCTGCTTTGATTGTTTATTTTTAACCAAACACCACCTGTCATCGTGGAGGCTTGTTTAAAGCTTGTTGTCATAGAGACGAATTTGGAAAACAATGTATGCTTTACATTTGTTTCTGGGTCATCACGATAACAAAATCGCTAATCTTTGTGGTAGTGCGTTACTGTGATGTCTTATCGATAACAAAATCCCTAAAAAAAAAATTAATGCTTCTGTTTTTTCTGACATTTTCTCGATAACAAATACACTAATTTGTGCGATAATGCTTCACAGCTGTCTTCGAGGTCTTCTCCATCATAAAGACCCCAATCTGTATGGTAACTGAATACATGAATACAATTGCATAAGTTACCGTCTCAGTTTTCTGTAAGGTAACTGAATACATGAATACAATTGCATAAGTTACCGTCTCAGTTTTGTGTATGGTAACTGAATACATGAATACAATTGCATAAGTTACCGTCTCAGTTTTGTGTATGGTAACTGAATACATGAATACAATTGCATAAGTTACCGTCTCAGTTTTGTGTAAGGTAACTGAATACATGAATACAATTGCATAAGTTGCCGTCTCAGTTTTGTGTATGGTAACTGAATACATGAATACAATTGCATAAGTTACCGTCTCAGTTTTGTGTAAGGTAACTGAATACATGAATACAATTGCATAAGTTGCCGTCTCAGTTTTGTGTATGGTAACTGAATACATGAATACAATTGCATAAGTTACCGTCTCAGTTTTGTGTATGGTAACTGAATACATGAATACAATTGCATAAGTTACCGTCTCAGTTTTCTGTATGGTAATTGAATACATGAATACAATTGCATAAGTTGCCGTCTCAGTTTTGTGTATGGTAACTGAATACATGAATACAATTGCATAAGTTACCGTCTCAGTTTTGTGTATGGTAACTGAATACATGAATACAATTGCATAAGTTACCGTCTCAGTTTTGTGTATGGTAACTGAATACATGAATACATAAGTTACCGTCTCAGTTTTGTGTATGGTAACTGAATACATGAATACAATTGCATAAGTTACCGTCTCAGTTTTGTGTATGGTAACTGAATACATGAATACAATTGCATAAGTTACCGTCTCAGTTTTGTGTATGGTAACTGAATACATGAATACAATTGCATAAGTTACCGTCTCAGTTTTCTGTATGGTAACTGAATACATGAATACAATTGCATAAGTTACCGTCTCAGTTTTGTGTATGGTAACTGAATACATGAATACAATTGCATAAGTTACCGTCTCAGTTTTGTCTGGGGAAGAACTACCTACCTTCCTTTTCAAATGGCATAAGTATAAATTACAACTTATAGAGAAACAAGCTTTTTTTATATAATTTTAGTTCCATGATTTCTACAGAATGATTATGCTAAATGAAATGCAAAATATGACAAGAAATATTACATAATAACTATTTGGAAAAGAACTAATTTCAAAGTTTGCAATAAATAAGGTAGATACATGCATCAATTCACAAACGAGAAGAAAACTATAACAAAATATTAACAATTGTAACAAAGAAGTTTATACAGATCATTAAAGAAAATAAAAAGTTGTTTCCTTTGATTTGTCGTATTAATCTGCAACAAGTTTAGTTCACATTATAAGTTTCGTGCACAAAATTAAGACTTTATGAAAATTTCTAGCACGATATTTTCCATGAAAAAAAAGCATTTTTATGCGCAGTTTTGTTAACAAAATGGCTGTCATACAATATGCAGAAATCTTGTTCGATATATATGTGGACGATATACCCAACATAGTACTAGTATCAAGAAGGATCGTTAACATTAAGAACTCCCGATAATACCAAAATCATGATGGATCGTTAACATTAAGAACTCCCGATAATACCAAATTCATGATGTGGTAGTAAAGACCACTGAGTCAATTTACAAACGTCGACAAATGAAAATGAATAATTCAGAGATGAAAAACAAAATTCCACAAAAAACAGAAGAGTATCACGAATTACAAAGTAGCTCAGTTTTTCCTCCACACACACATATATACACACACACACACACACACACACACACACACACACACATATATATATATATATATATATATATATATATATATATATATATATATATATATATATATATATATTAGATAGGGATATCGGAACAGTGGCTAGCGAAGATGCTCTAAGGTATGCAAACATTTTCGAAGAACATGGTCAATGTATTCAACCAATCGAATTACGCATTGGAGACGAAGAAGAGGAAGAAAATATATTGCAACTTGCAAATTTATTAAATCTTAGACATTTCAGTTTTTACTAGGCAAAAAAAGTGTATCGTCGCTGAATTCGATAATGTTTTATTTACATTGACTTTTCAGTCGGTCGTTCTCAATTAGCATAGGTAACTGGGTCCAATTTAGCATGATAAAACAAATCTTGCTTATTTCCCACCGCGTTTATACCAGCTAATTCCATGTGGCTAACGGCAACTCTAACATGACTTTATACCAGCTAATTCCATGTGGTTATCGGCAACTCTAACATGATTTTATACCAGCTAATGCCATGTGGCTAACGGCAACTCTAACATGACTTTATACCAGCTAATTCCATATCATTTGTTCAAAAGTGAATAATCGATCTTCGTTGTATGAGAATAGTAAAATTCACTTGAATCATCAATATTTCGGTTAATAACGTACAAATAGCCTCAACCCTTTACCACATTGTTAGTAGGCACGAGGAGTCTAAACTCAGATATTTCGTGTGCTAATCGTCTTCGCGAAGACCGAGTGCGTCTTAAAAAAAACAGCAAACATCATGTGTTAAGAGTCATATGTGTAAGCATTAGTAGATCATTTTTTTAATTAAATATAGCAAACCTATTTTTACATGTGTGGCAACAAAGCTAAAAAGATAATAATAATAATAATAATAATAATAATAATAATAATTCCGACAGTCTTCCCATAGCCCTAATTCTACAAGAATGCTAGGTCAGGGTTATCTCATACTAAATTTTGGTAGCCCACTGGGCTACTATACATCATGACGTATTCTATATTTCTTCACAACAATACCCACAAGAATACATTGTAGATGATAACTTCTTAAATGACACATGCATTTTTAAAAAAAATAATACTTCTGAAGTTCATAATGTCATATTCAAGTGTATAATTCTCCTTTTTCGGGAAGTATTGAGCTTGGTATCCAGGTTATTCTTCTTACAGTCCACGACATTGCCATTTAATTCTCAATTAAGCTGGACCGTGATACGTTTCAGCGTGTTTCATCAGGTTAACAGTGTTACCGCATCATGGGATCACTACTGAGCATTTATCAGGGCCTTTTTATGTATAAAAAATAATATGTGCATGATTTGGCAGTGATTGTATATCTGGAGTTCACTATTCTCCTCTCGTGGTAAAACACTGCATTGCAAACAGGTAAAGTATATTTTGCTAAGTTCATAATGCACAACAACGAACAAGAGCTGATTACACTGACAATTAAACATTATGTCTTAAAGACAGATATATATTCATATAATTTGTTCTGTTGAAAATTTCTACTGAAATGAAATCATCAAATTCATATATAGTTTATGATCCAAAGCAATATCGGACTTTTCCACTTCGTATGGCTTAGCGAACAAAAGCATAGTTATTGTGCTATGAGAAGATGCAAATAAGCTAGCAGCAATAATTCTACACAGCACTCGTAAGTTTTTCGTCATTTCTGTATCAAGATAAATTCGTTCTTCCTGCGACCACTCCTTCTGAATGTCATGCGAGTTGACTTCAAATCTGAAATACAAGATTCCTTCTGACACAGAAAAATACACCTTATTCAATCATCACAGACATCATCAGAACCTGACAACTGGGTACTTCGTTTTGCCAAAATGGTTTTGACGTAGGAATCTCAGTCTTCTCTTGTATCGCTTTTCTTATTTTGCCTGATGATCAGATATTACTGACACCATAACAAATATGTTTCTATCCTTACTCTCTGAAATCGATTCTTTCCGATTATATCTCCGTTTCGGCATCTTCAACAAGCTCATAATCTAGAAGATGGGCGAATATGGAACAGTCTCTTTCCGCATTTAATCTGGCATAAATTTTCAGAGTTGTAGCAGACTTGCTGGTAGGGATACTACCCTCCCATGTGAAGCCAAGTTTCCTCTTTAGATGATACCAGTATTCCCCCATCACCACAAATACTTCCACTGCATTTGGAACATCCAGACGGAACATGTAGCGTTTATTCGTCATCAGATCTCCATAAATTGGCTCGTGCAGCGTGCACCGTTGCCATCGGTGGTACGTTTTCGGGAACGCGTTAACGGAATGGTTCGGCTGTTGGCAGATGACCAAATATCTGTAAGCACAGTCCATGTCCGTTGTCTCAGAAGATTCACTGGCGTAAAGAGAAAATATATAAAAACCCTCCTTTGGACACCGAATCATATAGATAGCACCCGTGTTATTTCTCGACTTGAGAAACACGTATCTGTCGATGTCTTGAACTTCTCCGTTGCTTGCCTCAAAATACTGAAAGGTGTGCGTCACGTGGATGTCTTTGTTCATTTTGAAAATGATTTCCAAGTAATCTGAATCTGACACTATCAGTGGGTCGAGCTGATTTTCTGCAGTTATTTCCATCTTCTCCATTATCGGCGTCGGACCAAAGAAAGAGACCGGAGGATAAGGTGGAGATGGCGGGCCCATCAGCTGTCTGCAGTTGATGAGAAAAGAACATGCGCTTTCCAAACAGTCTGAATTACAAAAGTCGCCGGTGTATATTGAAAAGTTATACAAACCAGGCTGTGGTAAATTGATGGTAAATATGGCTTCGTTTTTGACGAGTCGAAGAAGGACCCTTCCTTCGAGAACTCTCGTGTCGATAGATTTATTGTATGGTTCCAGCAAATTCCCAAATCCGAGGATCTTCGGTGTCACAAGTCTGACCTCGACCATTCCAGTATCTGTCGAAAGAGTAGCTCCATAGTTAGAATAAAATTTGAGTCCATAATTAAAAAATGGAGACTTGACCACGGGGAGATTTAAAAACTCTGAGAACGGGAGAGGAATCTCCAGAAGTTGCCAGGCTGATTCGTCTGGATAGTGCTGGTACACGTAATCTTCGGGGTCCGTGAGGAAGTAGAACTCGTCGTATTTGTGAAAGATCTGTGGCAGGTTGTCCTTGTGACCGGTCACCTGACGCGCTGCCCACGTGCAGTTGATCAACCGCCAGCTGCCGTCAATGGCCACCGCGGTCCATGAATTGCGGAATGTGTTGCCGTCCATGTTCATCCCAGGCTTGTAACCGGCTCCTTTGGAGTAGCCCATAATAATTTCGCAGTGCAGGCCGGCGTAGCTGAAGATAAAAACCAGAGAAAACAGAATCATTACATTTATCAATTAAGATACAATAGAAAAAACACATGTAAACTATACTGAACTCTTTCTTTATAAGTCAGCTATGGTGTTATCTTTTACTTCAATACTGGGACTTAGTCTGGTCCTAAAATACATGTTAGGGACCTGCTCGACGAAGATGGCGGAACCCTACACTAATAACGTTGTCCATCTGGACGCTATTCCCTTTGTCAACAATTTTGTTACTGCTAGGTAACAAGTTAATTATACCTTGACAGAGTTCGAATTTTAGCTTCCTACGTCATCATCTGCACGTAAATATTATTGTTCGAAATATAGACTTTTTGTTTCTTCATCATAGCTTTACTAAAAATGATACATTTCAACCGAATTTGGCATACTGATTGCGTCGATGAAAACTTGGACAAATTTTATTTCGTAATTTCTTTTTAATGAGTTATTCCTTCTAAATGCCCCGCCCTATGACAGCTTTCCGTTGCAAAACTTTACCGAAGTTTACTGAATTTCAACCATTTGAGATGCACCTTCATACAGACAAAACACTGAACTAGTTCGACATCTGGCGTTCCACAGATTCAATCACAAGAGTTATGCTCATCAGATCTCCTGACTCAACCTGGAGTTCTTTGTTTTCCTCCAAATTTAGTCTCATCTTTATATGAACGACCTTAAATTGGTTGAATTTCCAGCATTCCACGACTTCATTTTTACGTGAGTTATTCGTTTGATTATCCGACCTTTTTAAATTGGGTTATGCAAGCTAACGTGACGAATTTATATTTTATTTTTACTATATTAATCCAACATCGAAAGAGTAAAAGTGTCAACCTTCATCATTTCGATGAACTATGGACCAGGCTACTTGTCCTCTTTCAAGTAGTTTCCACATCATAATTCTACTAAATTTCGTTCGATCTGAACCAAATCTAGTATGCTGCCTTGAACTTATAATGTCCGACGTCGAGTAAATTGTACAGAGTGTTCAGTTTGTTGCATCTTTTCAATACACTATATTATAATATCAATATGATGACACTTCAATGAGATAAATCTTCTCATTTTAACTGAACTAAACGAGATAGTGAAATATCTTGAATACTTTCTTTTTTTTAACTAAGGGGAGACAACTTCAAAAGGTTATATGGTACTTATTTCTCTCGCGTATCCGAAAGCGGAAGAAGATATGCTAATGTCTGTCGCACAGCTAGGTCACATATTAATTTAGTTATACGAGTACCTATTACTGATCGATTTGTTCAGCATTATGGAGATTATTGTTAAATATTTAATCGCTATCAGACGCAACTGTTAAAAACCGGGACTATTATTTCACCTGAGCTTTACTTTGATTATCAGTATATCATACCGAGTTTCTTTTCACAGAGTATAGTTTGGATGTGAAATACAGTAGGGAGTCTCTTTCATCGTATCATTACCTGCAGAGTTTCTTGAAGAGTTGGTGGTATGTCTCCTTCCCGCTCTTGACTCCCTTAAGAAGTGCAACTGAGGAGTTTGGACGGACAATCTCGTTCACTGAGTTTTTACCCAAGTCCTTGGCTATCACCCATCGAAACAAAGCCCTATAATTATAAATTACAATAAAGATTTGAAGTAAAGAACTTTTGTATTTATCTTTGTTGATGTCTGCACCGAATCCAAAACGCAGATGTTTCAATATGAAAGTTAATGTAGCACTCATCAACACGACTGGACATGATGCGTAATAAGGATGAACCATACAAGTCATAGGAGGGCTTTAAATTCAAACTTATTTTCAAGACATACACACATGTGCATCAGGTTCGAACCTTTCCATGATGGACTAATACAATTAAAACTATACAAAATGTGTTATATAAACCTGGAATCGGATAAATACACTGATCGTATACAGTCGAATAAAAGTTAGTCTTCAAGTATGGTTGAAAAACAAATTATATTCATCAAAAGTACGGACATATTTGCACAATACTATGACAGTCAAACTACATAAAGCACGTCGCAAATTGTCGCAGTTTGTATAAAATAATTGCGGAGTGCATATACGAAAAGACAAACAAAAACCTTCATTTATAATGACTTGAGAAAGAGAAATATTGTTTCTCACCTTGCTTTTTCTAATTCGTTCTTGCACTCCTTGGTTAAGTCCCGTATCAGGTCGGTATAGCTTGAGTAATCCCGATTAGAAAGCTGTGTAGAAACATGCGAGATTTATAAATGACTTTTGGAGTCCAACAAATATTGAATCGCTTATAATTCGAAATTAACAGATTGGATAGGGTTTATGGTCCACTGAGCTGAGTTTTACCTAACTGTCATACAAGTAAAACCGTTTCCCATGTGAGGCTGAACGAGATTCAAATTCTGAAGGAAAAAAAAGCCTTTTTATGGAGTTTAATCCATCAAAATGCATAAATCATATGGTTTACAAGTTCGTGACGAAAAAAGCAATAAGGTTATTCCTGTATTAATCCCTATAAAGACATGAAATAATAGTTTTCATGAATAAGTTGATTTGCATGATATATGAAAAGGAAAGATATATAAATGTGCCTTAAAACGTTAAATGACTTCATAATATCGATCTGGATAAATAAGTGGTAATACCATCACATCGCACCTCTGCGGTCAAGGGTCAATAGCCATCATCAAATATCGCCTGTTTTTTTATGGTTTCAACCACCTCAAAGATAACATCATGTTAATAGCTATCAGTGTTTAGGATAAGTTGGCCGAACTTGTTTTACTATCGATATGAAAGTAATGCTTTCAAATTTTACACTGAGTTTTCAACAGGATCACTTTTTACGAATTAACTATGAGTTATGAAAAAGAGTCATGGAATGTGAAGGAAGAAGAAACTAAACTAATATATGCCATAGCTATGGGTGCCATTTTTCCTATTGTTTAAAACTGGTGCATTTTGAAATGATTTATCGCGCTGAAAAAATAAGTCGTCAATGTTTAAAAAGCAAGGCCAGTTTTCTTTTTTTTTTTCTTCTTTTTTTACAAACCTCTATAGCTCTCTTGTCGATGTGTTCAAATATGACCGGGGATTTGTAGAGTTGAGCCTTCTTGGTTTCTGGTGGTATTATTGCAGGCTTCATAGAATGATCATATAAGGCGTTACCGTCTACTTCCCGGTCCTGTATTAAAAATATAAACATGCTTTTTTCATTCAATTATTTCAGTTTCAGGCTCTGGAAATATAATCATTAGCCTCAACAAAAACGACAAAACAATAACTGAATGAAAGAGAAAGAGAACACACAACGCAAAAACAGAAAGAATGAGAGTGTGAGGCCAACGTTAGGTATAGGACTGACAGGGGAAATAACCGTTTCTGGCTTCCCGTTTTCTGATGCCGCGTAGGTTCCAGAACAGTGGTCTGCTGTTACGGCATATTTTGAGATAAATTTGGATCGTTTGAATGTAAAATCATTGGATCTTAACAGAATACATATCCGGATACTTGTTTATTGTATTAAGCGGCCCATGGAAGAAACAATAAGTATTTTTGTGAATAAACAGGGTAGGTCTTAAGATTCCAACAATTTGGAATATATCCATATATATTTCATATTTCTGAGTAACCTCTATTTACCGTACGAAGTCTCAATTCAGGAGTCCTATCTGGAATCACATCACAATTAATATTTCCAGTTCAGTACCCCACGAATTTAGTTCTAGTCTATTATTAGAACATTTTTTCCTCTCTCCTTTTGGTGGTGATAGAAGAGATATATTGATGCATCTTTGGTATGGATTTAAAGTTAATTGTTTATTCTTGAGAATAGGAGCTCTGAGAGTGGTTGTCTGTATGTATTTTGACGACAGTGCACACTGTGTAATCAGGCCTTAGTGATGATCCGGAAGTGAAATCAGTGTTCTGTGTACATGCTGCTCTGTTTACAGTGCAGTCACTCAAAAAAATGCCGGTCAACCCTTGACAAGAATTTCACAGTGAAGTCATCTTTGGGGGTATTTTAGATTTTCATATGATTTGTATTGATTGTCACAGTTGAAAGGTCAGTGCTGAGAAATATATGTAGAGAACATATAGTAAAATTAATTGTGATGTATGGCCATCTGGTCGTTTCAGCCATATCTGCAATGACCAGTGCGTAGGCCAAATTATCCCTCAAATATTTAGCGCATTGACCCCATTGTTGTTCAACGGCGTTAGTGTACAAAACTCAACTTCTAGAAGTTATTTTATATATATTTTCCTATCTGATTTTCATTCAGATAAGCAAAAATAGTGTTAATGTCTTCTCTTCAAATTATGCATCAAACTTGTTTAAATGAACGGTGTCATGGCAAGATTATATCTGTATGAATTTTGTCCTAGGAAGCTCTATTCAAAATAATGACAAAGAATGATGTAAACAATGATATGGGGTTGTTTCACAAATTTCCAATTTTTTGTATTTACTACGCATGGCAATATTCTGTTGAAATAATTTATACAAACATGAAACAGTTGTCACGTATGTCCAACAGTTGTGTTAGATTTCATGAAAATAAATATTGGTTCGGGAAAAGGGTACACACATTCCTCAGTAGGCTGACGACACGTGTGATGTGGTATAGCTTTCATTGTTTGTCCTAATTAAAACTGAAGCTATAAACATCTTTACTGGCACAATCCAGAGTTGTAGAATCTGTTCATTTTCATGCAATTAAGTAGGACCATGTTTTTCTAAAAATTGACAAAATTGCATTTTGAGAAATGTCCACCACCACCCCACCCCCACCCCTTTCATGTCACAAAAGTACGCCACGCTGCATCAAAGAGACAGTTGAGACTGAATTTTTATAATTCTTGGATGCATCTCCATTGAAAAATAGCTTGATTTAAATGCAAAAACTGGTATTTCAATTTTCATGTCCTATACCTACCAACGTGCAAAATTATGGTTTTGTAAATATAATTGGTTGCAAAAATATATAATGAGGATAAAAATATTAAATTGTTAAAAATTCGAAAAATCATTATGAAATAAACACTCCACATATTTCTATTATTTATATTTTTAAAAATAATAAATGTGCGGATTGTCATTGTTTAAGTATGCGTAGATCGTGCTTGACCAAAAGAAGCTATGACAAGTAAGCATGTATCAACTTACCTTCTCTGCTATAAGCATTAACATCTCCTGGGCGTGCCTCTCCATCATCTTACCGGATCTAGCTTTCTCCTCGAACCCAACCTTGTCCATCACCATCTTCATTTTGTCATCTCGGCAGCGCCGAAAGTGCTCCTCCAGCCTGTCGCGCTCCAATGCGAGATTTCGTGTGTTTTGCTGCAGACTGAGCTGGTCCATTCCCGCCAGCAATTCTACGGCTGCGCGCTCCTTCTCGCTATTAATGGAATCGTCAATCTTCTTCATCTCACGTTCCCTCTCCTCCGAGAGAAAGCGCTGCAGTCGCGCATCTTCCTCACAGTGTCGCTGTTCTAAGAAAGACTGGGCCTCAAACACACCACTTCTCTCGAAGTCCTGAAAAAAAGAATATGTTCACAAGTCGTTACATCGTTGTTGTTCATGAAAATTTAAAGAGATGCACACGTCAAAAACACAAAAACTCATTAAAGACAGTGGATATTTACGTTTGTTTAAAAAGATTTACGGAATGATTTGACGAGTGACGTGGAAACACCTTGCATAGTCACTCGTGAAATATTTCTGAATATCTACTTTAAAAAAAACTGCAGATGTTATTTTAATTATTTATGCCACAACGGTAGATTTGCTTGGATTTTCTCCATTTGTGCCAATGCGATTGATAGCTGCATTATCAAGTCTATGAAAAGAAGTTCCTAGACTTTATATAAATATTGGCACAGCGACTTTTTACAATTTTAGTTTCCACATATAATGCCTCATATTTGCATTCTGTCGAAATAATGACCATAATCGTATGAAAATGAAGAGATTGTGTAGTTAACACGGTGATTCATACGAAAAGAATATGATAATAGAGAACCATCACATAGTGGTATCTACTGACAGATTTCATAGTAATATCTTTAAACAAAAACAAAATAATTATTGTGAGTGTACTTGTAAGGATTGGGGGGGGGGGGGCTACATTCAAACGTGAATTTTTGTGTGATCTTGGCAAGCTTGCAGATAGATAGCAGACGCTGCATCCAATTTTTCGAGTGTTTCTTAATTCCGGTTTGCAATCAACTCTAATCAACGCCCGATTTTTCCATCGTTTTCAAACACGAATGCGATGCGAGCCAACATTGCTACTTAAAAACTGTTGTTATTAAATTTAATTACGAGGGATCAGGCGTTGTTTAGAATATCGAATATAATACTCTATGAGTGACTAGCAACAGGTCATGTAGTTCACTCACGGTCTATTTCCATAATCATGTGGAAAACTAATTATAAAACGTTCTTGTATTTCTTTGATAAAACCTAATTAACGGCATAAATGTACACTAGAAATATCGAGAGTTGACATATCTTAAGAGCTATTCAAGAAGAAGAAGAAGAAGAAGAAGAAGAAGAAGAAGAAAAAGAAGAAGAAGAAGTGACTAATTAATTAATTAATTAATTAATTAATGAAATGTGCCTAAATATGGAAATAATGGTTTGAATAACATACACAAGAGCAGATCTGTTTAATAAATAGGGACAAGGTATTTTGCAAAAGTGATATCGCCACTCTGTAGATATTGTTACGGCTATTGGATTTAATTTATTTATTTTTTATTGTTAAATCCAAATTTGTCATTTAGGGTTTAATAATCATTAACTGGGAGATTTTTTCTAGAAAATTTCAGGCTGACCACTTTAACTAAACAAGTTTTTGACCTTGGCTTGGTTACCTCTTTATCTGACCTTGCTTCAGATTGATAAACAGGTCTTTAACACTATTGGTTAATTTCAAGGATAACTTTTATTTTTAGTTCTTGGGGTGTAGGAAATATCTAGAATACGTGACTTTTTGAAGGCAGTCTCTTTCTGTGACCTTCCATGAACCTCTATCAATTTCTAGAAAATCACGTGATCACTTGTTTACTTAAGAAAAACAAGTATAAGAACTGTTGTTTGGGATAGAACAAATCAGTAGAATCTCTGGGCTGTAAAGTTAATAGTTGTGTATTCATGTTTGAGTTGTAATTATAATTATCTTGTTCTGGACTTTGAGTCAATTCGTTGGAAAAGAAGAATTATTCTATTTATTTGGAAAAAGGACATGTGTTTCATAATTTCATCTGGATGATATTAAAACAAGAACTGCATCACGTGACATTGTCAGCCATTTTGGATTACATCGTCAAGATTCGAACCTGTAACTATTAGAACATTTATTTATCAGGACTCTTGCAATTCCATTAGTGGATTATTTTGTGAATTCTATATTTGTTGAATTTGATTCTTTAAAACCGTAAGTTTATTTATTTTATTTAAATAATTGTACTTAATTAAAATTATTGTTAAAGTTTTACAAGCTTGTTAGTTTTCACTCTTTCTGTGTTGCTGCTTATTCGAGCCTAAGCACGTAACAATATAAAGTTTCTTTCACTGATATATTTCATCATTTCACTGAATTATATAATAAATACCTATAGCAACGCAAGCATTGTATATCTGGCAACACGCATTCAAACGAATTTTAATGTGACTAGAGCTGACGTGAATACCAAATTTTGATATCTTAATATCGGTTAAATGTATTCATACGGCATTAAGCTACTCGTCGATATTAATAAAACCCTAAAATCCACATTTTTGTCTCATTGTCTACTTCCGTATTTACCGCCACCAATCCCAACCTCCCACCTACACCAAGACTTATTGGAAACTTCGTGAACTCTTGTCATACAAATCTACTTACAAAAATTATATCTCAAGGGTCTTACGTAATTATGTGGGTTCCTTTTGTGTGTGGGTGTTGTTGTTTTTTCTTCTTCAGTATTACAGATAATGCTCAATCACTGATTAAGACGTACTTATTACAGATAATGTTCAATTACTGATTAAGACGTACTTATTACAGATAATGCTCAATTACTGATTAAGACGTACTTATTACAGATAATTCTCAATTACTGATTAAGACGTACTTATTACAGATAATCCTCAAATTACTGATTAAGATGTTCTGTATGTAAAAAAAAGGCAGTAACTCTAAATTACTCGTTTGGTTGAATGCTTCGTTTTTCTCTCTGAAAATTATCTCGGAAGTGATTTGTTCAAAACATAAATCACACATATATGTGGCTAATTGTACTGAGTTAAATTTAGATACGCTAACTGACACAAAGGTTTGGTTGACTTTCATATGACAAGCCCTTCCATATGTTCTTTTATCAAATTGCCGTATTAAACCTTATATTTTCAAGAACGCCAGGATGGTAAGGAATATAAACTGGCGATGTTATGAGCAAAGTGGCCGTTCAGAATTACGACATTATAAATAAAGTGTGAATACGAGTTTGACTTTCATGTGATTTAACAGGTTTAAAGATGCAGCCTTATAAACTAATTCAGCGATGCATACGTTAAATTTCGCTTAATTTGTTTCTATAACAAAATGATTCAAAGCTTGCTAAGTAAACAAAACGAACAAATCCAAAAACCTGTTTTTCATTCAAGTCTTCTTACAAAAGTAGTCTGCTTCACAATTTTCAAAATGTGTTTAAGCTCTAAACGTGACTATTCTGAATTAAAATGAAAGACATGACCAGGCAGTGTACAGCAGGACACTCGACGTATGCACATCACGATCTTATATTCTGCAGTTTGGAAAAGAATATTTTTTAACAAATGTAAACCTAAATAAAGATAGGCATTTGAGTTCAAGTGCTACTTTTATAGAATGCACAATATAGTATAAAGCCAGGTTTGAGAACAGGAATGTTCTCTGATGCTGGTGCTGCCGCCGGAAGTTGTAAAGAAATCCAAACATGTATTTAATTTCTATACAACTCTGTAAATGTTCATCGTACCTCAAAGCTCTGCAGTACGTATCGGGGCCTGGAGTACGCCCCTCCAGACAGAAGGCTGTAATCCAATGATGATGACGTCCATGTACCCATGCTGGGGTGGGATTTATTTCTAGGAGTCACGAATGTCATGCTCGATCCTGTTGTGTTGTGCAAATCTGTTCGTGATTCTGATCTGGGGCTGGAGCGAGGACTTCCCCGTGGACTAGGCTTGGGGCTATCGCCCTGGACGGACGCCAAGCCCTTCCGACTTTTTGCCTCCACCTGAATAAAAAGAAGAAACAAAAATACACATGATAGAAAGAGTGACAGCAATCGAAAACTGAGGTAATAGCAAAACATGATTTTTCTGGTCTCTCCAATAGTAAAGGTGAAAAATATTTTGAACAGAGGTTTACAGAGTCAAGTAAATAAAGGATGAAACGGAACGAGCGCCTAAAACTTCCAGCAGACGATTTAACATTTTAATACGTGGTTGACGAAGCAAAGTGAAGATGCCCCGTGCTTGCACTATCCAAGAATCGCCATAAAACCATTGGTGCCCCACCTGTAACTGCCAATAAACGTGCAGAAATCCTCCCCCCCCCCAATAAAGACAATCATTTCAAAACTGGGCAAGTTTATAATTTAGAAAAACCTTGGCAGTGACCACTATCAGAGGGAAATATATTTTGTCAAATGGATCGACTTCCACATTTTAAAATGACAATAGTAAGTAACTTTCTATAACGTACCATCAGATAAAATATCGCATTTTTTATGGAATCTGGTGTATATAAGAAATTTGTTTTCTATAATTGAAGGACGCTATGTTTAATCTCGTCCTAATTTTTCGTATATGAACTTGTTTTCATATGTTTACCCTTTTTTCTTTTTTCTCCTACGATCTTGTATTACTATATGTTTGTGTTGTTTGGAAGGGTTACTAATTTACAAATATTTTTTTCTCAACTGTTGATCTTTACATTTTTAGATCAGCACTAAACAGCCCTGCATTCTGCTAAAGTGCCGATAAATCCCATGAATGCTATACACCTATTACAATTTAGGGAAAGTGAGTGTCGCTAATAACAACCGTACTTCATTTGGCGAAATACTCCTTCAAGATCCCAGCATAAGTGCTTTCTGGATATTTAAACTTACTGTTCTAACTGACTATATCGCTGGATTTTGGTGGTACCCCATCGTTTTAGATTAGTAGACGCAGATAAGCTGTCTAAAATTATTTAAAATATATCGGTTTACGCAAAGTATGCTGCTTTACTTGTCCGCGTCGCCATCTCGAGAAAACTAGGACACAACAAGATTCATATCATTGATATTTAATTAATATAACGCATACAAGCACTCGCTTTCAAAAAATCAAACCCAAAAATATTCTCTAAACTACTGATGAAACTCGTAAAACATTCAGATGTGGCCACCTTTATCTAAGAACAAATCCTGCTAATGTTGAAAACGTTTACTTCATTAGAAGGTTAGTTCTCGTGTTTCATTCGTGAGTAAAGTCGTCTATTCAGGCACGGGCTGAAGATCATAAAACTCTGACCCAGAGTTTGAGATTGAGTTTCAACAAACAGCCAGTCAGAAACTAACTTTCAATAATAACGTAATTTATGGTTGGTCCAAACAAAATCTTATGCTCCAAAGTTTATAATTTCCTGACCTAGTCCCAGTTTCTGCAAACATCTCAAAATGTGTTTATTAATCTGAGAGTTTTAAATGTCTTACTTACTGCTTGTTTGGTAACCATGACTTTATTTTAATTCTTCATAGAATATTCAACTGGCATCGGGGGATTAAAATACACTAATTCGTGGCTTGAATCTTATATAAAGGAGTCGTGCCTTGAAGGAGCCATGTCTTTCTCTCAGGATTTTTTTCTCTCCATCTGTTAAATTTTAAAGGTAATTTGATTCTGCATCCTTTCATAACCTGCCTCTTACAAAATATTGATATTATATGAAATGTGGAAAACAATATAACATAAAATCTCAATATGAGGAGCAATATTGATCATTTTAGTGAAACCGGGGCCAAATCCAGATTTTTGCATATTAACTTTATTCAAATTTATGTAAATGTTTATGTTTATGTAAATTTATGTACTCTTGGTGAAATGATTTGTGTGGGGAAAAAATATAGGAAATTGTCGTTGCAAACCTATCAGTGGCATTGCGGATATAAAGCCGTGGGCATTTTGATCATCATTCTAACAGAACCTAAAGATGGAACTGTACAATCGACAAGTATGCAGCTGTCCATATGCAAGCAAACAAATACAAGAATAGCAATCAATGCAACAAATACAGTGAATGAATAATTGAATGAACAAAACAGAATGCGCTCAACCTTTGCCAACAACAAGCATATCCTTTTGGTTATAAGCGTACAAATATTCTTTTTGGAAGGGGTGAGATGCGGAGAGGAAGGAGTTTGCATGGTAATTGTTTGAAATAAATGCAGAAAGAGTTCAGTTATGAACCATCAGACAGTAAAGTAATATTGTCCTTGTCAAGGTCATTCATTGGTGTTTATCTACATTCGTATGCATATATACCATTAAGAAAGTAAGTATCACTTGTACAAGATTTGGAAAATCAAACTAGTACAAACTTAGTATTCGATACGCTGTTACATTTACCTCCACCACGAGTCAAGTGGATGAAATGTTTTATTAAAATTATGGGAGGTGTCTTCTCAGCAAGGTAAATTAACCTTTGTACAATCTATGCTTTGTGAATATTAAAACTTCTGCAGTTACTAGACTTTGGTGATAGTGTACCCAACGTTGTAGCTATATATACAAATGTTATTCAACCATACCAAAAATGGCCCTGAACTATGTATATAGAAAATAACACACCGCATCATACAATCACCGCACGGCAATTTATCGATTATATCAATGAAATATTCATGACAATGAATTCCGTATTTTTGGACATATTTATTTGGTCCATGTGTCCCCAAAACTGATTAAAACATCTATATTATTATTATTATTATTATTATTATTATTATTATTATTATCCAGGTGCCGTTGCAGGTAGGGATATACATATGAATATGGAGAAAGACATCACATGCATGTCAAGTGAGGACATTTATTTCGTCTGAAATTTGTTTTTCATCCGACAAGAAAGAAATCTGCAAGATTCACATTGGTGACGATACTGGTTTATGGATGATCATGATGATGGTAACTTTATCTTACAAATCATTGACGATGTAAGCGGCCTTGTCTGGTTAACAAGATTCATTCAGTTATAACTATATGCGGAAGTACAAAATATTAAGGTCTGTGAAATTAAAATGATCGTTCGCATGCAAACAAAATCATCCCCTTACCTTTAAAAAAATGTTCATTAACCTCTCTTTAAAGCCGAAAATACTTTTAAATGAGTCAAGAAACTCGGCTGATGATGTCATACGAAAAGAAGGCGTAAAACAATTTAGCAGTAAAATGTAGCTATCCCACGATTCCGCTGACCTCGTTTTTCCGCATGAATGAGATGTCCAGGACACAATATGAACTGGAAAAAAACATATCTACTTTTCACAATGTCTATTACTACCTGACTCCGGTCTACTAACATGTTATATTCCACCTATCTCCTGTCTTCTTTCCACAAAATCTATTCCGTCCGACTCCTGTCTACTTTCCACAATGTCTATTCTACCTGTCTCCTGTCTTCTTTTCACAAGGGCTATTCCACTTGTCTCTTGTCTACTTTCCACAAGGTCTATTCCACTTGTCTCTTAAATACTTTCCACAATGTCTATTCCACCTGTCTCCTGTCTATTTTCCACAAGGTCTATTCCACCTGTCTCCTCTCTTCTGTACACAATGTATATCCCACTTGTCTCTTGTTTATTTTCCATAAGGTCTATTCCACTTGTCTCCTCTCTGCTTTCCGCGAGGTCTACTCCACTTGTGTCTTGTTTACGTTCCACAAGGTCTATTCCATCTGTCTCCTGTCCGCGAGGTCAATGACTACCTGACTCTTGTGGAAAAGTCTAGACTCTACCACTAAGTGACTCTTAACTACTTACCACATCTTCCATTCCTACCTTACTCTGACTACATTCTACAAGATCTATTCCTACCTTATTCCTGACTACATTCCACGAGGTCTATTCCAACCATACTCTGACTACATTCTACAAGGTCTATTCCTACCTTACTCTGACTACATTCTACAAGGTCTATTCCTACCTTATTCCTGACAACATTCTACAAGATCTATTCTTACCTTACTCCTGACAACATTCTACAAGATCTATTCCTACCTTATTCCTGACTACATTCTACAAGATCTATTCCTACCTTATTCCTGACTACATTCTACAAGGTCTATTCCTACCTTACTCTGACTACATTCTACAAGGTCTATTCCTACCTTACTCCTGACAACATTCTACAAGGTCTATTCCTACCTTACTCTGACTACATTCTACAAGGTCCATTCCTACCTTACTCCTGACTACATTCTACAAGGTCTATTCCTACCTTATTCCTGACAACATTCTACAAGGTCTAATCCTACCTTACTCCTGACAACATTCTACAAGATCTATTCCTACCTTATTCCTGACTACATTCTACAAGGTCTATTCCTACCTTATTCCTGACAACATTCTACAAGGTCTATTCCTACCTTACTCCTGACTACATTCTACAAGGTCTATTCCTACCTTACTCTGACTACATTCTACAAGGTCTATTCCTACCTTATTCCTGACAACATTCTACAAGGTCTATTCCTACCTTACTCCTGACAACATTCTACAAGATCTATTCCTACCTTATTCCTGACAACATTCTACAAGGTCTATTCCTACCTTATTCCTGACATCATTCTACAAGGTCTATTCCTACCTTACTCCTGACAACATTCTACAAGGTCTATTCCTACCTTACTCCTGACTACATTCTACAAGGTCTATTCCTACCTTATTCCTGACAACATTCTACAAGATCTATTCTTACCTTACTCCTGACTACATTCTACAAGGTCTATTCCTACCTTACTCTGACTACATTCTACAAGGTCTATTCCTACCTTACTCTGACTACATTCCACGAGGTCTATTCCTACCTTACTCCTGACAACATTCTACAAGGTCTATTCCTACCTTATTCCTGACTACATTCTACAAAGTCTATTCCTACCTTACTCTGACTACATTCCACGAGGTCTATTCCTACCTTACTCCTGACTACATTCTACAAGGTCTATTCCTACCTTAGTCCTGACTACATTCTACAAGATCTATTCCTACCTTACTCCTGACTACATTCTACAAGGTCTATTCCTACCTTATTCCTGACAACATTCCACGAGATCTATTCTTACCTTACTCCTGACAACATTCTACAAGGTCTATTCCTACCTTACTCCTGACAACATTCTACAAGGTCTATTCCTACCTTACTCCTGACTACATTCTACAAGGTCTATTCCTACCTTACTCTGACTACATTATACAAGGTCTATTCCTACCTTACTCTGACTACATTCCACGAGGTCTATTCCTACCTTATTCCTGACAACATTCTACAAGGTCTATTCCTACCTTAGTCCTGACTACATTCTACAAGATCTATTCCTACCTTACTCCTGACTACATTCTACAAGGTCTATTCCTACCTTATTCCTGACTACATTCCACGAGATCTATTCTTACCTTACTCCTGACTACATTCTACAAGGTCTATTCCTACATTACTCCTGACAACATTCTACAAGGTCTATTCCTACCTTACTCCTGACTACATTCTTCAAGGTCTATTCCTACCTTATTCCTGACAACATTCGACAAGGTCTATTCCTACCTTACTCTGACTACATTCTACAAGGTCTATTCCTACCTTACTCTGACTACATTCCACGAGATCTATTCTTACCTTATTCCTGACTACATTCTACAAGGTCTATTCCTACCTTATTCCTGACAACATTCTACAAGTTCTATTCCTACCTTACTCTGACTACATTCTACAAGGTCTATTCCTACCTTACTCTGACTACATTCCACGAGATCTATTCTTACCTTACTCCTGACTACATTCTACAAGGTCTATTCCTACCTTATTCCTGACTACATTCTACAAGGTCTATCTCTACCCGACTCTTGATATTAGCTAAGGAAATAAAAATGCACCTTACAAAAATAAGAAAGTTTGAGGGTTGTTATTATTGTGCATGCATACTGCAGTTTATTTGGCCGCTTAAGGTTTTGTGACTACTATTTGTGGCTATATGTTTAATACCTGTAGAAATCGAACAGTCGACATCTATATCTTCATTCTTTGAATATACTGCAAACATGTATATCATATAAAAATGTGTTTTTAAAAATAAAATAAAAAACGTTTAAAACAAAGTCTAAAAACATTGACATACACGTATTTTTACTATTTTATCAGCATACAAATTTCTTGACGTAACTTGTACTGGTCACAATTACTAATGAAACCATGTCCACAAAAAAAAAACGTTGTGGGAGAAGTCTAAAGAAAATGTAAAGCAGGGTCTCAAACTCAAATCACAATGAGAGCCAGATGAGGATTAGTACATTCGCATCACATTTTCATACAGCGATACAAACGTGTTGTCAAAAGTGAAAAGAAAATGAAGACTAACATTGTATGATATTATGTTAAGTGGCGAGGAATTATATGCTCATCTGAAGTTTTATCAAAAATTGCTGGCTGTGAAGAAGAAAAAAAAAATGCATTATTAACTATTTTACAAAATCCGGGTGTTGTTGCGGGACGGTGGAAATAACTTCAAGGGCTGCATGTTTAAAACCCTTCTGTAAAACATACTCCATGAATTTCAGTGACAAAAATAAACCTAATGTAACAGAAACAACAGTCAAATTCACTTCGTAATTTTTTCAATGTACCTTGGAAATGGACGCATCACTGTCGTCTATCTGACTAGTTCAATGGTGGGGTTCGAAAATGTACCCTTTTGGCAAGGCCAAATTAAAGACGAATAAAATGGAAATGGTGCTCTGGAATACAATCCTGGGGATGGGATACATAAAGTAATGGAATGGGGTGGGGTGGGTTTGTTAAATAACTGCAGGAACTCCCGCCACTTTAGGTCGATCAGCCTTTCAGGTCTCGAGTCTAATACCGTAACCATTCGAGTCACCGCGGATCGGCCTGAATACAGTAATTTGGAAATGTGATATTATCTTGAAACTAGTGTTGTCGGATTTCCCCCACTGATTACGGGTTATCGTAAGAATACTGACGTCAAAGGTTTTCAGATTCCTTGCGCCTGGATATATATATATATATATATATATATATATATATATATATATATATATATATATATATATATATATATATATATATATATATATATGAGCAGCAAAAGAAAATATAATGTCAGCAAGTTGTAAATAAGTTGTAAATAAGTTGTAAATAAGTTGTAATGTCAGCAAGATGTAAACAAAGATTTTCATTGTTTCTTTATTTATGGTTTAGCAAGATGTAAACAAAGATTTTCATTGTTTCTTTATTTATGGTTTAAACCTATGTATAAAATAGTAAACTTATGGCGGCCTTTTTCCTTGAAGTGATAACGTAATTAAATAAGGCATAAAACACTGATATTGAAATCTTATAGTTATACAGAAGTAAGCTGTTCATACGACTTCGAGCACGAACATATGAATGGTCGTACAGACCAACATTTGAAGCTGACCATTCCGTTGCGCATTGTGATGGTCATCATACAGCCATCAAAAATGTGTGTATGTGTATGTGTATGTGTTATTCGAATTTTTCACGTAGTTTTAAGAATATTTCAGTCATGTCGTTACGATATCAGCAGGGGCCCCCAGTGGCCGAGTGGTCTAAAGCGCTGTCCGTTACGGATCACTACCATCTCACCTCTGTCTGCGTGGGTTCGAGTCTCAGATTCAGCCAATGTGGGTATGTGAGAAAGCTTGCCAGTAGCTTCTCGTGGGTCAGTGGTTCTTTCCGTGGTTTTCCGGGTTCTCCCTCCACCATTAATACTGGCCGCCATGTATAGCCTATCGTTTGCTTAAAACATGGCGTTAAACCATAAAAACAAAACAAAACAAACGATGTCTACAGTGAGGCAGTTTAGAGTGATGTCTAGCACTGGGGCATCATGCTGCATACATGTAGCGCGTAATGTCCCACCAAGTCACATTATAATGACACCAGGCCGACCAGTCCTAATACTAACCTCTTAATGCTGAGAGCCAAACGAGGCAGCTGTTAGTACAATTTTTTGTCTTTGGTAAGACTCTCCCGGGTATCTAACCAACGCCACTGGTAACTCTAAACTTATATTGTGCTATAACTGTTACCTCTGAAACCTTTCCCACAAGTGGTTATCCGCGTATTATACTTGTTTTGTTGGTTTATTCTTTATCGCCGACATTACAAGTCACATTACAAGTCATCGTGGGAAAGATGCGTATACGTTGCACAACTGGAATATCTTCTAGAAATACTATTCCCCACTGAATATACTTTTGTACAGGTGTTCTCTACAATTACCAGTAAAACAGTAAACAAAATTCCTTTTGGTGATAAAAAAGTTAACCACGGGTGTCATACTCGGTATTTTCTGCTAAAAGGCAACAGGTTGGTTTTAAGTTACATTTAATGTGTAGTCAAAGAATGGAGATTGAAATTTTTAAATTCTTGTCTGAAATAAAACAATGGTCTTGAGGAAAGGATTCACATAGCCCTACTAGCTGGTCAAACAAAATCGGCACAGCAATTAACTCGAAGCGGTGTAACAAGCTGTTGATTAAGTCAACCTAACACAGTGACGTCCAATTTGCTATTGAAATGCATTGTGTCCGGAATTACCAAAATGCGTATCTTACGCCAGAATCTGCGTTGTGGCTTATAAGATAATCGTGTGTATCGATTTCAATTACTATAGATGTTGGCCTTGGCTTGGTGCCTTCAGACATAGCATCACGTTAAAATTATTTAGTACATATGCAACTTAAGTACATTGTCCAGGGACACATCATGGTAGCTGTCCATAAAATATGAGTGCAAAACAATCGAAATGTTTCCCAGAGTAAGTTTTATTTACAGTTACATGGTTAAACATATGCCTGGAAAAGCTTAAAATGCTGGAGCTACTGAGGGCTTCTTCACCAAGAGGTCCATCCAACAAACCACCAACGACCTGGTAAACTTCCCACATCCGGCAGGGGAAGGGAGCGATACTCGTAAATATTCCATTACACCCCGGTTTATGTGGCTCAAGGAAACAGCCTTCTGTTTTGTTGTGTTGAAGCTAACCATTGAAACACGGCAGCTCTCACTGTTTCGACTTTAGTAATATTATTTTGTATCTTAAAACAACGACCGCTTGCACCGAACCCTAATCTAATCAAAAACTGTGCAAAGAATAAGTTTAAATTTGACAATTTGGAAACCTGAGGGGTTTTAATAGACTTTTAAAAAAAAAAAAATCCATAGAGAAAAAAAGAGATAATAAATGGACAATAAGACCAACAGGAATAATGTACAAATCCACGTGGGATTCTTAATTTGGTATACTTACTTTAAGAAAAATGCTTACAATGTATTAAATATGTTGTTACCTACTGAACAACATCCATCATCAAAACTCATTACCAGTGTTCTAATCACGACATACAGAACCCACATCTCATATTGTACGACATACAGAACCCACATCTCATATTGTACGACATACAGAACCCACATCTCATATTGGGACTTCTTTACTGATGAACGCTGCCTCAAAAACAAACAAGAACAAAATAAAAAATTTAAAAAAATCAATCCGTCATCTCCTATTAGAAACTTATCATCCAGTGTGCAGAATGATAAAAACTTTTCCCATGGAGAAAAGTATTTAGAAAATCAGTTAGAATATATGTGGCAAGTATAAATCAAAACATGTGTGATCTTCTTACTTGGAATACAGCCATAGTGCACTTATTATCCGAGCTTAAACATGATCAGGTATGCAAGCATTATGCCTCTCTGTCCCTTTTAATAGCATATACCGGTCTTTTACGATGTTCTAGTAATAGTAAGGACAGTATAGCACTGTATATATTCAGGGCTTTATCGAGTGTGTGTGTGTGTGTGTGTGTGTGTGTGTGTGTGTGTGTGCGTGTGTGAAATGAGGGTCCCTTCCCCGCCGTAAAAAACATCAACAAAGGTACACACAAACAAACGTGCAGTAACTTAGTAACTTTTCACCTGAAATTTTATCATCTAAAGTTAGAAATACACACACATTATATATATATATATATATATATATATATATATATATATATATATATATATATATATATATATATATATATATATATATATATATATATATGTATATATATATTGGGGGGGGTTAGAATGCACAAAAAGTTATATACATGTAAACAAAAACAGAAACGTACATGTTTATCTCTAGATTTTTTAAGCAAGCCATTTTTGAAGAGATTCCAGGTCAGTGACCCTTTGCGCACCTTACAATCTACCGTCACAATAATGGATTTTGATCACGATGTGTGTATAGTAAAAGAAAACATACACACAAAGATGTGTGAACAAACATAAGTTATATGCTTCATCTTTACATATGTGCAATCCTTTTACGTATAGATTAGTAAAATGTTTAACTCACAACAACTCTGCTCTGGGGACACGGCATTAGAATCCTGGCGACACATAACACATTACTGCAGAACATATGGGAGTAACGGACAGACAGACGGGTGAAAGACATTACGTTGAAAGAGACAGACACATAGAAAGACAATAAGATAAGTGTGGTTACCATTACAGATGCAGAGTGGCTGGAGCCCTGTGGAGTTATTTCCAGGGCCGGGACGACAGTTTTTTCATACTGGATTTGGTTGATCTGTTTTCCGACATGAGTCCTGCAGTATACCTCCTTGTCATACGTGCCGTTCGCGTCGTTACGGTAAAACGTCTGCATTGTTAGAGGAAGACCGCAAATCCTACACCTGAAACATTGTTTATGGAAAAGGATCCCAACGTTAACTTGTTCCTTAGGATAAACTCTCCTATAACACCGGTAACACGGGTCTACGGAGTCCGGGGCAGCATTCCTCTCATATTTGAATTCATACAGTGTCGCTCGCTCGTAGGAAAAAGAATATTTATATGTTCCATCTTGTCCTTTCTCCTCGTGTACCTGGATCTGTAAATCTGGATCTGACTCCATTTTGAGAGTAACACAGATATTTCGTAAATCCGGAATCACGTCACATTGTGAGCATTACTGGCTAATGCTAGCACATACTAGCATTTATCACAATTACACTACTACAGGTAAACAATTTTCTCATATGACCTACATACCATTAGCGTCATACGAGGCCCCGTAACCAGTGTTAGAAAGTTGAGGTTTACCTGTGTAATCTATTTATAGTAAGTACACCTGCACATGAGAAGAAAACGTTACCTCGGGTAAACAAAAAAGATGGTCATTTCACATAAGCTGTTTATTGGTCTTGCTGAGGCACCAAACCAACGGGGGTGGGGTATTTTTTTCCAATACTGTACTCCCTAATTGTGTGTGGTGGTATCATAGATGCCTATTTAATTTTACATCGAATTGCATTGAAACTAATGAATTTAAACTGGATTCTAGCAATTGAAGGAAATGACATTATGTCTGTTCTTGATCATAAACATTGACAAAATCTGTATTACAATGCCTCTTACAAAATTTATATTACAATGCCTTTCACAAAATTTGTATTACAATGCCATTCACACAAAAAAATAAACAGATAATACATATATAACATGTATGCATGTTCACAAATGAGATTTCAACTTGTATGTTTTACACAATCCGATTGGGTAGGAATGTATCTTAAATGCTGCAACTTAGTAGAACACTATTCTCTCTCTCTCTCTCTCTCTCTCTCTCTCTCTCTCTCTCTCTCTCTCTCTCTCTCTCTCTCTCTCTCTCTCTCTCTCTCTCTCTCTCTCTCTCAGCCGATACAAGAGTCTGTGGAAGTATTTAATTTCTACAAGAATTAGTCACACAGATTTTATTGCCGATGGAATGCGCTGAATCCAGGCATGTAAATACCTTTCAAAGGTTCGATAACGTAAAATAATTGTATACTGTAATTTTTTGTTGTCTGTTTTTTCTTTTTAACAAATCGCATTATACATTTGTGCTATTTACAAAGTTTCCAAATGATGCCATACACCTTTAAACGTCCGTTCAAATGAAATTCATCGTTCTTTATAAAAAAAACAAATTACTGAAACTACGAAAATGACTTTATATTACAATAGTCTTTTTCTAATTGCCAGGGAAAACATTTTTGTGCTACAGAGAGTGCTTTCAGTGGAAACACGAGAAGGAGATCCAACACATCAATTACAAGAAAAGGCATGAGTGCTCCAGAGAGCCATCTTCGCTAGCCAGTATTAGATATGATGGCCCTACCTACGCAATGGCGTCTCGAGCAGATATTTCTGTGCATCAGATTTGTGAATTTTATTGGATGCGTCGGCAACCACCGCACCAAATCAATTAATTTGTTCAAATCTGAATAATGTTCCTACATGATCGAGGCAATAGCAGCACACAGCTTGAATGTACCTATAAATAAGCAAATTTTCACTGTTTGCACAAATACGTTTCATTCAAATAGATATGTAACAACTTCACTCTGACACGTAGTCATACTTTCGATATTAAACTTACAAAGTATCCCTTATAAGTCAGCCTTTACAATTTTCTGATGATGTACAATGCACCACGCTATCGATTTGTTGGCTATTGGTTTGTTGGCATTACATACTAAGGGAGGCAAATTATGACATCCAATAAATGTCGCTAGGACAAAGTACCAATATGTCTGTGTTTGATCCGCCAAAGTGTAGATAGGGTTATCATATCGGAACCTTGGCTAGTGAATATGTCCGAGAGCAAGAAATTATTAATCTGATAATTCGTTTCTGAATGTAAGTTCTACGAAATCCGATTTCGCATCTCCTACCATGGTTTCTGTACATATAGATGCTTCGAAAAATAGAGACAATGTTAGAACTTGCTGTTGCAATGCCTAATGACACCATACATGTACCGTTGCCTGATAAAGCTACCGTTTTTACCGCCGACATTATATCCATACTCAAATCTTTGCACTGCATTGAAACAAACCAAGATTAAGCTTTGTCTTCTTTTTAGTTTGACAATATAAGAATCGCAAAACATACAATTCGATAACCCGTCAATATAAGAATCGCAAAACATGCAATTTGATAACCCGTCAATATAAGAATCGCAAAACATGCAATTCGATAACCCGTCAATATAAGAATCGCAAAACATGCAATTCGATAACCCGTTAATATAAGAATCGCAAAACATGCAATTCGATAACCCGTCAATATAAGAATCGCAAAACATGCAATTCGATAACCCGTTAATATAAGAATCGCAAAACATGCAATTCGATAACCCGTTAATATTCCAGATCTTACAGAAACACGGTTTTCTTTTGGTCTGGAAAGTTTATTCTGTAGGGTTGGCTGCATATCCACATTAGTTCTGAGAATAATGAAAAGGCAGATAAAAAATAAATTCAAAGACACCTTGCATATATAAACCTGTTTCCGAATGGAAGATGGTATAATTGAGCATTTGTTTCATACATGAAAAAATATGTGGAACAGAAAATCCACAAACAAGTTTCGGAATATCAAATCTGTCCCTGAAGATTGGCATCCCTCGTACAGAACACATAGAGGAAATATGATGTTGTACTGATTTGACTTGGGCTCACATACCTGACCCGTTTATATCTCCGATGGTTGAACCTCGATCATGAATGCCACAGTCAGTGTCCACTGACAATGCAACACATTTTTACTGTGTGTGAATTTCACCTTGCGAGACAAAACTTTTCTTTGAGTGTCAATTCGGTGAATGACGTTTACAATGACGATAATTTTTAGAGCGGATGTTGTTTATATAACAATCGTTTGATCGCATCATTTAAGACTACCATTTTTACCTTTATCTGTTATTTGATATACCTTAAACATCTTGACCTTTTAGCTTTTGGCTTTATTGTGCATGCATCTTTTACTCTTTTTCTGGGAGAGGAGAGGCGAAGGGTCAATAATTTATATTCACATTGACTCTGAAGCATCATATAGTCAGTGTTGTGTCGACGTGTTAGTGACCCTTACTACATATGCCCACTTTTGACGATTCTAAATCTTTATTTGGAATCAGACGAATATGCGGGAGTGTCGTGCAATCTCATGTCATCAATTCCACCTTTGCACCCATTTTTATTTAGTGTTAGCATTTAAAGAAATTTAAGGAAGATTCTCAAATAACTATTCTGGTGGATTAAATTATGATATTCCAAGCTAAGTACGTAAATCATCACTCGGATTTTGCAAATGAGAGGTCTTGGTATCATTAATATATATTGCAACTTAAATTACTTGGAACTTCTGGACCAATTCAGACCCCACGCATAGATATTCAGACCATGTGAACGATATCAAGAAGTTGTCGACACAACTTTAAACAACGTGCAAGGCTGCAGATATAAAGGGCGAATCCAGGAATATTGTAGTTTTTGTGTTTTGCTTTGTTTGTTGTTGTTTTATTGTTAAGGTTTTTTTTTTGTTGTTTTTTTTTTGGGGGGGGGAGCGGGAGATGTGGGGTACGACGTAAACAACTAGGCAAGGAGTCTGGGATGGAATCTCTCACGGGGAACCAAGGGACGAAACTCTCTGAAACTCCAGTATTTTAACGTTCAAAGGGTATACCTTTAAGCATCCAATTCTTAATAAAACTTTTTCTAGGAAACATTTTAGTAGTTTCAAGCTCATTTTCGAAAAGGAATGGAAGATGTCGTGGGGCGCCACCTCGACCCACTTTCCTTATCCCACGATTCTCATCCTCGATAACGCGTGACAATATACCATCAACATTACAAGCGAACATACTCTCATAAACCAAAAGAAGTTTACAGTCTACTAGTCCTTCCAATTAAAATAAACGCCCTTGAAAATGAGTAAATAGTAAATGTTCTGATACAACTAACAAATGAAATATATCTCTGAAATTGCTGGCGAAAGTTGTCAGTTTGGTGATAACTTGCTAAACGTTTCTGGAATGGTGGGTGGACGGGGAATCTATTTGTACGATTGTAGTGTTACTTAAATTTATTTTGAATTTCTTTTGACTAAGAAAAACATCACCTGATCATGCTTAGGTTATTTTCTTCTTTTTCTTGGATAGCTTATTATTCTGGTTGTAGAATATTAGACCTGGGTTACTTCAGGAAGTAGACTAATGTTGTGCCCATACATTTTTTTATCTTCATAAAATACTGATGGGCACAAGATGAAAGTAACTTTAGGCTCGGAGTTTTCATGTTAAAATGTCCCAATGTGCACAAGAGGAATTTAACATTAGTCCTTAAAATGATGTTTGCCGTTAGTGTTCATAATTTTGCGGTCCTGTTAGGATTAAATTTTTAGTAAAATTAATAAAGATTGATATTTTCTTTGAATTGTATTAAAGTAATGAGTTTCTAAAATATATTAAAGGTAATTTCACTTGTTTTTGAAGTACAACTATACAGAATAGAAAGGGTTGCTGAGCAAGTGGAAATTAGGCAATGTATATCGATGTGTTGTGTAGAAGAAGCAAGATACTAAAGCTTGCCAATGTATTAGTTGTGTGGAAGCATATAACAAAAATACATAATACATGAATTTTGCCTAGCTACAGTTCTAAGTACCAACAGTAAAAATATGTCTCTGACCTAGAATTGGCATAGGTTCAATTCGGTTAATGAAGGTGAAGTAAGATTTCTCTAGACGATACAGAAACAAGATGGCTTCCAACTAACGGCTAACCATATTTGGTGTGACGACGCGAAACGAATATAAATAAACTATAGAGTAGGTCTTATGACGTAAGATAAATTGGTTTCTGCCGGTCGAAACTAGTTTATACCTGAAAGTAAGTCAACATCTTTTCTGACTGATGCATGGGGGTATGATCTCTGACCCTGACACTATAAATACAGATGCGCGATCAGGTCAGATTAGTTCTCCATGTCAGCAGAGAATGAATGTTTGACTCTTAATTTCAGGTAAGGACAATGTATATGTTTTATACCTATTTTAAGAAATAAGTATTTTTAATGCTTGAGATTTTAATGGTAAAATTCTTTTGTGTGTAACATTACTATTGAATTCTTTTATTTATAATATATTGTAATAGAATGTTTTATGTTCATATTTAATTATATTTATGTAAGTTTATGGTAAAGGTTGAATTAGCTACCAACTTCATACTTTGATTTAATGTTGAAATAAAGTATTTCTTAAGTAAGAAAGAGTAATATCTAGCAATATATTCTAAATCAATATTCTACTTTAAGATAAGTAAAATGTATTCTTTAAATTAATTGTTGCATTAATTACAGTTATTATATTTCATACTTTTGCTATCTTGAAATTGATTGAGAATTAACTATTGTATAATATTCTAAGGTGCAGAAGTTATACGAATAAATGAAGTTGGAAAGCTTAATAGGAAAATGTAATATGTATTTCATGAACTTTTATTATAAAGCTTTTAGATGTGTTTCTAGAATGTAGTAATATATATGTGTGTTGATTATTTAAATAAAGTTCTCCATGTCAGCAGAGAATGAATGTTTGACTCTTAATTTCAGATGTAGTGTAGCTGTTTTAACATCGTGGCGCTCTCTTTAAGAGAGCATGACTTCTTTCTTCTTTCTCTCTCTCTCTCTTACCATGGATATAGACGTTCCCCAACTTACGAGTAATTCCTTCTCATAGCAAGAAATGAGAAGAAGGTTATGTAAAGCTAATAATAACATACATAACAGAAACATTTACATAACAGTCCTACTAAACACCGCAAAGTCAGACAAAGGCAGACAAAGGCAGGCAAAGTCTGTTTACTTTTGTTTTACTTGTATATATTCGTATATTAACTTTGTTTTGATATATAAATATTTAAAAAGCATTATACAGGACGGGTAACGTTCACCTGAACACGCGATTTTCGAAATTTAAGATTACCAAACTTTCATAGACATCGAAGACAGAAGAGGAGAAACAAAATCTCTTCAGCAAATTCCTAAGTGCAAGCACTACAAGTGTTTCATGATTGACATCTTCGGATGGGAAATACACTGTCCATAAGGACCCAAACGTAGCCAAGAAGCCAAATCAAAGGACACGATGCAGGTCTACAAAGACACGAAGCAAGTGAACAGTAACATAATGTGAGGTTTGGTAATCGTAAATTTCGGAACCGGCGTGTTCAGACAAAAGTTACATCACGAATATATGATTATGAATGTTAATAATATTATATAATGTATACGAGTATGTACAAATAAAACAAAATTAAACAGACTTTTCCTGCCTTTGTCTGACTTTGTTCTATTAAATGTACGTATGTACCAATTTTACTTTCAAATAACATTAAATCACGCTTTTTAAATATTTAAATATCTAAACAAAATTAATATAGTATAATATATACGAATATGTACACATATGTCTCTCTCTCTCTCTCTCTCTCTCTCTCTCTCTCTCTCTCTCTCTCTCTCTCTCTCTCTCTCACACACACACACACACACACACACACACACACTGGTATACTAAAAGAACATCAAACATAGGGTGGAGTTGTTTAAGTGATAGTTGTTGAAGACTAGAAATACAAAGCTATACACATAAAATCATAGACGTTTGCAATGATTCAACAGTATCTTTGTTTCGGGGAGATTAGGGTGAACCTAATATGGGCTGTTGGGAGGGTAACTAAAATGTTTAACATTGACCACTCTTCTTCAATTTTCTTTGTCGAGCTCTTCTCATAACCATCGCTGTATATTCTTACTCTCTCTTGAGACAAGCTTGTTTCTCCACATATATTCTTCTAATAAATACAGTTGCCTCTTTCCTGTCATTAATAGTCAAATTGGCTATGTCAACGATCATAATTGTTTGGATTACATAATATATTTGAGGTCGGTTGAGCTGTGTACACTCAACATAATCATGAGCACAAAAGAGGTAGACGTGTCTCGATATTAGTCTAAAACCGGATCGAAACTGATTTGGAGATTCCACCGATCGGAATGCGTGTCACATAATTCAGTCATGGCGGGTTCTCTATTAACCTATCAAAATACAAATGTTGAACAGTGCAACCACAGTATAACAGGGCTGAAACGTATGACGTTAAGTTGGGGTGGACATTTATTTCATATTTATCTTCAGACTAAAAGTATCTTTGTGCATTTATCGAGTATTATTCCAGAGGAGAATGACTTGGATTCGGATTTGGCTTTCTGCATTTTCTAATCCTCACAAAGGCATCTTGTCAGTACTTCTATCAATAATAATTCCGATTTTAAACCCATACACATAGAGAATAATTTATATACGTAGTGTAGTAGTTGTTTATACAGAATTTTCAAAAAGTCCATTCGGGTCAAGCAGAAATGAACTCAATTTGAATCTGGTTATGAATCACAATGTTATTTTCAAATAAATCACAAGAGACCATTTTTTCTCCTTACTGTGTTACTTCGAATTTCGGGACTAAAATTGGTTTTGTTGATGTTTTTCTGATTGTATTACTTTAAATTTTTGTGCTGGAATGAGTTCTTCTGTTATTTTCTTATGAAAGTTTTCTTGTTTCGTTTTTTATTTTCAGGAGGCACTATAAAGACCTTTGTCCTCTTTCAGACAGTGAAAACAGATATGTTTGCTTTTCTTTCAGCGTCTTTCTCTCGATACAATCACATGTATCCTCACGTTTATCTTTAGAAAATAATCGTGTTGGAAGTGTATACACGAATGAATGTACGTACCTTTTTGAGCAGAAGTGTGGTCTGTTTTGGCTTTTCCAACTGAATGATGTATTCTTTTACGTACGGAGGGGATGAGCGGGATTCTATATGTACGGAGAGAATTAACCCTAGTTCAATCAGTCTTAATTATTCATAGTCATTGAAGACCCTGTTCTTTCAAAGTGACTCTAGAAGCAAAGCGACGGCTACAACGTTTTGTATCATCCTTTC
The DNA here is from genome assembly GCA_030141615.1 of Unio pictorum. Lineage (NCBI taxonomy): Eukaryota > Metazoa > Mollusca > Bivalvia > Unionida > Unionidae > Unio > Unio pictorum. Next base: position 270,579 of record JARLTB010000332.1, read on the forward strand.
ATACCCAGAGACAAGTGTTAGCAAAGTTCACCCAAGCGAGTCCGAAGAGGGCATGATGGATACTTTTCGAACACCATCTGCCCCTGTCCAAGACCGAGATAATCAAGATCGGCCACAAAGAAAGTCATTTGGTACCCCCTGAAAATTATTTTCAGATTCAACCAACACAAAAAGTAGCTTCCCAAAACGTTTGAACCACCGCTTACACTTTACAGCGTCAGATATAAAGTGCTTAAGACCAAAGTCCCAGCAGAGACACCAGTTGCCCTTTTGACAGAAGAGTTGAAACGACAGTATCAACAAAAGTTCAAGATCGTCTGCGACAGTCCATCACTCACCACAGTTTAAAATCTCCTTTCTGGATCAAGTTTAGTGCACCTACGGTATTAACATCGTTCCAATTGTAGACAAAACTCAACACGTCCGAAAATCCAGTGATGAGTTTGACATGATCAAATGAAAACCTACTCTAAATTTGAAACACGTTTCACCCCCTTTTACAAGCAGATACAAAAATAAAAATGTTTTTATTGGTGGATTAACTTACCCTGCATAAAAAAGTATAGTCCAGATTAACAACTATCAAGATCATACGTATTTAACTGTGTCATTGTATTTGCTAAACCTTATACAGAGAAACCAGTTGCATTGGAATGGAAATGATTGTCGAGGAATAACGGCCATTCTCATAGTCATCTAAGGAGATATGCTGAAATCATTTTGGAATACAATGTAATCTCCTTTGAGACCCCGTATGCAGATTTCCTGAAATGCGGACAAAAATTCAAATGTTCTGGCCCCTTTTGATACATTGAATTCTTACCTTCAAGTCATTTGTGGAGATCTCGTGTTTTTGCCCCATTTTCCAGACGGAAAATTGATTCACGTCCATCACCATCAAACCAGTTCGAGGCTATTACCAGTTTCACATCTTTATTGGATTGATATTTTGATGTGACAAATGTAACCCATGATTCGGCAGTTTGGAGCAATATACTCATTGTGGTAAGAGGTGCTGTGACTATTTTAAGCCCAGACCATATATTTCTGAAAGACAAAAGGTGATTGGATGCTCCAGTCGCACGCAAATATTTGCGAGTCCAGCGTGTTACGAGCAACATCTTAGACACTCCTTCTACAACTGGTGATGGACCAGCTACAATCAAATAGGTCTGCGTTTTAGAGCCCGTCTTGAGAGGTGCAGTTGTTCTGAATATTGATAATATAAACAATAAAGGATTGACCTAACGGCCTTTTTAAGGGGTACCAAGAAAAAGAAAGAATTGCTTGATCATTCCCAAAATTTTTGTTCTTATGTTTTTTATCTTTGCAAAACTTGCATAATACGTATAATATAAATAATTTGTTAGACGTATGTTTTATTCTTTTTCACGTATATAAAGCTAAATTTCATTCGTAAAATCGAGTTTTTTTTCGACGTTTAAAAAAATATCTTAACATATGTAAAATTCTTTTTCCACATGTGTTAAATATAGGTTGACTATTGAAGTATGTAGCGCGCACAAAAAATTAGTCTAATTGCTTACTGATTGATCTATTTGACCTGTATGTGACCTTTATTTTTAAATATGTGCATTTGTGTGTTCTTGCCAACACTTTAATACTTATTGAGAAAGTGAAATTCAGCATAAATTAACCTACATGTACCTCTCTGTACTTAGTTCGTAATGTATTCATTGCGTTTTGTGGACCCCTTCATTTTGGTTAATTAAAATATTGCATGTGAAAATATTATTTCACATGTGTAAAAAAAATAAATGCTAAAACGGCTTGAAAAGGTTATTTCACAGTCATAACTTCGGTCGGAGGATAGGGTCAATGTATTAAAAGGATATTAAAATCTGAAGATTCATTTAAGAAAACGCTTTTATTGCATCATATTAGTCAGTGCACATGTCATATTGTCTTATGTCGATTGCATTATTATTATTATTATTATTATTATTATTATTATTAAAAGCAGGCACGAGGTTTTATTTTAATGTCGTCTGCTCTTGAATCCGTATACAAGAAACACATGTTTAGCACGTGATCTGCGTATGTCATTCAAAACGGAAGTATGAATTGTAATATAGTCGGTCGATGACTTGACAAGATGTTTTATCGATATAAAATTTTCATTCACATTCGAAATAGAAAACACTGAATACTGCCAGCGCTTGTATAGTGCAAGTTGTCTACATATTTGAAAAGTAAGATTTTTTTTTCTTTCTTCTGTGCAGTTAAAGGTTTACATTGTCATTCGGTACCATGATGTAAGGTATTTTTGCGCACCCAAGTTTTCCTTCACCAATATTTAAGTAAAACGCATACTGAATTATACCTATTGACGAAAATAAAATACTGTAGTGCTTACCATTTTAAAAGAGGAAATTGTCACCAGAATATTCTGTTAAAAATAATATTAATTTTGGACACACCGATACCACATTCGTGTTTTCGTGACTCGCATTATGTCGGCCATATCTTTAAATAGATGCAATATTTATAAATCAGGCTTTGAAAATGAAATACATTACTTTGGTCTGCTTCGTTCGGCATTAATTAGGTCAGGTTTATAACTGGTTTTGTTATGTTTTGCTAAATAACACAAAACATGGTTTGGTCTAATTACTTTAATGGCTAGATAACAAAGCGAGAGCCAAGAGCTGACCTTAGTGACCTTTTGTAGCAATCATAATGTTAAAACCATATATTTCCACAACTCCCACTAAAAATGAGTTTGTGTTTTTCTTTTAAATTCACATATTCATTTCTCCTTTTTAAAAAAAAATAATTTGTAAACATATTCAAACTTGACAAAGTTCTATTCTATACATGAATATAATATATATTTCAAATGTTTCTGGTGAGTTGTAGAAGTTGTTAATTGTAGTTAAAATTAAGTTCTAACGATATGACATTCACAGTCCATCTTACACATGAAAATAAATATATGGTGATACATTGGCATTGCCATTTAAATGTATAGTCCTAATATTTTGTACTTTAATCCAGTTGTTATCACTGTATATAAACTGATGTGATTATAAAGAGATCTTATTACGCCCTTAACCACTTCCTGTTTCTAATATTCACAAGACACGATTTTTTTAATTGAGAAACATTATCGAGTTCGCATAACAAAATCTCTGTATCTTGCAGGCTTTTTTATTAGACATCCACTCCTTGTTTGAATCTCTCCTGTCTGGTTTGGCTTATTGGTGACTATATGGCATCTTGTCATTCAGTATTTTTGTATGTATGATATATCTCTGGTAATCTCTCTTTTATTTGTAACAGATGTCATTGGTTTCTCCTGTATTTAGCACCATCCTGGGTTTTCACATCATACAACCTTGGAGTGCTAGGTGACCCCGGGTGGCCGATTGGTCTAAAGTGCTCTCCTTTATGACTCACTGCCATCTTACCTGTCTGCGTGGGTTTGAGTCTAAGATTTGTCCAATGTGGGTATGTGAGAAAGCTTGCCAGTAGCTTCTCGTGGGTCCGTGGTTCTTTCCAGGGGGTTTTCTGGGTTCTTCCTCCACTAATAATACTGGCTGCCACGTATAGCTTATCTTGTGCTGAAAATGGCCTTAAACCCTACAACAACAACACCTTGGAATGCTACTTTTTCTGATGACTACAGTTGGTTCCCAAAGATCTTGTCTTCTGATTCTAATGTTGTCTCCAGAAATCAGATTTGAAGCTCATCAGCAGTTCTGTCATACTGTTTCTTTTGCCGATTTTTCGTTTATTCCAATTTCCACTTTAGTTTTCTTTCTTTTATAACTTGCGGATGTAGCTGTATGTTGGTTGCAGGTCAAGTCAATTGACGTCTTCAACTCATCGCTGTTTGTGCCGAATATCTTTTATCATCAGTTGGTGTATTTCAATACTCCAGTATTGATAAATATGGATCTTTTTCATTTCTCTTTGCCTTATTGAGAATTTTTTTAACCGTTTGAATGGTCTTTCTGCTAAACCATTAGATTGTGGATACTTTGGACTTGACATAGTGTTTTTGAATCCCTAGTTTTTTCAAACTGACCATATTCTTTTGAGGAGAACTGTAGATCATTATCACTCCTTACTTCTCGTTGTATTCCGTGTCTTGCAAAAACTGACTTTGTGTAATTACTGTGCTCGCTCATGTATTTCCTAATTGGCAACTAAAAAATATCTGTAGCAACAATCTACGATCAAGACATAATTGTAATTATTCCACATAAATAAATCTGTTCCAACCATTTCCCATGATGCTGTAGGTTGTATAGATAACAATGGTTCTTTTTTATTTGAATTTCTGTATTCCTGGCTTGTAGAACAAATCGTTACTGTGTCTGCAATCTGTGCAACCATGCCAGGTCAATACATAATGTATCTTGCTCTTTGCTTTGTCTTCTTAATGCCCATATGACTTTTGTGCAACACTTTTAGCATTTCTTTTCGAAAAGCATCTGGTATCACAACCTTCTCTCCTTTTAGAACTAATCTGTCCAGTTCTGAATGTTCATCTCTGCAGTTCCAGAAATTTCTGATTTCAAAAGTTATGAGTTGTTTTTCATTTGGCAATCCCTTTTGAACCATTTTTCATAGCTTGGTAATTTTATTATCACGTTTAGTTCCTTTTTGTATTGCATCTGTGTATCTGTAATCTGTATTTGACATGATCATGTGAACGTAGCACTTAATTTCACTATCCATGTTCATCTCAGATATGTTTGTCTATATGCTCTCAACAATGTATCTACTACAATAAACTCTTTTCCTGGACAATACGCTAAATCAGAACTGTACTTCTGCAGTCTTAAAAGCATTCTCTGAAATGTAGGCAGTGCAGCAGATAGAGGCTTCTTGAGGATTGATGCTAGAGGTTTATGATTCGATTCAACTTGTATTTGATGCCCATAAGTTATATTGTTTAAATCTTTCAAGACCAAATAGCACATCAATCAGTTCTTTTTCGATCTGCATACCTTGTTTGTGCACCTGTTAATGACCTTGATGCAGATGATATGGGTTTGCCTTCCTGCATTAACACTGCTCCATGTCCTAATTTTGATGCATCGCAACTAACAATGACAGGCTTCTTAACGTCAAAGTATTTAATTACAGGTTCTTTGTTTAGAATCTGTTTTATTTTTTCAAATGCATTTTTCTCTGTAGTTTCCTGAACAAATTTAGTGTCACTTTTCAAAAGTGCTCTGATGGCTCTGTCACTGTACCAGTAGATATATTTGGCATAAATTTTATCCTTGTAGTTGACTATACCAAGTAATCTTTCAATTTCTTCTTGTCCATGGAATGGGAATTTATGTGATTGCTATTACTTTTTCTGGGTCAGGTTTAATACCACACAGCACACTTCTGCTAGTCTAAATTGGCATTTTTCCAAATTCAGTGTTAAATTTATATTCTGGCATCTCTTTAAAATATTTTCCAGTTTTCCATCACAGTCCTCCTATGAAATTCCCCAAACAGTTATGTCCTCTATATCAGTCTCCACTCCAGGTAGGTCCTCAAAACACTGACATGTGTTTCTGGAACACTTATTTAGCAAATTTTATATCGAAGGCATTCTCTAGCAATATTACCAAATGGGATGTTAAATGCCAGTAACTAGCTTTCCCCATCTGGGGGTATTTCCAAATAACCATGACTGGCATGTATCTTAGCTTACAGTCATCCTTGTGGTTATATCTTCAATTGTAGGAAGTTGATAATGCTCTCGCTTGATAGCTTGTTCAAATTTCTCAAATCTAGACATATTCATAGTTTTCACGACTTGGATTTTAAATTTTATACAACTACTAATGAACTGACCCATTCTTTAAGTTCATCTACTTTCTGTATCACATTTTTCCATTCCATCTTTTCCATAGTTGATTTAAGCGTTTCTTGTAAAACCGTGGAAACCTTTCTTGGTAGATTAATAATGGGTTTCACATTTTTGTCAATCACAATATGGTATTTTTGTTTCAGGCATCCAAGACCTTTGAACACATTGGGAAATTCTTACACGATATGATTGTCCTTATTCCTGTGAACATTGCATTGCAAAGTATTTGTATTAAGTGCAAATCTTGAGGTACTTTGAACCCAAGAATGGGCAGTCTGTTTGACAGTTGAATAATCTGGAGTTTGGTTTCATATAAAACATTTCTGTTTTCTTTGGTTGTGCCAGTTTCTCTTTTCTTTATTTTCACACCATGAACTTTTTTATGCATCTGCTTCATTTTGTATACTTTAAACTCCTTTTTGGATTCTCTGTCTGCTCTTCAGATAGCCAGTGCTTTTGTAATGTTAGTTGATCTTCTCGTAAAAGTCTTTCTTTTACTTTTTCAGAATTAGTCCCACAGATAATTTATCTGAAATCATTTCATTCTGTAGATTTTAAAATGTGAAATTCTTTGCAATCAATTTAAGTTAAATTACATATTTGTCAATGGTTTCATTCTTTTGTTGGAAAATTAAAATACCTTTTGAATCACCATGGCCAGATCAAAATGAAAAATTATAGATTTTCAATGAGTAAAGCACCAAATTGATTAAAAATTAGATAGTGGAAATGTCATATGTAAGCCATGTCCTAATTTTGTCTCCATTTTCATATTTCAGCTTTATGACTATAAATATTATTTGTATTCATCGGTTTGATGTTAATTTCATACAACTATTTATCTAGAATATTGCATCATGGATTCTTATAAAATATTGATAGTGGTTGGGAAAAGGCAGACTTTGTCATAATCAAGCATCACATCATACACAAAGCACATGGTTTTGAGGAATGGCAAAGTCTGATGAGTAATTTTTGTCACTGTTACAACTCTTGGAATATTTCTGTATAAAAAAAACTGCTTAAAACGGATGGAAAAAATCTTTTAAGTAATAAATTGCAAAGGGTTTAAATTACTATACTTTTTGAGAAAATTGTCATTGTGTCAGCAATTAATTATGACAAGTAACTATTGAACAATTAAATGACAGTTAACTATTGAACATGGACATGATAAAACTTTGTAATGTCTTTTAATATTTCAATTAAATTGATATCAGTGTTATCTCTATTATTGATTATAAATGATAGAAGCGCCAGATTTAAGTTTTATTTATTATTTTCACAGATGTAACATTTATTTTATAACATCAATTTATGTACTATAAACAATAAACAGCTGATATCCTGGACAAGAAACCAGTGCCAAAAGATACTACATTTTGTGTAAAGAAACACTGTCTTTAATTGCTTAAAAAAGATTTACTATTGAAAAGTTAAAAGAGATTAAAATTTAAACTTGCATTTTTCACAGTTAACTCACCTTTTGCAAGCATGCATGTGTAAAATTTGAGCTATGCATACATTGCAGCTGTCAGTGATGAACAAACGTTGTTTCACTGATTTTGTTAAAAGTTCTTAGGGTTAATAAAAGAAGACCTTGTTAGATTTAAGCCTACTGTATTTTGAAATCTTCCAAAGCTTCCAATTTTATAAATTTACTTGAAAACTTCTGTTTTAGTTGGTCTAATTTGTTTTACCACAATGAAATACATGTAGCTCCCAGTTAAATTTGCTCATTCAAATGCATTTATTTTCATACTTAAAAACTGTCAACAGTTTCATCCTTGCTAATCAAATAGATGTTATAGGTGTAAACAAACATTTTTTTTATAGGTACCATTGAACTTCTTTAGGCGTTTTTAGTAACTGATAATTTGCAACATGTATTTACCATTGTATAATTTCTTCTTCAGGAGATGGTTTTGTGACTGGATCATTTTGAGACACTGATGATTGGTATGATGTTGGTAGCCGTCGTTTGTGGGTATTTTCTGGCTTCTGCCATACTGTTTAAGTACCCCACCTTGCTGCACAAGAAGAAAAAGCTCAAGTTCAAGCCAACCCATATCAGCCACAGGGGAGGTAACATAGCAGCATAATGAGAAATGCATGGTTGTTAATTTGGGTGGTAAGAAGCTAATAAGCAGTTACCATCCATAAACCACCACACTGAACTGTTTATTTTTTTTATTGTGAAAGGAAAATATTTTATTAAAACTGCACAGTGATCTGTGAGGTACTCACATACATCCCAGCCATCATGCTTTTGGCGTAATCATTTTTCTTCACTGTGTTACAGAAAAGTGAAAACAACAAGCCTTGTAAAATTGAACTAATTTTAATTCTGTGGAAACACAATGTAAAAGTGACGGGGAAAAAAGAACTTATGGTTTTAAAATAAAATAAAAATTATAATGCAAGAATAATCCACAAATTAAATTTTTAAAGTCCTAGTAATGCAGTGTTTTGATGAATTCATGTTTGAGTCCTGATGAAAATCTAGGATGGAAGGTTATGTATGACATATTCTGTGTTCTGTGCTGTATCTTCATGTACAGTCGACTCCGGTTAACTGCACACCCTCGGGCCCGTCACGAGACTGTGCAGTTAACCGGAGTGTGCAGTTAACCGAAGTATGGTACAGTACATTGAAAAGCATTGGAAAAAAGCAGGATCAGCGTGATTATGTGCAGTTATCTGGAGTGTGCATTTAACCGATGTGCAGTTAAGTGGAGTCGACTGTATGTAGAATTTTTCTTCAGAGCATTGTTAGAAACAAACAGAATACATGTAATCAATAGCAGAAGTATTTTGCAAAGTTGTAAAAACAACACTTTTATCATCGCCACATATTCCATTAGTTACAGTTGTACTTGTAATACTAAATTTATTTATGACTTGCTATTTTTCAAGTGGTATTAATTCCTTGATTTGGTGTTTTTTGTTTCTTAAACTCATTAATAAATTTGAACTATTATTGCAAAACTTATTTTAATCAATATTACAATCAAATCTATTTACATGTATCAGGAACTTTTAATTTTCCAGTTTATCATTAATTTTATGAGCTAGGACATTAATCATTGATTTTATGAGTTCTGGTATTAATATCTTCCATTTAAGATGCATATTTAGTCAAAGTACACATGACAGTTATTTATTATTATGCAAATTATATTTGAACTCCAAATTAAAATTCATTGTCAGTTTTAGAACCAGTTTTATTGACTTTAAACCAAAGTATGTAATCTGAGTCAGATTGAAATATAATTAAATATTAACATCTCTTCTCAGATATGGAGTAAGCCTGTGGTCTTTGTGCAAGCCAGAGCAGAAATCCATCCCCCACACACAATTGACCCAAAGCTCCTACATTCTTTTACTAATACTTTTAATGTTGTTTGTATTGTGTTACAGTCTTTGTACCCTCAAATCCTTATACCCAATTAGCAAGGGTCCTAATTTCATTTGTAAGGAGCCTTGTGATACAAATTCCTAGACAGCTGTCAAGTTATAGGGTTTGGAAAGTCCAGCAGATATATGATAGGTTTCACATCTTTTGGTCGTTTGTGTTTTTAAATAGTGTTTCAGCAATGAGAATATATATTTAGAGAGAGAGAGAGAGAGAGAGAGAGAGAGAGCATTTTGTGCTTTAAAATTATACATTAAAAAATTACCACTTTTTAAGTTTTAAAGTTATATCTTTATCAGAGAAACTTATTTGAGTAATTATTACTTGTTAATATGCGAGGTACTTGAAAATCGGTAATGGACATTTGATTACTCCTTTCAAACTAGTGGCTATGTATGACTTGCATGCAAATCCTTTGCTTTTCTCAAAAAATGACCATGACTCAGATTAAAAAATGACCATGACTCAGATTAAAAAATGACCATGACTCAGATTAAAAACACTAAATCATAACATGCTAAATATTTTTGTTTTTTCTTTAGGTGCTGGGGAAAATCTAGAGAATACTATAACAGCATTCCAACAGTGAGTATGGAGTTACCTGCACTATATTTTCATTTATTAATTTATTTACCATTTAGTATGTATTTCTTTAATTCATTTTTATGAGACCTCTATTTTTTAGAACATCATTTTATGTCTGTAGCTTCAAAGGGAGCAGAACCCATTAAAAAAATTTAGAATGTAAATTTGGTCAAGATAATTGGGGCAGATGTTTTGGGTTTTCTCTAAAATTGTCTTCTTTTTACAATACTAAATCACTAAAGACCTTGGATATTACAGTACTTCAGAGGTTTGGCTTTTTTATACCAGTTTAAAGCACACAAGATTAATTCAGATGGCTAATGACAAAAATTGATTTTTGAGTACTCACTTTAATCAATATTTCCAGGTGGCAATGTAAATTTAGCTAAAGCAGGATACCTCTTCAATAACAATTTGCCATAAACTATTATGTTTTTTAAAGCTCATGAAAGAATTTCAGTAGTTAGACTTGAAAGTTTGCAGCATATTTTGGGGAGATGCTGTGTGCTTTAAGTGTAGTACATGTACATATAATAATACCCAAGCAGGCAGTATTGAATCCTTTGTATAAACAAAATCTGGAATTTTCATGAAATATTTTGAATTATTATTGGCATATTAGCCTGCCTAATCTGTTTTTGTAGCATTTTATATGTTTGATATTTTTCTAGCATGTCATATATTTGAAGTTTTTGTGGAATTTTACGTTTTTTAATGTTTTTGTAGAATGTTATATATTTGATGTTTTAATATTCATTTGTTTTGTTAGCAAATACAATTAAGTCTTTTCCTTGTTTCAGATTGAAGATGCATTGAAATTCATATTGTTAATTGGTGGTAATCAAGAAACATATATAGCTATTTCCTTACAACACAAATTGGTGAATGTATCAAGAAAATGTTGGTGCGCAATTTGATTTGGTTGGGGCCAAGCAGGTGTTAAATTCATGCGCCAAGAAACTTTTTAGGTTAGTTTTGTTAGGCAATGAGAATAAAGCTTCTTGCCCAGAATGAAAACCAGCTTGAACTGTTCCAGGAAGCAAACCTAGAACTCCTATTTAGAAGTAAATGTTGCAAGAATATGATAAGGAGATATGTTGACTCAAAATCTCAGCAAATTGAAATTCCTCTGAAGCCAGAAACTTTTATTTTTCTTCTTCTATTCCTGAATTTTTCCTTGTTTAATTTTAATAAACTTTTAACACAGCAAACTAAAACCCATTTATGCTGAAAAGTGGACTAAATTATCAGCCGTAAATGTCAGTTTGCACTAAGTTGAACCACATAAAACTGAAACTCAAATCATTTTGTCAGACCCTGGTCCTTAAGCAGCCCAAGGACATGCAGACTGAAATAAAAACCAATATTGAAACACCTAAAGATGTCATGAAATCCTTTTGATTTATCAGTACCAAATAAACATATGTTAGAGGACACCTGATCACTTTTCATTCTAAAGCAAAAATAGAGAAACTGATTTTATCCAAAATATAACCCAAAGTTTAATTTGATCCTGGGAGATCTCGAGATTCACTGTAATGCTACAGCGGTATACTTTGGGACAAAGTAGAGGATTTATAGTTGTAAGTTATTACTAACTTATGAAATTTTTAAACATATTTAAAGCAACTTTCTGTATATATAAAAAAAACAAGCCAAAAATATTATAATGAAGATAATAATTCAGAGTAGTTTTTGAAGAATAATTTCATGGTAGTTTCAGTCTATTTTACAAAGGTTTTAAATATTAAGTTACATGTACTTGGGGAAATGTAACCCTGTATGTGATTTAGACATCTGCAAATGAAGTAAGATGGCTGCTCTTCTTATCAATTGAACTGCTATCATGCTTGAATACCATGCAGAAATGAAGTTCCAGATGATCTGAGATGATACTTTGCATCATCTTGCGCAAGAAAAACATAAACAATCTGTCCTGAGTGAAGTAGTATAGTAACTCAATGTAGGCAGCAGATGTCATAATTGGATTATCTATGGAGTTTCTGAAACTTGAGACATGCTCAGAATTAGAAAACTTGATTTTTATATGCAGTGTTGGAGGCAACTAATTTAGTAAACAAAAAAATGTGATTGAGGGAAAAATGGAGATTTATTATAAAAACCATCTTGTCAGGAATTATTAAAACCATGGAATATCTGAAAAATTGGAAATTATCACATGCCTATTTTTCAGTTATACATTTATCTTATTTGCTTATATTTAATACATTAATTTCAGTGCAATTGATGTTGGGACTGAGATGCTTGAACTGGACTGTCATATAACTGCAGATGGTCAAGTTGTTGTGTCACATGACAATAACCTTGATAGAGTTTGTGGCCAGGATATAAAGGTTATAGAAACAGAATACAAGGTACAACTTTCATAGAACAGGTGTTGTGACCTGCAAAATCTAATTATGTATGACATACAATAGTTTTTTTCCTAGAAAGCTTTCAAAGTTAATATTTGTGGAATTAAATTATTATCATTACATGATCGAATGCTTTCAGAAAGTACTTTGTTTAATTTACTACTTTGCTGTCCTCATCCAAAAATAATTGTAATTTATTGTGAAGCCCATCTTGGGTGAATGTTCACATAGTAATAACTTAGGTATCATTATGTATGTCCATTTACCTGTATGTCCATCCACACCCTAAATTACTGGAAATGTTTTTCCTTTTTCTTGTAAATGTTTTTTTCTAGTTTAATAATGGTAATCAGATTCAAAAGGGTATCTCAGGTCTTTTATTAAAGACAGTTAGCTCTTCATATATCACATAGCTACCAACTGTCCCATTCCCCCCCCCCCCCACAGTATTTCTTCTGTATTTTGGAACAAAAAACATTTCTTTGGAACGGGCACTCGGTTCAATTTTGATAGAATGGATTGCATGTATATAGGAATACAGTTCTACAATACGATTGGGTCATTTGAAATCGAGGCTACCATGCCTGTCATTATCCACCTTATTGGATTTTGCAAATAGTTAAAGCTGTCACTGTATCTCGTCTTAATAATATTCATCTTCTAATCATGTTAATAGAAAAGTTGAATATTCATAATTTTCTCCACGAAAAAGAAAAGAAAACAACTGGAAGTATATTTGTGCTATCGTGTGTAGATTTGTGAAACCATATAGTAAAGGAGAAAACTTTACATTTTGCCAATTGTTACTTGGCGCCCATGAAATACAAGAGCACGAAAAGGTAATAAACATCAGCTTCCTGCTTTATGACACACAGCTCAGTCTGAACTTGTGACGTATATATTGTATTTTCCGGCCTATAAGTCGATGCAGAGTATAAGTTGAATTCACCAATTTGACTTATTTTCCATCCTTCATCTATATATAAGTTGATTTGGAGTATAAGACGAGGCCAGGTCAGTATCTTGGCATTGTATTTTACACTAGTAATGGTATCATTGTATGATATTCCTAATTACCGGCAATCGTGAAATTGCATTACCGATGCTAACATGCTTGTGATTTTACTTCTGAACAAATCACTACCATATTCTGTTATCAAAAGGCACATGCTTGTTTTATTATAATTGAGAGCACATCCATGTTGTAGTTCATTTTATTACCTGTAGTTATGAATGTAACTTATAAATACTTTCAATGACACAATCCATATATAAGTCGATTCGGAGTATAAGACGAAGCCCCGCTTTCAAGTAAAAAAGTATCGACTTATAGGCCGGAAAATACAGTAAATACCAGAGAGAACCTTAATGTAATTTGATCAAAATTTGATTTATTAAATTTCTTTTAGAAATAAAACTTCCTCTTTCAGTTACAAGTGTTGCTGGCCATTTATTTTGCACACATTTTCAGAGCAGTAAAATCACAAAGGATAACTCGTATGCTTGAACGATAATAGTTCAATAAGAAAATCACAGAATTGAGATCATCAGTGAAAGAAAACATGGTGTGGAAAGACTCCTATAAACAGCCTGTGTCTGAGTATTTTGCACTCTTGCACCTTCTAAATGGGCACCTGAATGGAACATGGTGCCTGTCATGAAGGTACAGTTGTGCAACACATGCATCTTTGACATTAAATAATTATGTAAGACACTGTCCTACTTGATGGTTTTATATGTTGTAAATAGTTACATACACATTAAAATTTACAAAATCAGTATTTGTTCCTGAAAATCGGTATTTTTGTCAAAAGTATCTTTGCATGCTGGGGTTGGCAGCTACGTATTATAATCTGTGAAATCACTTACAACACCAGCTACGTATTATAATCTGTGAAGCCACTTACAACACCAGCTACGTATTATATATAATATGTGAAGCCACTTAAAACACCAGCTACATATTATAATCTGTGAAGCCACTTACAACTTACAACACCAGCTGAAAGTTTATTAGGTATAGCTGTATATGCTGGTTGTAGTGGATTATTACTTTGAAATGGTGGTCATCATTGTCTAGAGAATTGTCAACAATGGTGTTATAGCCCACACTGAGCGAATATTTAAAAAATGGATGGAATCAGAAATGCTTTTAAGGTGTGAGATCTTGTGATTTGCACAGAATTTGCATGAATTCATGCACTTAGAAGGCAGTGACATATGTGGTATCCGGCAACTTAGTTTCAAGGTGTGCATATGAATATATCCTCGGCACAGGATATCATTTTATTCACCTTTAAAGTGCATGTTGTGATATAAGTCAAGGTGGTAGAAATATTGAAGCTCTTGTTGTATTTTGTATTTTTTTAAAAACTGTTTTACACATTTGGTTTTTTAATCAATTAATTTTTAAAGTTTGGAAGTATATCAGATTATTTTATCTGCAAAAATGTTAGAGATATCATTGAGTGGTTTTGTTACCCAAAAATGACATTAAATACAAGTCCAATGTACATGCTGGAAGGACAATAAAAGATGGCATTCTACTCCACCCTAGTCCTACAATGAAACTTATAGGTCCAGTGGTGGCATTACAGATGGTCACCTGACCCAGCTTGATAATTTAACACAGCCTGTTAGATTTGCTGGATTTGCCAGTGACATTTTCTAGGTAAGAAGAATTCAATATTCCTCTTCTTAACCGAATGTTAGGGTCACAGGTCCAGTGATCCTAGACTGTGTTGTTTATGTAATTAGAAGAAAGGGTTATCATTCACATGGGGAATCAAGCTATTCTTCCCCAAAAGGATACCTGAGGTAGAGTTCGGATGCTCAGCATTCCCTCATCCTATTATTCTCCTAACGTAATGTGATTGGGGAAGGTATTCGAAGGAGAAAGCAAATATTTTAGTAAATTATTTCTCCGAGAGTACACCCCCAATCACATTACTTAAGAACCCTCCTAACAATCCCACCATGTGAGCATCCTCATTAGTATCTCATTCAGCTAAAAACAAGTGCCACGTGGCAATGCCAAGGAGAGGTAAAGGGCAAGAGTTTTTGCCCCTTGTTAATTGAATTAGGAAAAAAAAAAGTTTGTCTTTTAGTCGGTTGGATTCATGAGGTAGCAGGCAAATATTCCTAAACTAACATGATCGGGTATATATTCTTTAGAAAAATAAATTTTACTTAAAAGTTTGCTTTTTATGTGTTTTTGAGACAGCCAGAATAAAAGTTCTTTCATATATGCTGATATTTTTAGTTGGAGTTTTTAGTCACAGGGCTTAATTTAAAATAAAAACCAAACTTTTTTTACTCTATTCCTCAACACTTCTTAGTATGGCTTCCACTTTGGTCAGCTACCCATATCTTCCTTCCTTTTACCTGCCAATTTTCAACTGCTCAGCATAAAAAATACTGCTTGAAAATTTATACTGTTGACTAGTGAATGTTAAAAGATGTCTGCACAACACTCATAAGGATTTATTTTATTTTATATTCAGTTATACAATCAGTTCTTTCCGTTGATGTGTTAAAACTATAGTAACGTTCTCTGGGGCATTGCTGAATGATTCTAGCCACTTTAAATTACTTAAATTTCTTTTTTTTCTTCAGGCTCTACCTCCAATAAAAAATTGTCTTGGTGTACAATTTAAAAAAGGTAAGTTGAGTGACCTCAGAGTTTTCATTATAAGAGTCATTGAAAATAGTTTATAAATACCCATTTCTTAATGTTATATAACAATATGAAAAATGTCAGGCTCATAGGATATTGAGATTGCTTAGGTGGTTTTATACATTTTATTACAGAATTGTTTTAATTTCCTGTTGCATTTATACAGTTTGTACCCAATAGCAAGTCAGATTCATTTTGCTGAATTTTCAGTGGCAGTTGTAGCAACTGTGCTGTCAGTTTTAAAAAAAAATTGTATGAAATTTTTAAGCCATATGCCATTCATTCCTAGATGAGAGCTGTTCATGTTTTCTCTGACTTTTTCCACCCTGTTTCAGATATTTGATTAGTTATGTTGGGTGGAGGTCAGAGAGCAATCCCTGTCAAAAACATAGAATTTATTTCAACCATGAAGTAGCAATATATGGTACATGTAGTTGCAAAAACAAGAGAAAAAATTGGATGACAAGATATCTGGCTGATTTCAGTAAGCTGAATATCTACTGTCCCATTCCTAACAGTCACAATTTATTTCATCTCTTGAAAAAGCTGACAAGCAAATTAACAAAGTTTTCACTGAATATTACCGTTTCTTTTCATGCATGTTCAACTAATATGTGTCACAATCCACTTTTTTCGTGGCATCAGAGGTCAAAAGATTATGTAATATAAACACCCTCTGTAGAGTAATCACTGGTTGTGATTGAATACTAAATGAGCATTCCTAGCAGAAATAGATATGATCAGAGCATTCCAATTTAGACTTTATTATAAGATGAGACCAAATGCTACCTACACAGACCCAGATCCGATGTTGCATAAAGTTACAGTAAGTAATTTTCCTGTCAGTGTCTTGTTGGAAATAAATAGCACTAGGTTTACCTTTTTGATCTGATTTTACTGACAAATCCTTCTCAGACTTCCAGAAAAATGCTGGTAACATTATTAATATTTTGCCCCCCCCCCCCCCCCGTTTCTGTCACAATTTATGGATTCCTCACCAATAGGAATATAGTGTGCACACTTTTATACAAAACCATAACTGTACCTTACAATGCAACTTTATAGGCTAGGAAGGCTGTTCTATTTCATTAGTTACCGGTAATTATCTCTTAGTCCATCATGAATAATAATGAGATACTAGAGTGCTTCACACTTACTGCCTGCATTACTTCTGAGTGGCCGAGTGGTCTAAAGCGCTTTCCGTTACGGATCACTGTCGTCTCACCTCTGTCTGCGTGGGTTCAAGTTTAAGATTTGGCTAATGTAGTTATGTGAGAAAGCTTTCCTGTAGCTTATCGTGGGTCGGTGTTTCTTGCTGGGGGGTTTCCCGGGTTCTTCCTCCAACAATAATACTGGCAGCCATGTATAGCATATTATGAGCTGAAAAATGGCGTTAAACCCTAAAACAACAAAACAACAACAGCAATATTTCTGGTTTGTTTGATGTGTACAGGTTCCTGTGTACTATGACACAACAACATTTTTGAGCTGTTGCTTTCAGAAGATGAAGTTATTCCTGATGGCAATACAGAAAGAAAAGAAAACATGAATCATTGCTCTATGACATTTTAGTACTTCATTTTGATATCAGCTGAAGACTTTTAAAGTGGAGATGTTTAGACAGTTAAACAAGCTGTTAATCTGAATGCAAGATTTTAAAAAACAGAAATGAACATGTGCACGTGTGGTGAAAAGATAATTGGAGTCCAACAATTTCTTAATTTTTAAAAAAAAATCTTTTCCTGCACATGTGTCTGAAGAAAAAAATTCTTTGAACGCTGATTTGACTAATTTATGTTGCATGGAAGAGAAGACTGTTTGTTTGCCATCACCCCCAATCCCTTTACAGTACAAGGAAAATCTGTTGAAATAAATACTGGATAGTTTTAGATTCGACTTTCATTCTTTGTACTTGCATCAAACTGAGCTATTTTGATAACAGTTTTGTCAGGAGAGCTACTTCATTTGCCGATCTGGATAAGAATTGTGTTGGGTGTGCATTTAAATGTTATTTTTTATTTCAGATATTTTGTGTCACTCCTGTAGCCAAGATGTCAAAATTCCCCTCTTGAAGGATGTATTCCAGGCATTTCCTACAATGCCAATCAACATTGACATTAAAATAGATGATGATGAACTCATCACAAAGGTGAGCACTAACTTCCTCTTTCTCTAGTTTGGGCTGATTCATTTGTACAGTATATTTTTTTGGCCATAATTAAGTGAAATTTCAAAATAAAAAGACTATCCCCAAAGTAAAGCTTATTAAACCCTAAAGAGCCATTAGACTTATCCCCAAAATAAAGCTTATTAAACCCTAAAGAGCCATTAGACTTGTCCCCAAAATAAAGCATAGGAAACCCTAAAGAGCCATTATACTTATCCGCAAAGTAAAGCTTATTAAACCCTAAAGAGCCATTAGACTTATCCCCAAAATAAAGCATACGAAACCCTAAAGAGCCATTATACTTATCCCCAAAATAAAGCTTATTAAACCCTAAAGAGCCATTAGACTTATCCCCAAAATAAAGCTTATTAAACCCTAAAGAGCCATTATACTTATCCCCAAAATAAAGCTTATTAAACCCTAAAGAGCCATTAGACTTATCCCCAAAATAAAGCTTATTAAACCCTAAAGAGCCATTAGACTTATCCCCAAAATAAAGCTTATTAAACCCTAAAGAGCCATTAGACTTATCCCCAAAATAAAGCTTATTAAACCCTAAAGAGCCATTAGATGTATCCCCAAAGTTAAGCTTATTAAACCCTAAAGAGCCATTAGACTTGTCCCCAAAATAAAGCTTATTAAACCCTAAAGAGCCATTAGATGTATCCCCAAAGTAAAGCTTATTAAACCCTAAAGAGCCATTAGACTTGTCCCCAAAATAAAGCTTATTAAACCCTAAAGAGCTATTAGATGTATCCCCAAAATAAAGCTTATTAAACCCTAAAGAGCCATTAGATGTATCCCCAAAGTAAAGCTTATTAAACCCTAAAGAGCTATTAGATGTATCCCCAAAATAAAGCTTATTAAACCCTAAAGAGCCATTAGACTTATCCCCAAAATAAAGCTTATTAAACCCTAAAGAGCTATTAGATGTATCCCCAAAATAAAGCTTATTAAACCCTAAAGAGCCATTAGATGTATCCCCAAAGTAAAGCTTATTAAACCCTAAAGAGCCATTAGACTTATCCCCAAAATAAAGCTTATTAAACCCTAAAGAGCCATTAGACTTATCCCCAAAGTAAAGCTTATTAAACCCTAAAGAGCCATTAGACTTATCCCCAAAATAAAGCATACGAAACCCTAAAGAGCCATTAGACTTATCCCCAAAATAAAGCTTATTAAACCCTAAAGAGCCATTAGACTTATCCCCAAAGTAAAGCTTATTAAACCCTAAAGAGCCATTAGACTTATCCCCAAAATAAAGCTTATTAAACCCTAAAGAGCTATTAGATGTATCCCCAAAATAAAGCTGTTTAAACCCTAAAGAGCTATTAGATGTATCCCCAAAATAAAGCTTATTAAACCCTAAAGAGCTATTAGATGTATCCCCAAAATAAAGCTTATTAAACCCTAAAGAGCCATTAGATGTATCCCCAAAGTAAAGCTTATTAAACCCTAAAGAGCCATTAGACTTATCCCCAAAATAAAGCTTATTAAACCCTAAAGAGCTATTAGATGTATCCCCAAAATAAAGCTTATTAAACCCTAAAGAGCCATTAGATGTATCCCCAAAGTAAAGCTTATTAAACCCTAAAGAGCCATTATACTTATCCCCAAAATAAAACTTATTAAACCCTAAAGAGCCATTAGACTTATCCCCAAAATAAAGCTTATTAAACCCAAAAGAGCCATTAGACTTATCCCCAAAATAAAGCTTATTAAACCCTAAAGAGCCATTAGACTTATCCCCAAAATAAAGCTTATTAAACCCTAAAGAGCTATTAGATGTATCCCCAAAGTAAAGCTTATTAAACCCTAAAGAGCCATTATACTTATCCCCAAAATAAAGCTTATTAAACCCTAAAGAGCCATTAGACTTATCCCCAAAGTAAAGCTTATTAAACCCTAAAGAGCCATTAGACTTATCCCCAAAATAAAGCTTATTAAACCCTAAAGAGCTATTAGATGTATCCCCAAAATAAAGCTTATTAAACCCTAAAGAGCCATTAGATGTATCCCCAAAGTAAAGCTTATTAAACCCTAAAGAGCCATTGATTTAACTAAGTGTTTTACTCTTAGTCCTGTCATACATTTTATCCAGATTCTCTTCCATTTGCATGCAGAAGATGATTTTTTTGGTGCTCCTTATTGATTGAAAATAGTAAAAATTTAAGGCTATATATGAACACTGGGAACATATTTTTTAAACATTTTGTTTAATCAGAGAAAAACCTGAAGCATAAATGTTATAAAATAGCTCTATTTAAGGGTTAGCTATAAATTTATATCATCAGCCATTCACACTCATTAATTTTTATTTCCATAAATTTGTATACATCTCATAATTTGTTATCCATTCTCTCCTAGAATGGAAGGTGTTCCATTAATTAGGAAATGGATTCGAAATAATCATATAGTATTCCCGACCTTCATTTGTATATTTTGTACACCCCCACCACTTCAGTAATTATTGGATTCATCTATTCATCCTTCCATTCAGAAACATTCTAGGCCCACAGCTTTTTATGGTAATCTTTGGTAAATATTATAGTCATCACGAAATGATTGCATATTGATAAATCACTTTAAATCACAATTTTCTTAGAGTTATTACCCTTTTGTCCTGCTGCAGAATGCAGTGTACAACAAACACTCAGTGGTACAACTGGTACAACTTCCTGGTAACGAATTTTTGAAATACCAAGAAATGACTGCTCCCACAAACATTATAAGAGTTTATGCCCTATTTAAAGTGCAGATAAAAGCAAAATTTTGTAAAGCAACTAGTCTTACATTTTGCTGGATTAATATGAAGTTTTGTAATACCCTATAAGTCAATGTGATTTATAAGTTGCATGAATGAATTTGGTAATTTTCAATCCTTCATATATAAGTTGATGTTGAGTATAAGACAAAGCTGGATCAACATGTTGGCTTCATCTTTTTCACTTCATTCCACACATCATAGTGATTATACTATCTTTAACTCAGTAACTTTTCCGGTCTGGATTATTAAATGTAACTAAAAGTACCTAATTCATTTCACACTTAGTATTTTAATGTATTATGTAATTTTAGCAATATATAATGACGCTCACCTGAAAATTTGGTGAGTTACAGATAGGATAAAAAAACTTGTGATGCTGTGTGGAATTAAATTAGAATCACTAGTTTCATAAATATAACAAGTATCACTTTATGCTATTTCAGATTACCAGCAACTTAGTGAGATGCATATGTATACTTTTGCAATTTTCTTCTTGCACCTAATACTCAATATCAAATATGGCCTGATATATGATAGAGACAGACATATTCCACTTCCAGGTTGTTTTTCTTACCTAATTGTCCCTGTTTAGCTGAAGCTTTTGTCAAAGAGAGAAAACATTAATAAATTAAAAAGTAAATATAAAGTATGAAAATACATACTATATTCCTTCAGGGCTCAAATATTCACAATAGTTAAATCTAAATGGGCTCCGTTTAGGTTAAATCCCAACAATGATCCTTTCACATGCTGCTTAATTTTCTTTAAAAGTATAACAAACTCTCTATTTCCAACAAATAAGATTTTGTTTAAAGTGCATGTACTCTTCCTGTACTTAGGCGGCAATTGTTTTTGATCTTTGCCTACACTGTATGTTACTGCAGTTGCTGTCAGTCCTATAGACATGTTTGAAAGATGTCACTAGTTGCAAAATTTACACGAGTAACCACCAGGCATTTCCTTTCATTGTATGGTACCGTATTCATAATACATATGGCTTGCCTATTTCCCTATTGGTAACTTCACTAATCTGATTTGGTCTGCGGAATCTTGACCTCAAACAGGTGTGAGCCTAAGGAAACCTGACTACAGCTGTAGCCTATTTAATTAGCATGTAAATACCACTGCAAAGCCGTGTAATTCTTGGACAGTAGAAGTGATAACTAAAAGTAGAAGGAATTGCTTACCTAGTACTATTAATTGATAATGGAATAATGTACAGCACATATTTGCATGAGTAAGATAACAGATATTAAGTAAGGAAAAAATACAGATAAACATCCAATATTTCGCTCGCTCTCTCTCTCTCTCTCGCTCTTTCTCATAATGGGGCATAATTTTTATTTGATCATGAGGTGTAATAAGAAAATGGTGATGGAATATCAGTCTTTAAAGTGATTCAGATGACAAAATCCATGATTCATGTTGATATGACTGAATGTTTTTTTAAAGCTACGTTAAACATCCAATCACACACAAACACACACTATCTTAATGATATTCCTTGACAAAATTTTGTGTGCAGGGTTTGCACGTAAAGTTTGGTATGGGCCTATCAATATTGGGGTCCAAAGGTCTGATATGAAGGTCACTTACATGTTATCTCTAAGACAAATAGGTTTTGTGGAACAACTTTTTGTTCCAAACTAATTCCTTAACTAAACTTTGTAGATGGCTTGCATTAAGAGTAATACAGAAATCTATTGATTCTAAAAGTCCCTGGTCATGGTAAAGTCTAATAAGAAAATAATGATTTCGGCACGACTGCATACTGTTATTGAGACCTGTTGGTTCAGACTCGGCCATATCCTACAAGAGGAACTAGCATATGGGGATTGTACTTGTGTTTTCTAATTATAACTTGTGCAAGAATAATTCAGATTTAGGTCAAAGATGAATAATCATAATATCTACATTGAGTCTCATTTAAAAAGTTTGCCTGTAATAGTAAATGGAGTTATTTCCCATACTAAGCTTTGAGGAATGCTCAGATTTGCCATTTTCACTCATTTAAGAGTAGAATTACAGTACACTGCTTAGACCAGACAATTTTCACAATGAATTATTGTCAGACTTCCATTTCTATATGTTGTATACTCTGTGTATATATTTCAGGTGAATGAATTGATTACGGAATACAACAGGGAGAATTTGTGTATCTGGGGCAGCAGAATGGAAAAAGTAAAAAGAAAGCTTCGCTCTGTAGTAAGTGCTACAACATGTATATCATGGTTAAACAAAATGGTACAGTGAACTCTTGTTACAGGTAACCTGGTCCCAGATTTCAAAAGAAATTATTGAAATTAATATTTTACATTAACTTGCTTCAGGAATTCCACAGATTAAAATTAAAGAAAATTCAAGATTTTATTAATTTGTTTTAATTCCTGATTCCTTCTGAATTTTTTGTGAATAAAATATCATTTTTATCAACCAATCAATAAGATAGATTGTAAACAAATATCAGTTTGGGAATGTAATTTTAAGATGTTTAATGAACTGGGGTCTGACCTTGGTAAATTTGCAAAATAAATGTAAGCACCAACTTTGAACCTTGAAAATAAATATAAGAATAGTATGCTTATCATATTCATATCTGTATAATATGACAGATCTGTGTTTTGCTGTTTGCAGGTGACTGATATCAAACACAACCAAATATGGTACCTAAGTGTACCACATACATTCATTATCAACAATTTGTATGAATGCCAGATTCTTTATAAAGCAAGGTGCTGCGTTAATCAAAAACTTTGCCTTTGTAATAATTGTGAAACTTTATTTTCAGTTGTCTTATTGGTACTGTTTACCTCATATGACTGGTACACTTTTCTTTTTGGACTTAAGGTACTGTTTACCTTGTATGACTGGTATACTTTTCTTTTTTGCTCACTGCACTGTCAGCTCTCTTAAATGAAGATGCATAAAAATTCGACATTTTTCATGAGAAAATTAAATTGATGGCTTTTAGTTTCAGCCATACTTACTTTTCTCTTCGAAAATATAGCAAACCTGGGCCAGAGTTATACAAGTAGATCTCATAAAGAATTTTTGTTTATTTTAAATATTACATTTAGAGATAGTAGCCACTCCAAGTATGCTTCTGTGGCTCTCATTTTTAGACATATTTGGTTGCATACATTTTGTCTCTTCATTATCACATCACAGTATCACATGGAGGAATATATCTGCATTTTGGTGCTAATTCAGATGAGAGACTAAAAACTTACAAAACCCGAAAAAACTAAATCTGCAAATTTTTCAGAATCATAAGTTCAAAAAAAATTTATAACACAAAAATGACCATCACAGCAATATTTGTTTGTTCATTTCAGAATTCCAGTGTTCCATTGTTTTACTCGTTTGGAGGTATTATGAAGCTGTTACTTTTGTTCTACTCAGGACTACTGCCTTTCTTCCCCATACAGGAATCCTCCATGGAGATCATCATGCCAAGCATAGTACTGAAGTAAGTTTATGTAAGAAATGTAGATTGCACTTGAGGATCAGAAGTTTGTATCAGACATGAGGCTTTGCTGAATGTCTGTCATAAAATCCTGATAATGATCATGACCTTTTCGTATCCAACACAGATGCATGTTATAGAGTCAGTTTTCTCACATTCCTGGCTACAAAGTGGTTGCTGTAAACAAAATGGCATCCAGCCGGTACAGCAGGACCTCTACATAAATAAGTCCTAATCTCTAATCCAAAAATGTATGTGCCAGAAAAATTTAATTTTTATGAACCAACAATACTCTTTTGTTATAATGTATTGTCCAAAAATAATGAATAAATTAATTTTAAAAAGTAATGTGGAGAAGGTTTATTTTTTATAAGACAAAATAACTCTTTGACTATTTTTAGAAGGCTTTTCAGTTTCATTTCCTATGTAATTATGAAGAAAGCCTGTAATAAACATTTTATGCATTGAAAACTATTTGAATTTCAAAAAGTTTGTTTTATCCTTGAAAAGTCCTTTAATAAGTTAAAAAATCTTCACATTTTTCTTAAGGAAAATAGAACATTAAAAGTAAATAAAATATATCACTTTTTTTAATTTAATTTAATTATATTATAATTCCAATTTTTATGAATTGACCTTGTTTTCTACAATTTGGTTTGATGTGAACAGTCATGTCATACTGATTTGTAATTTTTTACACATCAATAAATTTTGCGGATTACTTTTGGTTCCCTGTTTATAGGTCATTTGATGTGAAGTTTTATCTAACAAAGCCCTAGACATTAATAACAACAGGAAGCCCCCATTCACCATCCTGTGTGATTTCCAATAAAAATTTACAAACCCCAGATTAAAATCGACCATTAGAAGTTAAAACCATGAATTTGTATAGACCTTCCTGCACTCCAACACTGACTCCTTTTGCCGAAGAAGTTATATGGCAGGATTTACAAGCCAATCTTTAGAAATTATTGTATTTCACTTCGACATCATGTTCCAGCAGCTGTTATTAAAGGTCTGGGTCATATGTCAAGAAAAGGATCTCACAAAAAATGGACAGTTTTGCTTTGAAAGATCGAAATATGTAGAAAGTAACAACAATGCATGCTATAACCATACATGCCACACGCAAGTGTAAATTTTAGGATAAAAAAGAAATAGCCGGATTTAAGCAGCATCAACCATTTTTTAAATATTAAATAATGATCACAATGTATCACTGGCATGACCCACTAAGAAATTCTACCCTGTATTACTGTAGAAAGATTCAACAACTCTTGGCTAGCATAGATTGTGCTATGTATTCTATTGCAGTGAAAAGGCTAATGAAAGAAAACTTTGGTCTACATAAAAGTTAATGTTTTGTTGATCTGATGACAGAAGAGAAGTAAATTGAAATTTTAAGGATTAAATGATTATGGTTAGGTATTTATCGATATGTAAATTTTACCTACTTGCTCACAAAGTTAACATAAAGTCTTGGACTTTATTTACTTTGTGAGTGAGTAAGTAAAATTTACACACCGATAAATACCCAACGATGATTGTTTAATGCTATATTATTTTTGTGTTTCCAAAAAAGTGAATAAATAAATGGTGGAAAAATTGGGTGGAATAAATGACACTCAACACAAGTAAGTTAGTACATAGATAGTATAGTATTCTTTGCTGATTATGCCTCCCTTGTGATAGTGAAAAGGGGCATATTATTTTGCTGCTGTCTGCCCATACATCTGCCCAAAAACTACAAAAATCTTGGGGTTTGTTTTGTTTTTGGCATTTTTTGTGTGCAAATGTTGCAATTTATGGAAACAGACCTTATCATGATTGCACAAATTCCACTTGTTATCAGCAAAATGAAATTTAATATGAATATTTGTATTTACATTATTTGAAGATGACATGATTAGATTTTCAAGCCCTTGAAGGAATGTGCAGATTTTTCTTGCACACCACAGAGATGGTTTTGGTTCAGTGTGCTGTATGTCAGTCTATACACCTATCTATACCCTATATTAATGTTAAAGTTTGTGTGGTCATATTCTAAAGTACAGTTGGGCATGTATCCATATGCTATATTAATGATATAATTGTATGTGGCCAGATTCTAAAGTACAGCATTATCCGTATCCTTCTATTAATGTTAAAGTTTTTATGTGGCAAGTTTCTTAAGTATATATGGCCATCCTTCCACTTCATAAATGAACATGAATGTTAAAGTTTTTATGTGGCAAGTTTCTAAGTATATATGGCCATCCTTCCACTTCATAAATGAACATGAATGTTAAAGTTTTTATGTGGTCATTTTCTCCTGTAAATATGTCACTTGATCATATTCCTGTCCAGAAAAAGGGGAGCAACTCTTATATGTTAAGTTCCCTTTAAATATTGCTAGGTACATAGTGTTATGTTCTTTCCTCCAGAATAATCCATTTAAATTTTTCATTGGTAAAGTAAGTCTGATTGTTATATTCTGCATACAGACATTTGGTAAAATCCATTGAATTTATGGACATTTTTTTAAATTATAGTTTTGTCATATTTGTCACATTTGACTTCAAACAGCAGCATAAATTTTCAACAGTGGAATTTACGCTGTCTATAGGCATTTAATTATAACTTGATTTTATGATGCAGTTGGCATTTGTTTCACTTATACTGTATATTCCCTCACTCTAATGAACATCCCTCAACAGAAAATTTTAAAGATAAATTTGAGACATGCTTTTCATTACCTGTCTGCTTCAGATCCATGAATATAACAGAACACTGTGGTAGTCTCAGTTGATCACACTGATACAATGTATATATCAGTGTATAAATTACTAAAGTCACACTGATACAATATATATATCAATGTATAAATTAAAGTCACACTGATACAATGTATATATCAATGTATAAATTACTAAAGTCACACTGATACAATGTATATATCAATGTATAAATTACTAAAGTCACACTGATACAATGTATATATCAATGTATAAATTACTAAAGTCACACTGATACAATGTATATGTCAATGTATAAATTACTAAAGTCACACTGATACAATGTATATATCAATGTATAAATTACTAAAGTCACACTGATACAATGTATATATCAATGTATAAATTACAAAAGTCACACTGATACAATGTATATATCAATGTATAAATTATCAATGTATAAATTACTAAAGTCACACTGATACATTGTATATATCAATGTATAAATTACTAAAGTCACACTGATATAATGTATATATCAATGTATAAATTACTAAAGTCACACTGATTCAATGTATATGTCAATGTATAAATTACTAAAGTCACAGCCACACATGTAATGGGAAACATGATGCAATAGCTGGGTAGCAAATTAAGAGACTTATCAGTCCTACAACCAACTGCTGAGTGGGATCCCAATTGATTGTTGTAACTGTGCTTATATTTACAATGACTAAATTAAGTGTCAAAAACTCTCCCAGATGCAGATGTGGTCATTATAAGAGTACATTAATTGAACAACTTTAGCTTTCATTATCAGGCTCAAAAAATGCCTCCACTTGGAAAATGTAACATTCCTGAGACATTACATGTATATATTTATTGTATGCACTTTGTTTTCTTTCCATTGCAGATGGCAACATGGTGCAGCATTTGCAATAAATTCAGTGTAGTAGAGGATGTTAATATAATGTTCATGCTCTGTACCAAGAGACCTTCACACACTTGTAAAGTGTGTGGTCTGGACAGAGAATGCATGGTCTGTTCTTAAAAAACAATTGCCACAAAAAGAAGAGCAATATTTATTTCTTCTCACTTGAAGTGCTGAAGCTGTGTCTTACTTAATCTCTCACAAATCTTGTGGGGACAACAAGTTTCCCCCTCATTCTGAGTCAAAAATCAGATGCACATCGTAAACACCGAACTATGGTATATGCAGTGATACATGATGCAGATCTTATGTATAATGCATTTTTCTGATGCATTACTGTTTATACATGGTGATACATGCATGATGCAAGTCTTAGAGTGAAAATGTTCGATATTATGTTTAAAATATCAAACATTGTTTTAAAAAAAAGTTTTTTATTTAATTTCAGCCTCATTAATGCTTTAAGTCTTTTTTTTCTTCATTTCAGTGAAGAGAACTGTCCTTTTGAGTTGAACAAGAAACAGAAGTTACTTGTTCGTATCGCTGATAAGTAAGTATAAACATGTGAATGTTTGAGGAATAAAGCAAAACATAAAAGTGGGGGTGTCTCTGATTTGTTCATCTGTTCATTTCTAGAAAGTCTGCAATGATGTGATTTGTAAACAAACAGAAGTCTTTGTATTCTGATCAGGAGAAAAACTAGGGTATTCTAAATACTTAGTAATGAGTAATGATTTGTTAAAGAACTATGAGAACCTCTCAAAAACAGACTTTGGAAAGATGAATGTCTTGGAATCAGTATTTGATTAGTATATAAGGACAAATTCCTTTTATCTTAATTTAGATCTCTTGTGTGATGTGGTATGATAATGGTAATAGACAAAGGTGACAAAATTATTCATTTAGTGGCAGCTTTTAGCAGTTGAACATTTTTAATGATTAGTGGTCTTTGCTTGAGATTATGAAAATCTATCCCATCAGAATATACCTCCTTGAAAGACTCTTTTAACAGTATTATCAAAGGCACTCTTTGCTCCAAGTCTGAGTAATTATTTTTCAATCAGTGATCAATGGTTTATAAAGATTGATCATATACCAACACAGGTATAAATAGAATAGATTTAAGTTTACCTTAACCAGAGCCCTCTGAAGCTTGTGTTCATAACACCACTAAAAAATCTTAAATCCTGTGTGTACACCGATATATATATATATATATATATATATATATATATATATATATATATATATATGCACAGAGAACTTATAAATACATATATATTTCGGTGTTTCTAGCAACCTTTCAAATTGTCTTTTTTCACTTCATACCACACAGCGTCGTGAATTGTATAGTATCTGTAATTCAGTAAGTCTGGATCATTAAATATAATTAAAAGTACCTAATTCATTTCACACTAAGTATTTTAAATGTATTATGTACCTTTAGCTACATATAATGATGCTCAGATAGGATTAAAAAAAACTTGCAATGCTGTCTGGAATTAATAACTTAAGCAATAAAGAAATTGCATTATTAATGCTAAAATGCTTTTTCCAGTTTTGGGAGGAAGAGAGATACAGAAAGAGGAATGCATATGTATTCCATCACATTTTACTTCTTGCACCTTGTGATCACAATAAAATATGGTACAATATATTGAAGTTCAGCTCTTCATGCTTTTTTATACAAATTTTTTTTAACCTTATTGTTGTGAAGCTTTTGTCAAAGAGAGAAAACATTAAGAAATGAAACAGTAAATTTAAACTATGAAAATACATACCATACTCCTTCACAATAGTTCTATCCATATAAACACCAAGTAGGTTAAATCCCAAGAAAGACTATTTTGCATGTTGTCTATGCTATTCTTTGCTAGTATAATGACCTTTCCATTCCTAACAAATAAGAATTTTTTAAAAAGTGGATGTACACTTTCTGTGTTTAGGTGGCAATTTATTTTTTATCTTTATTCATGCTATGTGCTACTCTAAATTGCTGTCAGTTCCATTGGCAAGTTCAAAAGATGTCACCAGCTGAGAAATTCACACCAGTAAACACCTGGCATTTCCTTTCATTGTATGGTATGGTATTCATAATAGCCATTGGTAGCCTTGCATATTGGATCTGGTGTACCAAATCTTGACCTCAAACAGGTGCTAACATGGAATGACTGAATACAGGTGTAGCATATAATTAGCATGTAAATACCACTACAATTCCATATGATTCTTGTATAATGGAAGTGACAGCAAAAAACTAGAAGGAATTGCTAACTTATAGGTATTTTAATTGAAAATGGAATATGGTACTGCACTTGTACAGGAGTAAGATCAGTCATCAGTTGAGTGAACAATACAGTAGAAACTTACAATCATGAAGACATCTCTTTGTCTGTATGTCTCAGTGGGGCATAAGTTTTATTTGATCCAGTTGCAGGAAGAAAATTTGGTGGAATATTTTCTATCATGCTTATTCATCTTGTAACTTGTAAATTCTAACATACATATATGTAATCAAATTTAAACAATATATATTACAAACAGAGTATATTCCTGGTGCATGCTGCTTTAGCACAATTACATCTGATGTATGTTAAATTTTTTTGCTAACAATTATGTAATTGTTTGAAATACTTAATGTGGGATCCAATAATTTGTCATACACGATCTCTTACCAAAAATGAAATATTTGTTTTACACATTATTTTTCGTACTTTTGGAGATTTATTTTCCATATGAAAAATATGATAAAGTGATTCGAATGACATAATCCATATGTATATCAATTCAGAGTGTAAGACGAAGTGAAGATTTTCTGTTAAAAAAGTATTGACTTATAGGCCGGCAAATACGGTACTGGTGCAATGACACTCAAACATGTAATTATCAGATTCATTGAATACTGAGACTTCCATTCACAGTTCTTCATATTTAACAAAATTGGATCATCCAGTCAATCTATTTTCCAAATGAAATTTGTGTCGCCTAATATGCCCAGACTATTGATGTTTTACTGTGTACAGCATTTTACATTTTATGGTCTGCAAAATCACAAGTTTTGATGTCCTTTTTATATCTGTTTCAGATTATTGATGAGACCTTCACTGTTCAGACATTTAGAAAGAAGAGGAATACAGGTCAGTTTATATTGACATTTTGAGATCTGACACGTGACATTTCAGGCTTGAAGAATGATGATTGTAAACACTGAGAAATGTAACTTTTGGTCACAACAGTCATTATTTAGCTAATGATTTATTTTATTCTAATGATAACTATTTGTTGGGTAAAATTGCATGTCAAGAAAAATAGTGCAAATTTTGACCTTTTTTATATTGAGGTGTATATATCAGGCATTATTAGTTAGTATCATAACTTTTTAAAATATATTACCTGATTATAATACATTGTGAGTGAATATGCTGCCTCACAAATCCATAACCCCAAATTATAAAATGACATTCTTAATTTGTGCTTTGTTTTAGCAATAATAGTTCTTAAATTCATTACTTGCCATTATTTCTTTCAAAATGAGTAGTCTCTTCTTGATAAATGGATTGGCACAAAATCCCATCATCATCATTTGTGCTTCCACTTATGCCAGGATACTGTCGCAAGTGGCCTTGCAGATACATTCCACTTTATGCTTTTTGATCAGTTTGATTGAGGTTTCTCACTCAAATGAAAGTATACTCTGTCTGCTTTCTTTGTAATCAAGCCCTACTATTATCATAGATGAAGTGTTTGCATTTCAGTTTTCTGACTTCATCGTATGATAAACCAATTAGTGGTATCTTAATTGTCTACCCAGTAGCCTATAATGCTTGAAATTCAACTTGGTACTGGTACCAACAACAGTAGGCAGGATTAAATATTGGGTGAGTAAGAGATTTAAATTGTATGGGATGACATTAAAATCACACTTTCAGCATTTGCTTTTGGTTTGAAAATATATTTTGTATTTTTATGAAAAATTTACACCTTGAGAAAATCTATGATCGTTGTTTATCCATAACTAGCTTTGAAGCTCAGCATTGCTTATCATCTAGCATAGGTCAAATATAGAATACTTTAACTTGGTTTGCCATTGGTTTGCCAACTTGTCTTTGCAGAACATGTCGTAAAAGTAGCCAATTTTGGTTTTTATGCAGGCACATGACACAAACTGATACTAAAATCTGTTCAAGTTATAAACATATTATGTTGTGATAACAGTTGGTTAAAACCCTTCTATTGTCATTCTTGCATTATTGCTTACCATTGGTATTTTTAATAAGGATGGTAGTAGTGATTTCATAAATATATATGTGTGAACCTATATGCCAGGAGGATTTTTCTCCCAAGATGAGGGGTGTTGTTTCTCAAATCACTAACTTAAATATGCTGCATGTGCAAAATATTATTGACACTTGCTTCTAGTATAGTATGTACATGATACACTGGCTATCCATTTAATCTAGAATCAAACACAAAATTTGTTCTCTGTGCTTTGTTTCACTGATGGACTCCAGTCCAACATACCCATGTGTACACACCAACAAGATACTTGCACTCCTCTTCTGAAAATCATATACTCATTGTTCCCACTATGAAAACGAAGTCATATCGACAACATTCTTTTGCATACCAGGGCCCAGCAATATGGAATGAATTGCCCATTGAAATTAGATGCAAAGACACATGGTCCCTTTTAAGAGTGCTCTTAAAACTCACCTTTTTCGACTGCAAGAACAAACTTAAAGACCTAATAATGTTTTGTACCTTAAATATTTTCAGCATTTTTTTTGTTTTCCAATTTTATGGTTTTTGTTTTTTGTTTTTCTATAGTCATATCATTATTGATGTAAAGCGCTTAGAGCTTCTAAAGATTAGGCACTTTACAAAGTCCTCATTATTATTATTATAACACTGCTAGTTAT
Organism: Unio pictorum; assembly: GCA_030141615.1. Taxonomy (NCBI): domain Eukaryota; kingdom Metazoa; phylum Mollusca; class Bivalvia; order Unionida; family Unionidae; genus Unio; species Unio pictorum. The sequence goes on from JARLTB010000332.1 coordinate 303,436, forward strand.
CATGTGACTGCAAACCGTCTTAAGCAGGGCAGGACAATTTACTTGCTAATTTCAAGCAAGATAAAACAGTTAACATCCCTTTGATTATGTTAGCATGGTTGGTTGGCTTCATTATTTCTATTTTCTTGACATGGATTATACTGTGTGTGCACAGAAATATTTCCAAAAGGAATAAAGACATTAATTAATTAAGGTTAGATTACTAATGAGTTCACTCAGTATAAAATAATTAACATTATTTTTATTCTTTCCAAATGATATGTTCTATGTTAAAGTTCTTGAGATGGATTAGAGTACATACTACATGTGATCAGATGTAATTCAGACCAGATTGAAAATTATTAGGTAATTGATTATGGTTGGATTACCAGTAACTTCAAGTTTCATAAAATAGGGTCAGTTTTGCTTTGGTGTTTAAATTTTGTTAAGATGCATAAATGGGAAAATCATTTTTTGGAGTCATGATCAGATAACATGAAAATACAATCTATATGCCCTGTAAAACTGATTTTATAATCTATTACAGTGGCAGAAACACCATGTCATGAAATTGTTAAATGTGACAAGTACACTATAAACCATATTTGCAGAATTGGCATCAAAATTAATGTTGAGACAGTTTTGCCAACTTTATAACTGAATAGAACTTCTTGTTTAAAGTTGCAGTTAAGCAGAGTAAAGTTGACATTTTTATTCTGTAAATAAAAACTAGTTACATGCAAATTTCTATGAATGTCAATACATGTACTTATATTTGTGATATATTCTGCAGTTTAATACGTGGCCATATGCTGTATGCCTAATTTAGACATTATGCAAGAGTCTCGAAATAGAAAGTTAATTTTTTGAATTTCTAAGTCAAAATGCTGTTTATTTTTGTTCAATAATGGTAGCAAGTGAATTTTTTTATTAACCAATTTAGTCCAGGAATTGTATTTTAAAAAAATGGAAAAGACTTGGAAATGTTTCTTTAAAAAATTGAGGAAACTGTGTTATATGCAACCCCACCCACTCCTGTTTTAGACTACTTTCTTTGTTGTATGTTTTTATTGTAGACCTATTTATGGGTTCTGAATGAGGAGGAGGACTTTGAGAGAGCCTTCAGATTGGGAGCTACAGGGGTGATGACAGACTTTCCCTCAAAGTTAAAGGCTTTCCTCGATGCACATCCAGAATATCGGAGATAAGAGGAGATCGGAAATCAGCAAATATCTAATAAAATGTATTTTCTAGATACATTCAGTACCATGATAACTTTTTTCCATTCTTCTTGCTGAAGTTTAGGAATTTTCTAGTGATATTATTTTAAAACTAAGGATTTTATGCTTTTGTTTTATGGTAATAATCATTTGTCAAAATAAATATATGACTTTTTAAAAAAAAAATCACAAACAGTAAGATTTAGAACCAGGAATAACAGGTTTTATTGTTTCATATATTTTGTATTCTTTTGGTTAATAAAGGTTTTAGAGATTTTATTGTCTTGCTTGCTGTAACAGACAAACCACAGGGGTCACTTTGTCAAAATTCATGTTGCCATATCATCAAGGGAAATCAGATAGCCTTATAGTACAACATTTGCATTTCATTAAAATGTCTGATATATACAGATAAAGCTGCATGAATATAAATTCTCTGCAGAATAATTGCAAAAATAATAAAACTAAACTAATTATGACAGCATTATTTGCAATAAACTAGGACTCCACAGGTTTCACATCTTTTTTGTAGATTATTGAAAAAGAAAGTGAGTAAATGACTCGTGTGCCAGCATCATGCCATTGATTTCTATGGCTTTTATATAAATGATTTACATTTATTTTGCAAAATGAAATGAGATTTCAGTGCTGTTTATGTGATCTGAGCAAAATGTGATCATTGTTCAGGGTTACAAAAGTCAGGATTCTTTTTTAACTTACGGAAGATTAACAATACTAATATGTGTTAGGTATGATTTTCTTTTTTCTCCAGCCATTGAGACTTGTACTTTATAGTTGATTCATGGTATATACAAGTAAAAATTGAACCAAGTACGAATTGATGAAATTTGAAAACATTTAACATTTAAACTTGTAGTGTTAACCAGAAGATGTCGTCTTAAATAAAAACTAGCTATATCAATTATTTAGATGTTGTAAAATGGTATCACTAGATAATGAAACAAGGTAAACTTAGGTGTTCTGATAAAGAAACAAGGTAAACTTAGGTGTTCTGATAATGAAACATATATCATTCTTTCTGCATAAACTCCAGCTTTTAAGTATATACTGGAGAAATGCCAGAAAAGCATATGGTTTAAAATGGAACTGCTTGTCATATGATGTCGGTAAAATGGGTAAAATCAAAGTGAATACATTTACTGATATTAAATTTCAGTGTTCCCAAGTGTGGAATGTGCATGCTAATGTTTATCTGTAGTAGACATATTCACTGGATGGTATGTTATAGTGTTGCATCATTGAACTATGATAGTTTCCCAGTCCATCCACACCATGACTGTCAATACTTAGTGATCAAATTGCTGCAGATCAAAATAAATACTAACTTCATAATTAATTAATTTTTAATTAGAATGACTGAAATATGAACGAAAATCTATAATCTAGTGGGCTTTTTCTAAGTGTACAAAAATATAAAGTAGAATATTTGTTCTAGGTGCCATTAGATATATTTGAAAACTGTACATATTGCTATAAAATCGGAAAGAAAGTTGTTAAAGTTTTGAAACTACTAATGTGCAAATGAATTGATGACTGACAAAATCATTATAACCATCATACATGTATCTCCCAGTTCAATTACATAAAGAGGTAAAGGATATGCAGCATGCATTATTCTGGCAAGTAAAAAGAAATAAGATTTGAAATCTACCAGACATGCCTTTTTCCATGTACTAGATATTATGCTATCATGTTTGTATGTTTTATTATAATAACTGCTTTAGGCTTTTTGTTGTTTTGTAGTATTAGTCTTCAACTCACTTTACAGTATGCTTTTTTTAATTAGCAAGTATGTTAATGCCTGTTAATTTTCTCTTTATTAAATTTATGTTTATTCTATATGCATTCTAGATCAACATTGTAGATGTGCAATATAGATATCTTTGTCACAACCATCACTAGTATTACATTTTTTGGACAGAATACATAAAAGTCACCAATATTTGTTCAATAGCATATACAGTAAAACCTGCCTTGAAAGACCACCCCTTCTCTAAATAAATAATGTCTAAAGATTTATCTCTTGTCACAAGTCAAACACAATATAATAAATAAATCTGTCCATTGAGAATATGATCTTATAAGACAGGATCTCTTCGCAGTGATCTTTGAAGATTTGGTTTTATTGTAATACTATCTATAACTATCGGCAAGTTGCAAACAGTCAGAGAAAGAGAAAAAACTGATCTTTAATTGTCAGATTTTCTTGATGCAGTCTTGTTTGAAAACAAATATTTGGTAATCTTTGAAATCATAACCATAACATATAGAGATATTTCATTATTTATTTACAGTCTCTCTATGTAAATTATTTAGAATTTAGCAGTTGGGGGTCTCCAAGTGGCCGAGTGGTCTAACGCACTCTTCGTTACGGATCACTGCCATCTCACCTGTCTGCGTGGGCTGAAGTCTCAGATTCGGCTAATGTGGTTATGTGAGAAAACTTGCTAGTAGCTTCTCATGGGTCAGTGGTTCTTTCCGGGGGTTTTCCTGGGTTCTTCTTCCACCATTAATATTGGCTGCCTGCCATGTATAGCCTATTGTGTGCTGAAAAACTACAACAAGAGCAGCAGTTGTTGAATGAAAATTTACTGTAATGTTAAAGACCATTGGACAAACTGTAAACGGTAATGTCATATACATCAAGTTAAAATGTACAGTTTGGTCCATTGTTTTGTGTTATACTGGTTTCCTTTCTTTACTAAAGGACAAGTCACTGATTTTGTGGAAATCCCTCAAAATGTCCTATATCAAAAGTAGAACTTTATGTTAAAGTTTCTGTTAGGCATGTCCCAAGGAATTTGTAACGTAAGTTTGATTATTACTATTGCTTTTTGTAGTATTAACAGTAAATAAATTGTTTGAGTTCATATTAAGGAGCATATATGGTAATGGAATTATAAAATGTTTCTGATCTGATTGAGAAGTTTTAGAATGTAAGAAAAAATTTGCTTTCAAGATAGTTGACTGTTTATTCCATTACATTTTTCAAAGGATTTTTATACTTTGTTACAAAATTTTAGTGCTGTACAAATTGTAAAGGTTTCTGATTTAGAAAATTTATTTGCATGTCCAGTTTTAAAATTGTTTGGTCATTTCTTTTTCGAGACTCATTAGTAAACAGCTTATGTATTATTACATTCCACTGTGTTTTTATAAAGCCAAATTTACTATGCCTTTGAGTCAGGTTATTAATGTTTTGAACATTAAACAGTTATTATGTTTCCTTATTTTTGATTTAATAAAACTGTAATTACATACCTGATAATATTTACAACTGTAATTACAGACCTGATAATATTTCAAACTGTGCAGTGCAGTTACTTTTTTTATTTCTGCTATGTTGTAAATATTGACTAATTTTATTTATTGTTTAACTTTGTTTTTTGTTGTTGAAACACAATGTTATTTTGATTACTTTTGATTATATTTCTTTATAAAATCACATATTTCTGTTCATGATTCATTACAAGATTAACAGAGTAATACTTACAATGTTTTTTATTCAAAGACAAATTGAATGGCATGTCACTTTTAAATATTCATGGGATGTTGTTTCCACTTTTATATCATTAGGTCTAAATTTTAACTGATCTGAAATGTATTATCTTCAATCCAGAAGATAATGTCTAAACTTTAAAATTTCTGAATTGTACTTTTTTCCATCCAGAGCATGTTTTATTTTATGAATAGAAATAACATTTTTAGTTTCTCAAGGCATTTTGGTTTAGTTGGTAGAACATTGGAATTAGGGGTGAAAGGGTATACCCTGTATTGATACAATTCACATTGCACACCCTTTGGTATGATACATTATCGATACAGCTATCAAATTTGATGGTTTTTCATCTTTAGAAGGTCTGTCATTGGTGGGGTGGTGCAATTTTACATATGTCGACATATTATTGTACTTCCAGCATAGATTACACACAGACATAGACTTATTATCTGTTCATATGCCATTCACATCCTTGACAAGACGTAAAAAGCACTTCCTAACAGACAAAATGTTAGCTGTCTGATTTTATTCAACTTTTTAGGCATTTCAGGCTTCTTCATTTGATCAGGTGCGGGACTGATCTTGGTCACCATGCCCTTCATCTTACACTGCATGAATGTATTTTAAATGGGTTTTTTCCAATTTCATGTCTTAAGTTAAATTTGGAAAATAATTTGTTGCTGCCTTCAAAATGAAAACAAAAAGTGCATTTTCTAGGTGCAAAGGAAATTTTAATTAGAACAATTCTGAGTGTGGGAGCAGAGATGACTAACAACCAGATCCATCAGACTATTTCCTATAGATGCCGTGACCACAGACACTTGTTTCTCCAAGTGAAGCAGGAAAGGAATCGGTCTCTTGCTGATTCTGTGCATGTTTATTTCCCAAAGGTGCATTGAGTCACAGATTACATATTTCAGCATGAAAGTAGACATTACAAATTTTGTTCCCAAAGTATAATTTAAAGTACTTTGCTGATCAGTTAACAGTCAGTCACTTGTGTGTGAACTTGATTGCTTTGTATCTGAAAGAACCTATTTTGGATGCCAGTTCTTTTAGTGTGTCACTCAGAGAATATGCCACAGTATTAAATAATCAGTACTTTAATCATACATGGGGTACAAATCTGGAACATTTTCTTTATGTAGGTACATCTTATCAATGACTGAGCTCATAGGACAAAATAACTAGCATGGGAGTGGCAACATGTTGGGACATGGGTTAACATTTCAAATTAGCTATTTTAAAAAAACAAAACAAGTAGGTGTTCTCAGTAGTTTTTCTTTTTTTACTGAAGACAATTTTTGCATGATCCTGCAGTGTCTGCCTCAACTGACTTCTTAAGTAAAGAATAAAAAGGTAAATGACTAATATTTATTCATGACTGCATAAGATTAAAGTAACTTGTATAGGATAAGTCTTTTGTATCAGTTCTGTACCATAACTGCAATCCAGGAGTTGCATGTTCAGTGCCCAGGTCAGCTCACTTTGGCTTCTTTGTTGTGAATTTGTAAGTTGTGAATATTTCTGACTTGGTTTACGGCACCACAACTACATAAATAGGTTATTTAGAAGCAATCGGAGTCAAGTGCCTTGGCAATGACACATCATAGTAGCTGCATGTCCAGCATGCAAACCAATTTAAGTGCTAATTATGACATGCTTGAGGTTGCCACCAGACCTATTCTAAATCCTCAACCCACACATAGCTCCCATTTCCTTGGCATGATATAGACTAGACAAGAGTTGAAGTACCATAAAAAGCAACTAATATTCTTTATAAGTGTAAATATATGGACTTCACTATAGTGAGTAAATAGTATGTCATTTAGAACCACATTCTATGCAGAAATTAGGCAAACGTGGCCAGCGGTAAAATTTAGTAAGTATGAAATATTCCACAACCCCTCGATTTTATCTAAATGTCTGTTTTCATCAAGTTTTGACAGAATTTTATGTTCATGAAATGTAATTGGGTTATTATCAAAACTTTACCTTGATTAGATGGTATTTGTGACTATTTCTTTAAATTTAGCTTGCATGTAATTAGAATAAAATCTTGATTCCATGGTATATTTTACTGTAATTGATTAAATTTAGCTTGCATGTAATTAAAATAAAATCTTGATTACATGGTATATTTTACTGTAATTGATCAAGTTTAGTTTACATGTAATTAAGACATATTCATTCTTCATTACAGGTTTGTTTTTGGTTAAATTTAGCTTACATATTACCAAAATATTGCATTATTACAATTACATGGGATTACTTAAGAAATAGTAATCTGTGACACAATTATGATCAATACATAAGATTACTCAAGGTCTACTTTGCAGTGTTATTAAGTAGTCAAAAATAGTAGCAGTGAGAAATATGATTGAAATATATCAATCAGCATATAAAAGACAAGTAATAAATTGGTAACTTCAAGTTGCTTTTTTTTCAAGTTGTGTCTTCTGGATAAGTAGCTAAAATATTTGTACAATCATGCTTATCTCTAATATTTCTACAGTACAACATAAATGGGAATAATTAGACTGATATTGGGTAAACTCCTCGGATCTGTCATTTGACAGTTGAATTATATATGTGAGAGTAGCGTTGTTTGTGACAATAATTGTTGCAGTTTGATCAACAGTATTTTACATAGACTTAATACAAATCCAGGTGACTTGATGTAGAGATAATTTTACACTATTGTAGTTATTCACAGTATCTTGAAATTGTAAACACAAGTCTTGCATTGTATGTTCAATTAAATTCAGTATTGACACTGCATATGTTCAGTCAATGGATAAATGCTTTAATTGTTTCTTGTAGATTTTTATTTGCTTTTGATTAAATGATGACATCTTGCTTGGCTTGGGATTTTATTTCTTTAAAAGCTTAATCTTCATTAACAAATGATTATCATTCAAACTATTCACTGATTACAACAATTGCAAAAAACACAGAAGGATTTACATTTTGTGAGGTTGTTTTTTTTTTTTAAATTGTAACCTCAGCAACTTTTAGGTTTCAAACTCTATAAGTTCTCAAAGGTTTTTCTAATCCTTCTTGAAAAAGTGGCTTATACTACAACATTATAAGTTGTAGATATCAGTGGATAATTTATTATTTGTCCCATCTCAAAACAAATGATTGGTTTGGTAATTATCATACAGTAACATTTTGAAGGCTATATAATATAAATAAAGTGCCATGATTTAAATAAATATTACTGAAAATAATAAATTGACGTCTTGTGTTTAATTAATCTTTTTATAGTAAATTATATGAGCTTGTTTTGATATTAAATTAATTTCTAAATTTCAATATGACCAGGGCCTAGCTCCCTCAGACTCCTGATGTGGTCAAGGCCTCACTTAACAACTAAAGGTGCCTGATAAGTACAATAGAAATATACATATTCATATGTAGCAGATAGCCATATAGCAGATTTATACATTGCAATCCATCTGCAATAACAATCACTATTTGGGATTACATGTATATGATATGGACTATGTGCAGAAATGTGACAAAAATATTACAATGTTTTTTCATAAACAGTAACCCTATCTACTCAAATCTACATGATGCAATATTCTAGAAAGGTCATGACTCGTCCAATAAAAATGCATATACCCTGCCTCAAACCTGCATGATAAAAATAAGAATTATCAACATACATCTTCAACTTAAAACAGGATATGATCATAAATGTCACCAACAATGCCCACAAAATGTTTCGTCTGCACTCGGAAACAAACTTTTTATATCCAAAGAGCTGAAACCATGTAAGAAATATTCACTTTTAGCATAAAAGCAGAACTGGACTTCCATATGTACTAGCTTAGAAGACCATTCCAGGTGCAAACTGCACAGACCCAAATCTACTGTCACATAATGTATCGGCAGATCCGAGTCTGCAATTTAATAGGTATTGTCTGTAAAACAAACGAGACCCTAATCTGCTATAGAAGATCTTGATCTTTGTTGTTTGCAGTTCGACTTGTAAGCAAGTATAAACAGTACTTTCACTGACGACTGCTATTGAAGAAAAACCACAATACAATGAGTAAGTCTGCTAGTATTAATCAGTTCACTTGAAATTGTGCTAGAACCAAAACAAATACAATGGATATGTCTGTGTGGGTAATAAAAATAAGCTATAACAAAATTACGTACATGTGTACAAATATAGTGCAAGCATTAAATTAACTTGTCACCATTCTAGGAAAGGGGAACATGAAAATGGTTTAATTACAACGAAATTCGTAATGCTAGAAAGAAAGTTGTAGAGAATAAAAGTAATTTTGTGAATACAAGGCTGTTTTGAGAAACCAATCTTCAAACGTGGACTGATACCGATTATGCTTTCTTTGAGAATATAATAACAATAAAAAAACCACTATCTATACTGTACACATTTATTCATCCAAGGAAACTGTACAAAACTGAATAGAGAAAATGACTTTAATATATTTATGAAAATAGGTAGCCTAGCAAATATAATAACTGCTGGAGACATATTTATTTAACAGTAGTTGTAGACACTAATTCATCAGAGATGTAATATATGATGCCGTATTGAGTCAAAAATGCTATGAATGGATGAGGGAAAATTTCATCTATATTTTTCCCATACTACTGGTTTTCCAAAAACGTTTGACATGATGAATATGCCAATATAAAAGTCTATGAAGATCTATCTGGCTGGAATTGTCCACACTTTATGAATAACATAATTATGCATGGAGGTTCTGACACAATTTTCATTCACAGCAATGCAAGACAATTTTAAAAGCTTAAATTGATCACAGGAAAGACAGAATTAAGCTCATGTGAGGACATAAACAAAACATTTAATTCTACTATAAAATCCCAAACAATATGATACAATTTGACCAAGATTTGATGGTATGGTCAAAGGTCATGTAATTAGTCTATTTTTTCAAATCAAGAAAATGTGGTCCCTGTATTAAGAATCTCCTTAAAACATTTCAATAAAAGTCATTTATTGCCCAGAAGTCCATTTCAATAAAAGTCATTCCTTTTATAAGGCTACTTTTCCCACAGCAAATAATAGTATTAGTTGAGTTTTACTTAGAATAATATTTGGCTGACCTACTTCATTTGTACCAAACAGAAAGCAACATGGAACAAATCAATTAGCCAAGTAATTTGTGTTGCAGCATGCATTTCATGCATCAACAGGACAAAATATACTCACACCTAAACACATGATACAGAATCTCCTGTTAAACCATTGAGCCTGCCAGAAATTGTGGTCAACCAATATAAATTTACTGGCAAAAGATTAAAATACCATAATATAAATGGCATAGTGAAAGAAACCCCAACACAAATCTACATTTGATTATGTCGATGAACAGCAAGAGGCATGCAAACCAGAATTGTTTTATTAGATTCTGTCAAAACTAGGACAAATACTGCATTTAAACTGATCTTTCATTTATAATTTCTGACATCTCCAAAGACATCACAACATTTACTAAGACATGCATGATGCACCTTTTGTATGAAACTTCATATGATGAAAAGTAGAAAACAGTTGTGTAAGTCAATTGGGGTTTAAGAACTAACATAATGCAAATATGACTTCTTTGTTCTTTGGCTGAATGTAGTGTTCTACTTTTTGTCTACTTCATTTGTAAAGTCTGATAATATCCAAACACAATCGATTCTTAATGGCATGTTAGTATTAGCCTATCAAAATCAAGATCATATGACCATGGCATTCAACTATAAACCAAATGGATAGTGAATCTTTTGTTAATCTAATTCATTTTAACAGGTGTCTTACCTTCCTAATTAGAGTCGTAAGAAAATATGTATCTGTTAATTGTGATAGACCACATCTGCCACTAAAGGTAGTCGTGAGTCCTTGCTTCCAACTGAGCATTATCCATCAAATCTCAATAAAGGCCAAAATAACTAAAAAGAAAATTCACTAATTTTCAAGATGTAAACTGGATCTAATTGAACCGTTTTGCTAATGGACCACACCTACTCACCCACAAACTGGAACTAGATGATGCAAGTGCAATATTGAATTTCCAGACTGGTTCTCTGGTACAGTAGGAACTGAGTAGAAATATGATCATGGATTATTGCAGTGACACTAGTGCCTAAAAACTGACCAAATCACCAAATTCAACCAGGTTGTGACAACCAGTTAAATTATATATACCTACACTATTGTCATAGTGGAGGAATCAATATGTGGTTTAGAACCATCATTAAAGAATGACAACATTCAAAATGATGGTCTCCTCCAGGAGTTCCAGCGGCCTCTATTTCTGAGCCATTTTCCGTCAACCTATTGTCCAGACTAATTGTTCAAAGTTGTCAGAAATTGCCAGATGTAATTATCAGAAATGCTAACAGTTTCACTTAACTTAATTGAGCCACCTGTGTGTTTGTGAGAAAAGAGTCTTATTAAAGATGATTGGTTGCCTAACATAGGTTAATTTCCACGATAATGTAGATTCTGGGATATATAAAATATGGCTGGTTAAGACAGGTGACTGGTTAGTTCTCATTACCTTTAAGCTAGATTTTATTGTACAGTCTAATCTTTCTAATCTGGTTCCATATTCAACTGGATTTTTTTAATTTAATTTTATGATGGAAATAATCTACTGAAGGCCTTTTAAAATCTTTTTCATGCTCATTTGTAATACACTTTCTGCTTGGCCTAACATTGAATATGCAAGAGAAAAAACTTTGATGCCACTGTCACATAATGACTCTCTCATTGCCATAGTGCCAGAGCAAATCACAATTCCTGTCATTTTTCGTCAAATTTTCCATTGTGACTGGGACAACAGTTTCGTTTCTGAGGATTTGAGGAAGCCATTGACTCAAAAACTCAATTTGACATATTAATCAAGAATACCCTTACCACATGCTGAACTCATGATCAAAACATTAATTTAATCAAAACCAAGAAAATTGTTGATGGCACAGTGACAAGAACAAAAGCTTTATGACTCACTTCTCATTAGTGATTAAAAGACAAAAAAAAATATTAACATTGTGAAATCTTCAAATAAAATACTAATATCCCTTTCTTTCTTTATCCCAAACACTAGACAATTGTAACTGAAGAAGTCAGTATTAGATGAACAAGGCATAACTGTGCCAAAATGAGGTATCATCCAGATAAATTTGGTGTCGTAAGATAAGTTGGATTAACCAAATTATTGCGAGAAAAAAACTATATAAAACCTTGGTTCAACCGTCTTCAACTAATATCCTGTGAGCAGACAAAGTCAATAATACATTTACATGGTAAATATATGTACATAATATATATGCCATATTTCTCAACGAAGCTCAATGAAACATGATGTCTTATCTGCGCATCATGCTTGGATGAATTCTACAAGCAAAAACACAAAGAATCCCAATATAGACAAACAAGCTGTTGTCACCACTGTTGTTCCTGTCACTCCCAGAAAAGCAATACTGTCTTTTGACATTCACTAGGTGACAACAACAAAATATTTTTGGATCACGCATCCTTCAAAACTTCAATAAAAAGATGGTTTGTTGAAAATTTAATTTCCATACTGATGACAAAAAATTCAGCATGGTATGGTCTCTGTACAGTATCATCCGGACATCAATATAATAATGCATACTAAGCCATTCCAAAGAACTTGACGGATCTATCCATGCTGGAGGAAGAGACAAAGGTGGCATTGTGACCAAACCTCACTCCAGTTGCCAAGGCTGTGTGGTCATTGAATATTCCCAGATCCTGCCATTGCTTACACAGGTACACTCTGTAATAATAATAATAATAATAATAATAATAATAATAATAATAATAATAATAATAATAATTATAATAATATTGATAAAAATTAATTAATAATAATAACAATAATAAATAAAATAATGATAATGATAATAAAATAATAATAATAATAATAATAATAATAATAATAATAATAAATCAATAAAATATTAATAATGATATTAATAATAAAATAATAATAATACAAATTAATAAAATAATAGTGAGAATGGAAATCGTGCAATTTTTATGAAAAACTCCCAACATACCAAATTAGGCCCAAAAATAACTGATTTGAAAGAAATTCTTGATATGCTCCTGAGACAAGATGTTGATCTATCAAAGGTCATAATGTCATGACACAATGGCCCTAATCTGGGGCATGACCCAAAGTTATGGCAATGGAAATATTAGATTTTCCAGACATAACAAGAATCAGAGGAACTGTATGTTATCATAAAATTCCAAATAGGGTGCAAAAGAAATGACTCCCAAATTAAAGTATAGTATCATAAAATTTTTTTATCGAAAGCACTTTTTTTATTTAGATCCGACACAGAGCATCAACAAGAATCTTCTGGAGAAAAAAAAAAGGTCAATATGACTTTTATTCTGATGTAACAATAACAAGACTTTTCAAAAAGCCATCATCGTGGACACAGAGCTTCAACAAGAAGTCTATTGCTGAAATACCAATGATGATATGCCTTTCCATCTAGATGCAGTGGTGACAAGATTTTCACGATTGCACCCATGGTGGAAATTTGGATATCGTAACAGCTTCATTTGCATATGGAATGAACAAGACATCATAGGAAGACTTTAAATGAAAATCCCATGTTGATATGAAAATCCATTCAGGTGGAGTAGCAATAAGATTTTAAAGATAGACATGGCAATGTATTATATTTGATGTCCAGGCAGAACCATATTGTGTGGAAACAACGTTAATATACGACCATCCAGTCAGGAGCGGTAGCAATAAGAAGATTTTCATGATGGCTGTAGTAGGAGTCAAGCTGGTTGTTTGAATGTCACCAAATTTATTAGGACAAAAGAGACCTTGGGACTGGTATATAAAATTTAAATTAAGTAGTTTCAATTTAATGATATCAAACTTGTGCTAACTGACATACAGGACAGTGAACAACTGACAAATGGTTGTTGTTGTTGTTGAAGGGTTTAATGCCATTTTTCAGCACAAGATAGGCTATACATGGCGGGAAGTATTAATGGTGGAGGAAGAACTCAGAAAGAACCACCGACCCATGAGAAGCTATTGGCAAGCTTTCTCACATACCTGCATTGACCGAATCTGAGACTCGCACCCACGCAAACAGAGATGACATGGCAGTGATCTGTAACAAAGATCACATTAGACTACTCAGCCACTCAGAGCCCCCCCTGACAAATGCCATCCAAAGCGCTTTTTTGGTTTATGACCAGTAGAACTTATAATAATAATAATAATTAGAAAGTACCGCCTTCTTGATCATATAACCGCAACATAGCCCTGGGACAGTCATGGTAGAGGAAAAAAGATAAGTATGGAATCATATATTATTCCAAACAATAAATAAACCAAGATAAGGGGTTATTAAAACATCAGAAAGAAACATGCTTATCATAAATGGAACATTATATGGCAACCCTGAGTTTACTAGTCTTCTATGAAGAGAACTTGAAATTGTGTGAAAAAAGCCATCCACTATACTTTGGTCTAAGTAGGTGATGTAGAACTACTCTGTTATTAAATAGAAACTATTTTCTTCTTTCAAAGTGACCTTGACCTTTTACCTTTTGAACTTGAAAATCATAAGGTTCTTCCATACACCAAATGCAAGCTTTTCACACAGTCTGGTAAAACTAGGTGGTGGACAACTCAAGTTATCGTGTGGAAACAAAGATGATTGATAGAAAGATGGATGGATAACATTATAACATTGAGCACTCTGTCAAATGTCAGGTTGATAAAAAATTAACCAAAAGGTGTCCTAGATCCTGGCATCCTTGATGGCACTCTACAGTTTCATATTTTTCCTGGATTTCTTCAATGGTTATACTGGCAATATAATAAAGACTTTGTATATATTAGATGTTGAAAGAAGAACTTTCAATTCCCTTTATTTTGATGTATGTTTGATGGGTGTACATTAAGTTCTAGAGTAAACAGCCTGGGCTAACTTAAGATGTGCTCGTATAAAAGACATGCTATCTCCGCATGGTCATTTTCACTTCCTGGATTTTAGAGGTAAATTGTAGAAAAACGATCCAACAAATTTCTTTACTTTTCAGATATTTTGTAGTTCATTCATTGCACTTTCAGAAGCTGCTATTGCCTACTTCAGCAAAATTCGTTTTCCCTATTTTAAGAACTGCTAAGGTTAGTGTACTTTTGATTCATTTTTGGTTAATTTGTCAAGCACATGGGAGCATCCATTTTGTCATACCAAGTGCTTAGATCAAGTACAATTTCCTCAAGTGCAGTATCCAAATAAATGTCAGCCACATTACATCAAAGTAGCATAGAGATATGCCAACATTATCTCCACTGTGCATGTTACAAATGCAAACAACTACACCTCACATACGTCACTCTCTGAAAAGTACATAATAACTGGTGAGCACCCTTTAGTTGTATCCAGAGTGCAACAAAAATACACAGCAGCAAAGAGTTAAAGGGGAGTTTGGTAACATGGAATATTCAACATATAAGTCTTTCCATGTTCATAATGTGACATTTGTTTGATTTTCTTTAATAAAAAAATTACATTTCATATAACATATAACATTCTTACTCCAAATTCATGTTGTTTTTTGGGGTGGTTGGGGTCTTATGGGTTCCATCCTATTAATATGGAAAAACATCATACGGAATCATCAGTTTCATAAATATTTATATTAAAAATTACTGCATAGTTCATCAAAACGAAATGAATATTCCTTAATTACTTAACTGACTTTTTTAAGAAGTCTGTAAATAGTTTAAAGAATTATGTGAAAATGCATTTAGCCATCAGATAGAATAATAATGAAAACAAGCTGGAAGTTTTATAGCAATACACAACCTAAAATCAATGCATGTAATCAGTTTCAGATGGTGTTTTGGGCAAATACCTGTGAAACCGATTTTCGCTACCTTAAAATACTGAGCGTGCACTGAAAATTGTACAAGTTATAAATAAAACAAATTAAAAACTTTATATATAAATAAATAACAATGATTTCTAAAATAATTACAGGAAGCAGATATGCATGCAAATATGTTTGTGTTCATCTTGTGTTTTATGTTCTTTATGTATCTTTTACCTTTAGGTCAAATTGAAAGCCAAATGTTTGATGTCAATCAGCACTTGCATCCTTTTTATACTATATCAATAAGAGTCCAATAGACCTTCTTACGATGTCTCTGTCACACATCTCTTCCATACTGAGTAATTTATCAAATTTGGTGATAGTTTGTTAGGAGCTATTATTTTAATTTTTTTAAGTCAAACGTCAAGTTCATGTCTTTCTTGCTTCTTTATCAGCATTTGATCACCACACCAGATAATGATAAAAGAGGCTTGAACCAAAATGACTAAAAATTCACTATTCTCTTTCATGTAAATCAACTTGTCTATCTGGCCAGCACTTTTATTATTGCCAAATAAGAAAAATCCAGCTTTTTCTAGACTTAGACCAATCTGTACCGAATGGAAAATGATAATCATTACTGACTGAACTGCCTCTAACTGAATACAGTAATGTGTTATAAAACTTTTAATATGTACTTTTTCAAACTTCAAGAACTGTAGGTGATGATTACTGTAAAAATATACAGCCAATGGTTCCAATGAAACAGTTGTAAAGCAAAAAAATAATAGTTGTGTTTCTTAATGCACTGATTTTACCATTAGGTTAGGCAGGTCCTCTATTTTTAAAACATGTTTTTAATGTGATCATTTTACCAAGGGGGTGGGTGCTAGGGTCAGCAATGAAAAATGGGGATGGTTGGCTGACCAGAAACATATTTTTGTGCCTAATAGCAGAGTCAGAACTAGAATATAAACTTTCCCTTCTATTTTGTTTTTTCTTTTTCACTTGAAACAAAATGATTTGACAGGACTTACCTGACATCAGATCCTGCTACAGCAAGGTATGTTCCGCTCTGATCAAAGCACAGTGCCCTCACCTGTAAGACAGACAGAGAGACAGACCATGAAATGCCTAATTTAGAATATCAATTAAAAGATTACATCAACTACCCCTTTAATGTTCCACTCACAAACATTTATTGTCTTTCCTCCTGGTTAACTGTATGAATGTAATAGTCATCCATCTCTCTACAGACCAATCAGAGCAAACATTGTAAGTATAGTTTGAATTACACCCCATATCTCTAATACAGGTGGGGTTATTATTTTTGCCTACCTGAACCTTGAATACACCCCCACTTATTTAGATCTGATCAATATTGTTGATGTGTGTAATCGATGAAACCAACACAACAGCATATACAGGTGAAACCAGTCAAGTATTAATGTCAGTCTACCAACCATATAAATAAATTATAATTCTACTGAAAATTACAGACTGATCTTATTACCAGGAATAAATGATCACTGACTAGATACAACTTACAAACAAACTCAAGTACTGAGAGGAATATAACCAGTAGTTAAGATGGTGCTGGTTAACTTATCATAGATTTAAGTTAGACATATGAAGAGTAAAATATTCACTGACAGATATAAATGAGTGAGATTAAGGATTACAACTTAATGGGTGTACTTTCCAGATCTGAGAAAACTTAAAGGGTATACTTCCCAGATCTGAGAAAACTTAAAAGGTGTACTTTCCAGATCTGAGAAAACTTAAAGGGTATACTTCCCAGATCTGAGAAAACTTAAAAGGTGTACTTCCCAGATCTGAGAAAACTTAAAAGGTATACTTCTCAGATCTGAGAAAACTTAAAAGGTATACTTCCCAAAGAGTATACTTCCCAGATCAGCAAGCAGTAGACGTTAAAATAAGCCAAGAGACATGGTAATCTTCCTTCTAGACTTAGAAGGGACAGATTTGCAAGGCAGTGGATGTTATGATTTAAAGAAAAAAGAAATTACCTCATATTTATCATCTAACTGTATGGTCTTGAAATTCTTCAGTTTTCTCAAGTCCCAAAGCTTCACCACAGAATCTTCTGCAGATGTTGCCAAATAGTAACCTAGAAGCAAAAACAATTAACAACATACAATAAATCAACAATAAAAATATAACAATTGCAAGAGTGCAACACACTCTGACACCGGCTGTTTATAGGAGCCTTTTTACACTTTGTTTTTTTTTCTTCAACCATCGATTCCAATATACCTATATTGATGATCTCAATTCTGTGGGTTTTTTATTGAACTGTTTTCGTTCAAGCATATCCTTTGCGATTTTACTGACTGGCCAATGCGTGCAAAATAATTTGCCAGCAACACTAGTTACTGAAATAGAAAGGTCAATTTCTAAAAGAAATTTAATAAATTGAATTTCCATCAAATTACATTAATGTTCTCTCTGGTATTTATATATGTCGTAAGTTCATGCAAAGTAGTGTGTAATGAAGCAGGATGCTGATGTTTATTAGCTTTTTCATGCTCTTGTATTTCATGGTCGCCTCCATGCCCAATAGTGAAATCACATTACACAATTTGCAAAACGTAAAGTTTTCTCCTTTACTATGTGGTTTCACAAATCTACACAAGATGGCAAAATTGTCCTTCCAGTTGTTTTCTTCTCTTTTTCCCATAGAAAATTCTGAATATTCCGCTTTCCTATTTAACATGATTAGAAGTTTAATATTACGAAGACGAGATACAGTGACAGTGGTAACTATTTGCAAAATCCATTATGGTGGATAAAAAAGGCATGGTAGCCTCGATCTTGAATGAACCAATTGTATTGTAGAACTGTATTCCTATATACATGAGATACATTTCTATCAAAATAGAACAGAGTGCCCATTCTAAACTGAAAATTCCAAGGAAAGTTTTTATTATTATTTTTCAAATTAAAAATACATTTTTGGCCAATAAAACATACATCCATATACAGGTCCATAGTATGGGACAAATACGGAAAAATTGGGACAGCTGGCAGCTATGCATTTGGATTGTAATTTTTTTGTTTGTTGTTGTTTTGGTGTTTCATAAACAAAGTCCGACTTATCTTAGCAGTTTTTAATCTGCAAAATCAAATGAACTTAAACTAAATCAAAAGATACCTTTACATTCCACAGATTCAAAGTTTTTTTACTGTCTATAAATAAATAAACACATGGAAAAGATCTGCTTGCATATAATTGGATTCTATTATGGGATATAATCTAGTTTTCCATGGTGTGAAATGACCAGACTTACTTTTGACACTGAAAACTGGCCCACTTTATGATAACAGAACATGAAACCATATTGAATAGAACTTGATCAATCTTGTGCACGGAGCCCATGGGATACAGGAATAATGCATTTGGGCTACCAAATATTGAAGTTAGGGTCTCATGGGCTGCTCCTTGGTATCGTGCATTACTCTATATTACTGAAGAACAGGCATACAAAACTAAGTTTATGTCATAAATAAAGAACATTCTGAATTACCATTTTCTGAGAATGCTATGCTGGTAATGGGGCCCTGATGTCCAGGGAAGTTGGCAACATTGATCCGTTCCTTCAAATCCCAAATTTTTATCATGGAGTCCTCTGTTCCTGTTCCAAAAATCAGGCCATCAGGATGAAACTGGGCACAGGTAAGGGCTGTTCAACAAAAAAGAAAATGTATTATTTTAATTTGGATATTTGCCAACAACAAAGTGACAATAATGCAACATAATTCCAATTTGATGTTGTTCTCCTTTTACAAAAACAATTAGTGTTATAGCATTCATCCACATATTCTTGTAAAAAATAATTTTTTCTTTCATTTACAAGTGCTACACATAATTTGTGCATCATATCTGGAGAGGAAATTGGTTTCCAAATTGTAGACACATACACACAAAATCATGTATATACATACATAAGTCAACCATGCTCACAAACACACATGTAAATAGATATTGTTTGCAATATTTTTCTAATATTATCCTATTAGATTTTTCTCTTTCGTCCTACCTACCATTTTGTGATGATTGATCAGACACTTTGCAAAGAACACGTCCAGTTCGTATATCAGAGAAGGCCCAGTGCTGAAAATACAAAGCACTAAATACCAATACTTGCTTTAACAACAGACCCTCTTTTATTAAGCCTATCTTTTATTTAGTTTTAATATAAAAAGCAAAACAGAGATTAAAGGTAAAACATTTTAAGACTGTCCTTAATCTAGTATATGGACAGACAGACAGATATACAGACAAACTGATGCCAAAGGGATTGGTTTGTTGAGTTTCCACCAGGTCAGGCTTGATAACAACATGTGTCTTTAAACACGACTTCAAAAATATTTTATGAAATTAGACCAATAATTGATTTGTTAATGTACTGAAATTCATACTAGGATAAGTATTTTGTCTAGCATCTCATTACATCTAGAGCTGTACCGATGTCACTTTTTGCCGATTATGCCGATACCGCGTATAGCCGATTATCAAAATTGCCGATACCGATTATGAGACCAATTATTTGATTATCATATTATGTACTCAGGTATAAGCCGACAAATTTAGAAAACAATAAAGGCCTGGAATGGGGGGGGGGGGGGGGCTTATCCGTATGTAAATTGAGGCAATGCTTTTGAGTTTATTGCCGACTTTCTATGAGCAAAGGTCGTCGGCTTGCTTTGACGACAACAAATACTCATTACTGCTGCGGCAACATCAGACAATTGTAAAACATTGATATAGAATTGTTTTATTTGTTTAGTATATGACGGTGCTTCAAAGGTACAGTAAAACCTGTTATGACTTATGAGAGACCGCCCCTTCTGCCAGATGGTGGCTTGGTGAAACACTACCAAAAGAAATAAAAAATAATTTTAAAAAATCCGGAAATGATTCTCACTTACTAGTATTAAAGACAATGAGTTCATTCACCCTCCAGGCATTACGGATTAACTGAAAGACAGACGACGTACTCAAACCTACACTGAAGCCCTTTCAAACAATTTCTCACTGGGACATAAGGAGTATCGGTGTTTTGTGAGTTTTCATAAAGATAAAGAAAAAACACAAACCTCAAAATTGACTGTGTATATATCCATCATTACTCCCTTTGATGTTAATCTTACTGGCTATTCACTTGACTTTGGCACTACAATGATGGTTAGCGACATGTACTTTAGTCTGGTTTACTACAGTTTACAAATGTTACCGGACGCTGGAGTTGAAAATTTCGCACAACTGGCAGCAAGATAAATTCTTTTTAAATACTTTATTAGAGCAATCTCTTTGTTACAAAAGATTAATTGATGGTTCGATGTGTTTATCTCGATATATGGTTATTCGACTATACAGTAGTGTTAGTCAATGAGCAACTTGTTTGCATACTGCATTTATCCCGAGCTCTAATGTTACAAAGGATTAAGTTACGGTCAGTCAAAACGCGACTGTATATACAACTTTTATCAGGAAAAATTGGTTATTTAAAAAAATTATTTGCATCGGCACCGATTATTTTTGCCGATACCCGATTATACCGATTGTGCTAATAATCAGCCCGATTACGCGTACGGGCTATTAATCGGTACAGCTCTAATTACATCACTATATCATAAAGTAATGGAATTCCAATTCCTACTGCATAATTGAGGGGTTTTAAAAATAAAAATTCAATCTGAATTTAATAAAAATAACAGATAAAAATTAGAATACAAAAAATGGAAATAAATATTAACGACACAATGGTTGCATAAACACTGTTGATGTGCACAAAATAATCCAAGCATCCCCTATAACTGTCATTTCAACTGCAATCTCAGAGTTATCAAATCTTCAAATAAATAATTCTCAAAAAAAAAACAATACAGCTGTATAGCATATATCAGTGTATCCCCTAGGGGTCCAAGACCAAGTCAAAAGTCTCCTTGGTGTCAAAACTGTGAGGTCAGACTGAGAAAAAAACAAACGTTGGTATCAAAACTGGGGGTCAAATTAAAAATTTGGGGGTCTGATATATCATTGGTTCCAAGACCATTAAGTATAATACATTTACAATATTCATGTGCAGAGTTTGGTTTTGGTATTTGTATCAAATCTGTTGCACTCTAAAGATAATCAATACTCATAATAAAAAGTGATGCAGGTAATCTGAGAGTAAACAGAAATGATGACCATAAAGCCTCACCCTAAGATCACAATGGATATCATGGTTATAATAAAGTGTTTTCTTAACATATAAGTGTGTATTTCATGCAGATCTTTCGTAATGTAAATATGATCTATGACCTTACAGTGAGTAGACTTTACATACATTTGTAGTCCACTGGGTTAGCTAAAGATTTTGAAATCTGCAGAGTTACCAACATACAGGAGCCCCTAGTGGCCATGTGGTCTAAAGCACTCACCATTATGGATCAATGCCATCTCACCGCTGTCTGCATGCTGCATGGTTTCAGCTAAATGTGGGTATGTGAGAAAGACTGCCAGTAGCTTCTCATGGGTCAGTGGTTCTTTCCAGGGTTTTAATGGGTTCTTCCTCTCCAGTTATGCTGGCCGCCGTGTATATCCTCTCGTGTGCTGAAAAATGACATTAAACCCTACAACAACGAACATACAGGTAAATGTAAGCTCTCACCATATCTGTAGAGGAACTCAGCAGGTAATCTCCTGTAGCATGAAGACTGAGGCCAGTAACGGGAGAGTCATGAGCACGAATAATCTGAGCACACTGAGCTGTCTGAACGCCCCAAACTCGGATTGTACTATCAGGAGAGGCAGTAAACACTAGTTCCTGAAAAGTATGAAAATCTCACATAATGCCAAAATACTATATAAAGTTATTTGCTTTGAATAAATAATTATATCTGTAAGCATTATGTGTCAGGGCAAACAAATCTGGATTGGAAATTACTGAGCATCAATAGAGCCAGTTCCAAGCCAAGTTTTTCATTGAGAAAAGTGAAAAATAATACAGAAAAGAAATTTTTTGCTTTGCTGTATGTATCTTTCTAACAGATGTGCATTAAGTTTGAACTTCATTATGGAATTTCAGCCAATTACCATGTATATTAACTGACAGATAATTACCACGAATATATTTCCCATAAAATCAAATTAGCGGAATATTTCAGCAAGAACAGGTAATTGTTACAAATATAAAACAAATTATAAACATGCTATTTTTCTTGGACCGACACAAAATGATGTTTCCCATAAAGTCTTCAGTTACATAATTAAAAAAAGGAAATCCTCTTGAATTCTTACCTCCTCTGGATGATAAATAACGGTGGTAACCTTCTTTGTATGTCCCTTCAAGATGGCCATAACCTGTTCTGTGTCCTTATTAAATACCACAGCATTCTTGTCATTTCCACCTATATAACATGCAAAGGTTTGACAAATAAGGAATAAGCTTATCAGTCACATTTAACTGTAATATTTGTATGTGGTCTGGGATTCATCGAGTTTCAGGTCCTAGCCTAACCTTAAGTAGTTTGAGCTTGACAACTCTAAACAATCGGCTTTCAAAATTGATTAACCGCATGTTGTCAATTTCAAAATGAATAGGTGTAAATTGTTGATATAACTAGCGAGATTTTTTTTTACAAGCGTGTTTGGAAATAAAAGGCACTCATTTCTAACAAGTAAGCACCAGGAAGATTTCATTCAAGTAAGCACCAGAAAGATTTCATTCAAAGCATTATTGATGTACTAAAAATGGAGCACCAACAAGAGGTGTTTATAAATTTGTTATTAAAGCCATAATTACAGGAGACTAACACATACTTAATGATCATTATCAATTTCAAAAGTTGGATTGTCAAATACACTGATGCAAATTGCCATTTATATGGTAGCTAGATGGTAATTGATAAGAAAATGGATAAAAAAAAGTGTCCACAAATCCTAAAGTTTTTGATATAAAAAAAACGAAACTTAACAAAGTTTCTAGCTCTAAGTAACCTGTTTTTTTTTATAGATATAACGGTCTGATGCTACAAAACATGCAAGAAAGTTCCAAGCATGATATATAATGAGTATTACTGACTACAATATTCTTATTAGCTGTTTTATTTTTCAGTTCAAACTATTTTACCTAAATCTTTCTCCCCTTACTTAAAAATCTTATTTAATATGCTTTTATCTGTATAAATAAATACATGTCATTTCTGTTTTTGCTCTTCAAACTATATCTAACAATATCTATATTATAACCTTTTCTCATCTACATATCTACATATATTATTTACATATATTTTTGACAAACTTTAATTATTGCCATATGGTTTTAAGGTGACAACAAAGAAAAAAGAAAAGGAAAGTTAAAATAAATGTAATGGACCTTTTTGCTTGTTTTTTGTTTACTCATGTTAAAAATAGTTGGGGCTAACTAAAATTTCACATTGCCAAGATCAATTCTTCAGTCAGCTTGCCCTGAGAAAATATCCTAGATGCTTTCTAAACGAGCATGGAAATAAAAATGTATACCTGTAACAATCTTAGATGTATCTCTGAGGCAAATATCCAAAGCCAAAATTCCAGGCACACTGGCACTGTGAAGACCCTGCAAGATAAATGGTCTTATAGTACTAAAATACTGGCAAAAGAGAATAATACCTGAAGCCAGTGCTCAAATGTTGAACCCAGGATAAAGCTATTGTGACATTTATGCTGCCTCCACAAAACCCACTCATTTACCCATGCTGACAGAGATGGGTCATAATCACAACCATGCAATAATAGTAAATTTGTTCTAAATTTGAAAGCATGATTTCAACTGTAAATGTCTGCACTAAACGCAGTTTCAAACTATTTTTTTTTAACAGTTTGAGAATATGGCCCCGGTCCATGTGAGTGGAATTTATGGACCTTAAATTGTGACAATAGGCATTTTGGACAAATGTTATATTAATGGAAACATGGTGAGAAAAAATATCAGCAGTGGCACAATTAATAATAATAATAATAACTAATATTGTAACAACAAAAATTAAATTTCATGATTTTCTGATCACCTTTGAACAACCACAGCTAAGTTGGCACAACAATTTCTTAAGTAGGTGCCAAATTTAGTCCATGGAAACATCAACATGTGTAAATAAATTCTGGTTTACAATAAAAGGTAAGAATAAATGAACTTCCATTACAGATCTCACACAATTATTGGTATTTTGTCTCCACTCATAATCAACAGTGTTTTGCAAAATAATTTCTTTATTTTGAGTTAAATCTCCTTTAAAAGTAACATTTTATTAAGCTTTCTGCAAGTTTCTTCCTACATACACTGATTTCTTCTAGCAAAATTACTAAATACCAAATACCAATGTATAGTGAATAGAGAGTTCCAGAACACAAAAAATATATATGTGAAGTAATGCGAAAAGCAAATTTTTACGTAAATTATATTTCTCCTTCAATTACATTCCACAATCACATTACATTAGGAAAGTAAGTATTCAGAGGAGGGGATGCTGAGCAATCGACCTCTACCTTGGGTATCCTTCTGGGGGAAAAGTAGCTGGATTCATACTAGGGATGTTAATATCGTTTTTTTTCCAAAACCGATTATCGTTTGTAGAAATCCGATTTTAAACCGATTATCGGTTTTTGTCCTACATTGAAAATTACAAGAAATATATTCTTATAATGCAAGTCTGTGAATGCCGCTTGCGAATAAAAGATATTCATTACATACCATAACGTATAGACGCACATCGTCTGACGGCATGGATGACGATATTGTGGCTCCACCAAAGCCATCAAATCACGGAAGGAATTGGATTCAACAATCGAAGTTGGTAGCATGTTTTCAGCAACAAACTTAGCTACAGCAGCAGTAACTTTTTCTTGATGACTATCAGGACAGTTTCTTTGTGTTCCAAAAAATATTGTTAATCGCGGCTGAACATCTGAAGGAGCCGCAATTCCGGGATGTTTGCTACGCAAATGTGCATGAAATCCAGTAGTAGTACCACGCTCCGACTTGTTTCTTGTGAACATAGTTTACAGCGAGCCATGCTTGATGAAATTTTTTCAAAGTTTTCCCATACATCAGATTTATTTATACGACCAGCCATATTTGTAAACTTGAAAAGACACAACCAGCAGAGACCAGTCCTCAACAACAGAGACTGTAGCTATTAACAGTCTATTGTTGTCAATTTCGGACATCAAAGAACTTAGCGACCGGTCGGTCGACTAATTATTTACATCCTTCAACAATAAATGTATTCATTTACAACACGCTGCGTGGAGCGCTCACAAATTTTAAACAAACACACCTTATCTGCTGGCCATATTGTATTGAAATGTAAACACTAAACAAATGCATGAATGAATTTTTTTCTGGCATTTTTTAAAATTTTCACTACAAAAATGGTAAAAAATATTGAATTCGAATATCGTTTTGTAAAAACAAAAACCGATAATCGTTTTCAAAACCGATAATCAGATTTCCGTTTAACAACCCTAATTCATACACAAGTTGCTGAATGCAGCAAAGCTAAATGGCTGTGTTGTTTCATTTAGATGAGTCTGGTGGACAATCCTTGTGATGCTAACTCTCTGAGATAAAGGCAAGTGAAGGTTGAATCTGCATGTCAGCTAACATCTTCTATTATATCTCGGATCTAACGTTGTGAATGCAAGGTTCATAGAGATGGCTTGATGCTTCTGAGCAGTAATCTTTAATGAGTCAACCCTGATCTGGTGAGACATCAGAATACACCAAGCTTACAACCTACTTGAGTTATGAATCAAGGGCTTGAGGGGTGACAGCTTGTGTTCTGGCTCACACCTGAAGTAAGTGGTGTTTGCACATGGAGTGACAAGTGTGCGTCTGTGATTTTTATTTTTAACGTAGCTTTAACAATTTTTCAGTCATATACATATGATGTTTGCAGTGTGTCAGTTCAGAGTGATGTCTAGCACTGGGGCATCATGCCACAGACATGTTGCATGATGTCCCATGCTGTCACATTATTCTGACACCTGGCTAATCAGTCCTAATACATGTAGAGATGAAGTGGATCGCTTCTGATTCCACCTTGTTGCAACAAGACTGATCAATGGATGCCCCAAATTGTATAATTCCAAGTGAAGAATGACTGGGTTACACTACTGATACAGGAATGAAATGTCAGGCATGATCATGACTGTTTAATCATGGGGATTTGAAAAGGGGCATCAATATGTCTGCAATGTTCGCATAAAGACAGCTCAATGGGATCAAGTCTACTGCCACACTGAATTAATCAAGCTGCAATACTCTCTCACTGAAATCCAAGTCCTGTTGGAAATGAACTCAATGAGATTGATGATTCTGATAAAGCTAACACAAGGAAGTTGCAGCAGATTCTGGTTGGCTAAAAATTCCCTGCCCTGATGGAAAAATTTCTTAAATGGACAGAGGCCCGACTTTTCTCAGTTCACTAGAAAGCTGAGATGATCCAATAAAGAGAGATCGTTCCTGCTTTCGGGAAGAATAGAACTTACCATGTTTCCGGAGGGTGCATACATACCAACCACACAAGAGGTGTAAATGTAATTATTACCATTTTAAGTGGTAAAAAATATAATAAAAAAGTGTAATCTATAAATTACATGCCAGATTTAGAGCAATTAAAAAAAAATGATACATTTTTACTACCAACCTGGTTTTAGAGCAATTAAAAAAAAATGATACATTTTTACTACCAACCTGGTTCTGTAGCTTGTAAAAATTCTTGTTACAACATCCATATGGATTACAACCAGAATACAAACACAAAATATAGTGAATATTTTTTTATATTCATCACTCACAACAAGAAATCTACAACTTTTGCTGAATGATGTGAACATGAACCATGCTTTGATCATTATGAGACTGCTGATTACATTACTCTCATATTCTTCTTTTAAACTTTGTAAAGCAGTGTTGACTCTTTCTGATCAGACATGTTTTGAAGTCTGGAAAGATCCATCTGTTCTAATATTTTCCATCATATAATTAATATCCACAAGTCACACCTAAAGTCTCGTGCCATTATCTATTATAGACTATTTAGAATGGTTCACTAACTTGCATATCAATAAAATGAATCTGCTAAACAATGTTCCCTTTGGAGAAACCCAAAAGTTTTCTTGGGATGGGATCATATTACAGTTGCTATAAATTGCAAATAATGAAGGTGATCATATGATATTATTATGCAGCAGCTACCTTTATATGAAAATTCTCAAATTTATATAAGTGTAATTAACGAGATGATAATAAAAATGACAAGAATATATATTCTTGCTTTATTTTTTTAATGCAGCAGAAAAGCATAATCCATATACAGTTTAGCGTAAAACGTAATTGGTGAAAAAAAGCATAATGATTATGTCAAAAGCGTAATTGCTGGCATGTATGAAGATGTTGCCCAGTTATGCTGCAGATGTAACACTGTAATACATATCTCAAGGGCTGACGATGAGGCCAAAGGAGAAATCTGAACTGAAAAACTGTTTCATATTAAGCAAAATGGAGAAAATGTTTGTGACATTTCGTGGATCGGGATGTGAAAAATACATGTCAGAATGAGACTGATGATATACTATTCCTGTTTCCGTCTTGAATTGTTTGAGGCGACACAATTCAATGATAGCCTCAACCTGCTGTTTGCTTTCCAAACTGAAACAGCCTTAAAAAAAAGAAACAACAGATTGTGGCCTTTGCACAAGTTCCACTGCCTGTTCTTGGCTGGTTATTTTATTATGAGCAACCATATCTCCCATTGTAGAAAAGCATCCTTCTCCAAATCTGACAGTGCATCCATGAAGAGTGTAGAGGAGAGGGGGTTGTTGAAAAATGAAATAAAAAGCACCTTAACTTCTCACCTGTCCTAAGGCTGTTCAACAATCCTTCACACTAGCAGAGAGTGATTGGTTCCAAACGCCTGTGTGTGTTGAGTGGCAAGGCGAAGGATCAGTTCCTAAGCTGCTCCGACTTTCCTCTATTCTTCCTCTAAAGCAACAGTGACCCTAACAGGGTCGTTTGTAAAAGGAAGGTATGACAAGGTTTGCGAGACTGGATTGCAGACATGTGACATACGAGGAGTAAATTGGTCAAGCTCGTTGAAGTATTGGCCATAGTATAGTGAACAGCCTGAATCATAACCATAGCGATCCTAATCATAACCATAGCAATCCTAATCATAACCATAGCAATCCTAGCCTCTCAAGAGTGGCTATTGCTGGGTGTCTCTGTTGAGTCTGAATCATAACCATAACCATCCTAGCCTCTCAAGAGTGACTATTGCTGGGTGTCTCTGTTGAGTCTGAATCATAACCATAGCAATCCTAGCCTCTCAAGAGTGGCTATTGCTGGGTGTCTCTGTCGAGTCTGAATCATAACCATAGCAATCCTAGCCTCTCAAGAGGCTATTGCTGGGTGTCTCTGTTGAGTCTGAATCATAACCATAGCAATCCTAGCCTCTCAAGAGTGGCTATTGCTGGGTGTCTCTGCTGAGTCTGAATCATAACCATAGCAATCCTAGCCTCTCAAGAGTGGCTATTGCTGGGTGTCTCTGTTGAGTCTGAATCATACCCATAGCAATCCTAGCCTCTCAAGAGTGGCTATTGATGGGTGTCTCTGTTGAGTCTGAATCATAACCTTAGCAATCCTAGCCTCTCAAGAGTGACTATTGCTGGGTGTCTGTTGAGTCTGAATCATAACCATAGCAATCCTAGCCTCTCAAGAGTGGCTATTGCTGGGTGTCTGTTGAGTCTGAATCATAACCATAGCAATCCTAGCCTCTCAAGAGTGGCTATTGCTGGGTGTCTCTGCTGAGTCTGAATCATAACCATAGCAATCCTAGCCTCTCAAGAGTGGCTATTGCTGGGTGTCTCTGTTGAGTCTGAATCATACCCATAGCAATCCTAGCCTCTCAAGAGTGGCTATTGCTGGGTGTCTCTGTTGAGTCTGAATCATAACCATAGCAATCCTAGCCTCTCAAGAGTGGCTATTGTTGGGTGTCTCTGTTGAGTCTGAATCATAACCATAGCAATCCTAGCCTCTCAAGAGTGGCTGTTGCTGGGTGTCTCTGTTGAGTCTGAACGGTGACAATGAGGCCAAATCCAACAAAGAAGAAGATGCAATCAATCCCAAATCAACTCTTATGGTTATAAAGCACAATTATCTGTCTTATAAAACATATCAGTAGACATATGAACAGCTGCTATATTCTATTGCAAGTTCATTGATACATACATGTGTCGCTAGTAATCATACTTAGCCAAGATCTTATTGACAAGGGCCAATTTATTATGATTGATCAAAATCTAATTATAACTAGTCTCTAGAGTGATAAAACAAACCACAGCCAATCATATGCCAGAACACCTCATTATTAAGCATAAAACTTGCTCATAATAAACAAATTACGTATCATGTTGATATAAAACTATTTAGGGCAAGTCCACTAAAACATAGATGGGTCTCATGGAAGGCACTTTTAATGTGGGGTTCTCACCCATATATGCAATTTAGAATGTTCCTATCATTTAAAAATGAACTCAAAGTACCCATGGCATATATTTTATTTTTTAAAACTACCTTCCCTGGGTACCATGTATGTTTAAATGGAACAGCCCTTACCATTATCAGGGCTAATCAAATCCAATAGCCTAATGCCTTGGAATATATATTTCGAAATCAAAGAAGTAAAATTTACCAAATCAGAAGTTTGGGCCAGGTTTTTTTTTCTCTTATTCTAAAGCAAGTCAGGCAAACACTTTAATAATTACTTTATCTACTCTGGGTATACTGATTGCTTGAATCTACCCCCATTATTTATTCACAACCTATGATACTAGAATAAGTGCTCACTGCTAATGGTCAAATGTATGCGTGTTCTATTACTGCTTGAATGCATATTGGGCTATGTGACCAATTTATCAGACAATGAAAAGAATATAAGCCAACAATCTGGCACAATTTATTAGCAGTGCTAAAAAAAAATTGTAAAAAAATTGCTATATTGCTTTTTCCCCTAAATGAGGCATGAGCAGATTAGCTTTTTTATTTTAATTAATTGAGTTAATGCAATGAAATTAGTGAAATGTACTTTATCAACATGAATCCATTTCCTTAATGAACTGATTAAATGACAGTAAATGATTATACAGAGACCTGATTTCTTGTATTTCAAGCAAAACAATCACACTAATGCATTATCATTTAAATGAAAAAAAAATTTGTCATGACCACTATAGAAGAAGTAATTGACTAATGAAGTGATAAAATATATTTGGATAAAATGAGTTACTAAAAAAAATTTTTTTTAAGGTCACAAGGAAGACTCAGAGAAGGAACTTCATGTGAAAGTCAAACTGATAAAATGTAAGGCTGCCACAGAGTCTGAGATAACTCCTCCAAAGAGGCATCAGTCAGACTCAGTAGCAGCAAAACATGTAAAATATGACACAACTAAAGAGTTAAGCTACACTGGGTCATTAATTACCCATGGCTTGAATTCATCAACTCCGAAGTAAAGATGTTTTGCAATTACTGCAAATAATATCTCAAACTGGCAGAGTTTGGAAATTCAGCCAATGTATTTGACAAATTCAGGATTAATTAAGCACGTGCAGAAAATAAAACTTAAGAAGGAGTTGCTAACATTCCACTAGAAAAAGCTATTAAAAAACTATATGAAAATGAAATGCAAAACAAATAAAATAAGAGCTCTCATCAAAAAAGCATACAGCCTAGCACAATATGGAAAATTATTTTTGATACAGAAATTCTGTATGCAGTCTAGGAGAAGATCAGTCTAAAACTGGATACTCATAAGAAAAGAACTGGCTGAAGACAAGAGTCTCTGTTCTGCCAATTGAATGAGAAAAGTTAGGGAAGGTCTGAATTCCAGTAAATTTCTTTCCATTCTTGCTGAGGGAAGTACTGACGTGATACTACCATACTGGAGCAAAACATAATGCATTCAAGATACCACAACAGTAAAAAAAAAATTTTTAAAAATTAAGTTCTTAGAAGAAACAAATATGCTGACTATTGCTTCTTTTGTATTTAGTAATGACTAAATTACATCTTGTTGAACCTTGGCAAGAGATTGAAATTTTGGCAGGTGGGACAAGTGAATTTTCTGAAACCACTTGTCATTGTTAGTGAAAGGAAAAATTTGACCAGCATTGAAGCTTGAGAAAAATAAAATCAGTGACAGAGTTACTAAAGTGTCTAGTTGAGCCTATATCAATAAACTGATACTAGGATATGACTTCATTTACAAAAAACTGTAATGATTTAGTTTTTAAAGGCCAATGCATACATGTTTGCCATTCTACAAGTCATATTTGTGATGCTCTTGATAACATGTTTGTCTTGACCAATAGCAATCCGTCAAGTAGTTTAGAAGGAGTACCAATAACAAACTATTGCTAAAGGATGAATGGATGACAGATGTCAAACAATGGATGTTGGGCAAATGACCATCCATAAACTCTTCTGATCTATGACCATCAGTTCAGAATACATCTTTAATTGGATATATATCTCATAAATGTTGTGTATTTAAATTTTAACAATGTAAGCTCTCTTGTATGAAGAAGTTCAAAAATCAACACCATGATAGATCAACAACACAAACCAGTCAATCCATGTTGTGCAGCAGACAAAACAAACAAAAACAATAATGGTGGCATGAACAGAACTTGGTCTTTGCCATGCTGAATTAAGAAATGAAAAGCACACAATATATCTGTATGTTTTAACTTGGTCTTTGCCATGCTGAATTAAGAAATGAAAAGCACACAATATATCTGTATGTTTTAACTTTACAGCTAATGAAAATATTCTGGTTAAACATTTAAAAAATATTAAAATTACTAATAAAAAATCCATGTTTTGGAAAAAATTGAGTATTATGCAACATATAAAAAGAATACTCAAATCTGGATGATGCAATGTACATGGAGTTGCAAGTCTAGTCCAACTGCAAACATAGACCACAATCGGATGACTATCGGAGTCTGCATGTTCTACTGATTTCATCTAACTAACCTGCATAGATCAAGATCTGTTGATGTTGCAGATCTAGGTCTGTGCAGTTGGACCCAGCTTTAAGAATATACAGCTTGGTTTGTACTTACAGTATGTGAGGCCAGTTGTCTATACTGACGGATGTCTTCTGATGTTGCCAGACCTTCAGGAACAGTCTTACCTCTCTGCAAAGGCAAACAAGAAGTCTGCTTATCTACTGATCTACATACAATCCATAAAGGGATTTTTTAAACTAAAGATTATCATAACTTGTCTCAAATTTCTTTTCTTTGAAAAGTTTGACCAACAAAAAAAAAAACCCATACAAGACTGTACTCAAATGTAAATGAGACAATATTCCATGGATCAGTTTTGTATCCAATACAATATCAATGATTTTATTAAATGGAACTGAAATGTCCAACTAATTTATATTGCCATACAAAGTGAAGAAACTGAAACACAGTAACAGCCCAATGATTACAGTACCTTACTGTGGGACATTGCATAATACTGCAGTCTAGCTGAGGACAAATTTCTTGCAAAAATTTCAGATTCATCCAAATGTTTTGGATGGCATACTTTAGAAATAACTGGAGAAGCTTAAAGTTACACTCAATCTCATGAATAAATATTGGAATTTTTATATAATTAATTGGACTGAACATAAACATTCAATCAAACAAAACTGTCAAATCCCCCTATTTACACTACCAGCTGTCAGTCAAAACTGTCAAATCCCCCTATTTACACTACCAGCTGTCAGTCAAATACTGTCAAATCCCCCTATTTACACTACCAGCTGTCAGTCAAATACTGTCAAATCCCCCTATTTACACTATCAGCTGTCAGTCAAATACTGTCAAATCCCCCTATTTACACTACCAGCTGTCAGACAAATACTGTCAAATCCCCCTATTTACACTACCAGCTGTCAGTCAAATACTGTCAAATTCCCCTATTTACACTACCAGCTGTCAGTCAAAACTGTCAAATCCCCCTATTTACACTACCAGCTGTCAGTCAAAACTGTCAAATCCCCCTATTTACACTACCAGCTGTCAGTCAAAACTGTCAGATCCCCCTATTTACACTACCAGCTGTCAGTCAAATACTGTCAAATCCCCCTATTTACACTACCAGCTGTCAGTCAAATACTGTCAAATCCCCCTATTTACACTACCAGCTGTCAGTCAAATCCCCCTATTTACACTACCAGCTGTCAGTCAAATACTGTCAAATCCCCCTATTTACACTACCAGCTGTCAGTCAAAACTGTCAAATCCCCCTATTTACACTACCAGCTGTCAGTCAAAACTGTCAGATCCCCCTATTTACACTACCAGCTGTCAGTCAAATACTGTCAAATCCCCCTATTTACACTACCAGCTGTCAGTCAAATACTGTCAAATCCCCCTATTTACACTACCAGCTGTCAGTCAAATCCCCCTATTTACACTACCAGCTGTCAGTCAAATACTGTCAAATCCCCCTATTTACACTACCAGCTGTCAGTCAAAACGGTCAAATCCCCCTATTTACACTACCAGCTGTCAGTCAAAACTGTCAAATCCCCCTATTTACACTACCAGATGTCAGTCAAAACTGTCAAATCCCCCTATTTACACTACCAGCTGTCAGTCAAAACTGTCAAATCCCCCTATTTACACTACCAGATGTCAGTCAAAACTGTCAAATCCCCCTATTTACACTACCAGCTGTCAGTCAAATACTGTCAAATCCCCCTATTTACACTACCAGCTGTCAGTCAAAACTGTCAAATCCCCCTATTTACACTACCAGCTGTCAGTCAAATACTGTCAAATCCCCCTATTTACACTACCAGCTGTCAGTCAAAACTGTCAAATCCCCCTATTTACACTACCAGCTGTCAGTCAAAACTGTCAAATCCCCCTATTTACACTACCAGCTGTTAGTCAAATACTGTTTATTGAAATAATAAATCTAAAAGATCTAAGTCAAACAATCTTTGTTTATTTAACATTCCAATGGACTCCAGCCCACTCTCAATCTGGGCTTAAAGTAATTATTACATAATATTTGGCTTGCTACATTCAGACATGCTCCTATCATTTTATCATATGGGGATATTTCTCCACCACCCCACACCATCACAGCAATAAAGGGGGGAGTAGAACAAAAATGAGGGGGTGGAGGATATGACCATAGTTAAATATTTAAATAAGAGTTCAATATCCATCTTTCTTCCTACTTAGTTCTGTAAGACCCAGCTTAAAATCTTTAAAAGATCAAAGAAGATTTTCAGTTTATGCGCATCTGTTTTTCCAACTTAAGAACAATTGGGCGATAGTAAACTTACTCTTTTACGCTCTGCTGTCAGAAGTGTGGCTTTATCTTGAAGCTGAAAGAAAGATATAGAAGGTATGGGTACAAATAAAAAACACCATCTACATTCTTTTAAAATTTGCCTCAAAACATTTATCAAAGAACTAAGTTGAGCTATTAACATAAATGGAATACCCATTACACAAACCCCACAAAAAATTCAATGCAAACTGAAGTGTGACAAACAGAAAACTTGAATTTTCTGTGACAACGTTAACCAAAGCTGACTATGATGGGACAACAAGGCAAGACTAAAAACCACGGTTGTTGACAAATATTTTCATTATTAACAAAAACAGCTTGATAACTGCATGAGGAAATTGAAGAAACTCTGGTAAACTCCACAAATTCATATGGGACATTTTCAAAAGCTCAAACACAAACAAAGACTTCAAAGAACACAATCTTCCAAATGCAAACAACATTAGGCAAAAGACATTTCTTGAAAAAGTACAAGTTTTTGAATATGAAATGTCTCAATTTCATTTGCAAGATTTATGCAATGCTTTCTTCCAGTATCATCCTCTTTGGAATCAACATTTTCTCTCTGAAATGTGTTATTATTTACCAGGCAGTAAAGAACTTACTCTTAGTATTGTAAATTAATTTGTGTCATTATATCTGTGGGTTTCCTTTTTTCATGATTTTGCATTAAACATTATTTTTGTCCATACTTAAATCCATGGATTGGTCTAGGGGTTCCAGAGTTTCCCATTTGCTTACATCATGTCTGACACGTATCCTCTTGACTGTACATCAAGATCATGTATATATTTCCTTGCTTAAACTCATATATAGATAGAGGTAATTGATTTATATATTTCCTTGCTTAAACTCATATATAGATAGAGGTAATTGATTTATATATTTCCTTGCTTAAACTCATATATAGATAGAGGTAACTGATTTATATATTTCCTTGCTTAAACTCATATATAGATAGCGGTAACTGATTTATATATTTCCTTGCTTAAACTCATATATAGATAGAGGTAATTGATTTATATATTTCCTTGCTTAAACTCATATATAGATAGAGGTAATTGATTTATATATTTCCTTGCTTAAACTCATATATAGATAGAGGTAACTGATTTATATATTTCCTTGCTTAAACTCATATATAGATAGAGGTAATTGATTTATATATTTCCTTGCTTAAACTCATATATAGATAGAGGTAATTGATTTATATATTTCCTTGCTTAAACTCATATATAGATAGAGGTAACTGATTTATATATTTCCTTGCTTAAACTCATATATAGATAGAGGTAACTGATTTATATATTTCCTTGCTTAAACTCATATATAGATAGAGGTAACTGATTTATATATTTCCTTGCCAAAACTCATATATAGATAGAGGTAACTGATTTATATATTTCCTTGCTTAAACTCATATATAGATAGAGGTAACTGATTTATATATTTCCTTGCCTAAACTCATATATAGATAGAGGTAACTGATTTATATATTTCCTTGCCTAAACTCGTATATAGATAGAGGTAACTGATTTATATATTTCCTTGCCTAAACTCATATATAGATAGCGGTAACTGATTTATATATTTCCTTGCTTAAACTCATATATAGATAGAGGTAATTGATTTATATATTTCCTTGCTTAAACTCATATATAGATAGAGGTAACTGATTTATATATTTCCTTGCTTAAACTCATATATAGATAGAGGTAACTGATTTATATATTTCCTTGCTTAAACTCATATATAGATAGTGGTAACTGATTTATATATTTCCTTGCCAAAACTCATATATAGATAGAGGTAACTGATTTATATATTTCCTTGCCAAAACTCATATATAGATAGAGGTAACTGATTTATATATTTCCTTGCCAAAACTCATATATAGATAGAGGTAACTGATTTATATATTTCCTTGCCTAAACTCATATATAGATAGAGGTAACTGATTTATATATTTCCTTGCCTAAACTCATATATAGATAGCGGTAACTGATTTATATATTTCCTTGCTTAAACTCATATATAGTAATTGATTTATATATTTCCTTGCTTAAACTCATATATAGATTGAGGTAACTGATTTATATATTTCCTTGCTTAAACTCATATATAGATTGAGGTAACTGATTTATATATTTCCTTGCCAAAACTCATATATAGATAGAGGTAACTGATTTATATATTTCCTTGCTTAAACTCATATATAGATAGAGGTAACTGATTTATATATTTCCTTGCTTAAACTCATATATAGATTGAGGTAACTGATTTATATATTTCCTTGCTTAAACTCGTATATAGATAGAGGTAACTGATTTATATATTTCCTTGCTTAAACTCATATATAGATAGAGGTAATTGATTTATATATTTCCTTGCTTTGACAAGGTGTGGCAATTAT
This sequence comes from Unio pictorum, assembly GCA_030141615.1. Lineage (NCBI taxonomy): Eukaryota > Metazoa > Mollusca > Bivalvia > Unionida > Unionidae > Unio > Unio pictorum. Next base: position 340,871 of record JARLTB010000332.1, read on the forward strand.
CATGACTAGTTAAATGTCATTAGAGCATCAACAGAGGTTCAAAAGGTACACTCCAAACAAGGAGACAATTCAGATCTAGATCTTCCCTTTACCTTATAATTGTCGGTATGACTATGGTGTATGACACACCTTAACTTATAAATGTCGGTATGACTATGGTGTATGACACACCTTAACTTATAAATGTCGGTATGACTATGGTGTATGACACACCTTAACTTATAATTGTCGGTATGACTATGGTGTATGACACACCTTAACTAATAAATGTCGGTATGACTATGGTGTATGACACACCTTACCTTATAAATGTCAGTATGACTATGGTGTATGACACACCATCTATACATGATACATAAATGGCTAATGTTTTGTTCAAGTATATAAAGTGGTTTAAAAGTTAATTTTCAGACAAGTATGCAGGTAAAAAAATTACAATTTACCTTGGCATGACCATGATGTAAACAAATGAGGAAAAAGTTTTGGACAAGACAAATAATATTACAGCATTATACACTGAACCTGATACAGGTTAATAAATGTCAATACAACCATCTAAATTGGACATGAAAAGACAAAACTCTAAAAAGCACATCTCTGTGCATTAGTCAAATTACAAATGACATCTGTATTAATTTATGTGTAAAGATCATATATATGTGGTGGTTACAAGTGTGAATCTACGGACTGATGGAAAAAAAAAGGAATATTATAAGGTCACTGCATATCCATATTGGGACCTAATGAACATGTTAGCTATTCTTCAAACAGAAACATAAAAAGACTTCATCACTACATCCTGGTGCTTAACCAGGAAAAGTGATTGGGAAATATGCAAACAACCTCAATAATAACATAAGGACATTAATCATCTCAGACATTGCTGCATGACATTAAGTAGCAAAAATGACACAAGAAGAATAACTAATTCACTTCACAAAGTTTAATTTCTCTTCATACTAGCTACACAAAATATCGCTTTACCTTCTGCAAGACTTCCTCACTCATGCCTGCCTCCTCCATAGGTTCCTGGGCAGTCTCTGGAGCGCCTGCCTCTGCTGCATATGCCTGTAACACAACAGAAAATATTAACTGACACAGGGAAAATAACAGTAAATGGTCCTTCATCTGAAACTCTACAACCCTTTCTTTCTTAGCAAAATATCTGCTTGGAATCTACCATGGGCTCAGAAGATTAAATGGACATAAAATTTAATGGAACTAGAAAAACAAAAAGTATACATATACAATGTATCGTGTCAAATGAAGTGCAATAAATATACAGAGCTCCCAGATTCTGGTTCTGATAAATGAATAAATGCATGTAGGAGATGACTGTATAACCATGAAAACATGCAAGAGTGTGGAAAAAAAACAGCTGTCAAAACAGATTACAAAACATTATTTGAAAATTCTTATTTTTTAAATGCAATTTCACAAAATCTGGAGTCAAAGTTTTTTATCTTCAAATTTCCAAGCAATGTAAATTTAGAAGACATAGCCATACGTACAGGTTGTGGTGCAGCAGGTCCACCATACCCTCCAGCTGTCATCCCTGCCTGTGGCTTAAGGGTGGCCAATGCTGAAAAACATCAATTGTTATGAAACAACCATCCACCAGGTCATGAATACAATTTTTTAAATTTATATCTACATCTAAAATACATGTAACAAGAGAACCAAAATCATGTTTGATATGTCAATATGACTTTTACATGTCTCAATAGAATGTAAGATAAAACAAGAGGCATAAGTTGGCCTATACTGCTCACCTACCATAACATGATCATTTCACTAAGCCACTGGTGCAATATTGTCAGAACACAAACTATGAAAACTATAACTCAAACTTTATATTTTCAGGAATTTACAAATTCTACAACAGTCATATTTTCAGGAATTTACAAATTCTACAACAGTCAGATTTTTTTCCAAAGATAAATGCATAATGTGCATAGTCTTGTAGTCATCCAAAATTGTAAAAGTTCAATTTACAGCAAAAGCATTAATATGTGGTCTGCAGTCACATTTCACATAAACTGGAATAATAATATATAGACTGTTGATTTGTTAGGGTTTTTTAACTCATAGTAAATAAAATAAAATCAAAGTTTGAAATAGAAAAAAAATCCAAATCATTTCTGAGTAATGGTAGTGAATATGTAAACTGCCATAAAAAATACACAATGTAAATGAGAACACATATAAATGACAAATGCTTAACACTGAAATACTAGCAACTGTCAAACTCTGCAACAACAAAAATATCAAATTGCTTCCAAATATTTAAAAAATTCAAAAGTGATGCAGTTTTTAAAAAAATAATTCTTCAAGAAAATGTATAGAAGTATTTACAAAAACTGTTTTTACTGGAATAAAATCAATATGGAAAAAAAATCCCAGCAAAATAAATATCTATAAATAAGTAATTAAATTCTGATCTTAATTACAACACATAGCTGATGCTAACCTATATATTTTCTCAAACAATATTTTATATCATTTCTTCAGTATATATATAAGCCAATCAAATCACCTCATTAATAATTCAAACTAGTGTCAACAAGCAAATCTTGAAAGATGGGTAATGGAAAACATACACATCAATAAACCATAAACTCACAAAGACTTACAGCCAGGTGAACTAAAACAATACAATTTTGTTTGAATATAGTGAAAATGAACCTAGCATGTAAAAGTCCATACCAAAATATGGTTTAAATCCATTAAGTTCTTAAAAAAATATCACGTTACATTTCTTTGAGAATAACTTACCTGATCACATTAATATTAAGAAAATCAACTCAACTACATTCTGAATCCAGCCTCCCCCTAAAATAAAACTATCTTTCCTACCAACATAGACAATGAAAAGACAATTTACCAATTACTCCACCTTCCCACCCCCCAAGTTACAATCCATAAGTTTTATCCTCCTCTAAGACTTAGAGCATGCTGAACACAATGCTAATTTTAGCAATGATACCAAGTCGATAGGGATTTTGTTGTGTTTTTTAGCCTTCACCTGTAACTGTTTTCCATACACTTCAGATAGTGTCTGAAATAATGAACTGTATCTAAAATTATTGTCGTTCATATCAATTGTTGAGAGTGAATGAATGACAAGCTTCTGACTGCCTGAAGAAGGTAACCTTTCTTCACTATGAATCCATGTTGCATTAGGATCGTGGAACCATAAAATTTCAAATGCTGATAGCTAGAGTCTATAAAATAAGGGCATGCAATTCACTCAACCTGCATGGTGAAGCTTTGGCAATTAAAAAGAATGTTTTGCAAGATAGCAGCTTGTGAGGGTCTGGTTAAAGGAATAAATTGTCTGAGTTTAGCACTGTCAGAACAAAAAAAAGGTTCTGCTTGTAAAACAATATCAGTGACCATGGTCAATTCAAGTCATAACAATCATACAAGTTCAAGTCCAACAGGTCACTGTGATGATCCATACTTCACCTTCCATGTCTGAATTCACTGGAGGTCACAGAGCAGTAGACCCTAATTATAACAGCTATTTTCCCTCCCTGAAGACCCTGAGAAAAAGTTAGCAAACTGAGCAAATAAAGCCTGCAAAGGACAGAACAATGTTGAGAAAAGTCAGCAGTGCATGAGATTTAAGCCTGCAAGGGGACATCGCTGATGCCCTTACACCAGTCACTAAAAACTAGGGCATAACCGACTTTTGATCCGGAAATCGGATTCCACCGAATAGTATGAACTTCCGATTAATCGGAGTCGGACAAGGCAGGAACGACCGATTCGGATAATAAAAAAATAATAAAGTTGAATTTCTACAGCAGTGTCTAACACTGCGTGTCATTCGATAGTGCATTAATAAAGTTAAATAAGAAGTCAGAAAAGTCCAATATGGTCAACACAACCACGCTGTGAGACAATCTATTTGAACCGGCGGTTGAAAACCGGAAATGAAGCCGGATATGGTAAAGTACTAAGTAACATGCTAGACACGGCAAAACCAGATACCAGAAACCCGGAAACGGAAGATGACATTTTTTAGAAAAAAATACAGATTTAGCATTTCCGATTAATCGAATCGTATCCAGAATCAGAAAAATTTCATGCCCAAAATCCGGAATCGGAAATCAGTAGAAAAATGCTAATCGGTTATGCCCTACTAAAAACTGCCACTTTCCCCACTATGCCTTCAAAGGGCTCCAGAAGATGGTGGTTCAGAGCTGCAGGGATTTTCATCAGAATGTCTTTCAGTAGACCAAGTTGAAAGTTAGTCCCAAAACCCATCCCAACTGGCTGACAGAGCACCCATGGTTCAGGGATCCGAGTCAAAAACTGGAAGGATGAAGGTGGGCAGTTTGTGATTCCAATTTGTTAGAAGAGGCTTAACATAGAATTCCTCTAAGGAACAATAATACACTAAAAATGACTGACAATGTAGCAATGTGTAACCAGTCTGGCTTCTTCTTGAAAAAGAATCAACCAAACCTTACTATTTGACCGGCTGAGAATGTGTCTGATCTAGACCGATCTTGATCTGTGAGCACCAAAGTCCCCTACCATTATGCATAGATTATTATATTATTTATCATACAGTGCATGCCAGCCATTTAACAGCATCTTCATCAGCATGGTGCAGAGCATGCAGTCCACTGGGGAAGTTTGTCAGTTGACATTTGTTCAAAATGAGTGACATGGTCTGTAAAGCTGCAGTTCTAGGTCTGAAGAGTCAGTGGCCTGGCCCCATCAGATAAGGATGACTTCACAACAACCCTGTTCTGCCAGAAACGGTTCACTGTGGTCCACAGATGTCATGGAAGGCTGAAGCAAGGACAGCAGACAGATGGCTATCATGGAGTGGTGTTCAACATCGAAATTGCTGTCATATCCTCCAACAATAGACCTAACCAAATTGGATGTCTTGAAGCCAAGCAGACTGCTGGATGTAATGTCCTTGTACAGTTTTATACTGGCATAAACATTAGCCAGCAGTTTTATGGTTGCTTTCTGGCAACAGGGATATGAAGGAGGAATGTTGCTGAGGACTTACAGCCATGATAAACGAGTAGGACATGGTGTTTCAGAGATTATGCACATCGTTATTTTGATATCAAAAAGCTTGGTATTGGCAATCAAGTCCAGACAGGAGTGCAATACAGGGCTGTCAAATAACAAGAGGACAAGGGATGATGTCTTGAGTGTCTGAGCACTAGTGCCCCGGGTTGAATCTGCCAGTTGGCAGAGGATGTTGTTTCAAGTGCTCAGTTTTCTACAGGTGGTTGAAGATGCATAGATGAGGTGGACTCTTCCAATATGTGAAGGTAATTCACCACAACAGAGTTATCTGAGAATGACCTTTCTGCAAAGCTGATCTTTCCAGAAATGAAAGGGGTTTACTATAGATTTGGATTTCAGAAGTTTGTATTAGAAGGCTTGCCTCCAACCTTCAGGTGCCTCTGCCTGTAGTGAAAAGGCAAGTTGTATGATATGGCATGAAAACAAAAATACTAATCCAGAGGAATCAACATCATAACCATCAGATGTAAGACCACATCAATAAGCTGATTTCACTCTTATAATGAATTCATCGAAGATCTTGATGATATTAACCTATATTCCAAAATTAATCAAATCTGGATGACCAACATGGCTTCCAGAAAGTCAACAATCTCTGCCGGTCTGAAACAAATCAACTCGTTAATTTACAAAGTCATGAAGGGTCAAGAATTCCATGCTCAGACGGCTTAAGTACTTGGAGGGAGGGAGATAGGACTTGACTCAATTCAACAGAAATCCATTCACTGATGATGAACTTACCACCTGTTCTTGAAGGATGTCATCCAGGTATGGTGCTGTCACTGCTGAAGAAGTTCACCTGAATAATTAATGGTCTTGGTAAATGCCCATGACCTGATGGACCCTAGCTCAGAGAAACTTGCATGAAGCTCATTGGAAAGGGGCATGAAATCATGTTGGTCAGATCAAAACTGCAAACTTATCCCTTTTGACTGAAAGTCTTAAACAGAACCCTGGTTAGTTTGACTTGAAAGTTACTCCAACTTCCAAATGATATGAGTACATCTCCTTCTGTGAAACCTTCTCTGGATCAGGTTAATCGGCCATCATGGATGGTGAGGACAAGATGGGAATTGGATGGATCAACACAATTAGAAGCCCTTCTGAAACAACTTGGATTACCTATATATTTTGCAAAACAATTCCAAGCCTGCTAAAAATGAAGGAGTCTGCCACATACAGGTGGGTTGTCAGCAGGCAGACAGGGTGGTAAGTCGCTGGTTTGGGGGAGAGAAATCTGGCTTTCTATTCCCTTTATTTTACTGCCTTCAAAAATTCAGAACCCTACTCCTACCTTAAGTTAGATTACAACCACACCTGCTGCTACTGAATGTGGTTTGTCGACTCCTCTTTAGACAACTATAATTTATCCCAGTTGGTATGAAAAGCTGGAGAGACAGCTCTTGTCAACACATCATCATTAAAATTGACTCCAAAACTGGCTGGATAGACTGGTTAAATGGGATCCCATCTGCTCCAAATATAATAGTTCGGATTTGGATTTATATCTTTTTTAACGTAGCATTAAAAAAAAATTCAGTCATATCACTACAATGTCTGCAGTGTGACAGTTTATAGCGATGCTATAGCACCGAGGCATCATGTCAGACATGTAGCACGATGTCCCACCTAGTCACATTATCCTGACACCAGGCCTACCAGTCCTAATACTAACCTCCTAATGCTAAGTGCCAAGTGAGGCAATGGTTAGTTCCATTCTAAAAGTCTTTGGTATGACTCAGCCGGGGCTCGAACCCACGACCTCTCACATCTGAGGTGGATGCTCTAACCACAAGGCCACCGGAACGGTTATGTAATAGTTCTATTGGATAGCATCAAAGCACAACTGGCACAGCAGTAAAAGCCAAAAATGGCTGATAAAACATGCCAGTAAAAGCCAAAAATGGCTGATAAAACATGCCAGTAAAAGCCAAAAATGGCTGATAAAACATGCCAGTAAAAGCCAAAAATGGCTGATAAAACATGCCAGTAAAAGCCAAAAATGGCTGATAAAAAATGCCAGTAAAAGCCAAAAATGGCTGATAAAACATGCCAGTGACATTGGTGTTATACCGTATGTGCCCAAATTGACACGCACTCAAGTCATTCTCAAACACATAAAGGGTCTTGCACCCACATGGCTGCCAAAAATTGCAACTCCAATAGGTAGTAAGGCGATGTATCTGATTCTCTATATCAAGCTGACACTACAGGAATTGTTCTCTTAATCTTTGAAAGGAGAGGGGCCAACATAGCATCCACCACCACACTAATTACCAATATCTAAAGACTCAAAATGTCATGCTCAGTCGACTTTATTTCACTTCACTTTTCAAACTTTAGTACATCATAATGGATTAGGTATCCTCTTATCAGTTTGTGCAAACAATGCAATGTGTAACTAAGGAACACCTACTACACGCGAGACTTTAACACGCGTGTCTTCACTGACCATACACTTCTTGCAGTTAAATTGGAAAATCAGCAGCAAGTATCATTAATACAAAAATAAGTCACAAGCTGTGAAAAATGTACATAATTGTTGACTAATATACAAAAATAAGGTGACCAATATACAAAAATAAGTCACAAGCTGTGAAAAATGTACATAATTGTTGACTAATATACAAAAATAAGGTGACTAATATACAAAATAATATACAAAAATAAGGTGACTAATATACAAAAATAAGGTGACCAATATGTAGCAAATACCTTAAAAATCATTAGCAAAACTTTCTTGATGAAAAGGAAGAATTCAAGCTCACATCTGATTGATAATGAGGTGATGCACTGTTGAATGTACTACACTGAAAGCTTAAACTGTTAAACATCTCGTACATTGGTAACCACTAAACAGGAAAGGGGAGATAACTCGTGAGTTTCTCTCTCTCTCTTTCTCTATGCATGCAAGAAATGTACATTAAAAAAATATGATCAGAAATATCTTTTTGGAAAAGTGCTTACCTTCTCTGGCAGCTGTGACTTCCTTGGTGAGACGTGCGATGACACGGCAAGCAGCGTCGTGCTGATACAAAGCATGGGACAGCTCTACAACAGCAAAGAAATTACAACAAAACTTAACGAGTTTAATCTCCAATGAATGTATGTATACCCAGTCATATTTGTCTTCCAATCAGGTTCCCATATGTTTTAAATATCTTATACCAACACAATCCTTGAAATCTTTGATTATTAGAAGCTGCAATCAAGCCCTGCACTTTACTTTATAATTTACAAAATAAGTGAAACAAGAATAGCAAATGTTCCAATTTACTATCATTACCATAGGTATCCAATGATAAACCCGCCCCCACTTGCAACAAAAGTTTAGAAACATTTATGAGAAAGAAAGACTTATCAAATGATGAGCCCATACTCCAGTTTTCATCACAAATATATGGTGGACCTCTTGGGCTTATAATTGGAGAAATATATCACGTATTTTAACAAATGTACTTTTTTGTCATTATGTTCTCGTCTAACAATGTGTTCTATTTCATGCCAACTATGTCACTCTATCACAACACACACTGAAGTATCTCTTGGTTTGCATCCTGTTATGTAATCAATAAACCATTATACTTAGATTAAGCATAACAAATTATGATTTCTTCTGTCGGCAACTTGAAAAGATCCCTGAACTCGAACAAGTGCAACAAAAATTATAGCACACGAGCTCAAGAAAGTCAATTAGTTGACAGAAAACTGCTAACTATGGTCGCCAGCTACTAATGTTTCCACCCTTATTCAGTCTAAATGATTAAAGAAAGTAATAGCAATGGATAATCCATCGAGGGTAAACACTGGTTAGACTAAATGACATAAATTGACTATCTGACTAATAAATCAATAAAACCTTTTGTTCTTACCTTGTCTTGCTGTCTGCAACTGCTGACGAAGTGTAAAGCTATGCAACATCACTGCATCCTAAGTAAAAAAAAAAAACTCAAATACTTATGAAATTCTAAGGCATCCATAATAAATTACAGTGTCTTGGTTGAGCTGTGGAAATTTTATGTATGAGGATTTGAGGATTTATTAAATCTAGGGTGACAGATTGGGTGTGTGAATGTCACCAATGAATTGTACCACATCAAAAAAAGTAAAGTAATACAATTGCCAAGTTATTATTAGTGTTTACAATTCCTTTTAAAATTACAAGATCTCTAAAACCAACACTGCTTTCAAGATTATTAGTTCAGGTTTATCCAAACTAGCTGTTTCATTGCTATTCTAACAGGCAAAATAATTACACATATAAAATGCATTTAAACTATGTCTGAGAGCTTCTCTTACACAATCACTTTCTCCTGGTATCACAAAATGAAATGGCTGAATAGTTTATACAATTTATATTAAAACATGCATCAGAACTTGAAAATACTTTGGTACAAATCACCAAGATGCCTATTTCAGCCAACTGTCAAAAACATTTTTTTAGCCTAATCAACCTGAATAACTAAAACTTGTTGTTGTGCATGTAAAAATTCATGCAAATACCCCAATTTTAATATGGAAAAAAAACCTTTGGAACCGGAGATCATTTCTCATGTATCATCCATACCTAGGCAAAAAGTGAAATTTCTGCTCCCTGAAATGAACACTTTAACTTCAATATAAAATCCATTACTCCAGTTTACCCATAATGCAAGTTTGTCAGATATTGTGGCACAACACTATCATCATATTAAGATATAAAATAATAACATTGTGCAAAAACTCTTCTTTTCTTTCATGGAATGTTGAGTTCAAATATTGTTCTAAAGTGTATGGTCTTCTTCACATAAGTGTTTTTAAACAGAAAATGATTTATGTTGATGAAACCAATGAATAAGTAGTTATAGGTACTCCAGTGAGGAATCAATTACCCATTCGTCCTGCAGCATTTTAAGGATGGCAGGGATACTGGTAGCTGAAGGTGGTCGAGGCTTCACCAGAGGAGATGCTGAAAGAGAAGTAATTAAAATGGCAGGCATAAATGAAGACATGTATGAACTTAAATTCTGTCAGTCAAAATTCTGTCAGTCAAAACAAACCAAAATGGCAGGCATAAATGAAGACATGTATGAACTTAAATTCTGTCAGTCAAAACAAACCAAAATGACAGGCATAAATGAAGACATGTATGAACTTAAATTCTGTCAGTCAAAATTCTGTCAGTCAAAACAAACCAATAGTATTCAAATAGAAACCAGCAGCAAACTATTTTTGGCTTTATACTTTGGCAATAACTGCCACCTACAATTATTTCTTGAATGTCTAAAATAGGTTCATTTTACAAATTAATATTGCAATGCTGTATTCCACAAGGGATTGTTCACTGCATTAAGATTGATATCCTCCATTCAATACAGAATGTTCATAGCTTAGAGGAGGCTTGCATTTTCTGATTCAGCATTAATGAAAGGACTTGCCTCGTACATGTCTAAACTGCATCAAAAAGAACTTTAAATATTCAGTCTCTTTCCTTTCATGACCATCTGATCATGAAGAGGTGTGGTGATGATGTGTCAATACTTCTGCAAGCAAGACATATGCCTGACTTATTTTTTTTAAAAAATCAAAATATGGCTGGTAAAAATTATAAGTGTTCTAGCAATTATGCAGAAAGGAGGAAACAGTATCTGATGGAACTCTGAGAAATTTAAACTATTGGATGCCTCTTCGTAAAAGATATTGGACATGTTTGCATACAGTTTGACCTAGTACAACAAATAAAAGAAAAAATAAACATAAAATTTAACAAAATGAAATGCACATACATGTACTGTGACAAATATTTAACATTTAGTGAAACTGAATCTACGTCCTTCAATGCGATAGCTCAGTCTGTAGAGTCTCATAATCTTTTTAGCATTTAGTCTCATAATCTTATTTGCATTTAGTCTCATAGTCTTATTAGCATTTAGTCTCATAGTCTTATTAGCATTTAGTCTCATAATCTTATTAGCATTTAGTCTCATAATCTTATTAGCATTTAGTCTCATAATCTTATTAGCATTTAGTCTCATAATCTTATTAGCATTTAGTCTCATAATCTTATTAACATTTAGTCTCATAGTCTTATCAGCATTTGGTCTCATAATCTTATTAGCAATTATTCTCATAATCTTATTAGCATTTAGTCTCATAGTCTTATTAGCATTTAGTCTCATAATCTTATTAGCATTTGGTCTCATAATCTTATTAGCATTTAGTCTCATAGTCTTATCAGCATTTAGTCTCATAATCTTATTAGCATTTAGTCTCATAATCTTATTAGCATTTAGTCTCATAGTCTTATTAGCATTTAGTCTCATAATCTTATTAGCATTTGGTCTCATAATCTTATTAGCATTTAGTCTCATAATCTTATTAGCATTTAGTCTCATAATCTTATTAGCATTTAGTCTCATAATCTTATTAGCATTTGGTCTCATAATCTTATTAGCATTTGGTCTCATAATCTTATTAGCATTTAGTCTCATAATCTTACAGAGCTGCCAACCCTCCAGGCTCACAATTCGTGAAAATGGTGATAAAAATTCATGAATTGTGACCTTAATTCGTGAAGTGATCCTAGAGTCAGCGAATGTTTGTCAGAACAAATGAATGCACTGCAAATGTTTGGCATATTCCAAACTAAATTTCACTTTTTGTGCAATATGTTTCTTTTCACTATTCTGAAGTTTCTTCTGACCCTTGCCACACCATTTTTTTAAAATTTGGACATTGATGTTGGTGTATAGAGTCAAGAGTCCATTCCCTATCGAAAAGTTGGAATTCATTGGCATAGGGTAACCTCTCACTAACTGGCCGAGCAAACTTGAATGATCTTTCATCGAGATATAGCTGCTTGAAATTGATACTGATAGGAATATGATTTATTTTCTCAAAAATCATGAGCATAGCATTTGTCTTGTCTTTAATACGGTGACAAGAGAGACGAAAATATGTTATTGCTGAAATTTGACCTAGATCTGGCTATTTTTGTCTCGGTCATGTAACTACAAATCTTGCAACATACATGTCAATGATGTCATCGAGTCACGTGATATGGACAACAAACAAATTTCCAAAGTTAAAATGGGGTAACAAGGGTCCGAGTAAAAAAAAAAAGTTGTTGAATGGAAATTCAAATCAGCATTGCCGGCGCATGCACAGAACAAAATTCCCGTCAAGCCCCAGTTTCTCTTAAAAGCATATGCAAAACTAAACTTTTATTTATAGATTAAAATACGTTAAAATGATTGCTACCTGCCAACAGTACCTCTCAGCTATTGATCACTAATACTGTGACCAGTTATACCAGACCCTTTCAGCAACTGCCGATATCATGACGAGCGCTTAATGGGAAATTGGTTATTTTTTTTTTTTAAATTTTAAATGGAGAACTCAAGAATTTGTGATTTTTTTTTTATACATACGGCATGAACTTGTGAATCGCTAAAAAAGGTCATGAAATTCACACCAAAATCGTGAGGATTGGCAGCTCTGACCTTATCAGCATAATCTTATTAGATACCCACCTGGAATAGCTACACCTGTGTCCGTGAGAAAGGCACTTAACTCCTATTTCTTTGGCATGTTATAACCAATAATGTTTTAAAATTGCAGTTAAAACAAGCAAAAACATAAATTCATTATTTTTAGACACTAATCTGTATATTATTTATAATTTGTAATATTTTCAGTACAGATACAGCATTATAAAGTAGGCCTTCAATACTAACAGATACAGCATTATAAAGTAGGCCTTCAATACTAACAGATACAGTATTATAAAGTAGGCCTTCAATACTAACAGATACAGCATTATAAAGTAGGCCTTCAATACCTACAGATACAGTATTATAAAGTAGGCCTTCAATACTAACAGATACAGTATTATAAAGTTGGCCTTCAATACTAACAGATACAGCATTATAAAGTAGGCCTTCAATACCTACAGATACAGTATTATAAAGTAGGCCTTCAATACCTACAGATACAGCATTATAAAGTAGACCTTCAATACCTACAGATACAGTATTATAAAGCAGGCCTTCAATACCTACAGATACAGTATTATAAAGTAGGCCTTCAATACCTACAAATACAGTATTATAAAGTAGGCGTTCAATACCTACAGATACAGTATTATAAAATATGCTTTGCATACCTACAGATACAGTATTATAACATAGGCCTTCAATACCTACAGATACAGTATAATAAAATAGGCTTAGCATACCTACAGATACAGTATTATAAAGTAGGCCTTCAATACCTACAGATACAGTATTATAAAGTAGGCCTTCAATACCTAGATACAGTATTATAAAGTAGGCCTTCAATACCTACAGATACAGTACAATAAAGTAGGCCTTCAATATCTACAGATACAGTATTATAAAGTAGGCCTTCAATACCTACAGATACAGTATAATAAAGTAGGCCTTCAATATCTACAGATACAGTATTATAAAGTAGGCCTTTAATACCTACAAATACAGTATTATAAAGTAGGTTTTAATGCACGCATGCTGGTATTGGGATGTTAATATCTGTTTTTTTCCAAAACCGATTATCGTTTGTAGAAATCCAATTTCAAACCGATTATCGGTTTTTGTCCTACATAGAAATTACAAGAAATATATTCTTATAATGCAAGTTAGTGTATGCCTCGTGCGAATAAAATATATTCATTTACATACCATAACGTACAGACACGCAAGCGGCGCAACACAGTGTCAACTTTAAATTGTTTATTTTCTACTTGCGGGGGGTGGGGGTGCACTGATTGTAAAAATGTGTATAATGTGCACGTTATATGCGCGAAAATACGGCAGGCTTTCCATACCTACAAACACAGTATTATTAAGTAGGCCTTCAATATCTACAAATACAGTATTATAAAATAGGCTTTCCATACCTACAAATACAGTATTATAAAGTAGGCCTTCAATACCTACAAATACAGTATTATAAAATAGGCTTTCCATACCTACAGATATAGTATTTTAAAATAGGCTTTCATACCTACAAATACAGTATTATAAAATAGGCTTTCCATACCTACAGATATAGTATTATAAAATAGGCTTTGCATACCTACAGATATAGTATTATAAAATAGGCTTTCCATACCTACAGATACAGTATTATAAAATAGGCTTTCCATACCTATAGATACAGTATTATAAAGTACCGTATTTTAATTAATATTTTTAGTAATACAGTCCTACCCGTTTATATAGACATAGCTTATATCGACAAGCCGCCTATGTCGACAAAAAAGCAAAGTCCCAGTCCCTTGGTCTACTATTACTATCAAATTGTCATGCTTATGTCAACGTTGAGATAAAAGCACAACGTACATGTCGACAGAAGCCCTTGGTCCCAGCTTTAACAAATCCTTTGTTTTCTAATCATTTATGTCGACAAGCTGCCAGTTCCGACCCATATTTTGTTCAACAATTAGTTGATCTAGGCCAGGGTTTAATGTCATGGTCGGATTTTAAAAAAAAACATAGCAGCACATTTTCTCACCACTCTGCAGCTAGTTAAGTCTTTGATCTTGCCGTCTAACTTGTGGGTCATGTTCTTCAGATGTACTCTTATAATGACATGTACATCTGTGGGTCTTTCAGCCACTGAATTTTCTGATTGTTAATATCAGCACAGCTAAAAGGATTAATTGATCAACACAATTTACCAATCAACAAGTGGTCGAAGCAGGACTAGCAAGCCCTTAAATTTGCTGTCCAGGAAATTGATGCATACAGAAGACTCCTGTATATGTGATTTTCTGAATCCTAGATATAAAAATTGTGTGAAAATACGGATCACGCATTACCGAGACCTTTGAAAGTGATCAGTGATTATAACAAGTTGGTTTTTTGCTGTGAAAGTTTCGTTTTTAACTATATTTACATTTACGATGGCTAAAAACAGCAGTGTAAAACGCAAATAAAATTTACACTAATACAGTCTCTGGAAACTAAATATCTGGCTGTTAAGGAAGTTGAGGGATGAACATCTCGCAAAGAGGTCTGTGAAATTTTTCACTTAAAAATAACACCAGTTCAGGAAGGATGAATGCTGCCGAGTCTATAAAGAAAGGCTACCTTGAAGGTACCTGCCCTCCCCAAAGGAAGAAGCAGAAGACTGCTACATATGAAGACACGGAGGAAGCATCAAAATGGTTCAATGAAGCATTTGCGAAAAAACCTAGTGTGGAGAACTTCACTGCAACAAGTGGTTGGTTCAGTCGCTTTAATGTTCGTCATAACATCGGATACAAAAGTATTTGTGGAGAATACATGTACTGTTGACAGTTTTTCACTTCCCTGTGAATAGCCCCATCCCCTTGGTAGACTCAATAAAATGGGAACAGACTGACCAAAATCTAGGCCAATTTAAGTACATGTACATGAAGCATGTAAATAACAACTATCCAACAATGTGCTAATGCCGACGTTGAATATAAAAATGTTTTTTGTATCAGGATGTGGTTGATACAATATTTTAATTTTAATTTTACTACACAAAGGTAACCAAAATGTAATTTGTCAATATGCAAATGTATTTCACACTGATTCTGTCTTCATGTACTCAAAATTTCCATTGTTTTCTCAAAGTTGTAAATCACTGGCACTTGATTCTGGGTCAATTAATGGATAAACTCACCATATCATGTGTTATATGATATGGTGAGTGTATACATTAATCGACCCAGAATCAAGTGCCTTTGGTGTAAATGCTATTCACTGACGACGGGTCACCCTTTGCTGATGAATTTTAACTTTTATCTTTTTTCAGCCCCCCCCCCCCCCCCCCATCTCAACATCCGCCAATGTCAACAATATTTCCTCAGGCTCAAGGATGTCGACATAAACGGGTAGGACTGTAATTAGTTCTTTTAATTTTGAAAAGAACAAAAGAGGTGCTTTTTCAAAGAAAATACTAGTAAATAATAGGTACATAGTAAAGTTGAATAGAAGCCAGAACTGGGACAGAATATTCCAATCTGGTACACTAGATAAACGAACACTGATTTATTTAATGTCTAAAATGCAGAGTATTACCTTTGACATCAATCAACATATCAGGGGCCAATTTCTCCCCTGTCATGGGATCTGTTCCATTTTCCTTGATATACTTCTCTATCAGTCTCCTCTCATAAATGAATCCTGACAAGGGGGAAATAACTGGGTGCTCAGGAACCTCATTGCTAACTGAAATGCAAACAGGAAATAGCTTGACAATGTTATTCATATTTACTCTAAACACACAGAACTCTTCATCAATGTGTGTAACATAAACAAATTGAGGTCACCATGAAAACAATCTGAACTGCAAAATTAATCAATGAACCAACCTACCAGCCAGTTAGTGAGCCAATTTAAATAACATAGAATCCACACAAAAAATCAATTTTAATCCATAAAATCAAATTAATCAACCAACAAATTATTTTTGATCAGTTTTGTTCAACACTATGCAACATATCATAGATACCAATACTTTCAATGACAAAATATGAAAACAGCTTCATAAGTTCTTTAAACTATTTTCAGGCAGCGTCTTGACAAATTCAAATTTAAGTTAATACACAGAATTCTTTCTTGAATGTACAGCTTGCAATTTATGATTCAAATCATCCCTTGGTTGGGTTATGAACAATGAAAAATCTATATACTGATGGAATGGCTTACAGATAGATCATAAAGTGCAGACTCATTTTCAGCATGGTCAATAGCAGATGATTGTAAGCCTTTAAGGTAATAAATTTACTAAGTTAGTGGTAATAAATCTACCTGTGTGGAAGAAAAGCTAAATGCTTGTCCTATTATAAGTTTCACAAATTATTAATTTTTGTTAAGTCATAATGAAACAAAGTCAACTCACAAACTTATATCTAGACTCCAACAAAGGCCAGCTTTTTAATCTATTTTTGTTTTAGAATATTTGCACTGATTCAAATACATACCTCCAATGTAACGAATAATTAGTGAGCTCAAGAAGTAGCAAGCACTTTAGATAATGCATACATCTAACAGCCAAAAACTAGACAACTATAGTTTCCATCTATAACCCCCACCAATTTTTACAATGAAAAGCATCAAATACACAAGAAATGCCCCAAAACTTACTTATTTGGTTCATCAATTAATAATTTAACTCTAATATCACAAAGCGGTCCCTAACATGGTGACAATCATGTTAGACATAAAAAGAAATGAATCAACTCATTATGCTTTGTGCATTTTAATATCCTTGATGCTTTTCATTTTAAATTCAGTTACGAGCTGCCTGAGGGTAGATGGATAATATACAAAACAGTAGTTTCTATCATTATCTTCTTCATCTCTAAGAATTTAATCCATTCACAATTCCAATTAATTATATTTCAAAACTTAGGTACATTACTTATACAGAAAAAGAATGTTCACAAAATATGATGCACCAATGAAATAACACAAAATAGTATAAACAGATATCAAGCATACTTCACTCACTACTAGATTTAACTTCTTTAAATTACAATCTATGCAGTATTTCAAACTATTCCATGGTAGATGCAAACCCAAGTAAAGCACGATTCTATCACTGGTTTTATTAACTCACTCAAATGTTTTGGTAAATTTATATTTAGAAGGATATATCTCATGATAATAAGTTCATTACTTATTTGCTGCACGAAGTTGCCAATATATTCCTTTGTCATGACCACATATTTCTTTGCCACACTGCATACAGGGATCAATTTTGTCCTACAATATAAGACATCAATCCTGATATTGATGTTTTGGTGTTTGAGGTCTTACCTTCTAAATAATGGTACTGTAACATGCTCTGATATTGATTAGCAACAGAATGATGTAAAATTTTCAGGAATATCTTACACTTGGAAGAAAATATCTGAGCTTTTTTTATAAATTAAAATCATAATGTTTTAGTCCGACATTACTTGTTCTGAGGGGGCCCCGAGTGGTCTAAAGTGATCTCCATTACGGATCACTGCCATCTCACCTGCCTACGTTGGTTCGAGTCTAAGATTTGGCTAATGAAGTTATGTGAGAAAGCTTGCCAGTAGCTTCTTGTTGGTTGGTGGTTCTTTCTATGGGTTTTCCTGGGTTCTTCCTCCACCAATAATACTGGCTGCCATGTATAGCCTATTATGTGCTGAAAAATGGCGTTAATCCCTATAGTAACAACTTATTTTGATGTCTTTTCTCTAAAAATTTCAAATTCTTACAAATGAGCATGTTTTGAAGGGATTTTTTTTAGCAACATTTCAATTTTCAGTTGGCTGGAATGAGATTATCAAAATCAGTTAAAAAGATAAGACTCTTGAATGAAACAAACTTAAACTTAATCCAATTTTAAAAATCCTGGCTTCTTTCACATTCCAGGCATATGAAATGCAGGCCAACAGAACTTGACAACAATTCCATTTGTGAATTTGAATTATTTAAAAAAAGCCATCAGAGTCTGACTGAAACATTTATAACTATATTTATTGAAAAGTGCCAGTAACAAATGTATTCCTGAAAATCTGACTTCTCTTTATGATGTTAGTCGACCACACAGCACCATTATTTAGGTGGCAAGATTTCAACCCCCAAAACATGTCATACATTGTAGAACTAGAATCAATTGGAATACAGATCAATTTAATTTTGTGACTGTGGTTTTGCAAGCATATGAAGACAAACACTTGTTGTTAATACTGAATTTCTACACTATAACGACTTTTAATGAAACAAAAGCATTATTAACTGTTAGAAAGAGACCTAATAGCAACCCTTAAATCATTCAACCTTTTATGTTAGAATTTTGTATTTGACCGTTTTACTTTTGTATATGCCTTGAACTATGAAGTAGTGTACAAGAATTAAAAATATCTGCCACACCGAAGCACACACATTTCTAAAGAGGACAACTTAGCAACAAAATTGGCTTAATGTACACGAGACTTGATGACATTATCTGAAATGTGCAATCTGTAAGCGCCTAAAAAAGTAAAGGCTGAGCTAGCGAACGGGATCTTTAATGTAAGCTAACGAAAATGGACGTCAGATTTCAAATCTCATCAGACTCGAGACTAAGTAACACGTTAATAACCGCTCAAAGAGTCAGCCTAGTGCTCCAAAAGTTACTAAAACCTTGCTGCCGATCAATATATAAATCATATTTAGTGATTCATATATTACTGCGTATTACAAAAAGGTTAAGTTAACACATGAAGCATATAAACTGTAAATATAACGTTAAATTTATACAAAACACGCACTTGCACAGCAGAGCGCCATGTTGCTTGTATCACGTGACTTACTATTAACTAAGCACCAGGAAGAGGCCGAACCTTCATATTCTCATATTAAGCAATTCTATCAAGGAATCAAGTTATCTAATTATCCGCACTGTATGCTGATTTACACTAGGAGCTGAATATCGATAAATAATTAACAATAAATATGACTATAACAATTCCCTTTCTGACTGCCATTTCTTCACAGGAAAACTAGAACAACCAATTAACCCATGGATATACAAGCATTGTATATACCACAGAAGAGTTAAATTACAAGAGTTCAGTGGAAGAGTTTTTTTTTTTTTACAATATTCTAATTTTCACATATACATTTTACTTCTATTTTTGTAGAATATGTCTTATATCTGATGTCATGAAAATAAACTAATTTGATTTCTTAAGAATACGAGAAAAATTATCCATCAATCTATCTTTCGATAGATCACTTGACTGATTTATTGATTTGAGATTTATAATTTTTTAAATAAATATTTATATAACGTTGAAGTTTGGTTTAAACTTGATTTCATATTATTCCATTGTTCTTAATCTTCATGTCAAGATCCTTTCTTTCTCCAGTCCATGTTACTTTGAAGTGTTACATTTTTGTAAAATGTGCTGTTACTTCGACATCATCAGTCATTTTATGGATTGGTTTGGTTCTCCCAAAAATATACTATACCTCATATTTTTAGTTTGGAATCATTTGTTTGAAAATATTCATTTATTTCCCCCCTAAAACCCCTATTTAGTCTCAACAACATTGTTTATATTTTCCTTCATGTTTTTGGCTTCATGATGTGAGATGTAAGGAAGCGTACGTAAAGGAATATTCACATTGGTAGCTAACATTCCCCTTCGCTTTTCGTCCTCTGTTTTTACTCAGAGATTGGTAACGGCGCCTGATAAATCTTCTCGAGCCTTTGCGCATAGTTATGCGAAGAAGATAATACGATCATTATCTTTATCGTATTTGTTCTTCTTGCAATCTGTTAGTCTCGGGAAACGATGGAAGTGCGTTTATTAGAGATGTCCCAGTTGGTGATTGTGCAATGTCTGTCGTGGATATGTAGCCCAACATGGGAGTTGCAGTCCTTGCTGAACTTGAAAGTTGAGAATTGTTTGTGTTGGATCTTCTTCCTCTGAAATAGCTTTTCATGAGCTAGCAAGCGATGCCTATCCTCGCCGGCTTAAAAAACATCAGTGACCAGAGCGTGTCGCCAGCTGGGCTTGTCTAGAGCACGCTCTTTTCAGGTGATGACATCGATGTCAAGGGCTTTCATATCGTGCTTGCAGACATCCTTGAAGCAGAGATGTGGCCGTCCGATTTACATTTTGCCAGAGACAAGTTCAGAATAAAGAAGGTCATTGGGGATCCGTCCGTCATCCATCCGACGTATATGACCAGGCCATCTGATGCGACGTTGGTGGAGAAGTGTGACCATGCTGAGAATCTTGGCACGTTTAAGCATCTTGTTGTTTGTTACTCGAGCACTCCAAATGATCCCTAGTATGCTTCAGATGCATTGCGCATGCTCAGTCTTTACTCTTGTGAAGGCGTACAAAGTCCAGGTTTCACTTCGCACCCAGGCACGGTACACGGAGATTTTAGTGTTCAGGGTCAGCATACTGTTGTTTAACACGTTTTGCGACAACCTGGAGAGAGTTGTAGATGCCTTTCCAATCCGTTTATTGGGCCCAGCATCGAGCGATACGTTGTTGATGATTGTAGAGCCGAGGTACGTGAACTGACTGACTACATCAAGTTCGTAGTTGTTGATAATAATGCTTGAGGGGTTCGCGTTCTGAGCCATCGCATTTGTTTTCTTTAGGTTGATGGTCAGACCAAACTCATCGCATGCTTTAGCAAAGCGATCAATCAAACGCTGTCACTCAACTTCTGTCATGCTCTGACAGAGCTGAAGAAAGTTTTCATTGGCGAACTGCCGTGCTAACCTTTGCACCATGCTTCTGGTAGACCTGTTTAGCTGTAGAGTCTCCTTTCATGGAAGGACTGGATCATGTTTAGCAGCTTTGAGGGGCATCTAATCTTCGCCAGGATTGTGAAGAGTTCGTCTCTGCTGACCAGATCTTAACCCCTTGATGAGGTCTATAAAGGCCATGAAGAGGGGTTTGTATTGTTCTCTGCATTTCTCCTGCAGTTGCCTGACGGAGAAGATCATGTCGATTATGAACCTTTCTGCACAGAACCCGCACTGTACTCTGGATACACTCATTCAGCAAGCGTATGAAGTTTGTTCAGGATACTATACCCAAAAGGCTGAGAAGGTCTATGCCCCTGTAGTTGTTGTATTTACTGATGTCACCTTTGTTCATGTACAGGGTTATGATGGTGGTGTCTCTCTTGTTCTGAGGTACTGCACCCTCATCGCAGCAGTGGCAGAGGAGGTCGTGCAGGTGTGCGAGCAGCACGCTTGATCCGCACTTGATGACTTCTGCTTTGTTGCCATTCTTTCCTGGGGCGTTACTTAAGGACAGTTTCTCTAATGTCTTCATTAGTTCTGGCACAGTAGGTTTCTCAGCGTTGGTCACGTGGTTCTCTCTGAAGTACTGTTCAGAGTAGTACTCCACCCAACGCTCCATCGATCTTGCCCTTGCCTTGTCGTGGATGGTATCGCTTGCGACACACTCAAGTGGTGTTATCGCTTTCTTCCTGGGACCCATTGCTTTTAATGCTATCGTACATGCCTCTGATGTGTCCGGTATCTGCTGCTGACTAGATGGTCTGACAGAGCTGAAGAAAGTTTTCATTGGCGAACTTCCGTGCTAACCTTTGCACCATGCTTCTGGTAGACCTGTTTAGCTGTAGAGTCTACTGGCCGGGAGATCATTTCTATTCCAGGTGAGCACTGCGACGCTCGTCTATAGCTCTTCTCACAGTCTCTCCGATGTGATCACATCTCTCTTTGGCAATGCCTTGTGGGGTTCTAAATAAAAAGTCTTGGAGAAGACATAAGAGAATTCCTCAGTCTTGTCTGAATATGACGTCTTGCTAAAATCAATGCGTGCTTTACCCTCTAGCCGAGAGAGATGCATCCTTCTGGCTGACACTTCATTTTTCAGCACACAGCGAGTGGTCATTGTCTCAGTCAGCGCTGCGGAAGTTACAGGAATAAAGCACACACTTTATGGGGGACCATCTCGTACTGATCAGGTCCCGATAGTGCCAGTGTTTGGATCGGGGATGCCTCCAAGAAACTTTATCTGGTGGCTTTGTCTGACAGAATGAATCGGTGGTGCCGAAGTCGAGGTACAAACACATCTCTAGGAGTCGCTGCCCGTTATCATTCATCTTCCCAATGACAAACATACCAAGACAGGAAGAACAAGAGTAATGTTCAGTACCCACCCTAGCGTTCAAGTCACCCAGTAAAATCAAATTATCTTCCTTGGGAATCTTCGTTGAGCGAATTTAATTCGTTGTATAACTCATTCTTGGTATTTGCGGTGGCGCAAAGTGTGGAAGCGTAAACACTGATCATGTTGACAGTCCCGTTGTAGTGTGGAGGCAGAGGGATAACAGTCTTCCGTTTCCTTGTTAGGAGGGTTCTATCATTCCATGCAGAGAGTTCCTGATGGCGAATCTAACATCAAACTCTTTTGCTTCATCAGTGCTCTTTCCATGACAGAATAATGTGTAGTTCTCTTCACTGGGGACCCGGAATCTAGTAGCCGTGTCTCCTGTAGTGCGGCGATGTCGACCGTGCAAGTTCGTCATTGATGACGTTTGCCTTTCGAACATCGCTGATTACCTGGAGATCATCTGAGAGTCCGGTCAGTATTGTCCGGATATTCCAGTTACCTAGCTTGAGGATTTAAGGTTTCATTGTTGTTTTTTGTTCGTTGTTTCTTGGTGCAATAGCTGTAGTCTGCTTTGTCAAATACTCGCAAACCTTAAGCCCTACGCACCCAGTAAGACAGACAGACTGTGGCGGAACGGCAACTGTTTGTCTGGGGTCTATCCAGCTTGAGTCGGGCGGCAGCTATCCAGTGAGACCTGTTGGTCTGTCCCACCGTCGGAAGCAACCACTGGCGTCTGACTCTACACCAATCGAGCGATGAATTATAACCAGCAAACTGCTGATTCCCGTGTTGTGTCGACGCTTTGAAGATAGCTGAAGTGTCCTCTCCAGGGTTCAAACATGTTTAAGCTGATATGGAGAATCAGTTGTTGCCCATGCAGCTGATTCCACCTCTCCACGCAGCTGATGAATTCAAGGGAAAGCACAAGCCGATACGTTATGGTACCAGTGGCGTCGCAAGAGTTGCCTAGATGACACTGAAAACATTACCAAGTCGCCTTATGGACTCCGTCTCCGGATTTTCTGTTAGGGTTTACCGCATTAGCATTTCCTATGACAGGGTATAGCCGCAAGGCAGCGAAGGTTTCAAGTCAGAGTTTACCTTCTCCTAGACGGGAGACTATCCAAGGCTAACGAGCCCTATCTGCCCGAAGCGTCTGATTTTGAGGCGTCAGAAACTGTCATGTTATCCTTTCCCCAGTCCGTGTAAACAGGTTCCGCCGGGCTTAGCTAGGTCTTTCATGAAGGCATGTTGCTGGATTGGGTTGTCAGAGGCTCTATCAGATGCAAGCCATTGTTGGGTTTCCAAGGGAAGAGAATGTTTATCTCCCACATCCACCCCGGCGATAACAACCATTGGAACCCACATGCAGGCATGCATACATACATACATACATACATACATACATACATACATACATACATACATACATACATACATACATACATACATACATACATACATACACACACGCGTACACAGATACACACGCACAGATATACATACATACATACATACATACATACATACATACATACATACATACATACATACATACATACATACATACATACATACATACATACATACATACATACATACATACATACATACATACTAAACGAATTTAAAGGCAATAAAGCAAAACATTTCGAGGCATATGAATGGCCCTGAAAATGGCCTTTGGGCGTTTTGTTTACACCATTTTGGTATCATAGAGGGCATCTCCAGGATCTTCTTTTTCTCAAATTTCCCTATGACCTCTGGTCCGTAGAGGAGGACTCTCTTCAGACAGCCTTTTCTATATACATACTTTATTCTTATCCAAAAGTTCGTATCGGTGATTCAGTTGATTTTCCATGATGATCTGACATACATGGGTAAGTCCGTATGGGACAGCATTGACGATATGAGAATAGATGATTACTCTTTAGTCCACATCTTGTGACTAAATAAGGTTAAGGGAATGAAATGAACTGCGGTTATTTATAGTGGAAGAGTGGATCTAAACGGGTTGAGTTTTTTTCACCAATCCTAACACGTTTTCCAAATTCAGTCACAGTGCGGAATCTTTCTTTGAATGGAAGATAGGTCACATTCCTTACATAGACGCGCTACCGTCTGTGCGCAGACAATCCATGATACAGATTTTCCAAACATAATGGAAACTAAGAAGTCAATGAACTGGTGTGCACTGGCCGTGGAGACGATGGTACAGCAGTGGCTACCAAAGTCACCACATGCCTACTTTCAAAAAGAGACAGATTATAATTGGGATTTAGTCGAATTTCCCTCTTCTCAAAAATATATTCTGGTACCAGTACCTTCATCACCTTCTCATTTCTTTCAACACGTTGAGGATTTTAAACAGAGACAGAAAAAATAATCGAAGAAATTTTTACAGCTGCAGAAAGAAGCAGATTGTTGCTTTTCTCCTTCATTAGCAACAAGAGGTAAGAAGAAGGAAACGTCAGGGAGAAAACGCATCACAGAAGAGACAAGGTTTATGACATAAGGAGAACACTGAGATTCAAACTTTTACGGTACTCTATACATTTTGGCAAAGTTAAGGAATCTGAAACAAATGTATGACTTCTTTTTTACGACCCAAGAGATAAAACCTTCCTGAGCCAAGCAGCACAACCCTGTTGCACATGAGTTACCCACCACAGTGAGTTCTACCAAATCATCCACAGGAAAACTAAGGAACATTCAGAAGTGACCCTCAACGTGGATATCAACACTGGCTGACATGATCATGAATACTTTACAAAAGAACATTCGTGGTATGCATATGGAGTTGAGAAAAAGCATTTACCTAGAGTTGGTCAAATTACAGATGAAACGCAAAGAACAAATGCATCAATTATGGCACCGATATTTAGACCACATGCTCATAAATGCTATTAGAGGACTGATTAAGAGGAAAGTGTTCCAGTGGTCAGGCATTGTTAAACTAGGCTGGATGAAAAGGATCGGTATGTTACTGATTTTTGTTACTATGAGGTACACATACTGCAATAAAATACAGAAGAAGAGGTAATGGATTACCAGAATCTTGTCCACAACATAAACTTTACTCAAGAAGAAACTTCTGAAGAAGTGTGATGTGTATGCTAGGGACTGAACCATCTAGATTTGATACTGGAATATGATTATCTCTGTGGAGAAAATACATTTATATCTTCCGAACAAAGAGGGTATAAAAAAACGGGCTACCATTCCACGAGCTTTATCACTCGTGATACAACAGATTTCGTGGAGGAATATTAATGCGTTTAATCAAAAGGTGGAGGATTACCAACACTTTATACGAGAACTGTGTCCCATGAATTGGGGTCAACGTGTATATTATGTGTCTTAGTGACATGCTTTCTGTGATTTTGTTTACCAATCGATTCCTTGTGGACTCTTTACGAACAGTGATTACGACCAAATTAAACGTGAAAGCATTCCCTTTAAATGTCCACGAGAGACTCGTTCTGTTAAAAGCGCTTTCTCCTTCTTACTTCTCGACCTCTACGTGAAAAAGGATTCTTCAACTTTTAGGTACTGATGTATCTTGCAACTTGTACCCTCACTGGACAGATGTACATGACTAAGGTCAAACATCCAATGTGAAAAGGAACGTTTAAACCTGTTAGAAAGAATTCAGAAGAAGCACCCATCACCGGGGACAACCACTCCCTTTAGAACAGGACTGACATGGACATTCCCGAAAGTCCATTCCGGGAGGACATCAGTGTGACCGAATGTAGAGTCTTTAGAAACATTACACGCTGTCCCTCGAACACCTGTATTACCAAAATCACGTTAGACAGAGACTTGTTTATATTATTTTGATCGTTTTGATGTGGATTTGATCGCTGTACTTAGCCGTTGGCTTTTATGCATATTTGTATTTCGTGTTGTTCCATTTATAACATGTTTTGAAATAAACGTGTCCTGAAAGAGTATAAAAACTCTTATCGATCTTTATGACAAACGTGACATTTCCTACACTATGGCTAACTCTGCTGTCTCAGCTCCCTCTTCCTTCGCTTTTAAAGTCATCGTCAAACAATTAGATAGTGCCCGTTTGGAGGCCTTGTATCTTCGCCAAAACCTTTAACAGTTTAATTTCCGGACCCTGCTGTTCAGGCAAAACCGAATTTGTCATACGTTTGATCGTCAATAAAAAGCTTTCAATAAATCGTCAACCTCAACGAATCGTGTGGTGTTACAAAGAGTGGCAATCGGTGTACAATTTCTTTCCAGAAAGTCAAGGCGATTCCATCGTGTTTGTGGAAGGCATTCCTAGCAAAGACGACATGCTCGTTTCTGACACTAGTCAAACCCATTGGGTCATTTTCGACGACATGTTATGAGAAGACGAAGAAGAAATTAAAGGTCGTCATCGTAATGTCAGTATCATTAACATCACTAAAACTGTTCAACAAAGTAAAGCCTGTCGCGCCATCTTGATTCTTGGATCGACACTTCGCAAGTCATTGACTGTTTTTTTTTTTAAAAGTGACTATCATGCCCTTCAACACATCCTCAGCTACCACCGTGACCATTCCTTCGGCCAGTTATTTTTTCTTCTGCAAGATCTACAAAAACAACCCTTGTGGGTATGATGTGGCGAAAGTGTACTTAAACCGCAAGTCGTCTTTTCTACCAAATCTTTGTGGTTTATTGCGCCATCGGTGCTGTTATTACCAATTTGAGTTTTCAAGGAGAAAAACAATTGTGGACCATTTTACTGAGCACATACATCGGTTACCTTCTTCCCAATCCTTCCTTGAAATACTCCTCGAACGGGAGTCTTGCGTGCAATATTAGTGACCACTACAATATCCCCAGAAATCGTCTTTTAGAAACAACTCTGACTTCGAGTGACCCCTCGGACATCAGCAGAACTCTTGAACAACAACAACAAATGTTTCTTAACCTTGCCCAGTGACAGTTCCAAAGAGGTGTTTTCCCCACAATACTTAGTGTTGCTACACGGCCAAATTACCTAAAGTCATCCAATTGAACCACGAAGCTCATTGGGATGTGGCTTTAGTGGAAATCGTTTACCTAACACAGGTCGTAAATATCCTTCCAAATCAGTTTTTCACGGTCGAAGTTCATAACGAGCAAGTGCAAAAGTAATTCGATACGCATTTAAAATATGAGAATAAAACAAATCTCACAAACTAAACAGACCACCTATAGAATTGTAATTACCCCCAGGATATTTTTAGTGATCAACATTTGGTGACCATGATTGCTACCAGGTTAAATGTCATGTTTGGCAAAGCCTTGGAGAGTGTCAAAAAAAAGTGTCACCCATGAGTATCAGAAAGTGGCTCGTCGACTACGGATTAAATTTTCGGAGGGTAAAGTAGTGTCCATTATATTTTGTCCTGAATTGTTTGATGTTTTGGGTGGGAATGTTGAGATGAGAATGGCCATGATCAAGAAAAACGAATTGTCATTCTCGACACCAATTCTTTAACCAAGTTATTTTGTTTCCCTGTAGAACTGAACCAAGGACTGAATTTGATGTTTATATACTCCGATGTGGTGTAGTACAACGTGGTGGGACACACATATGTATCATTACTGCGTGTTATTCCTTTCGAAGTAGATTCTGCCACGAACATTGCTTTAAAAGGAGATCTGGGGCAAAATATTCCATTTACCAAAGGGAACGCCACGGCGAAACTCCATTTTCGAAACCAATTCTCTAACGACCCGTAAGTCATGTATCCAGTGTACCGATGAGTTGCTCGACAGCAAGGACATGGTTAGGGAGATATGTGAAAATGGCTTTTTGTTCAGTGGCGCCGTATTGACACCGATGGTGACACGAACTTGCACGTCTTGAAAGATGTTGTATTGACGCACGTCAAAGAATTTCTCACAAACATCATCATCAACAAGAAAATACCAAAGAAGCTTTCTTAAGAGCATGCAAAAATATATTGCTTCAAACGGGTAAAGTGAGTATGGGTCGACGAAAACTCCTATAAATACCCTGACAGAGGCGAGTAAGGCATTCCTGTTTCTTAGACACCACGCATGAACAAGTGAGAAAAAGCGACAAAGACGCCCCACCAGAGGCCTTCATACCCCTAGAGCTAGAAATATTAAGAAAAGAAATGTCTGAGACTTTACTTCTATTTGAAACTCAGTGATCAAAACGGACAATAGCAGAGAGAGAGAGAGAGAGAGAGAGAGAGAGAGAGAGAGAGAGAGAGAGAGAGAGAGAGAGAGAGAGAGAGAGAGAGAGAGAGAGAGAGAGAGAGAGAGAGAGAGCTGACTTGTCCTTGTCTATGAAGATGTTCAAGACTGGCCAAGATGTACAAAACTTATGGGAATTTACATCGTGTCAGTCAAAACCTGATAGCCAGGCCTGAAGAGACAGTAGATGTCAGGAGATTGAAAGTGACCGAAGACCTGATATAAGAGAGCAGCAGAGAGGGTGAACAGACCAATTTTGTAGGCGTCAGCGATGCTTCCTTCTAGTTAATATTTATTAGGAAGTCTCAATTTGTCAAATAGACCTTTCTAGTAAATATTAACTAGAAGGGTCCATTTGGCAAAAAAAAGACGCCATATAGTTGGCGTTCACCCTCGTTGCTGCGTTACGCTAACCGAATTAGTTATAGATACAATGATGAATTAGCGATATATTTTTTATATAAATGGCAAACATCGGAGAAGCACAAATAACTAGATTAACAAGAGAACGGTTGGCTGCGATTAAGAAATTTCTCCCGGTGAGAGATTCTTTCAGAGATAATCTTCAAGCGCGTCAACAAGCAAAGATGGATTTTTCCACTGACACT
Source organism: Unio pictorum (assembly GCA_030141615.1). Classification (NCBI taxonomy): domain Eukaryota; kingdom Metazoa; phylum Mollusca; class Bivalvia; order Unionida; family Unionidae; genus Unio; species Unio pictorum. The sequence continues at coordinate 370,361 of JARLTB010000332.1, forward strand.
AAACAATTATTCGCGCCGATAACTACGGCAACTAAGGAAGTTGTAACCGCGGTACAAGAATTAAAATCAGAGGTAAAACCTCCTAAAAAATATGATGAACGAGTTCAAGAACTCAGAGATAGATTTACCGAGGAAGCCTTAGCGGAGATTAATAAAAAAAGACTTAACTGATTTAGTAGATTTTGCTGCGCAAGGATATTACGCTAAAGGAAATTATTTAAAACCTGGACAACACGGCTATATAAAAAATGTAAATGATTTTGCTAAAGCAGTTTACAAAATTAAAAGAGAACTACCACAAGCCAAGAATGAGGATCCTATATATCAGGCGTATGTAACTGCTGTTGAAAAAAAATATTACGAATATCAACAACAGCGAGGTTTATTAGTAACTGAACAACAACGACTAGCAACCGAACAAAAACAACGAGAAAAATAAGAACGAGAACGAAAAAAACAAGAACGAGCACGTACAAAATCAACTCCACAAAAACGAGGACGACCACGAAAACAAGAAGAACCTGTTATTGACCCTTTTGATGTTCAACGAGAAGAACCTGAAGAAGAAAAAACCGGTGAGGGATATCACGGTGGAAATTTAATACCCTGTTCAAGAAGTGTCCTCGATGATATATCACGGTTAGAAGTTCTCATTGGGGGAAAAAGAGCTGGAAATAATTCTCCGGAAATAATTAATGAAGCGACTGAAATCTGTCAACGGCTATTTCAAGGACATGTAATGGATATCGGACTATATCGCAGTTTCATCGATGAACTTACCGATGATTATTACAGGGACTGATCACCGAACAATTCTGAAGGAATTTTCACGATTAGATATATAGCATTTAAATAAAATGATAATACATCGTAGTATGAACAGACCAAGACGGGTTTACGTTGTAAACTCGCGACTACCAGTTTACAAGCTCATGTACGGAAATGGACTCGGTGATATTGTCACTGGATTATTTACTAGAATTGCTCCAAAGATTTTACCGGTTGGTAAAGAAATAGCGTCAAAAGCTATTGGGGTTTTCGGTGATAGAGCTGGTACAGTTATCGGCAATAGTGCATTTGATATGTTAGGTGATGCAAAAGAAAAACTTATGTCGTTGGCACGAGGTAAAAGAAATTCAAAGAAAAATCTAAAAACATTTAAATTACAATCTACGGAACAAATGCCACTGAAAATAGGTAACTCGATTAATAAAATGGCAGCGGCGCGGTTAAGAAAAAGTACTGGTTCGGGGTTAGCGCGGTTAAACATTTAGATCAACTATGTTAGTATAAAATGTTCCGGGATGAGATCGATGATGCTTTTAAAATAAATGATCCAGTATCAAGGAATAATTCTATACGTGATTATCAGTATTCTTCATATCAAGCACAAGATCCAAATACAAAATCACAAATTGATCTTAAATTCGATGACACACCTAAATACTTCTTGCCGTGTGAAGCATTCATCGAAATAGAAGGACAACTGCGGAAGCATGATAATACACCGTATGCAACCGGCGATAATCTTAAAGATACCCCGATTGGGTTTGTCAACAACGGAATAATGGCGTTATTCAACAACGCCCGATATTCGATTGGTACTTCTAAAATAGAATCCATCGATAACGATGTTGATATTGCAACAACAATTATAGGTTTAGCTAGATATTCTGATGATTTTATTAAATCTGCGGGTCATTCAATGATGTTTTCGAAGGATACTACCAATCACGCTGAACATCGTCAGTATATTATAAGAACACCAACTAAGCTAGATAATTCTGCCTTCGCTGACGGTTCTAAAAGTGAACCTGTTGTTGTAGGCAGTAATCCTAATTACAACGCGGGATTTGCAGCACGAAAAGCGAATATTGACGCCAATGGTAGATTTTCATGTACGATTCCGTTGTCGCATATATTTGGATTTTGCCGAGATGTTCGGCGAGTAATATTTGGTGCTAGTCATACTGTAACACTTACACGAAGATCAACTGACGATTATGCTCTTTGGCGTGGTCCTGCTCCTGTAACAGATGGTCGTGTACTATTGACAAAATTAGCGTTGTGGATGCCAGTTATGACTCCATCGTTGACCGTTGAGACTCAGTTGCTGTCGTTTATGGACCAAGGAGGAAAATCGTTGATGAGTTGGGGTGAGGTTACAACAGCTACTACGTCTGTCCAGGTCCTGGAGTTTTCACTTGGCAACTTGCGCTGACGAAAAATATTTCCGCACCAAGACATGTTTTTGTTGTATTACAACACCAAAATAGAAGTCAAAAAATAGCTGGTGTTGCAGATGACAGTCTACAATTGCGATCTCATATGATATTTGATCGTTTTAATGTCAGTGAAGTATCATTGCGGATAAGTAATCAACAAGAACCAATGGAAAATCTTATCATCGATTACGAAAATAATCAAATAGGACGAGTTTATCATCGATTGTGGTCATTTATGGGTCGTGATCAAAATATTGATACTGGACTTCAAATATCACAGGTGGATTTTAAAGAATTATATCCGATTTATTACTTTTCGTTGCAACATCTTGATCTATCTAAACACTCAACCGTTGATGTAAAATTTCAAGCTCGTATCGGTGTTGCCCCTGACGGATTTAACGCGGTTGCTATTCTTGTCAGTAATAAATCTATGATACTTGAAGGTGGTGGTGGAAGAATGAGAGTCATTGATACACCAGTGGAAAATCTATAAGATTTTCAAAACCATGTAATTGAATCAATCGGTGTTATATAAAATGTCGTATAACACTATTAATGTTACATTAACACCAGGTCAGATAAAAAAAACTTCAATCGAGTTCAACTAAAAAATGTGGAACTACGATTACGCTAAAACATAATCAAATGACTGGCGGACCAAATAAGTTATTGCTGACGAAAACTCAGGTTAATCACTTCAATAACGCTTTTAAGGAAAAAAAGGGAGTTCAGATTACGCTATCTGCGGCTGCAATAGCAAATATGATAAAAATCGGAGGATTTTTCATGTGGTTGGCTGCAATTCCAGGATTGATTGCATCAGCGGCTCCGGCACTTCTTGGAGCGTTAGGAACTGGTGCAGCTGGAACACTTGCTTCTAATGTTGTCAATAGGATAATGGGTAAAGGTCTAAACGGAAAATCACGAGAAAAAAAAAAGGGAAAGGGATTCAGACTACCAGGAAGTCGATTCACGCGATACTACAAAACCAGTTAGTGAAATCCTATGGATTTCCAATTTCACCAATGTCAAATTTTGATTTACTCGACGCAGTAAAAAAAACTCCCAATAAAGCATTTCAGAGGTGTATTCATGAAAGATCAATTACCAGCAAAACCACAAATACCAGAAACTGGCATAATTAATCTTGATGATAACACTGGACCTGGAACTCATTGGGTTTGTTACGCAATATATCCAACATATATTTTGACTCGTATGGATTACCACCTCCGATTGAATTTGTCAAATACGTGTCTAAATTACGAAGTAATTCAATTCCAGTTTGGTATTCAACGTTACCCATGCAGACATTAACAGATCCTCCAATATGTGGACAAGAAACCCTCAACGCGTTGATGATTATCTCGGCAAATCCTAAATTACCTCATAAAGCCATACACGAATACACGATGATGAATCATCGATGATTTTAACAAACAAATATATATATAACATGTCAGATATTTTTGGAAGATCAGTACCACGTGTTTCTACAGAAGGAGTTACCGTTGGACAAGTAAACAAAATAATCAACAAAGCTATCTCATCGATAGCAAACTTAGATGAATTAAAAAAATATATGATCAAATGAGCGCTAACACAGAATTACAAAAAACCATCGATGATGTTAAAGTCAGTGCTGATCAATCCGCGGCACAAATAACTAAAGTACGTGATGAATTTTACGGTCATATAACCAAGTTTAATCAACTCCAACAGGATATCATCGATTCATCGAGACTCATAAATAATTTCTTTGGTGTCCCACCTACACACGCTGATTTACAGATCTCACACGTAAAAACCACCGTTGATAATTTACCAAAATTACGATCAGATTTTGATTCTCATGTTGATCAGTTTACTAGTTTACGAAGAAATTTTAGAAAAGCTGATGACGCCATCGACAAGTTCTTCGGAAAGGATGCAAAACCAGATGATATTAAAACAACTCTCGGAAATATTATTACCAAACTCGATGAAATAACCGCGATTAATTCCCGGTTAGGTGTTATTCGAGAAGATAGATCAATTTCAGATTTAATCGCGATTAATAAAAAATCCATCGATGATCTTAAAACGACCACAAATGCCATAATATCAGATGCAACAAGAATGATAACAATAATTGAAAAAGTAAAAATTCCTCATGATAAAAATATCGTCAACAACGTAGTATACACGATTCAACACGGATCATATACGTGGACACCTACAAATAATATTTTACACGTTACTGCAACCGTCAAAGGTATTTATCGATTAACGTTAGTGACACCAACGTTGTTTAATATATCATCGTCGAGTTCATCTGGAGTCAATAATACGATATCAACGATAATCGACAAGGATACGATTGAACAATTCACGATTACATCCACTGATAATAATCTAGCTAGGGTTTCAATGACATGGTATGTTGAATTTGTAGCTGATTTAAGTAAACAGTTAAACTAAAATGAAAAATTCTTTGAATTTTCAGGGATTTTCAACGAAGAGATTCAATCAGAGAATTATTGACGTCGTTAATAGATAAAATGTCAACAACGTCATTGGCGCCAACCGCATTCGAATATCGTTATAGCACCGTTAAAGAATTTCAAAACAAACTTGAAGCGTTAATTACCGAGTATAGCAATAAAAAGAAGAAATACCAGCGTAGAATTACCGCGTTAGATGTAACTATTTACTCGGTATCAGGTGTAATTGTCGGCGCTGAAATAATACTATCTTCGGTGGTTATGATATCCCCAATTGTTGTACCAATTTGTATATATGCGGCTGCAACAATCACAGGAGTATTCACCGGAATAACCAAAAAAAATATCATCGTGTTCTCAACAAAAGTTACACGATTACGCTGTTAAACTTATCACCGTGTCAAACGCTTATTCGGAATTATCGATGTTGATCTCGTCGGCGATTGATGATCAAATAATCACCGAAGAAGAATTTTCAAAGATGGTCCGGTTGTATGATTCAACGATTTCAAAGTTGGAGCACAATAACAATAATAACAATAATAACAATGGCAACATCGTCGCAAGAAATCCTTCAACGAATAGCAACAAACACCGCCAACACAAAAACAAAATTGATCTCGGTGGTAACGAAAACACCAGAATTCAGCATTAAATTTAATCCTCCGTTGGCGGTATCTGCAATCGCGTTAACACAATTAAGATGCTACTACAGTTGGCCTAATGTAAGATCAGAACCATTCAATGGTAAACCTCCCAATAATAGTTTTACGTTCACGTATAGAAAAACTAATCCAGATGGAACAAAAACAGAACCAATCACACACACAATACATCTGCCAACGGGCGTATACGATATCGAAGATATCAATGACGCAATCATAGAATCAATCCAGGCAGCAGCAGAGAGGGTGAATCGGACAACATTTTTAAACAAGTTTTCAATGAAATCAGGCTTAAAACAATGAAATCAGGCAAAAAAATCAATGATCAGGAAAAAAATCAATGAAATCAGGCAAAAAAATCAATGAAATCAGGCAAAAAATAATAATGAAATCAGGCAAAAAATAATAATGAAAATCAATGAAATCAAAAACTTTTCAACTATTGGGAAAGGGATTACAACGTCGTTGTCACTCACCCTCTCTGCTGCTAGTTTCAACCGAATATTTGATCCAGTCCGATACGATATCGTGTTCGAGGGTCATAGGACGAAAATCACTACGACTTTACAAACAGACTAATCGCTAACACCTCGTCTTGTAAATCAATCAGATTATTAGACTGGTCAGTGAGTTTGAAATTAATTCTGGTTAATGAATTATTATGACATCGCATATAGACTGGATTAGTTGGATCCTCAATAATTAAAAATCCTGGAGGAGCTATTGGTGCAAATGAATACAAAATATACCCCTGCTTAGCTTGGTTTGATCGTTCTAAATTTATTTGATAGCTTCCTTCGATCACATCACACACTAAATTGATCGCTATCACCGATGAAATATTCACATTGAACGGAGCGATATGTCTGCCGCCACCGTCTGGGTCATTATTGTGTGTCAGGATAGTTGTTTCCGGTGATGTTGTTTTTTTCCACGTATCATGAATTATTTTAAAACCGACATCGATGGCATCACTGAGAGATTTTTGTAGTTCTAAGATATTATATCCTAGTAGTTTGACTGTTGGAATATCTTCTACGCGTATATTATACTTCGTTGCAAATGTTGTTCTCGATAGGGGGTTATTGTCATCTAATATACCCTGAATAATTTGTGAATGAAATGTTTCCATATCATTGATGATTTTGTTACATGTTTCTACAACGCTGATAAATTCGTCTCGGGTGAGAGTACCGGATTTAAGGGATATTAACAACAACGAAATATCGTTATTGAACGCTCTGAAATTTTCAGTGGTTTTACTCTGTAGAAGTGCGTAGTATTTTTTATTAGTGAGGGTATCTATCGTTTCAATAAAAAAATTCAATTTGTCATAATCTCTATAACTCCTTATTGGATTATCAGATTTTATCCTGTCTGTGACATAATCAGTTTTTTTTGGTTCTGGTAAATCAACGGTTTTTCCCCCGGGTGGTAATTCAGGCCATCCTAGTACGGTCCTTATTGAGCTTTGATAGACATCTACGACATATCCTTCTGTGCTTATTTCAATGGCAGATGATAGTGTTGGCTCATGAACTGTTATAGCTATTTTTGATTCTTTTCCAGTAATCGATTTTATTCTACGCGCGAATTCATTATTGATTTGTTCGATTTGGTATGACCCGGTTGGTATCGAAACGACGTTCCAGTCTGGGGTTCCGTCGGGTTTATTCTTATTTGCAAATACCAGTGAATTATTGGGTTGTTGACCACCAAATGATTTTGACCTAATATTTGGCCAGCTGTGATACACTCGTAATTTTGCTAGCGCTATCTCCTTCACTGGGACCGGAGAGGGGAAATTCACACTGAATTCTGGATTCGTTGAGGTTATTGAGATCATGCTGGTTTGTACTGGGTTCGTGTTCTCCACTATTTGTTGAAGTAATTCCATCGGTGTTGTCATCGTTATTATACTCATGATGTATTTCTAATTTTGATATTGCGGAATCATAGACACGTACCATCACTGAGAACTCACTATCTGATATCGTTGAGGTTATTGAGATCATTCTGTTTTTTTCCAATTCCATCGGTGTTGTCATTATTATTATACTCATGTTTTTGTATTTCTAATTTTGACATCGCAGAATCATATATATCTACCATCGCTGAAAACTCACTCTCTGATATAATTGTATCATCGAGAGATGACGATATCAATGAGGATAATTGCGAGCATGCAGTGGACACAACATGAAATTGAATTATGTAGTCTTGTAGTTTCCGTTGGCTGCATGATGATATTTTTTTTGTGATTATTGAAATAATTCCAGCGATTGTTGTTGCCGCAGAAATGCAAATTGGAACAGCTATCGGGGCCATCATTGTCACTGAAGACAGTATAATACCAGCTCCGGTGATTACACCACTCACTGAATACACGGTAACATCAATTGCGGTAATTCTCCTGCGATATTTTTTAATTTTCATTGCATACTCCTCAGACAGGGTTTTGAGTCTAGTTTGAAATTCTCTGACCTGATCATAGCGATATTGCGATGATGAAATCATTTTTTATTTTAACAACGCTAGCGTTTTCAATTACGATTTACTTAAATCCGCTACGAATTCCACATACCACGTTGTTGAGACCCTAACCAAATTTTTATCAGTAGATGATATCGTGAACTTTTCAGTTGTATTCTTGTCGATGATCGTTGAAATCGTATTATTGACCCCGGATGAACTGGACGATGAAATATTAAATTGAGTCAATGGTGTCACTAGTGTTAATCGATAAATACCCTTAACGGTTGCAGTGATATCTAATTTGTTGTTTGTAGGTGTCCACGCAAATGATCCGTGTTGGATTGTGTATACTACGTTGTTGGTTTTCTCATGAGGAATTTTTGTTTTTTCAATGACTGTTATCATCCTCGAAAGATCACCTTTGATGGCTTCGATGGAGGTTTTCGTCTCATCGATGGATTTTTTGATATCCGGAAGTTTTAGTTCAATTTTATCGAATGTAGTTCCAATAAATTTATCAATGATATTTCTACGAAATGCGGTAAACTGTTTTATGTGTTCTTCGGTTTTAGATTGAAGTGTTGCTAGTTCCAACGCAGAATCGTTGAGAGTTTTAAATCGATCTGTAATCGTCGAAAAAAGTACACCTGGTTTGAGTTTACCCTGATCGGAAAATAACGCGATAGTATCCTCGATTGCGTTTTGTTGTTTAACTAAAATATCATCCAGAGAAATATTACTAGATTTCAATTTACCCTGTTTGTCTTGAAATACAACTATCTCATTAGGATCAACATTTACTAAATTCAACGTCTCAGCGATTTCATCAAAGAGATTCAATCAGAATTTTCTAGTGCACCACCGATTTCTGATCCAATCTGTAGATATAAAACAGTTTATTTAAACGGCTGTGGTGGGTCAGGAAAAACAACCCGGGCAATTGAGTTATTTCGTGGGAAATCAAACATGATTGTACTAACACCAACACACAGACTTGCAAGAGAAATGATACAGAGATACAGAGAGGGGTAAATGCCTGTACCTATCACAGCTTTTTCCGATGGAAGGGGGATAAATGGACTCCTGAGCGCATGGGGGAGAAATTTATTCCTGAAATCATGATTTGGGATGAAATAGACACAGTGTCCGAAGATGTCTTAAAAATATTTCTTGAGTGGTTGTTATTGAAGAATATAAAAGTCGTCATGTGCGGTGATCACGGCCAACCACCACCATTTGTCGGTGCATCCCCACATGAATGGCTAAAGGGTTTTGTAGACTATTATGAAGAAATTGATACTGATCATAGATCACTTGATGAAAAATTAAAAGAGTTTAAGAAATTAATTAGATTACAACCGGATAGAATCCAGTGTGAAATAGCCCGTGAAATAATTTCGGAAACTCCCATGAATGATTTCTGGGAAATGTGGAGACCAAATGATTTGATCATTGCAAGTAGAAAAATAGTTAGGGATACACTTCAGATGAAATTATTTGAATTGCATAAACAAAAATTTGCAACGCTTCCAGTGCCTCTTTGTTATAGGCCATCAGATACACGAAAACAGAACATTGAAGTTGATATTCCAGGACAGAGTGAAAAGCAGATTCTCGTATTAAATGATATTGTGCTGGTTGATATCAATGTCGTTGAAGATGCATTGCGTGCTAATAAATCCCCATGGACGCTAGGATACGCAGCAACAATACACTCTTCACAGGGATTGACTATATCGGATACAATTGTTTGGATGGTAGATAATCGCATAGAATGGTCGAATTTAGTCTATCTTTCAGTATCCAGAGTACGAAAAATAAATCAACTTCGAAGAATTGTCGTTGGCGAAGCCAGTGGCGATGATGAAATCATTGGTGACGATAATGATATTATTGATAAAAAACTCTCCGGTTACAAACAACAGGACAAAAAAAACAACGAGAATTTTGATATTGATGCTGAATTAATAATCACTTTGAAGAAACAACAGAATAATCACTGTGCAAGTTGCAATTGTATAATGCGTTGGCAGTATTCGGATAAGGATCCTCGCCAATTTACCGTTGACAGAAAAAATAATAGTCTCGGTCATGTCAGAAACAATGTGATATTGACTTGTCTTGAGTGCAATAGACGCAAGGGTGCTAGTTAAGCCCATGCGGTGGCAATTGAGTGTCCTCGGGTATTATTTGTAATTGTTGTCTAGTAAAACCCCGTTGAGGGGCAGTTGAATCCAGTTTATAGATTGGAGGTCTACCCGTAGATCGTGTTATACTAGATATCTTATGTGCAGTAATACTCCAAATAGGATCAGTAGCTCTTTTTCTGCCACCCTCAAGCTCTCCTGGTTCATATAAATACCTCACAATGACATTACTACCAAGAATTGGTTCTTTGAAATCTTTTTGTGGTTTTTCAGGTATTGACTTCTTTTTAATCGCATTGATAGGTTTCATGTTGATTGTTCTAGTAATCTCGTTATTCAGTGCAGTAATCACAGCTGGTAACCTTTTAACACATTCACGGGATCTTTTTTCTTGGATGAATTCTTTTGCGTATTGATATCCAAATAACCGCTCAGCAAGGGTTTTATTAAACCGTTCTACAATTGCCTGATCACGATGCAGTGCAGTATGCCCCCGTCTGATAGTGACATTGTGATATTTCATTGTAGATAACACTGCACCCTGAAATTCTTTGCCGGGATCAATTTGTAATAGATTTGGCCAGTGCAGAGGACCTCGTCGATAAATCCTTTCAAATGCAGAAGCTACTTCAGTGGCCGATTTTGTTTTTAACGGTTCTGCTTCCTTGTATCGACTTGCAATATCAACTACGGTTAATGCGTATTTGTAACCGTGATCATGTGGCAAAAATAATAGATCAGCCTGATGAACTTCATTGGGTCCGGTTACATCAAAATGCGAGAAATTAATTTGTTTAGGCGGTGGTAAGTAAATTTGCCATAGTGCCTGTTTGGATAACCAATGAGCCGCAGTGGTTTTTTTCACCTTTGCAGCGCTAGCGAGTTTATGGATTGCTGATTTACCCTTCCAGTATCCTCTTGGGGAATAATAAATAGATTCCATGTTATTATTAATTACCAGCACCTAACATCAATTTACTTTTCATAGCCGATTTTATCAAAAATGAAGCCAATTTTTCTTTGAAGGATTTATCAGGAATGGCATTCAACGCATGAATTAATTTCACATCTGCTAGATGCCTGTGTTGCAGATTGCTGCTTTTATAAGCCACATCATGAAGGTGACAGGCTTTATCAATGGCGTTTATTGGTTCTTCACCGGGTCGGGGCTGATTTTGATCATTGAGTCTGATATCTAATCGTGTTCCGGGGCCACAGTAGCTATATCCTGGAAGGTGTTTTTCTCCTGGATACTTTGCCCATGGGGTTCCAGGGAGTTTTGCTAATTTGGCAGCGATATCACCTCCTCGTTTTTTTTTAAAGGTTCCTTGGGTTTAGAAACAAATCTAAATTTCTTTGTACTACATTGTACGCATTTACCAGAAAGCGCTGATCGGTTATTTTTTGTTGTAATCGTCGTCAAGTCATCTGTGCCAGTACGCGCCTTACACTTCACACAATATAGATCCATAATTTATGTATAGAGATATGAATATAATTGATTTTTCAGCAACTAAAACAAGAGAACCAGTTAAGCATCATGCAGCGCTACCAAACTCTATCCGCGCAATTATAATCGGACCATCTGGATCCGGCAAGACGCAATTGTTGCTCAATTTAATAATGAGATGGATGAAGTGGGATAAGTTGTATTTAATTGCCCCTAGCGTAGACGACCAACGATGCTATGAAGTGCTAAAAGATTTTATTGAAAACGCTTCAGAGATTGCTGGTGAGGATGTTATTGAATTTATAACCGATATTGATGAAGCACCATCAGTAGAAGACCTCGATGGAAATATCAACAATTTAATTGTATACGACGATGTCATGTTAGATAAACAAAAAAATCCAGCTAGAATATTTTCCCGAGGCAGGCACAAAAACACGGATGTGATCTATGTCACTCAACGATACACTCAGATTCCAAAAGTGATCAGAGATAACTGTAATATGCTTGCTGTATTCAACGGCGTTGATACACATACGCTACGAAATATTTGGCAGACATGGTGTTCCGATATGGACTTCAATCAATTTAGAAATTTCTTTAGTCATGCTCAGTCTACCCCACACGGATTTATAACAATAAATTTACATGACCCTCGAACACGATATCGTATCGGACTGGATCAAATATTCGGTTGAAACTAGCAGCAGAGAGGGTGAGTGACAACGACGTTGTAATCCCTTTCCCAATAGTTGAAAAGTTTTTGATTTCATTGATTTTCATTATTATTTTTTGCCTGATTTCATTATTATTTTTTGCCTGATTTCATTGATTTTTTGCCTGATCATTGATTTTTTTGCCTGATTTCATTGTTTTAAGCCTGATTTCATTGAAAACTTGTTTAAAAATGTTGTCCGATTCACCCTCTCTGCTGCTCAGGCAATTACAGGACCAAATATCATCGAAGTCAAAGATGAACCTGATAAATACCCCATTGAGATAAAAGGACATGAGCCGCTGCTGTTAACGGTCATCGAAGTTAACTCACCCGATTACGCCGTGGATATATATAACAGCTCAATTAGAACATTATTGGGTTATCCTGAATTTATTCCAGGCACCGTCGACATAAAGGATCTACCACCGGAACCGTTGAAATCCGACTTTGTATCCACGAAAGAAGATTATCACGGTTATAAAGAGGCAGATAATACATGGATAGAATCTCTCTTTAAAAAATTGCGAGAAGAAGAAGAAAAAGATAAAAAAAATTACATCCTGATACATATCTTGACATTGATGAAGAAGCAGTCACTAAAAATTTCACAACAATGAATAATAATTTTAATCGATTTCTAGGTAATTTGATAACGGCAATTAGTGAAACTCCACCTGATCGAGATAAAGTCATCGAATTCATGGAAATATGTAATGCAATTATCGCTGGTATGGAACATTATAATTTGGGATTAATTCAATTAATTCTCAGTGATGTTGATTCTGAAACTAGAACGGAATTTGCAACAAAACATAAAATCCGCGTCAATGACATTCCCACGTTTAAGCTTCCAGGATATAATGTACCAGAAATGCGTAAAAAACTCAACGACACCATCGATGAAAATTTCCCACGGGTTCACAAAGCATGGCAGGATAGTCTTCCCGCGGTTCATTACCAATTACCGGAACCTATCAAATCTGACTTTTTCACTGATGATCTACCAGCAATAGATCCAAAATTCAATTACAACTTCGATATTAGTTTTCTACGACCTCAAGATATTTATAGCAAATACTCATATATTGTCTACGATGGAACAGAAACTGATGCACTTAGCAAATACGAATACAACGAAAACGGTAAAATAGTATGGAGATTTGCTCTTGGTGATCAAGGTGTATTTGTGATTACAGAGAAAAGTCTCCTTGGGATTTTCAACTCGATGAAGGAAATGTTCCAGATGAAATTAAATCAACTTCGAGATTATCTGCAAAGATCTCTGTTGTTGGATTTAACAACTCAGCGTGTTACAATCAAACAGCAACAACAACAATTAAATCAAATTATCGCTGATATGAACTACCTCAATGATAGATTACTCTCGTTTGTATACGAGGATAAATCACCAAACAAAGAAAAATTCCGAAGGGTGTTTTCACGCACAAATGACAATTTAGTGTTTATGAAATTTCAAGGATGGAACGTACCAGCGATGAAAGCGTCAACGAGAAAACTCATTGACGAATTCTTTCCTCAGATTCATGCGTTATGGTTTAAACTAATTCCGCCAGAAGTAATTTTAACATCAACGAATTCAGTATACCGCAACAACAAACACAGATCTCCCGGTAACGTTGATATATCATCTGTTATTGCAATACACGTTATCTTTGATGATATCTTGGGAAGTTTTTCCGTGGACGTTTCAAAATCAAACAAAGCCACCCAAGGATATATCATGTACATGTTTTCCCCAGACGTATCCCCGGGAAGTCTCATAGTGAAAACCCCACCTAATTTGACTTACTTGGAGCCCATTAATCCATTTTTATCCAAGATGAAATTTTCAATAACCGACCAAGATTTTAACTTGATTGATCTCCGCGGGGAAACACTACAAATAACGCTAGATGTAAAGTCGTAAACGGTTTTCATTTCAAATTAAAAAAAAAACTAAACTGCTTTAATAATGTATCAACATGTGCTAGTATCTATCCATGATAAAGAACTCCTTGAACAAGCTATCAACGGAGCAACAACAAGTGAATTCTACGTGGATATAGTCATAGATAACCTTGGAAATTCTTCGAATTTCCCACAAGAAAAGTTTTTATTGACGGATTATCAAATGTTACAACTTCAGCAAAACGTTATAACCGTGGTAAGATTAACCCGTGATCAAATAATGCAATACGCTCATTCATGCCTGTCCGTGCAAAATCTTAAAAAAATCTTGTACATTTTCTAAAATTGTTCATTTACAGAGCTAAAAAAAAATCACTGCATAAGTATTATACTTCCTTGTTGACACACTAACAGGTATCACATAATACAATTTTACTTCGTCGCTACAAAATTGTTCTAGTTGAGTAATCACGATTCACAAACGGGTATTATACATGCGTTTCACATTACCTGTGTACACGAGGTTATATATACAACAAGGAGGCTCTCTACGCGTGGGAATCAGCCTGCTCGATTAACGCTTTTATCTGTCTCACCTTACAATTAATAAGTTTTCTTTGCTCGTATTCAGAACTTAATTGTTTCCGTACATCTTCTACGATCATACATAATGGTAAAAACATATTAACGTCTTCAACATTAACTAAACTTTCACGGATAAGTTTTTGAATTCGCTTAATTAAATAATACTGCTTAGCGAGTACATATTTTCCATTGTTTTGTGCAAATTCCATATCCTCGAAATCGGTCATTATTTGATCACAATTTAACCCCGAACATAGTTTAATATTTTGATTTTCGAGCTTGTTAATTTCCGAAATAATACATTTGATATTTTCAGAATTCATATATATGAAAAAGTATATTTGTTTAATTGATGAGTTTCACAAAATGAATTCTGGACCCGCTAAGGTGTTGGTCATCTTAGCATGTCCAAAAGCTTAATGCGATTACGATGATGATGATATATACGATGACGACAACCCCATGATCTAGTGTGTAGGCGTTTGTATACACATAGGACGGCACATACGGCACATTACAACCCCATGATCTAGTGTGTTGGCGGTTGTATACGACGGTACAACAATAGATTATAGGTGATTATGGTTATATACAGATGCAATGACAATGGTATAATACAATGAATTGATTCAATGACAATGGTTATATACAAATGCAATGAATGACGACGGCACAACAATAGATTATATAGGGACAGCACAACAATAGATTATAGGATGATAATGACGACGGCACAACAATAGATTATATAGGGACAGCACAACAATAGATTATAGGGGTGATTATGGTATGTACAATGACAATAACAATGGATGACGCGGGCTATTCTACATTCAAGTGGAAAAACAAACCCCAAAATCACACCCGGTTTGAATGTCAATAATAACATTCACACCACGTGTGACGGTGTGATTTGTTTTTGCACTTGAACTTCGAGCTAAAGCCCAAACATATAACAGACCAGGTTATATATAACCACTCATTACAACGAAGTTAGATAGAGAGATGTGTGCTTTTTATTCCTTGTTGTGTTTAATTGATCACTGACAACGTTGAAGTAACACATAATACTTGAAAAATACACTAAAAAAAGAATTAAATACGACGTGTATATAAAACAGTTCTGTTAATACTTGAAAAAGACAAAATTGATTATATGTTATTAAGATTCATAACAGCGAAACCAACCAATCAGAAATCAATGACTGTGTTTAAGATCCGTAATTATGTCATTGGTGATTTATCACACGCGCGTTACCTGAGGGAGTTATTCCCCTTGAACATATGCGTGATTACATATTATACATAAGTAAACTGAATTTTTTCTCCATTTTTTCTGGAAATCGCCGTCTTGGTTATTCCCTCTGCAACAAGTCGTACTGGGGGGGGGGGGCAAATACCAAAATACTTACAAGCTAAATACAAGGATTGAAAAACTATTTCCTCGTTATTTGCCGTATTAATTGAGTTTACAGGTCTAGCATTTTTCGAGTGTTTCCCAGTCTTACCTCGTTTTGTGTTTTCGCGTTGTGTAACGGCTTTTAAATTATTTAGGGAGTTATTAGTCTTAATTCCATCAATATGATCAATAACAAAACCATCCTTGATCAATCCATTAAACACTTCGAAGACGAAACGATGATTGAGATAAGTTTTCTTTCCAGAATTAAACCCCAAATATCCTATACCATTATCCCGTCCAACAGATTTCTTGAGTCTACAGTGTCTAACAACACCATCACGAGAGGCTTCGTAGTTGGTGATCACTGGATGTCTTTGAAATTCTTGGTTCATTTATATACATAATATTTTATTTGTCTAAATCATTATTTAGTTTAGATATATTATTTGAAAATCTCTCTATGTAGTCCTGAGCAGTTTTTATGATTTTGCCGTTGGCAACGTCGTTGACGTCATTGACAGAGTCAGGATTTTTTATTTTTTGTTGTCATAATAACGCTTCAACTCTCTATAACGCTTACCACCACAACTGATACATAACTGTGATTTGCCTCTAACACCTACCCCACAATACAGGCACGAGAGAGGACCATTGCATCCCCGACGAAAACTTTGCATATGATACCCACAGAATTCATTTCTGCATGATTTGTTACACGGGATTGCTGATCCAATCATGAGCCATTTGCAATGATTCATTATATAATATACTTTTCTATTTAAATACTTGTTTTAATTATAATATGAAAAAGTTCAAGAGATTATCGAAAATTAAACCTAAATTCAATCTCGATAGAGTCTCTGATACACCAAAACGTCTAATAGACGATAGCATGAAGGAGTTCAAGAGATTATCGAAAATTAATCCCCGATTTAATAGGGATAGAGTATCTGTTAAACCAAAACGTATAAACGACGATAGCATGAAGGAGTTCAAGAGATTATCGAAAATTAATCCCCGATTTAATAGGGATAGAGTATCTGTTAAACCAAAACGTATAAACGACGATAGCATGAAGGAGTTCAAGAGATTATCGAAAATTAATCCCCGATTTAATAGGGATAGAGTATCTGTTAAACCAAAACGTATAAACGACGATAGCATGAAGGAGTTCAAGAGATTATCGAAAATCAATCCTTGGAATACTAGATTCGATCTCGATAGAATCTCTGATATGAAGGAGTTCGAGAGATTATCGAAAATTAATCCTTGGAAAAATGATAGATTTAATCTCGATAGAATCTCTGATATATCAAAAGGTCTAATAGATGACAAAACCATATTGAGTAAAATCAGCGACTGTTTTAATGAATTTAAGCGTGATGGAGCATCTCATACGTGGTCGACATTTCGAATTATTGATGATGATGTCAATGTACCTGTAATCGATGCTACCATGAACGATGCAAGAGCAGCTGAGATAATCTCACACTTTGGCTCGGTTACGGGGAAATCCAAGGGTGTAGCATCCAAAGGTGAAATTGCACAGCAATTTCCAATCAAAGATTTTCAACAAAGTAATTCCCAACAGAGGTATTTTTTTTAGAATAAAACTCATTATCGAAGTCGAAGGTGAATGGATTATCAGAGATAAATTTGAACCAATTCTCAAGGATAAAAAAATTGTCATTGTGAGTAGAGATTCCAAACCAGGAATTCTAACTGGAATTGACAAACCATACTACGAGAGATCCTATCCTGTAACAGCAGTAGTTTATGGAATATATCCGCTAAATGATAAGCCAAGTATCGCAAAACTAGCACCTATGAAAACGGCGTCATCGGATTCGTCAGGGCTCAATTGTGTAGCAACACGGGTAATGGAACACTTCACGAATGCATCCCGGGGAAATAAACTAACTGAACAACGACGAAAAAAAATAACCGAATGGGGACTGACAGTGAAACAGCATGGGGCAACAATTCAGAATATAACCAAATTAGAAGCATTATTAAAATTTCCAATATCGGTAGCGACGATAACCGGAAAAGTATTATACGAACCGAAATATAAATCGCGAGGAGCTCCAATTGAAATTATTGATCATAACAAACACGCGTGGACACCTGCAGTAACAATATTTCCACGAGAACGAATCGTAAGATATATCCCCCGGAAATTTTCCGGGGAGTTTTGTAAGGATGTGTTCCACGAAGAGAGGTTATTCGATGCTATTCATGCGTTGTGTAAAGATGATCCTGTGTCAGTGTGGCTACTTCGCAGCGCTGAAGATTCCGAATTGAGATTTGATCAGTTTGTAAGACCGAATGGAGAATTATATCGCACTGAAGAGTTACACTCGAGGATGAAAAAAACCGCTGTAAAATACTCGAATAATTTCCATGAAAAACTACTCACGGATAGTTTTACGATTCCATCAGTGGTAGCTCATTTTGCACGAGAAAAGAACTCATAGCGTCCAACACGAAGTGATTTTCTCGAAGATGTTAAATTAAGTTGTCTTGAATTCAGTCATGGAGGACTGTGGAATACAAAATACCACCGCGAGTTTATGATTTCAATTGATATAGCTGCGTGTTATCCAGGGAGTTTTCTCGGATATGGAGAATGTGCTAAGTACTTTAAACGATTTGGACACCCCACACATGAAATGACTCGTGTTTCGGTTAATGGTCCATTGCCTGATTTTGACTTAACTGGATTCGCTCGTGTGGTATCATTTGAATTAGCGTTAGGATTACATCCATGTAGTTATGTTTGGATTGGTAGACATATGTCTGAAAAACACTGGATGCCAATAGTGTTACTACGATATATGATTGATAGTGGTATGTTGATATCGCTGATTATTTCCGAAGCAATTATATGCTATCGAGCTCAGAAAGAAGTTTGGCTACCACAACCCAATCTAGATAGTATAATACGCGAACAACGAAAACAGTTTCCTGATTTCAATGAACAACAAATCATGGATTTGTCTAGGCAGTTATTTGAAACTGAAAATGGACTAGCAAAAGATTTTGGACGAAAAATAATCGGTAAATTTACTCAAGGTGGAAGATATGACAATGCAAAATACTCTTCGCGGTTGATCATAGACAGCGCTGAATACGATTTTATTGTAACGGATTTAACGAAACATGGAAAACTTGTAACTCGTAAAGATGCTTTTCTATCCAATGGTGAGAAATTGGGTACAATTGCTACCTACTGTGATGGATGTAGTCCCCAGTATACACACTTAAGATCATCTATGCTCGGTTATTCTACTATTAATCTATTTTCGATGATAAATAGATTTCCTAATACCGCGGTTAGAGTAGCCACTGATTCGATGTATATACATGACACATACAAATCAGCAGTGGCTGAATTCACATCCGGGGAGGAAGCGTGGGGATGTTGGAGATTTAAAAAGGAGACGCTACACGAGTATTGTAAATCTGCTGATGTTACCATGGACGATAAATACTTGAAAAGTAACCAATTATCAGAATTTTCTAATGCACCACCGATATCTGATCCGATTACGCGATATAAAACCATTTATTTGAATGGTTGTGGAGGATCAGGAAAGACAACACGAGTAATTAATTTATTTCATAGGAAAAGAAAACCAATTGAAAAATCCGTTGAAAATCCAATTGAAAAACTTACAGATGATCAAAAAAAAAAATACAAGAAATTATACGACAAATCTTAGGGGAAAATTTTTACGGAAACCCCTATGGAAACCCCTAAGGAAAATTCTATGGAAAAGTCTATGGAAAAGTCTACAAATTTCACAAATATGATTGTGTTAACACCAACTCATAGACTTGCAAGAGAGATGATACAGCGTGGGGTAAATGCATGCACTTATCATAGTTTCTTTCGATGGAAAGGTGACTCATGGACTCCTGAAAGAATGGGACAGAAATGTATTCCACCGGTGATAATCTGGGATGAAATATGCACGGTACCGTTGAAAATATTAAAAATGTTTCTTGAATGGCTGTCAACGAAAAATACAAAAATTATTATGTGTGGTGATCAAGGTCAACCACCACCATTTGTCGGTGCATCCCCACATAATTGGCTCAAGGAATACGTAGATCATTACGAAGAGATTAATACCGACCATAGATCATTAGATGAAGTATTAAAAGAGTTTAAACAACTAATCAGATTGCAACAGGATATAATCCAATGTGAAATAGCACGTGAAATAATTTCAGAAACTCCCATGAATGAGTTTTGGAAAACGTGGAGACCAAATGATTTGATAATCGCGAGTAGAAAAATAATCAGAGACGCACTTCAGATGAAGTTATTTGAATTGCATAAGTGTAAATTTGCAACACTTCCAGTGCCGTTGTGTTATAGACCTTCGGATACACGAAAGCAAAATATTTTCGTTGACATTCCTGGACAACGTGAAAAGCAGAATTTAGTATTAAATGATATTGTGCTGGTTGATATCAGCGTTGTCGAAGATGCATTGCGTGCTGATAAATCCCCATGGACGTTAGGTTACGCAGCGACAATACACTCTTCACAGGGATTAACTATCACAGACACAATTGTTTGGATAGTAGATAATCGCATTGAGTGGTCAAATTTAATTTATCTTGCAGTGTCTCGAGTACGGAAAATAAATCAACTTCGAAGAATTGTTGTTGACGATGACAGTGACGATAATGACACTACAATCGCTGACAACATCAAGGATATAATCAGAAACAAACTCTCTGGTTATAAACAACAAGATAAAAAAAATAATAGAGAATTTGACATTGATGCTGAATTAATAATTACGCTGAAGCAACAACAGAATAATCACTGCACGAGTTGCAATTGTATAATGCGTTGGAGTTGGTCGAATAAAGATCCTCGCCAATTTACCGTAGACAGAAAGAATAGCAGCATTGGTCATACAAACGATAACGTTATGTTGACTTGTCTTGAGTGCAACAGACGAAGAGGCGCCAGCACAATGCCTCTGGGGGAGTGCTAGTTAAGACCACGCGGTGGTAATTAAGTATCCTCGGGAATTACCTGTAGTTGTTGTCGAGTAAATCCTCGCTGAGGAGCAGTTGAATCTAGTTTATAGATTGCTGGTCTACCAGTTGATCGTGTTATACTAGATATTTTATGTACGGTGACACTCCAAATAGGATCAGTAGCTCTTTTTTTACCACCCTCAAGCTCTCCTGGTTCGTATAAATACCTTACAGTGACATTACTACCAAGAATTTGTTCTCGGAAATCTTTTTGTGGTTGTACGGGTATATACTTCTTTTTAATAGCGTTGTTAGGTTTCATGTTGATTGTTCTGGTAATCTCATTATTGATTGCGGTAACTACACCTGGTAATCTCTTAACCCATTCATGAGATCGTTTATCCTGGATGAATTCTTTCGCGTATTGATATCCAAATAACCGCTCTGCAAGAGTCCGATTAAATCGTTCAACAATTGCCTGATCGCGATGTAACGCAGTATGTCCTCGTCGTAACGTGGTATTATGATGTTTCATCGTTGTTAAAACAGCGCCTTGAAATTCCTTGCCAGGATCAACATGTAACAGATTTGGCCAGCGTAGTGGGCCTCATCGATAAATTCTTTCAAATGCAGAAGCTACTTCAGGTGATGATTTTGTCTTCAGCGGTTCTGCTTGTTTGTATCGACTTGCAACATCAACTAACGTTAACGCGTATTTGTAACCGTTGTCATGTGGTAAAAATAATATATCAGCTTGATGAACTTCATTGGGTCCTGTAACATCAAAATGCGAGTAGTTAATTTGTTTAGGCGGTGGTAGATAAATTTGCCATATCGCCTGTTTGGATAACCAATCCGCCGCTGTAGTATTTTTTACTTTTGCAGCGCTAGCGAGTTTACTAATTGCTGCCTTACCTCTCCAGTATCCTCTCGGAGAACAGTAAATAGATTCCATGTTGTTATTAATTACCCGCACCAAATATTAATTTGCCTTTCATGGCGGATTTTACCACGAGGCTAATTTTTCTTTTAACGATTTATCTGGAATAGCATTCAACGCGTGAATCAACGCTACATCCGCGAGATGACGCTGTTGTAGATCACCACTACGGTAAGCTATATCATGTACACAACACGCTTCATCGATAGCGTTTATAGGATTTTCTCCCGGGTTAGGATTATCATGACTATCAAGTCTTATATTTAATCGCGTTCCCGGTCCACAATAACTATACCCGGGGAGATGTTTTTGACCTGGATATTTTGCCCATGGTAACCCTGGAAACGCTACTAACTTAGCGGCAATATCTCCTCCTTTTTTTTAAAAGGATTTTCCTTCAAAGGATTTTTCACAAATTGATATTTTTTTATCCCACATATTTCACAATTTCCATCAATTGCATTTCGATTATTTTTCTTAGTAGTATTTGCAAGGTTTAACGTTGGTGTACGCTTCCTACATTTCACACAATATAAATCCATAATATTATATATACTATATCTAATGGAAGTAATCGATTTCTCAGCGTTGAAAAAACAACAACCAGTAAAACATCATCCGATGTTACCAAACTCAATCAGAATGATAATTATTGGGCCATCAGGAAGTGGTAAAACACAATTGTTGCTTACGATGATAATGAAGTATTTAACCTGGGATAAATTATATTTAATTGCCCCAAGCGTAGACGATCAACATTGTTATAAAGTGTTAAAAGATTACAATGAAAAAGCTTCAGAAGCTTACGGTGGAAGTGTAATTGAGTTTATCACAGATATCAACGATGCGCCATCCGTTGAAGACCTGGATGGATTCGTTAATAATCTTGTCGTGTACGACGATGTTATGTTGGAAAAACAAAAAAATCCTGCAATGATATTTTCTCGAGGGCGTCATAAAAACACCGACGTGATATATGTAACTCAAAAATACGCACAAATTCCAAGTGTAATAAGAGAAAATTGCAATTTAGTATGTGTATTTAACGGTACTGGAAAATACACATTACAAAATATTTATAATTACTGGTGTGACGGTGATATGGATTTTAATAAATTTAGAAATTTCTTTAACGGCGCAAGAGCTACCCCTCACGGATTTATAACGATAAATTTATCAGATCCTCGAACACGATATCGAGTCGAATTAGACCGTATCTATAACTAATTCGGTTAGCGTAACGCAGCAACGAGGGTGAACGCCAACTATATGGCGTCTTTTTTTTTTTGCCAAATGGACCCTTCTAGTTAATATTTACTAGAAAGGTCTATTTGACAAATTGAGACTTCCTAATAAATATTAACTAGAAGGAAGCATCGCTGACGCCTACAAAATTGGTCTGTTCACCCTCTCTGCTGCTAAGAGCTTTTTTGAGACAGGAAATAAAGGAGAAAGAAGAATGGATGGAGAAGTACAGACTTCAGAAGCGAAGAGAGCAGAGAGATTAGCAGCAGCAACAACAGTAGGAACCAGACAGAGGTTATGTCGACTGCTGTATAGACACAAAAGAGTTCACCTTTTTTGAAGAACACGGCCTTATCATGTGGGAAAGCCTACGGCCAGACGGGGACACACTCTTAGACGATAAAAGATTGCCATAACTCCTAGTCCACAAAAAAACCCAGCCCTTTTCAGGTCTAGCCAAAAACTCTTGAAAAGACATACTAATTCACTTGCCATTTGTATGTCAGTAAGTTATTTTATAAAAGTAGAAGTGTCTATATAAAAAAAACCTTCGTTTCTTTCTTTTAGGTCAAAAAAATAGAAGCATGTAGTTTTCATAGATATTCTGAGTGATTGCGTTAGTAGTTTGTGTTTGTAAGTTAAAAAAAAGTGAGTGCATGTTCCTGTTGTTTTTTAAAATCCATTTTGAGGGCTTATCCAGATCTCTAGAAAGAAACTATTCAAATTGCCAAACTGAGCAAGTGTGTAGTGTCATTATAAACACCCGACTCCTTTCCGGATGTGTTTGTATGCATTCATGTACGAATGTGTGGGGATTTTTTTTTCTCCTTCGGTTTGTGGATAGCAGATTTTTTTTCCCTCTTACCCTGTGTGGAAAATAAATTTGGGGTTTGTTTTTACTCCTTTCAGTGTGGATTGTATATTTGTAGTTTTTTCTTTCTTCTCCCGCTTGTGTGGTGAGCTTATTTATAGTGTTTTCCCAACCTTCTGTGTGGATAGTATATTTGTGGTCGTTTTTAGCTCCATATCTTGTGTGGATAGTATAGTTTTTTTAAAAATAGTATATATTGGGTTTCTATACATTCGCATTCGCTCGAGTGGTTAGTAGATATTGTGGTTTGTTTTCTTTCCCTTCCATGTTGACAAAATATTTGTGGTTGTTTTCTCTACCTTCTGTGTTGATAGTATATTTGTGGTTATTTTTAGCTCCTTCCCATGTTCAGATAGTATATTTTGGTTTTTGATAGTATATATTGGGTTTGTATGCATTTGCATAATTTTGTGTGGATAGTAGATATTATGGTTTGTTTTCTCTCTCTTCTGTGTTGATAGTATTGTAGTACAAGGACAAAAGTGTTTCCACTGGACCAACGTGTGTAAATTGCCTATCATAAAAACATCATACGTAGCTGATGCTGGTGATGAATTTCATTTATTTAACTTGAAGCAATTGTGTCAAAATCTTGAATGTTCTAATAACATGAGGGTGGAACCATCAAACGTATGGGGAAAAAACCTTGTAATGCTATAATTAAAAGTATTGATGTTTTTATTTCTTTTATTTCTCATTGGCATATGAAACTCAAACGAGTCCTTTTAGTGAAAGAAAGGCTATATTGTCCAAAAAGAATTTCCAGAAATTCAGGGTAAGATACCTCTTCCCAATAACTGTTCAGTGTTAAAACAACTCTCATATTCCTGAGTGACAAGAGTTTAAAATTATCAGTGGTGGCAGCCACAGTGGATGTAAGATTGGCATCATTTTCATTTAGAACAAACCAGATACCATTGGTAACGATTCCATTTTGATATGACTATAAATTGATGAGAATTAGTGACAAGATTTTCAATATGTTCATTGTGGCAACAATATTTAAGGTTACACAAGAAAAGTTTTCATTCAGAACCAACTATATATCATAGTTTTCAGGTGAAAACCTCATGTTAATATCACTTTTCATATAGGAAAAGCATCAAGATTATCAAGTTGGCTGCCATATTAGAGATCAGATCACCATAAATTTTTTAAAACATAAATTTAATATCAACCAATACCATAAGACATCTTATCTTGAAAACCTCAGTCTTCCTTTGTTCTTAGTAACATGAACATTCCATCCCCAGCCAAGCAACTGAATTCATTGATGACATTTTGAAATGCATGCACACAAAATTCATATCATCATGCCATTATGAAACATTATTGGATTGAAAGACAGCTGCAATGGATGAATAGCAGAAGAAAGCAAATACAGACAGACAAAAGATGGCTGACAGGATGGAAGCATGCAAACTATAACCCTTGTATTTATGATGACAAAAGTGGAGAGACAAGTTCATTTGGCACTTGTGTGCAAAGGAAAAAAATCAATGTATTCTTAATATTTGTCTTTTATTTATTTCTTATAAAATGGCTCACAATATATCATACATATATACATATAACACAAAAGTGAATACCATTTCCATTTTATGAATCCTATCTTATCTAATCTATATCATAGAAATATCTATATACAGGCCCGATAAATAGACACATCGTATCTACATTTATTATTATATACATCTCAAATTATGTTCAATGGATAAAAAATGCACTGCTTTAAGGAAAAAATCATATCACATTAGTATGGCGCATTGGTTTATTTTCCTGATGAGTCAATGTTAAATATTTTTAGTGCACATTTACTATATAATTATTCCTTTTTCTGATTTGCTGAATTTATATACAGGAAGTCATTAATCCCAGAAATAACTATACAATCTGGGCTGTGGTATTGAAACATTTTCTAACAACCATTGCTTCTTTTTCAATCTGTATGGTTAAAACGTCATACACTGTATATAGAGTATCCATGATATTAAATTTATGAACCAAGATGAATACTATAGTATTCAACAAGTTTCCATACTGTGAATACTGATATTGTTTATGTACAATGCATGCACCACTTCAAACTGCACATGCATAATACTTCTGCAAATCAGGGTCCATGTTGTTCATTGTTCTTCTTATAAATTTATGCCAACTGCTTAGACTTCACAGTATCAGATCAAAATCTGTGGTGTTTGTAATTGGTCATACTATTGGTAAATATTGCAATATCAACATACTTGTCATGTTTTGCAAAAGGAATTTATCAACAACATTCCATAATTTTATGTTGTTGCTAATCTAGATTAATATATATAAATATATGCAATGGAGGAAAAGGGATAAAAACAGTAGATCATTTAATAATAATTAACTTGAAAGCATATGATGAAATGTGGATTTTACATTCTAAGTGCTTTAATCAAACCATTTACAAAAACCCGTTTTTCAACAAATATAAATAAATCACTTTATAATTAAACACAATAACCATAAAATATTACTGTTCAACTGAAAACACAAATAACAAATTGATAATAACTTCCATCTACAAGATATGGCCTTAAAGTATTAATTATTCAGTGTAACATCTCCTTACCTATTACCCTATACTGTTACCAAGGACAGTCTGTGCAGAATCTACTGTACTACCAAAATCTGTCTGTGCAGACTGTGCTGCTATGTTCAAACCAAAGTTTTCAAATACAGAATAAACTTGCTGATAAGAACTACAAACTGCACAGACCCAGATCTGCCACTGCATTATACAATAGCAGATGTTGGTCTATGGAGTTGTTCAGAGTAATCAGAACAAGCATCTTAGACCTTGATCTGAATCTATGTAATGCAACTCCAGATCAGGGACTATGTTGTCTGCAGTTTGAGTCAGCTTCAAAGCAAATATAAACAGTACAATTTTCTGATCTCAAGGCTTTAGTAAAAAAATCTTGCAATCTGCCATACAATCATGAAAGTCATTTTTGGGATAGAGTTTTCACTCTGAGCCTATCATAAGTGGCATTACAAAAGTAAAATCAGTGCTACTAGATTTTAAAATCAAGCTCACAAATTGTACGATTTCCAGGTCTGATTTATACACATCCTGGATACTTTCATACATCAAGCCATGACAAATATAGTTCTTAATATACTGTCACATAATGTACCAATATATCAGTCTACATGGTTTGTTTGAAAATATGAATAAGAGTCACAAGTGGGTATGACATCACTCATTTGGCTGATGTGTACCTGACAGAAAAATGCAAGAGAATTTGGCCCATAAAAAAAAAAAACAATTCTGTTGACGACATATAATGAAAATTATTGCTTCAAGGTTATTCAATTTTTGTATCTTCATCCTTATCAGATTGCACCTCAGCATCACGTGTACAATATAGAAAGGCCACTATGCCAGGATGCTTGGTGTCAGTGTTGGTATACTTAAGTTAAGTGTTTCTGTTTAGATAAAGTGGTGTAAATGCTTATCTACTTTTACCAATGACAGCCATTTTGACAACAGAACATTTATATAAATCTGAAAGTCATTCAAGTTTGTGAACTTTTTGTCAAGTTTTTAATTATATTATGCCAAGTGCATTTTTTATATTATTAAATGTTTCACTGTTTATGAAAAACAGTTCTTTCCAAAGACAGATTGGCATTTTTGCATAAACTGAACATTTTTCATGCTATAATGCTTTCAGATAAATGAACTCAAAATTTGTTGAGTAACTTTTGTGAAGTCACTTAAAAGATTTTCCATTTCTAATATCTATGGTCATATTTTAAGGCAATTCAGTATAATTTGTAAATTTGAATGCTGTTATTACCATAATGATTTCTGGTAAATTTAATAAGTTTCAGAAAAGTTTTCAATTTTATTGTCTATTTATTGCAACAGTGTTTTATCTGATGGTGGATCAATATCATTTATATAAAACTGAAAGACTTCTATGTCAAGACGCTTTCTGTCAATTTTGGTCAAATTCTGTTCAGCAGTATTTGTGAAGAAGTCCTTTCAAATTTTTCCTGTTGGTAGTATTTGATGGCAGATGAGCACCATTTGTATAAACTTTGAAACCCTCTTTGTCAGTCTACATTCCGTCAATTTTGGTCGAATGCAGTTAAGCAGTTTTTTTTAGAAGCAATTTAAAGCTTTCCTTATCTTCAGCAACACGGGACAAATTTGGTGATGTGCTGGCTTCATGGCATCATTTGCAAAATACTGAAAGGTTTTCAGGCCATGATGCTTAAAATTCCATTCATTGGTTTTGGAAAAGACATTTAAATGTTATTCTATTTCTAGTAATGGCAGCCATGTTTCATGGTGGATCAGATAACAAGAAGGCTGAACATGTAAAAAAAAAATATAATTGTCTTCAATGGAGAACTAGAACCTGAAAATCCAGCCCTTGAGAAACGGCTGAAAACAAGTTTGTATTTTCACTCTTAATTCAAACATAATTTTGGTTAAGAAATTTACAAGTAAATGGAATGGTGCTAAACATGAATTTGTGCTTCAACTACAAAGTGACATTATTAATCAAACTAACTTAAAAACTTAACAGCTAAAGATTAATAATATTTGGATCAGCTTTGCTTTCTTGATATGACTGTTTAATTAAATAATATTCAGAGACAACTGTTGTTTCCCAGTTCTCTTTTACTGGGACAACCAGAATTTTATTTGGCTAGCTTCACAACTAGAGGTTTTCAATATGGCTAGCAATTATGAAAGCTAAACTTTACAAATCAGACAGACCTGAAATGCTAAAATGAAAATTGCTGACTTTGCTTTCATGCATGGAAGTTCTATTTTCACAAAGATTGGTGACAAAAGAAAAGGTTACTTCAGAAAATGTGACATCATGATGGGAAACATATATGAACAAATTTCTAATGTAAATCATCAATATCCACTACAAATAAAGCTTGTGCCTGCATGTCATACCAATATGAAAACACTGCCATGTAACCATGACCTGAAGAGCAAAAGGGTGAACGAGTGTGTCACAGAAAAATTTATCTGCTTTATAGTAAATCACCCCAAGTAATAATAAAAAAAAATCCATCATTAAGGTCAGGAAATATAAGCAAACAAAATAATTTGTAGCAAAACCTGAATGGAAATCTCTCGGACCATGATGATTCATACCAAGTATTACAAGAATCTATCATAGGATTTAGAATGAAAATAAAACCTGAACAAACTGTTTAAAACATAACTTCACATTTTCATTAACATGGGTTTGAGAATAATGGGGGGTAATAAACTGCAATATATGCTAGAAACATTTTAAAATCAAAATGCATAAAATATGATTTTATGCCAAAAGAGAAGTTTTCTGGCATTGCAGTGCATACACACACACACACATACACACAGAGTAAATATTATGGCCAAAAGGTGGTGGGGGAATCTGTGACTTATTTTTGGCATTATGTGACCAACTCAAACTGATTCTAAGAGAAAACTAACAACCAGAGTGTCATCTTATCTCAGCAGTTACAGCTGGCAGTCAACAAAATACATTATTTTGAGAGGAGATCAGACTATATCATCTATTTAAGTGGAATGTACATGTATGTGAAATGTTATATGTATACCAATCGTTAAGTTATATACATGCAGATTATGCATATACACACACATTATAAATACTGCCATTAACATATTCTTGTTTTTACTCACATATTTCAAAATTTCACACTTGAAACGTATTGATTGTCACGAAAAATAATCCTGTCAAGGCAACCCAGGGGCTGACAAATTCTAACTTACTTTATGGCTACAAAAATGATCAAGTCACGAAATGTAATTCAAGAGATTACATTTTCTGAAAATGACATTGACACTTGTCCCAAACAAACCCCTAAATTAAAAAAATGGAAAAATGACGAAATATACATTATGTACAGGTAAAGTGAAAGAATTTGTATAAAAACAGCACACATTTTGTTAACAGCAAATGTAAAGGTGTTTTTTTTGGGGTGATCAATGATGCTCTCATGCCAGAAATTGAATGCAGACTAAAAACAAGTAATCTGTATCATACAGCTTTCTTTACATTACTGCATAACAGGCTTGTAAGGTATCTTAACACTTTTGTCACCAAGCTATGCTGACAATGACCCCCACCAGATAATGTACTGCAACAAATTAACCTCAAAACTAAAATATTTAAAAACTGATGTCCCCTGCATTTAATTATGGAAGCTGGGGAAAGTGGTTTTGTTTAAGAAAAGGGTTATGTAACAGTGATGATAGACTAAATGAATTAATCGTACAATTTTGTAAAGGTAGGCATAATTGGTGATGCAGAACAAGACCAGTGGAATCATAAAATGAGTGATATATCAGTGTTGTAGTTACCAATTTTGATCCTGATTATTTTAAAGTTCAAGAAACAGGGATTAATTTTTGGGATATATTTTGGTTTAAGAAATATGGAATCCATGCCAGACACCCGTTATAAGTGAGTTTGCGAGTTATCAGGACACGGGTTATCGAGGGAGTGGTGTAGTTATAAAAAGAAAAATATGAAATCATTCAATTCCAAATTTGACAAGGACATTGATCTAGGAGGTACAAAAACTTGATCTGGTGATATGTAGTCTTTGTTTTCATCGATTTTTACATATCTGTCATAGGGCAGAGCATCATGTTATGATGTCTGATACATCCTGTTTGTTCCGTACGTCGTTCTTGTTCCTGAGGTTTTGATAGAGTTTGGTCTATTATATAATGACAACATAATGAACAGCATAATTCAGGAATCAATTTAAATGTTCAACGAAAATGATAACATAATGAACTACAATGACACTATCTTCTAATTGACATGATAATAAAATTTATGGCCACAGAACTTGAACATGTGCTTCACATACATGCTTGTGACCATTTATGAAATGGCCCATTTTTTTCTTTATCAGTAAAATTAAAATATGTACCCAAACAATGTCACTAGACTTGCATTTCAAGTAAATAATCTAGCAGTAACAGTGTTGCATAAAATAACAGTACTCTATTATGCATGTAATGGTGCTGATGCATAAATTATTTAACTAGTCGTACATGTATATCATCATGATCCATGAGGAAATTATCATTTTTCAAAGTTATCATTTGTTTGTTTTTTAAAAGCATGATAAAAATAGCAAATGAAACAAAACTGTCCCCATGACATAAAAAGCAAGATATAAAAACCATTATCTCAATATAGTATAGAAATTCAAAGTACAATCTTGCCAGCTAACCTGGATGTAGAATCAATGAGGAACAATCCATGACATGGATGGTCAACTTTAAATTGCATGAACACATCCTGGTTATCAGTAAATATATAAATGCAAAATAATTCCCAATTACATTTCAGAAAAGTAACAGATTAAATTTCTTGATCTGTTAAAAATTCAACACATAAATTTAAAGTTAATTGTCCCTTAAGCATTGTACATTTGAGAAGATATGGGCAAAATCAGTAATGCATTGCTGTACAGTCCAAGCATACACAGTAATATATTACTCACCTATCTCCTCTAATTATATACATGCAAACCAGGCACAATATACAGGAAAATGTCATCATATTAAAGTTTGGTCTCTAATGAATACAAAAGTGACATTCAGGCTGAAGTATTTTTTTTAGTTGTATATTTTCAAGCTTTTATTATTTTCTTGAATGATACATTCAATAATTACAACTATTAAAGCCATGATGTTGGCAGTACTTGTAATTCTGTCAGTCAGTGTCAATCACAACCAAAGACCATTCATGAAATACTACAAGGGATCAGAGTATGAAACAAACCATGTCCCTTACCCTTCCCATGTTCTTAAGTTAACATAAGTATCACTCTATGATCTTGAAATAAGATCCGTCACTACAGCCCACTCAGGTCCCATAATCACGAAATATCTGATCAGAAAAATTGCACTTGGTCTTATTTCCAAGCCTCTAGTCTTATCTGAAACCTTGAACAGTGGGGTTAGCAATAAGAACTTTTGGGTATGATACTAAATTCGGAACTGTGCATACAAATTTCCTTA
This sequence comes from Unio pictorum, assembly GCA_030141615.1. Lineage (NCBI taxonomy): Eukaryota > Metazoa > Mollusca > Bivalvia > Unionida > Unionidae > Unio > Unio pictorum. Next base: position 402,541 of record JARLTB010000332.1, read on the forward strand.
AAACTGAGATATTCAAAACATGATTTTATATTTCAGCATTTCGAGTTCAAATTCAAAATTAGTGTTATGACTGATTCATGAATATGGGGAAGGTATTTGAACTCATTCAAGGTGATGAAATACCAATATCTGGACTAGTTGGTCTAAAAAGTATCTTAGATATCATGTCTGCAAGGTTATTTTGACAAATTGAATGGATAGGTGGCAAGACAGATGGATGCATGGACAGTACAAAACCAAGGTCTCACTTCCTGGAGGGGGAGATGTAATGAAACCAAATTACAGCATGCATCCAAATGAACAGCATAGACCCTGATCTACCAGTAGTACATGATGCAAATTTTAGATCAGGATATATACACATTATCAAATTCTTTCAAGTGATTTCTTCGGATAAAGTTTTTCCTTTTCTATTTTTGGTCATATTTAGTAGCAGGGAAGCATCATTTGTACAAAAATAAAAGAACTCTTATTTGGATGTTTTCTAAAAAAAAATCTGGTTATAATTTTTTAAAGCAGGCTTTTGAGAAGTTTGAGAAATTTAAAGGTTTTACAATTTATTCTTAACTGCAGCCATATTTCATGGTGGGTTTGTTTCATTTTGTATAAAACATAAAAACCCTTCATACCAAAAATCTGTTGAGTTTTTTTCTAAACATGGATCCATTTAAAGGATTTTCTAAATTTATGGTGGTTGATGGTGGAGAGACATCTGTTACAATACTTCAAGGTCTTTATTCCAGGTTGCTGTCAAAACTAGTCAAATTTTACCGAGTGCTTTTGGGGAAGTTATTTAAAGTTTTGTCTCATTTTAGTAATTGTGCCCATATTTGATGGTGAATTGGCACCTTGTGTAGAATCTAGTAAGCAACCTATGGCAGGATGCTGTCAAATTTTAGTCATATTCTGTTGAGTAGTTTGGGAAGAAGCGGTTTAAATTTTATTCTATGTTTGCTCAGAGTGTATATATATGTGATGGGAGATCTCTATTATTTGTATCAATTTGAAAGCCCTCTATAGCAGGATGCTTTCTGTCAAATTTTGTCTAATTCTGTAGAATTATTTAAAGCAGAAATTGTTCAAAAAGCTTTTAAAAATTTTTTGTATCGACAGCCATTTTTGAAAGATTAACATCATTTGTACAAACTTTAAAAAAAACTATGTTACAGGATGACAAGAAATAAGGTTAACAAACTGAGCAGCTCTCCCTCATTTTAATCCAAGTGAAATGCAAGTCACAGCTTCAAACATACTGGATGCTTATTGTCAAATTTGGTAAAGTTCTGTTCAGCAGTTTTTGAAAAATCACATAAAGGTTTTTCTATTTTGGTCTGATGGACTGTATGATCTCCCTTTACTTTAGTTGAGCTGACCCTATGGTTCTAAAACAATATGGCACCTCTGTCAGTTCGCTAAATGCATCTTAAACGCTGATGACTGCATTTCAAGTAATTCTGGCAGGTGAGCACTGAGTTATCATTTAAGTAAATGAAATGGAGATTTGTTTATAGACCAACTTTTTTGTAAAATCTGGATAAAAAGTGTGTGGATATAATAAAATATATTTTAAAAAATATTTACACTTGTTTTTACAATATATTGTAGCATAAATAAGTACATATGCAGTAAATAAATATAATAATGGATTATAAGACTTTTATTGGAAACTCTTATTTATTTAGTAGGTATATTTCAACTTATTGCAACAACACTTTTAAAATATTTTAGATCAATCCAAAAATTAAGACATGAATGACTTGTACTATACTGTACTAAACAGCAGTCAAATATTGTCATTGATAATTTGTGCTATACTGTACTAAACAGCAGTCAAATATTGTCATTGATAATTTGTACTATACTGTACTAAATAGCAGTCAAATATTGTCATTGATAATTTGTACTATACTGTACTAAACAGCAGTCAAATATTGTCATTGATAATTTGTATAGGTCAAACATATGTGCATAGGCCTTAACTAATTTCAGCCATTAAAGAGCTCACATCTTTAAAGCTTAATTATCATACTAAAAATAAACTGGCTAAAGTTTTATTAACAAAGACATCTATCTTAAGTTTTGGGGGGTTTTTGCTTTAATTTTGTTCTACTTACATTTTTACTTAACTTTAAATCAGAACTATATAGCCAGAAAAGTGGTGATGAGCCATAAAACTAGATACATGCCAGATATCCCAAAATTCAAATAGCTCTTGCTGGATTTATTTTTATCTGCATGAAAATTAAGACAACAGCCGGCTATTGATGATATTAAATATAAAAACAAACCAAGTCATAACTAAAACATAGAGTATACATATACTTAGTTATTAAATGTAAGAAATAGAATATCATTTTTGGTTCTGGATTTGCTGCTCCAACAGTTTTAGTTCATGCTTCACTAGTTTTTCCACAAATTATTAATTTATAAAAACGATTTTTCTTTCCCCAAAAAAACCCCAACAGAATTTCACTGAACAATATAATATCTTTTTAGATTTTAAAAACAGTTATTAATTGACAACAAGCAGAACTGCTCTTTGATTAGTTCATGAAACATATGTGAAAGGAAGATAATACAAGTTTGACATTGTTCCTAGTATATTATTTTCTTTTGAATTTGGGACTAGGTTAATTACAGATAGTTGGTCCTAAAGGTACAATATCTGCACATGTACACAAAATACAGTTAAAAAGCACACAGTGTACGGGACTAATGCAATATCTATAGTACAGATCATGGGGTAATTGTACAATATATAAACATTTTTGACACTTCCAGAAGACATTTTTCACAATTCTTTTCCCTTGTGCTTTGTGGCTAAAAAAATCTTTAAATGACTGAAAATACATAATGACCAAACAATAGCACAGAATAATTACAGGCACTTTGTATCCAATTTTCAACATGTCAAATTAGCAAATGGTCATTTGAGCTTATTTGTCAGTCATGCGAGGCAAATATGGAGATTTTAGGATCTCTCATATATACATACTGTGGCAAGGCATACAAAATAAAATTCCATTATATTATGTAAAAAAAGGTACTATAACGAGTTGATAAACACTGGAGATTCATTGTCAATTTTAAACTGTGCTTCAGAAGCTATTTTCTTTGCCAAGCACGAGGCCAGATTTCAATGGGTGAAAGCAACTTGCTTTAAGTAGCCTTGAAGTAGAAGCCTGTTATTAGAAGCATAATTAATGCATCAGTAATTACATCGATCAGTCACTACAACTAAAGCCTCACATGAAAATCATTTAGTCCATTTATCCAATTTTATACTCATTTGAAGTGCACCCTCCCCCCCCGACAATTAACCTGATGAGTGAAACCTATCCCAATCAATATTCAATATTCATTATTATGGAAAGTTTAACACTAAATATACATATTTATTTGCACATGAGCCAAAAACGTATGCCATTGAAATACGACATGTAGATCACAATGTCACTGTTTGTTGTGCATGGAATGAACAAACTTGAGAAATTAACTTAGAAACCTAACTCATTCAGTGAAATATGGGTCACAGTATTCTATTATTGTAATGAAGGTGTTGTACTAATCAAGATGCAAAGTTTCACAACTCCATGTACAACAGTATGTATAAAAGGTGCACAAAATTTGACCAAGAATGATAGTAGTCAGCATCCTTAGCCCCCTGCCTATGGGGGATAGGTGCATTGAAACTCACACCATACTGCAGCTTAGGACTTCTCAAGATGCAATAAAACTGTAGCTCTGTACATAATTTTGATATACCTATTATCCAGATTTTACAATAGGTTCACAGGTCATGCATATATATCATTTGTATTTGCTTATAGGTTGAGCCAAACTGCAGACAATAAAGAAAATCTGCCATCGCTTAATGCACCTGCAGATCAGGGTCGATGTTGTTTGTTTTACAGATTATTCCTAACATACTGCACAGACCCAGATCTGCCAGCACATTATGTGATGGCAGATCTAGGTCTGTGCAGTTTGCACCTGGTCTTGTCTTATAAGCAAGTACATATGGTATATAAAAAACTGGGTACCTTCTTGAAAAAAACAGTCAAATTTCTTCAACTGGACACAGATTGACAAAACATTTTGGTAATTTTACAAGGTGGTCATTTTATGAAGCGTCAATTAGTATCAGAATTGCCTTATTGGAACTAAAGTATCTGTCATTGCAGAGGTGGCTGATTTACAGAGGAGTTGCCAAAGGATAGTTTCACTGTAAATGGATACATTATCTGTCAGGTTTTTTTACATTATCTGTCAGGATTTTGCTCTAGAGCATAGCCAACCATTACTAATAACATGTCAGTTACATCAAAACTATATATGTTAACAAGAGTTTCATGTCCAAATTTTTTTCACTCATTTTCAGCCATTATATTCAGCCATAGTTTCAGTCAAACATATCTGACAAATGCTTGCTACACTAAATGACATATTACTATTCTTTATGTTGATTTTCAAACCAATTATACTCAATATAGACAAAAATAAGTCTTACATGTATATAAAAATATATGATGCAATAATCGTGCATGTTTAATCATTCAAACATAAAACTTAATAAGTCATTTAAATTCACTCATACAGATATTTCATATGTGTCATAAACACTCTTCATTTTCTCCTCTCCTCTTTTCCTCCTCTCTTGATCCCTCTGATCTGTTTCAACTGTATTAAGAGCCTCTGACATTTCCAAGGCTTTCACGAAAGATATTGGCCTTCGATGATCGACATTGTTCTCAGCATTACCAGCTTCATAATACTGCCGCCTCTGTGCTGGCAATGTTTGGCTGGTCTGTTGGTGTGTAGATGGCACCTTGCTTGTTGAACTGCGATAATCATTGGCTCTTCCTCCTCTAATTCCATGCACAGGAGGTTTAGAATGTGCTACTGGTCTGTTTACATCACTGAAATTTGAATCACGATATCTATCCTGGTGGTTTGAACTAAAACCATGATTATTTTCATTAGTCCTTCTGGCTGGCTTAGCACCATAACTTGAAGTATACTCATTTGGCCTATATGGGGGGGAAGCCCCATAGCTTGGTGGTGTTTTTGAGTATCCTAGTTGGGCTCTGTCTCTACCTGGGCTATTTATATTAAAATGAGATGGAGAATTAACATCTGTTTCTGTTGGTGATGAGTTTTCAGGAGTGGCAAGTGGTGGCTGTCCCTCCAACTGTTGTTTTTCTTGCTGCCTTCTTCCAGCTGATGGGGAGCGATTGTATAAATTTCGAGGTCGAGAGGCCCTAGGGGATCCTCGAGACTGATTGGCATGCAAAGAGGCTCCAACAGGGGTGGGCTGTGAAGTGTCAAAAAGATTTGTGTAAGAACCTGATTTTGTCTGCATGGGAGGAGATGGTTCACAATCCAAAGACTGACTATGCCTGGAGTCATCGTCACCTTCATCGTCAATGTCATCAACCAGCGATAATCTCATTTGATCTCGAGCCTGGGGCAAATAACAGAGGGGGAGAGGGGTGTCAGATTAAATGTGCAAACAAAACACCAAATGTTAGGTGCCAAGTTGTAAAGCATATACATGATCAAAGCACATATAGGAAGATAGTAAAGTGTCAAACAGCAGTGGTCACTCCCTGAAATGAAGAAAATGAATGAAAAGAAATTGTCTGGTGATATGGCTAGAGAACTGACTAAATCCATTTAATTTTGTTTTCCACCTTACACTGACTGAACCAAATAGTAATACACCTTAGCTCAGATCACACTTATGACAGATATTTTATGTGGCTCAAATTAAGCTTAATTTATGGGTCTAATAGAAGTACAAAAGTAAAGTCTACGTCTAAACATCCCGCCATGCAATATTTCAAAAATTGACAATATTACCATTCATCGGCAAAGTTAAGTACTCAGATGACTAGGATTGAAAAATAAAGTGTGAAATAACTTCTATAAAAATGTTTATAAACAAAATTCAATTTCATCTTCATTTTATTGCAAATTAAATTTTGGAAGATGAATTTTACATCTTACAATATATCTCAAATTTGAAGGAATTGGGACAAAACAAAGTAATTAAAGAGAATAAGAATCTAATTGTATCCAAATGTACTCAAAAATAGTCCTGATTTAGGTCAAATCATTGTTTACATGGTTAACATCTTTATATTTAAAAGTTTATGTTCAAAGTTCAAAATATTGACTCATTGAATCCAAAATAGAGGCATACAAATTATTTATTGTGTGAATTTCATCCAGTGCTACCAATACTCATTTCTCATGACTAAACAAACCGCTATAAAGTATTGAGCAAAATTTAAATTTGCGTTCCAAATACTATATGTAGCAGGTACTCGCCCATTAGTCAAAACCAACTTCAAACTTCAAAGACCTAGATATGCCATCAAATAATGCTTTGGCAGATCTGGGTCTATGTTGTATGCATTTGGACTCAACGTATAAGCAAGTGTATAAGGTAACAGAGCAAAAAGCACTTGATCATATTTTTTTCATTTTCACATCCAACACTGGTCAAGATTTGTCCAATACAAAATTTATCAAGCTATGGGAAGTCTGCAAGAATTGCCTACTTTTGGAACAGTGGTAACATAATCAGAGTTAACATTTATCATAATTACAAGTAAAAATGTTAAAATTGGCAGGTTTTATGACAAAAATCAAGCCAAATAATGCCAGTTGGTATATGAAACAAAGTGGACTGCCAGTAGTACAAATTGGTGAAGGCTTCAATATGTTTATATATGTTGGAAGAAAACAGTAACAATCTTTTTAAAGTTCTAGTAAATTATTTACTTTCATAATCTGACAGCATATGTAGCTTTACTTTTAATAATGTTGCTCTTTTTCTTTCAGCTCATCACATTGTACATTACAACGATATAGTTCATGGCCTACCAGACAATTTCAAGGTGACAAGAGTTGATTCCCTTTCCCACTATATTAAGCCATATCTTTATATAAAAAGCAAAGACTGCTTATGAATCAAAAGCTAAAGCTATCCAATAATGACACCGTTATCACTTGTGCTTTGGTTCTAAACATTAAAGTCACTTGATAAAAACTTAATAACAAGGTTATGTGAAACTTTCTACCTTTTTTAAAAAGCTGCAATTTTTTATATCTATGAGTAAAATTTCCTGCTCAATGGAATCACTTCCGAGTATAGACTTTTACCTAATTTCCAAGTATTCCTATAAGGAATATAATCAACCAATGAATCATTGAGATCAGATAATATAAACTTCATAACACTGGTAAGCCGTTAATGGGCTCTTATTTTTATGTTTAGATAAAATACTAAAGTACAGATGATGTAAATATAGCAGGAAGGATGAGAGTGCCTGATATACTAATGCAATAATTTATGCTGATTTGCCAATGACATGTTTTCTCCCCACTAAAGAATAAAAATGTGCAGTTCAATAGAACAAAAACCAGAAAATTAATAAGACCTTCCCTCTTGCAAAGGACAAGTTGTGATTTAGATGTGTAAATGTTTTGAATAGCAACGAACCCTAACACAGGCATGAATACTTCATAATACACATTTTTAAAACATGCTGGTTGGGCTCTTTAGCTGTCAGTCTAATAATCATGTACAAAAGTGTCTGATTTCATACATCTCTAGCCCTAAATCATAACTGGGGGAAATATGTTTCAAAACGAGGTCACAGTGACCAGGCTTAAATCCTTTTAAAATGATTGCTGACAACATAAGCATATTTTAAATCGATGCATGTAATACATGGCTAACACAGATTCAAATGGGAATTATATTAAGAGTTCTCTTCAAGGCTGGAAAATTGATGTCCAGGGCCACATTTCTCATAAATATTGAAAACAATTTTTAAAATTCTCTGGGTGCAAGACCAGGAACCAAAGGTCCAGGGACTCCCATGATTTTGAGCACTGTTTATCTCTCTTTTTTTAAAATGATTTTTTTTCTCGCAGTTTTTGATGTTCTTGTGAAACTTGTAAGACCATGATTAAAAAAACCTCTACTATTAACAACCCTTAGATGTATTATCAATACACTACAGCATTTTCTATTTTATATCCAGGTATTTAATGTTTAATGTTCAAAATTTAGTTTGTGTGTGTGTGTGTTGATGGGCAAAACTAACTTTAATTATGTAGTACTGACCTGTCACTATAAAGTTGTTTACATCTTCCTGGATGAAAATCCCCTCAGCCAAACTCATACTTCTGGCCTCTTATAAGTTGGAAAGTTCTAGAAAACCTAGAACAGATAGAGCACAGACCCAGTCTGACTTTCATGACAGAGGCCAATGCAGATCACACCTTCCCTTTGACTTGGACCTAGACTAAACTTATGACATAGTGGGGTGGGAGGTGGGAATCTGGCAATAGTGACAGGTATTAGATAATTAAATTAATTTGAACCCCCATCCCATACTAGCGTTTAAAAGTAGTAATACAATACATGTTACTATCGCCTTCATGAATTTGTCAGTCTGAAGGGAGGTTACTTACCAGATTTTACAAGTGACCACATCTGTAATCTGGCAGAAAGGCAATTTTTTGAGCCATCATTATTAAGCTTAAAAGGAGGGAGAAGTGCGGCCACAATAATGTTGCTCTTATTAAATCATCCAATTAAAAATGGTTACAATAGACTCAGGAAGTGGAGATAGCCCCGACTTCATGGGTTTTAATTCTCATGTGGGAGAAGTTCCTCCAAGTGTAATACCAAAAACTTATAAATATGGATCTAGCAGTTGCTTCTCTTGGCTCTCAGCATTAAGAGGTTAGTAAAAGGGCTGGTCGGCCTGGTGTTGGGATAATATGACTGGGTGGGACACGAGGCTACATGTCTGTGGCATGATACCCCGTGCAAGTCATTACTAAAAACTGTCACACTGCAGACTTCAAAGTGATTATAACTGAAAAATTGTTAACGCAATGTTATAAATACAAATCACACACCCCTCCCAGTGAGGGACTGATAAGTTCTCTTAACTGATTGGATGAGGTACTTAAAACTCTCCACAAGATCCCAAACATCACTGGGCCATAGACAACAAAAGAGAAAATTCTTCATTTATATGCACTTAGTTCAAGATAAAAAAGGAATTAGATAATCACTCAAAACTTGTTTCAAATCAAACTAATTTGTGAAGAAATATCTTTTGACACAAAACTGAAAGCGATTTTCTAAGAGTGAATTATTCAAGTGAATAATGTACAAGGAAAACTATGGGTAATCCTCTTGGGCCTAAGTCAGAGTGGGTCTGCGTTCCTTCTCTTCAAGGAATTCTAGAACTTTCCATCTAATGGGAGGTCAGAAGTATGAGCTTGCAGGATGTACGTGTATGTGATTTGATTTTTTATGTAGCTTTAACAATTTTTCAGTCATATCACTATGATGTCTGCAGTGTAGCAGTTTAGAGTAATGTCTAGCACTGGGGCTTCATGCCGCAGACATGAAGCATCATATACCACCCAGTCACATTTATCCCGACACCAGGCTGACCAGTCATAATACTAACCTCTTAATGCTGAGCGCCAAGCGATGCAGTTGTTAGTACCATTTTTATAAGTCTTTGGTATGACTCAGCCAGGGTTCAAACCCACAACCTTCCATTTTTGAGCCAGACACTCTAACCACTTGGCCATCGGAGCGGTGTCATAATTGTAAATGCCTTATGAAAAGTATACGCTGAATGCAGTAGCCCTTTTATTATTATTAGACACTGTTAATTGTCCCAACAAGTAGAATACTAAATTCTATTAACATTCACCTTTAGATATGCCTGGGATTTAGAATATTTGTAAATCCCAGTTGCATCTTCTCTGTTCAGATATGTGACATTAGACTTAACTAGTTATCATAAAAAACTGCTTTTTCTTCTACCCAAGACTTCCCGCATCAGAGGCGGATGCTCTAACTACTAGGCCACTGGAGCGGCATGAGCTTGGAGGAGGTAACTTGCATCCTGGAATAGGTAAGCATGGCAATATTGACAGAAAATGTATTACTGCTATTAAATATAGATAATACTGACTCTTTCAATCTAAATTACTAGAAGCGCTTGTATTTACATCTTTTTTTCAATTACTACTGATTACACTGTGGTAGATATTATTTTACATTGGTTTATAAAAGGACTAGTTTGGCACAAGTTTATAATCATGACAAAATGATTATCAACACATAAACGAAAGCACATTTGAAGCCAAAGATGACATGAAGCTCTAAACATTTAATAAAGAAATCAAAGCTACAAAGAAACATGTATAAATGATCAATCTACATGTTATTGAGGAAACTCAACCAAAATGCACAAGATGTTTGAAAATGTTATCAGAACAAGCTAACTCTAGGAAATGATGTCCTCTACATTTCGTTGGAAGCAGGATACAAACTATTACAGAATGATGTGAAGTGATTAGGATTTCTAACGTAGCTTTAACAATTTTCTGTCATACTGCTACGATGTTTGCAATGTGGCAGTTTACAGTGATATCTAGCACTGGGGAATAATGCTGCATACATGTAGCGTAATGTCTCACCCAGTCACATTATCCTGACACCAGGTCGACTATTCGTAACACTAAACTCTTAATGCTGAATGCCAAGCGAGGCAGCTGTAAGTACCATTATTTTAAAGTCTTTGGTATGACGCGGCCAGGGATCGAACAAACAAACTCCTGCATCCAAATAAAAATCAAACTATGCTAAGGTTTGTGCAGAAAGGAAAGCTGAAGAGTCTGACAAAAGAAGGCCATAACTTCACTAAGAAGTGTTGCATCAAGAAAATGGAGCCAACAACAAAGGCAATCAAACTCAGACGAGGTCTGATTAATATCATGCTGCCTGCATAAGTTGTTTTAAAGTCCAACAAGGAAAATCAGTATGCAGAAATGAAAAAATTGTGTAACAATTAGAGACCTCATCTTTGTTAAATGATGCTGAACTGCAACAACTGAACTTTGCTGAAGTATCAACAATAAAACTGAATAGCAACAGATCAACATCAAGCTTCAAAAGAGTTGCAATACTTTTAAACTGAATTTAGTTCTTTACAATAATTAAAGAGACTAGGTCCAACAAGCAAGGGTTATAACTGTACTAAATAATGAGGTATAATGTTGATACCATCTTTACCTTATGTTTTTGGATGGCTAATAATAACAACAATGAATCTCTAACAAAATAACACATGTAAATGTGAGGTCTGAGTGTTGTTGCAGTATCTATCATTATTACAAATCAAATTTCAAGCTGAACGAGTTACAATGGTGTTGAGCGGGTCACAATTTGATCACTGTGGTGTACAGCTCTCTCATTTTAAATGTTTCGATGATAATAGAGAAGTCTAATATCACATATCTAATCAGAGAAGATGCTTTTAAGCTTGAACAACTAAAATGGGATTTTAAAATATTCTAAATCCCAGGCATATCCAAAGATGAATGTTATAAGAATTTAGTATTCTACTTGTTGTGACAATTAACAGTGTCTAATAATAATAATGCACTGAGTGTGTACTTTTTATAAGGCATTTACAAATATGACAACTCTCCAGTGGCCTAGTGGTTAGAGTGTTAGCCTCAGAAGTGAGAGGTCATGGGTTCGAACCCTGGCCAAGTCATATCAAAGACTTACAAAAATGGTACTAACAGCTGCCTCACTAACCATTTAGCATTATGAGGTTAGTGTTAGGACTGGTTGGACTGGTGTCAGGATAATGTGACTGGGTGGGACATTGTGCTACATGTCTGTGGCATGATGCCCCAGTGCTAGACATCACTAAAAACTGTCACACTGCAGACATCGTAGAGATATGACTGAAAAATTGATAAAGCCATGTTAAAAATCCTAATCACACACAATTATGACAGCATCAACAATCTAGCTTGCTAGAGATGATGTTGAACTGACCATTCATAAACCAGTTCCAATAAGATTCAAATGATTTTTACATTTATATAAATTTTATTTGGAATGAAAAAATCATGCATATTAGTTTTATCAAAATTCTTTTTTATTTTACCCAATGTTTGTTTCATCTACTGGGAAACCTAATTTCAGAATGGAACTACTTACCATAACCATCACAATTTATCTTTTAGCATATCCACCCAAGGGTTAAAAATTCTAAATTATCCAACATTTTTCAACTATGACTGATAATCATATGTTAACTCTTTGTAGTCTTTTTTAAGTAGTGTAAATCATCATGACTTCCATTTTAAAATTATCTTAGTTTTTGTACTCAGTATATCCCAAAATAATGATTCAAAATAAAATTAATGGCAGAGATGGAAAACTTGCATTTAACATTTTTTTTAGTGAAGAGATTTACATATTCAAAAATATAGGATAAAGGTGGCAAGCAGATGGGTTTTATCTTACTTATTCAACACCCTGAGCTTGTAGGGGGCTAATACAAATGACAAATCAGCGTCTTAAATTATACTAAATGATGAAACATACATACTGACAATCAAATTCCCGCAAAATCAAATTATGATTTGTTATGGGAAGGAAAGTGTATATGTCTGGCAAATTGGAACTATAATTCTTGTAAATAATTACCTTGAAACTCAAACTCAAAGTCTACCAATATCAAGCTGCATATCAGATTTGGTTGAAATCCAATAATTGTTCTGGAAGTTACCATGAGGAAACAAAATAGAGTGGGTCTTAACAATCATGGGCCATAACTATGCTAAAAGAGGATGTAGAAAGAAGACAACTCAACTCAGCCTCAATATCAAACTGCATACCAAATATAATCTCAAACGGACAAAGACAATAATTATATGACAGTATAAAATGGGTAGGAGTGTATAAAATCTGACATGCAGTACACAAAATTGCTGTCTGGGTATGTGACTCTGTAAACAACATTTAGCCTTTAAAGAAATTTTGTGCCGTCTCCTCAAAACGTGAATTTCTAATGCTCCACAACCAACATAATTATCTCCCAAGCATGATAGAGTTGATTTTACCTGTTTTACCTATATCCTGATATCAATTCTTTCCAATGTAAGGACTTAGTTAACATGTTTAGCAGCTTGCTACTAATCAAAGTCATCCAAGATCTTGATGGTATAAACCAATTACATGAAGTTTTATTTTAACTAGTTGAGAAATATGGTCTCAAGTCCAAGAAAGGAAAAATGCTCAGACAATCAGATGCAAGGCATCTCATTATTGTGTGCAGATCTCATTCACAAAACCCATCTATGACAATGATAATATAAGCTTATTTACCAAGGTGAAACAATCTCTGATTTTAATGAAGTCCAATTAAGAAGATTAACAGAAACCTGGTAAAAAGTGCTGACAAGTACAGCCATACTGATGCAAAAACACCTCAATAATATGCATGCATCTTGCTCATAACTGTACCCATCAAAACTCTTGATGAATTAAATGCTTATCTGTCAAATTTGATAAAAACTGGATCACAAATAGTCTCAAGACTGGTAACAAGCTCATCCAATCACATGCAAAATCACCTCATTAATATGCATATAGCCCACATATTATATAACTCGTATATGAGATCTTGATATTATTATAAGTCTGTATCTATAGCGTAACTAAAACCAGATACAATATTCAACCAGATGCAAGATCACCTCATCAATAGGTGAATCTATCTCATTAAGTAATTCATGCAATGTCTTCATTATATTACCAGTATGGACAAAACTGGGTCAGAAATATTGCTTCTAGACTGAAAACAGTGTCAGCCAATCAGACAAAAGATCAGATCTTTAATGTGCAATTGCTCCTGATCTTTATGGAACATATTTAAGCTCATGAAGACAAAAGCCAATATTACAAGTTTTATAAAAAAAATTATCAAAAATATGGTTTTAAGAGTGGTAATTATCAATTAATGAACTTGTCAAGGATCTTGATAATATAAGCACATATTCCAATTCAAACCAAAATCAGATCAGAATTGCAGCCAACAGAGTGGCAACAAACTCAGCGAATCAGATTTTACATCAATATATTAGTATGCATGAATCTTGCTCATTATTTAACACTTCTGGAAATAAAATTATATTCCAAATCTGATCAAAATTGGATCAGAAATTTAGCATCCACTGGAGCAAAAATCTCAATCAATTAGATACAATATTAACTAATTAATATTATGTATCTGGCTTATTTTCAAACATGTCCAGGATTTTGAGAACTTAAGCATATATGTTCCATGTTTATCAGAAATATGACATATAATGGTAACAATTTCAGCCAATCAGATGCAAAACCACCTCTTTAATGTATCTTAATCATTATCAAACATGTCTAAGATTTTCATGATATAAAGCCAAATTCTAATTCTGATTGAAATTGGATCAGAAATATGTACTTTAAAGTAGTAACAAGTGACTGCTGACATATTGATAGTGGGCTATACCGTAAACTTACAAGGTCTTATAGCCTAGTGTGCTAATAATGTCTCCTCCAGGCCCAAACCCTAAGAATATTTTTTAATATCTAATCAAACGGGTCATATTATATTGATACCCAAAGTATTAAAAAAGTTTGGTGACGATTTATTTTGTTTAATTTTGATGCACTTAACATGATCATATCTTAAATTTTGCTTCAATATGAACAATTTCCAGATGTAGATGATCTGAGTGGTCTTCAACTTTAAGGGAAACTAAAAAATGTGAATTATGATCAAGGAACAGTATGGTTCCTGACACAATTTGTTTCCGATTGGAAGTGAGTTCCTTGCTAATAGCATGTAGGTTATACAGAAGCTAGTTCTACGCCATATCACCATTTATAAATCACACACAGCAATTCAGTAAAGAGTGGCTGGTGCAGACAGCAAATCTTCTATGGCATGCTAAAAAGATCTGCATCAAAAAATAAAATATAAAAAATGATTAATACATAAAGAATATATATCATTAGCATACTGAAATAAAGATTACAACATGCAATTTCTTGTTTAACATAAATGCTAAGAGTCATCAACAGTCAAAGCCTGTAAAACTATAAACACTTCTATTTAGATTTATTTCCCTTGAAAAAGGTTATTTCCTTTGTCTTGATGAGCACAGAACATTTCTTAATTGCATGTATAAAGAATACATATTAAAAGCAATTTGTTAGAACTATTTAGTTTGAGAAGTTTGTCATAAATTATCAGTGAGGCCCCAATGAGCTCACCTGGCTTATATCTGCCTTATAGCCAAATGTAAAAGAAATTGACCAAGAGATCTTGGTAAATAGGAGGTTTTCTGTTCAAACTTCTTCTTTTGATTGCAAATATTATGAAAACAATTATTTCAAGGTTTCTCTATTTGTGGCACTTTCATCCCTATATGATGGCATATCAGCAATATTTACCCAATGTTTGATCATCCTAAGGTCTAAAGGGAGAATGGTTATTATACTAAAAGACATTAATGCCTGGATTCTTTCCCTCTAAGATTTTGATAAAGAGCATTTTTTATAGATACTGTTCATATTTGTCTATTTGTTTAATAATGTTGGCCATCTATGACTGTGGAATCATTTGTGCAAACTTAAAATGCCTACATGCCATGATGCTCTCTAGCAAAACCACTATGCCAGGATGATTTCTGTCAAATTTGGTAAATATCTGATATTTTTCAGAAGTCATTTAAATGGGTTGTTTATATTTTTTGTAATTGGGGACTATATTTGACAGATCAGCACCAGTTAAATATACATGAAAGCTCTCCAGGCCATTGTGCATGCTGTCAAATGGTCAAATTTTGTTTTGAAATTTGTTTTGACAAATAGTATTTCAATGGGTACAAAGTTTTGAAAGATCTTAATGCAACCATACATCCAGTAAAATCAAATAAAATTCTGCTGAGCAGTTTTGAAAAGACAGTTTAAATGGTAAGATACTGTAAAGTGATGGTGACCATATTATACAAAGGAATAACACAATATAGACATGGACTTGATAATGCTGCAAATTTGGTCAAATTCTTTTGATATGTCAAACCTTGTTCCAGTTTTATTAATGATGGCAGCATTTGAACAAATTTAAAAAGGTCTTTTTGCCAGCATACTTTTTTGTCAAATTTGTTCTGCTGAGCATTAATTTTTAGAATGGACAAATTATTTGATGCATTTGTATCAAATGAACAAATCTGAAAGGTGCTGATGCTAAAATAGTCATGTAAAACTGTAAGGAAAACAGTGAAGTGGCCATAGATAATAAGTTAAGTAACAATTGTAATTGGAGAAATAGGATGGACAGTGCATGATGGACGAAGGACCATCAGCTCATCTGGTCTTGTGATAGTTGAGGTAAAACTTTTTCCAAAATTTTCTGGTACTATTTTCAAAACACTAGATGTACTGTATATGATGTAACACCCACATGTTCCTTTATAAGTACATGCCATTCAATTTTGTCAAAACTCACAAACACATTTCCCTTTACTCGGCACACATTATATGATCGTTACATTTTGGGTGGCAGTGATTGTTACATTTTGGGTGGCAGGAAAACAGCTGCTAAAATACACTTAAGAACATCATGAATTTATTTAAACTTATCATTAGTCATTTCTGATGTCTTGCTTCAACTTAACTTATTGGGCTAAATCAGACTCAAAAATAAATCTTATGTATTCAGTGTAACCATATTGGACACAATGTAATTCCAAAGTAGAAAGCTATCAACGATGCTGAAGAGAGATGGGTTTTTCCTGTGTACATTGGGGACAATAATGTCCATATGCCGATATTATGATGATCTTAAACTTCATGAAAATTACCCAAATAATTTCCAACACAATGCAGGTATTACATTGAATACAGTACAACTAAAATTTAATTTTTTATTGGTGTTACCATACACCATACTTCAATTTGTTCTGATGAAGAACACCTGGAAGATTTCACTTTTTAAATAAGGTACTAGCAATAATATTATTTAGCTGATCAAAAGGCATGATTTTATACAATTTATAAATTATGGAAATTTGCAACATCTTCAAACCAACTCTAGATGGATGTTCTTTACTGCAGAATAACGTTTTTACATTTGGTCTTGTCAGTTTACACAAGTCACTAGATATACTAGCTTATAAGAAGAATCAAAAAGAAAAAGCAAACAACAAAAATCCTATCTGCATATTGTCAGGAATATCAGCATGTAAATTAAGTAATGGCTGATCTGGGTGTGTGTAGTTTACAGCTGGACTTGACTTATAAGTACATGCAATATTTCATTGTGCTCTATCAAATCTAGAACCAGTGAAATTTTAACCTATCATGTCAAGGTAAACAATATAATCATTTTTCCGATGAACTGTTTGAACTAACACTTGAAGCAGATTGGGGAAAATTTATATATGGCTAAGATTCTTGGTGTGTTACTAAAGCCAGAGGAAGCTGGGTTTGAAAAGCTTTACCAAATAGGTGTGATTTTAAAACTGTTGCAAGCAGGAACAATTTTACTTACAGAATTGAAATAGTGCTAAATAGTGATAAATATAAATTCTGTTTATTGAAATAATCCTTACCGTACAATAACACAAACAACACACATACATTTAAACTAATAAACATATTTTACAATGCAGGACATTCACTGTAACTCTGAAATCATATATTCTCTCATTTTAAATCTATGATACAACAAGACAATTCAAAAAGATGCTTTTGTACAGCTTGCTTTTGAACTAATCCATACCAAAAATGAAGAAACTAAAAAGAATTCTTTCATAAAATTTGAAACACTCATCTTCTACAAAATAATGACCTTTTTTATGAATGTTGTATTAATAAATCACCCATCTGCGGTCATTACGAGTTACTATACCAGCTGGACATTTGATACTAATTGTGTTTACTAAATACAAAATAGTTTGACCAGAGAAAGATAATATAAATGCAGTGGAGCTGCAAACACTCCACTAATCCTTTATCACTAAAACAAAACTATTTCTGCATAAAGTTTTCAATTTGTACTCTCAAACACTAGTGTCAAGAGAGGGAAGTGAGTAATAATATTTAAATTGTAACACCTGCTTTCAGTCAATGTTCATAGTCTTATAAGTCACTGTGAAGGAACATTTAGGCAATAATCCAACTGACCCATTATTTTAAATGCAGCCTGGACACTTAAAAAAAAACAATATAAGCTTTCACCTTTGAACCTATTGATAGAAGAATCTGGAAATCTGACAAACTATCTAAAAACAAGACAAAAATGCCCGTCATGAGAAAATCACCCATCTGAAACACCTAATGGTTTCACTGTTTACATTCTTGAAATATCACAAACAATACAGAGAACTATGTTAAATATACAAATGAGAAAAAGTATAATGCTCACAGAAATACTCCATTAAATTAACAACGAAACAAGTCAAAATTATAAGGGAAATTGATTAAATTACAACACTGAGACTTTGGGAAACCCAATTCACAAAATATTATTTCACAGTGATATACTGTTTTCTTAACAACTGAATTTCATGTACAGTAAATGTCTGCAAATCAAATTTCTATGGTATCAGTGGGTGGATAGTATCAGTACTATAATGCCTGAGTATTAATCTATATGAATAGGACTGAAATTTGTAAAACTGTAATGGAAACGTCTCTTTTATGAAATTTGTCATCTTTTCTTGGTAAACTATGAAACATTAATATCTGTGACAACTAAATATTCTACACAAAATTGCAAAGAACTAGGTACCAATGTGCTGTAAAATTACATATTAAACCAAATAGTCACACATTTTATAGTCAGTTCTTCTGATGTAACTTGTACCTTCAATATGCTAAACCCTCACAATATTTTTTTTCTATGATTCTACACATGTTCCATACTTTATGATAGTAATTATCAAACTTTAAATTATCAAATACATATGTATTTGTAAAACACCTATTCCTGTACTGCTTATGAAACAATGCAGTTTGAGAAATCCAAAAATATAGAAAAATTAATTTAAAAGCAAGTAAATACAATTAGGTCATCCATATATGCATAGAAATAAGATAGCTATAATTCCATTTGCCTCAGCTTAGTGGTTTATGCACAATCTATTTGAGACATACCAACAGCTGAATAAAACAAAATCAAGATAGCCCTCCTGCAGTGAACTAAAATTAAATTAAACCCTGTGTTTAAAATTATCAACTTTCCTGATAATAAAATTATACAAAAACCTGATATGTTTGGATACTTACATTTTTGCTTATGACAGCTGTATTTTTTCTGATCCCATTAGAACTGGAATCTGTATAAATTTTCACATCTTTATCAGCAGCTATATATGTGACTTTTGAAGAATCTATCTGTAATGTTCTTGTTTTTGGTACATAAGCTTTTAATCTGAAAAACAAAGTAGGATTTTAATTCGAAAATGAACATATAATAGCAATCAGAAAATGTAATGTTAATAATTTAAGCTGCCAAAACAGACTAAATAATGGATATTTGACTCAGCAATTACCTTATTACAGCTACATAAAATTAAGTAAACCTCCAGTGAAGCAAAGAAAATAACTGTTATAATTTCTGATTGTAGCAAAGTTTTCTATTTCAAGACAGCTGTAAACTGACATTTTGAAAAGAAGCAAATGTTTTTGTCAAGCACATCTATTTACGATAAAATGAATAAAAATCAGAGAATTTTAATGGATATTCTGTAATGAATAAATAATTGGTACAATTTACCAAAATACTGAATAAACATGAATACTCACTGGTAAGTGAGTCCAACTGCAAAAAGTACAGACTTAGAGCTGCACAATGCACAAACAGATCCAATTTGTTAGAAGTAATCAGTAAAAGAAGCAAATATCCCGATCTGCTGGCATGTTATGTGATGGCAGAGCACAGTCTACAGTGTTTATAGTTTAGACTCCACTTAAAAGCGAGTGCAAACAGTAATGGAGTCTTGAAATGGATTTAAATGAGTCATTATATTCCGATCCTCAAAATTCAATGAATATTGCAAGTACCATAACCATAGGCTTTTGAAATTTGACATAGATAATCATTTTTTAAAGCAATATTTAGAGACCAATAACAGACTTAAAATTTATGCACATTCCCAATTTCAACAATTATGAAAAATTTATTTCTATTCAATCCAATTTTTTCCTTAAAACTGAAAGTCTTCAGACAAATTATCAATCATGCAATAAAATTTTTATTAATGTAATTGATTTTTTAGCATCAATACAACATATGTATTGAAATTAATGTTCTGTGAGCTCTTTTTGTCAAGATGCCATCTTGCCATTTTTGTCAAAAGATGAGACTGCAAAATAATATACAATTTTGGACACATCACATTATTTTAAAATTAAAAACATTATGTATACTAATGGTTCAAAATATAAAGTACTATTACCAACATACCTTGGCCACTGAGGACCACACAGAATATATTTACAATTGGCAGAACAACTTCGGGTAAATGGATTGTGACCACCTTTGAATTTTCCTGTTACCTATCCGAAAAAAAAGAAATTCTATTAATATAGCATTTTAAGGTATGTAACAAGAAACCAATGCTCAGGGATCGTCCTGGGCTTTGCCAATGTCGCAAATTGTGATTTTTTTCCCTTATTGGCGACAAAAATATTCCATCTGGCGATTTTTTTGGCGACAAACTTTTGGGTTATTTAATTTGTACAATCAATCATGGATTTAGACTGGATAAATTAAAAGGGAGAATGAAAGGAAGCCACAAACCTCCATTGGAATCAATCTGTTACACAAACGATCCTTTGTTCGTATTGACAACCCCATCTTTACAGTGCATTGTTACATCATAATCTGCTTATGCTGACATCTGGACTGAGTACTGTATGCTGTGATACAGTCAATCGTGCTACTCTACTATACCTACAACTGACCGACTTCTGAAGACGCGAATAGAACAGATACAATTAACTGAATGGCTAATCCTTCTGTTTTTTTTTACATATACCAATACAATAGTTTTGCTGAACCTTCATAGAAAACTGATAACCTTTTGAAATACCGACTACTGTGTATAAATACAAAGCAAATGGAAAAAATCTCAATCACAATTATATCTGTCACCAATACAACATTATCATGAGCAAACAGTATCATGAGCAAACAGAAGTTAGATGTTGCGTGTTCATCATCTCATCTTAAGTTACAAAAATTAACAGCATTTGGATTTAGTGCAAATTCATCAGACAATACAGTCACTGAACCCGATGATAAACCTTGCACTGCAACATCATCTACATGTAGGTCTAGTGTTTCAAGTGCAACACCACATTTCGATGAATGGGGCAAAAATTCCCGAAAATTTCTAGACAGTTGGAAATTTGAGCGTCCGTGGCTGAGATATGATAAAAAGTTAAAACAGATGTTCTGTGATGTATTAATATCAAGGCAATGTTCGTCAATTCATTTACAACTGGCTGTGATATTTTGAAGAAGTGTGTCACCAATCATAAATTCAGGCGGGGTAAGTAATATTTGTGCATTTTACTCATTATCTTTTCCTTTTGCCATCAATCACATACTTTCCAATATTGCCAGGTGTTGACTCGTGCAAGTTTCATTCGTGGGAATGGAGATCCTATTTTGCTTGTCGATAAAATTTATACAGCATTCAGTGATCATTCTTGGGATTTAGGAAGCAATTCACTACAAGCTTTGTGAAGCTAGCCATAAAGGGGTGGGGGTCATTTAATTACGGAATGCATGCAATCGACAGTCGCATTATACGTCACTTCATCTTTCATTGCAATGTACAATCACAGGTTTTCTTATTATTAAAATGTCAACTAAAGTTGATAATGCATTTTGTATTATTCAGGTAACAACAGTCATACATGTGCACAAACGGTGATGCAGGATAGACAATCTAAAAGGTTCACGGAGGAGGGTGATTCGATAGTTGAGAGTGCTCTAACCAAATTGTTTGATCCCTATTTGTATGGTTCACAGGCTAACAGTTCCATTCTTTCAGAGGTTTCGGGTATTGTTTCAGATAAGGACTTGATTCAGTTGGCAGTGCTGAGAGACTACTGGTGTCACCTGTCAGTACTTAAGACTGTGAACGTGGATTCAGTAAGATGAACATCACAAAAACTGACATCAGAAATAAACTCTGCATCTCATCTCTCAAGAATTTAATGAGAATCAGCATGTACAGATGTGAAAAATTAGACTTTGAAACTGCATTCAACAAGTGGGAATACTTAAAATCGCGACGGATCTTTTCATGTAACATTTTGTTAATGCTTGTTGTAATTAAAGTATTAATTTAACTAACCCATCTTTTGTAATTTTCATTGCCTGTTACATTAATAGACTAAATTAATACTTGGAAAAATGTACACTACTTGTTATAGCGACAGTTTTTGAAAATTGGCGACAAAATATTGAGGTTGGTGATTTTTTTGGCGACAGCTTTTAAAAGCTAGGACCATCCCTGAATGCTACTTCTTTTAATTACCATGGTAAACCCACAACTTTTATTTTATTACACATCTGACCTCACTCACCTACAGACCAAGGGATCATAGTTCAAAATCTGTTACATGTATTATATGTCCACCTCCTATAACTGCATGCATAAATTATGATCCAAAGATATTCTAAATGACGCTTACAATTTTCACATATCTAACTTTCAATCCCATTTACTGATCCCAGAAGAGAGGCTGCAAAAATATAACCCTGTCACATATGGCTGCCATTACGGCAACCTATGTACTAAACTGGACGAATTTCCACCCAGTGGATTAGGAGTTAGGGTTATCAACAGATGGACAGAATGATGATACTAAAATATCCCACCCAGTGAATGCATAGAGATTACAAAGTGTACATCTTTAACAGTCCAGCAATACATTCTCATTCAAAAATTTAATACAATCAAATTTCTTTTACTTAGTTTTGATACAACATTATTGAAAATACCTATTTATTCTTGGAATGCTGTGTATGAAAAAAAGAATGCATTCAATAAATGAAAATTATGGGCAAAATCCACTCTTTGTCTACTTAATAATTGAAGCATTTATTGAAGAAATAAAGAAAATACAATGCACAATTTTTGCACATTTTACTGCATTTTCTTGTTTAAATACAAGTGTGAATTACAACTAAATAGACCCTGGGAAATTCCCAAATTTTCCATAAACAAGACTGCCAAATCTAGTCTTATAATTTAAGCTGCAATCAAATACTGTACAAATATCTTTAATAAACTTGTTTTCAAAGAATAGCTTTTTAACAAAATCAAATGTCATACAAACAAAATAGATCCATTTATATCCATGAACAAGAAATCCAAGCATGTCTGATATTGGTTGTTTACCTCCCTTACACAACATGACCATTTTACTAAACATGTTTATGTACTGTTGAAAGAACACAACCATACGTAAACTCTTTCCCAATGTTATAGCAGGTCCATGAATATATTTATACTTTAAACATTGTTACTTTGGTCAATATACATGGTCAAGAAATAAAGTTCTTATGCAAATCCCATTTTTTTTTCTCTTTAGTCACAGCAATCTTGACCTTTGACTCCCAAACTGGTTTGGTTCTCCAGTACAGGCCAACTAGAAAGTTTGCTAACAACAGCCAGTTAATACTCGAGTTCTTGTGCAGAAACCATTTTATTCAACTGTCACAATCACCTTGACCTTTGACTCCAAAACTGATAGGATTCTGTCCAAAGTGCAATAGTGCACACAATATGGTAGCTAAGGCCACTGACAAATTGACTTATTGTGCTGAAACACATCACAACTGATCAATAGATAGACTACATTTAACATAATAAGTCATGTGTATATTAACAAATGAGGAAATCTAAATATGATTCACAGTCAAATTTGAAATTCAGTACACGACATACTACACACATAAAGTATAAAATGTTTGAAATAAAAAGCTATATTAGAACAAAGGAATATCAAAGCGATTAAAGTACCTGTTCATTTGTAGTTCTACCCCTGGCTACTAAAACAATATGAAAGCCTGTTAGACCACTGACTGGAATGATAAGCAGGCCTATAATACACATTATCACAATGCTACAAAAGGTTAAGGATAGTAAAATGATCATGGAAAATATATTGTAAAGGTTTTGCTGGAAATACGTGGCAATATTATTGATAATATTGGTACACAAATCAAACATATTATACTGGATTACTATCAGAAGCAGACTTGTTGCTTCCTGTAAACAGCTGAAAGAAACCCAGTTTAATTAATGTATTTCTCTGATGCACTGTCAATAAAGAGACAATTATGATTTCATGGGAGCGAAAACATACATCATTATGAACTTATTAAAAACAAAATAACATTATCAAAGGTCAGAAAAACATACCTTTAAAATTTTTGCAAACTTTAGGACCTGGAAATATTGGTTACACATGTAATTCATGGTGTCCACCAAACCATGTACAATTTTATTTTCCTGTATAATTACAACAAAGACACCGGGAACAAAATAATAGTCCCAGATAATAAGACATGTTAAAACCTTTTTATTACACAGATGCAGCCTGTAATAAAAATTCACATTTGAAACTACGAGTCATGATTTCAATGTATTGAATTTGATGTCTATGACTTTTTTTTGCAGAATCCACCCGTTCACATGGGATCTTTTATTGTAGCATTCAAATAGTTCTCTACACATCTGTCTTGGAACACATGAAATTACCTTACATCATTAAAACATGCACAGATATTGCCATTTGACTACAAACGTTTGCACATTTTATGCGTATGCGGAGTTCCAAGTTGCTGTATGCAAATTCAAACACGAGTTACGATCAGAGGAGTACAAATTTTATGTTACCCAGCAACAGATTTGTCTGAATCAAAGGTAACATAGTTAAATGAGACTATTGGTTGTAGTAATTTAAATGTCAAAATTGGTGTTTTTGAAGAAGGGAAGTTCTTCATGGTAGATTTATGTATGCCTAGTTAAATCTGTAAAAATGGCGGGTACATGGCAACCATATTTCTTAACCAACATACCATATTACTGTTTAAGCATTATAAGAGCTGCATTTAACATAGGATTTAGTAACGGCTTTTAACTTGTACTTAATGCAGAAAAATGTGTCCACATGCAGCTATACTGCTTTGACTATTTTTTGGATTAGTTTTTTGGTTACACTAATAAAAAAGACACAAACATTAATTATCCTGATGTTATATCAAGTTTTAGGCTGAACTGTTTCAAATAAATACTTATTTTCTCTCCACCCATTTATTTAATTGGCTTCTATTCACATTTTCTTAAACGAAGTTATGGATTTTTCTACATCACATGTATTGTTTTAATTTATTTGAGATTTTGAAGATTATCTGCTGTATTAGTTCGGATTTGGTGTCCAAATTATATGTGCAACAAATGTAGTTTCTGACAGACGAGACAAAATTATACCGTTGCTGAAACTTAACCTGGATCTGGCCTTTTGCATTTTTAATGTTGCGACTAAACAACTCGCACAAACTACATGTCAATGACATTAAAGATCATTCAGTCACATGATATTAACAATACACCATTTCTAATGTTGCTCTAGGAAACAAATCGAACATTTAAATGAAAGTCACATAATCTTTTATAGAAAAATGAAGGAAAAAAAACTTCTCAAAATATTTATTGTGAAATTGACCAAAAATCGTTAAATAATGCAGCAATTTGAAGAAAACCAGATTGACTATGCAAAGAGCACATGTCAAAGTGGTAGTCACGTGACACCAGCAAAAACATCGCTGACACATGCTCAACACTCCATGAAAATAGTTTTCTCCACCCTGCTGCATTACCAACAGGCTTCTGGTCATTGTTCTTAGAATAAATATGTTGATAATTAAGTGTGCATTATATTTATTTATAAATATTAAGTGACTTCTATACAATTTGTCCAAATTCTGTGTACAACAACTTTGGAACTTTGTTTATTGTTGATATCACATGACTATGACCTATGATTCCACTGACATGTAGGTTGTAAAATTTGTATAGTCATGTGACTCTGAATGCAAATGGCCATATCTTGGTTGAATTTCAGCAATGTTTTACTTTCATCTCATCTGTCAGTGGATCAAAGACATGACGAATGATATGCTTACCATTTTTAAAATGATAAATCATATTCCTACGAATTAATGAAGGCATATCTCAATGAAAGGTCGTTCAAATTTGCTGGGCTAGCTAGTAAGCAGCTAACCCATGATAACACCAAATGGCATCAGCGAATTCCAACTTTTCAATAGAGAATGGATTCTGTCCAAATATAAAAAATTGGGTGGCAAGGGCCAGAGGAAACTTGGATTAGCTTTCTCTCAACAACTCAGGACTCAATGTTTGCAACCATGTTTCTTCTTTCCATTGCCATCTGTTTCCAATACATGAAAATTCACTAGATGAATTTAAACCTTTGACCAATCAGATTACTCTTTACGAGAGTTGTGTGTGAACTAATATATGGAATGAATAATTTACAAGGGACATTGCAAATTGGGATAAAACAGACTGTTTTTTAAAACCAAATCGGAGATAATATTTTTAAAAAATGGACTATATAAAGAAAAATCTGATTAAAGTCAGGAGAAAAGCAGAATTCTGCTTTAAAATGAAAAAAAATCATGTCTGATTTTTAATTTTTGGCACGAGTTACACTTTTGCGACGTATGATCTCACCCCACCCCACCCCCAACACACAGGCATGTGCACACATGATCGCTTTTTAAACACAAAAAATTGGTTTTGTTTGGTTGTAAAGTGCCTTGCCCAAGAACACCCCAAGGTAGCTAACCCAGATTGGTCCAATTGTCCAAGAACACCCCAAGGTAGCTAACCCAGATTGGTCCAATTGCCCAAGAACACCCCAAGGTAGCTAACCCAGATTGGTCCAATTACCCAAGAACACCCCAAAGTAGCTAACCCAGATTGGTCCAATCGCCCAAGAACACCCCAAGGGAGCTAACCCAGATTGGTCCAATTGTCCATGAACACCCCAAGGTAGCTAACCCAGATTGGTCCAATTGCCCAAGAACACCCCAAGGTAGCTAACCCAGATTAGTCCAATTGCCCAAGAACACCCCAAGGTAGCTAACCCAGATTGGTCCAATTACCCAAGAACACCCCAAGGTAGCTAACCCAGATTGGTCCAATTACCCAAGAACACCCCAAGGTAGCTAACCCAGATTGGTCCAATTACCCAAGAACACCCCAAGGTAGCTAACCCAGATTGGTCCAATTACCCAAGAACACCCCAAAGTAACTAACCCAGATTGGTCCAATTGCCAAAGAACACCCCAAGGGAGCTAACCCAGATTGGTGCCTTGCCCAAGAACACCCCAAGGTAGCTAACCCAGATTGGTGCAATAGTAGCATTCATATCTCTACCCTGTTAGATCAAGTTAATGCTATCAAAATATGATTTGAAAGAATTAAATTAAATGTGATCATTAATTTATCCGAGTAAGTTGTCAATTCAAATATGAACTGATGACACAATGAATTAAGGACCATACAATCACAAGCTCTCTTGGCCTTATGGCTAGAGTGGGCAATTCAGAAAACATGATGCATGTACAGTAAGTACTCAAAATTGGGCCAGAACTACCAAGTATAAACAAAATATGATTTTTTTTCATTATTTAATATTTTTGTGCTTTTTATACCTTACTGCAACAATACTCGTGTAACAATATTCATTGTAGAATACTATTAACTTTTTCATAATGTGCATCTCCAATTCTTACCCAAAGTTTAGCAAAACAATAGATTGGAGAAAGCAGTCATAATATTAATTAAATTCAACCATGATCCTAATGATCGCCTCATTAATATATATATGTATCTTCAGTACTGAAAAAGTTTTGATGTTTATGATATAAGCAAATAGCAAACTGCCAATTTTTATTTGCTGATGTTATGTATTATTAAATTAGACGTTTCCAAAACTAAGAAATAAGAGACATATTCAAGCTTTACTAAAATCAGATTAAAACTGGTAACAGGTTCAGCCATTGAGATGAAAGATCACTACATTAAAAGATCACTACATTAAAATACATGGTTTTTGTGCATTACTGAATTTTTCCAAGACCCAGGATATGAATAAGCATATATTAAAATTTAACTTACATTGAACCAGAAAAATGGCTTTAACTAAGTCAGCTAATAAGATACAAGATCACCTCATAAATATGTGTTGATCCTCCTCATCACTGAACTTATCCAAGAGTTTGATGATGTGACAAGCAATTGCTGATGGACAAATGCATGCAGGGCCATAAAATACGATCATCTGGCCTTACAGTCAAGTGAGCTAAAAAGTGCAGGATTAGTGTCACTAACAAAATCATGAGCTGCAATGGAGGATGTATGGACATGAGAAATATTATATACTGTACCTCCATCTCTCTATTGAGGCTATGACATAACAATTTACACAGATTTGATATTCCAAGGATACGATGCTACATTCCCTCGCTGTGCTAGGTTTTCTCGAAGGTCCAAAATATGAATAAGACTGAGGGCAAAAATGCACAGCTTGTGTAGTGTAAGGGAAAGTAAGAAAAGGACAAAGAACCGATAATTCCTCCGGCCAATACAATTGTTCACCCATGGACAGTGATGGTCAAATGTCTGAAGAGAGAAAATGAAAGATTATGGAGTGTTCACATCCAATGTAGAGATGCGTTAAAAATTTTTTTTTTTAAATATAAAAAAACAGCACAAGATTATGAGAGAAGCACACTTAAAAATAATATTTGAGACAATTTCAATGAAAGAATATGATTTTCTGAAATGTCTCTCATATAAACCAGAGAAAATTTTGATCAAAACTTCACAATATTTGATGACCCACGCACAAGCACAAGTAGGAGAGGACAAGCTTAAGTTATCAAGAATGAATTGGATCAGGGAATGAAATGGGAGATAAACTGTAAATTAAGGTATTAAAAAATATCAGAAAATTGCAGAACCCAAATAAAATTTACAGACTCTATTTCCTTTAAGCAGTGCCAGAGGTCTCACTAAGAATTTAAAACTAGAAGTCCAGGACTAACATTTTGGTAAAAATAAGAGTCACACCATCAAAAGTTGCAGTCACCACTCTGAAAAAGTTGAAATTTGCAGATCAAAAGAACTATTGCTTGCTACTGAGTTTAATTCCCACATTCTTTATAACACTGACATGTACAACTGTGTCAGCCTATTCAGCATGTCTGGTAATCTGCACAAGGATTCGTCATTTCTGAAAACATTGGATGAAGTGCTGTTTTGGTTGAAAATGCCAACAGAAAAATCCTAATGTAATGCATTTCATTTCCATAGCCTGATCCATAAATATCACATCTTTTCAAAGCCATGTGCAGAATTGTCTGCCATATATGGAGTCGTGAAAACATAGGGGTGGTATCCCATTTGTCCAAATTTAGCATTATTCTGAATAGAATATTCTGGTAACAAATGCAACTTTTGAATTGCAAAATTTTATTATTTTTGTCAGTTAAATTGGTATGGGTTTTGTGCCAATATCAGTAACCTTAGATGCACAGAACAGTCTGACAGCAGTGTAACTCTTGTTAGTCTTTCGGGGTGAGACTGAATTTTGTCAATTTAAGAAATGGTCGTATTCCAAACACTAAGCCAGGATTCACATGTTTTCCAACACTTGGCTACAATCCCATCCAAGCTATCAGTTCTAGCAACTTTAGCACTCTTCTGAATCTCATTTAAACCATTTTCAGTTTGCCATTTAACCTGACAATTATTATCCAAGATTGCAAATGACATTTTGTCTAAATCTTGATGTGTCTAGATTTTGAGGTCACATGCACTATTTATTTAGCTACAATCAGAAATAAACAATATAATGCTAAAGTTCTTATGTACTCTTATAATAACCACATGTACATCTCGTGATCTTTCAGCCTCTGAATGCGTGGTCTTTCAGCCTATGAATGTTACCAAATAAATAGCATTAATGCAATGTTACAGACAGTTTCTTACTTGCATTTCCTTTCCACACATAATATTTTTTCTCAACTTTACCATTATGCTAATTGTGTATCATTCTATGTTTGATAAAAGAATGAATGCCAGGCGACTAATTTATGAAGTATATACAGTATATGAAAATTTAACTTAACTTTTATTTTGTGCAGACAGCTTATTTATCAGTACATCTCTAACAAAAATCAAAGAAAGCCGTTTCAATCACTCAACATCACAAATGCTCATGCTTTTTCATGGGATGCCTATTTGGCCCCCTTTTTTGGCAGAAAAACAAAGTATCAAATTTAGTATTTTCGCCATATACACTTCCATTTCCCAAGACTCCACAAGAAGATGAGAAGACTGATATTATGAGGGCATTCACTGTGTACGTTTAAAAGTCAGACTGTTGTTTGAGTGACTTTACATATGGGGGGGTGGGGGTGTAATTCAATGGAGCTTTGGGTATTCAACATGATGGATGTAAATGCTTCTCGTCAGAATATTACCATTATGCTTTTGCCACTACAGACTCTAAAGTGAACGAAACATTATAATTTTGGGTCAAAACATACTCCAGTAGCACTGAGATAGAGAGTTCTACACTACCCTTGTCTCTTGATCTATTTATTCATGTGTCAAAATGACCTAGTAGCAACAATGTGAATTTGAAACTGAAGAAAAAAATCTGCAACTTTACCATTATGCAACTGTCAAAACACTGACTATGCTTACCAATTTTAAACAAAAAAATAAAAAAATATACAAAGGTAAAAAAATTAAAAAATACACAAAGGCTAACCTATAACTCCTAATCTCTATACTACATGCATACTCTTTCCAAACTGCATGTTTGGCAAAGTTGTTGTACACCTGCACAAGTTGTTCACACCCATAATATAAAGTGTGACCTAGCAACACAAAAGTACTTCTATACAAGTTGTCTACATGATAAATGTATTAGTATTTATATGATGAGAATGCTGCTTTGTGAAAACTCTCGCTATGAAGGTGCAGCAAAAGTAACTGTCTGGAATACATATTTTTTGTAGCATATGGTATGAAATGGTGAAAGCTGTATTGATTATTGCATTACACAAGTTGTTAATAATGCTTTATTTAACTCATTTATTACACCATTTAACCTTTCAAAAACAAAACGCAGACCTGCTGAGATGCTGATAACCAAAGCAAGTGAGTGTATAAACCAAATTGAGGAAGACAAGAAATCACTAGAGCTCATTATTTACCCTATAATTTATTCTGCACATGGTTATGGCCCTTGAATACTATTTCTGAGCAAAATCTGTTCCTTATAAGTATATGAAGATTGTTCTGTGCTGAGAACATCCATTCATTTTGTCATCTGCAGGGGGCAAATGCATAGCCAGTTTCAATATGTTGAGAAACTTCATGGTTGCTTTGCACAACTTTACATGACTTGGGGTTATTTTCACACCACCATTTAAAAACATTACACAAAATACATCCCAACTTGCTGTTGTGTTGCAATTAATTTTACTTTATCAACCAAGATTTCTGAAACTTTGCTTGAAATCTGATAATCTTCTTTGGTTATTCATCTAGTCCCACAATTAACATTGTTTTAAAATGATCCAGTTTTGTGAGAAATTTCACTTCTTCCTTCACTTTTTTTTAAAATTCATTCTGCATATTCCCAACTACCAATTACATAAGTTAAAAATAATCAGTAATTTTTAACCCAGCCATATATGCACATAAGAGGAAAGGGAACCAATTACAAACCCCTCGAAGACATGTTTTGTTTTTTATGGTTTAATGCCATTTTTCAGCACAATATAGGTTATACATGGCGGCCATTATTAATGGTGGAGGAAGAACCAGGAAAACCCCTGGAAAGAACCACCAACCCACGAGAAGCTACTGGCAAGCTTTCTCACATAACTACATTAGCCGAATCTTAGACTCGAACCCACGCAGACAGAGGTGAGATGGCAGTGATCCGTAACGGACAGCGCTTTAGACCACTCGGGGCCACCCCTCTAAGACATGTTTGTGTTAGAAATAATGTGTAGATTTCCTTTTGCAACCTACACCAGCACACTTTAGATGGACAGAGGTATTTTAATCAAACAAGTATCCTTACTTTGTGTTTTCTTCTTTGATAATTATGTATTCAGTTTACCTTAGCAATTAACTAAAAATCTATACCATGCAGAATGCATTTGTATATGCATGACTCTTAATTACTTTGTGGGAGTTCACACACGACTTGTTTTAAAGTGGACAAAGCGATAAAATATTGTGTGATTTGGAGATTCGCAGCACATGGTGTCATCTCTTAAACTATAACATTTGGTTCAACTGGTTCTAACTTGACTCTGCATGTAGACTTTGATTTAACAGTTTACATTAAGATATGACAAAATTCTGCAGTGGGCAGATTTTGGGGATTCATCAGTTTTCTTTCAAACAAAGCCAAGATGTTTGTTTGAATGAGTTACTTTCATTAACTAGTGGAATATCATATGTAATCCCTTATAAAACAAGTCCAGCCACAAACTCTACAGACTGCATAATGTGCCAGCAAAGCTAGGTCTGTGCAGTTTGTTATGAGCAATCAGAAGAACAAACAACACAGACCCTGATCTGCAGGCAAATTATGCTACGACAAATCAGGATCTTTCATGCTTAAAGTCTGATTCAACTTATAGGTAAGTATATACAGTAGGTATTGTCTTGACAGGAAACTTGGATGATGATGTTTTTGTGTAAACTAAACATGAGTAAGCTGATCAATAAATGATAACCACAAAGAACCATGCTATGTAGATAATATTTCATGCTAGTGTGTATACGTGGTCACATTATCATTTTAAGCAATTCAGAAATTTTACTTGTTAGTCCATGAAAGCTAAAACCTGTAACAATGATTCTATCAATTTTTGCAATACTTACTTAGTATAGGTGTTTCCAAATTTAAAACTGGCGATAAGAATGCCAAATTATAAATGGTGTTTGGTACTGCTTAGTAACAGAAAAATGTTCTTTCTTTTAGTGGGGGTATGGTATGTTTCAGATTCCAGACATTCAACAAAAGACATAATGAGTACCATGAACAACATTTCATCCACCTGCCCAATGTTTAACAGATAACTGAATTGTTACCATTTTCTACTTCAGTGAATTATATCACTGACCTTATCATATGTACAAGCCAAAGACAACATTCAGTAAAAATCTGTGATGTAGACATACTGTTATTGTGTGGAAACAGTCTGCATTATTCCAGTCACACTGACCATGACCTCATGACCCCCAAAAGTGACAGTGTTTGACCACACCACAAGTGCAAACCATTAGCCAAGTTTCAGTTCAACAGCTATTGTGCAGTCATCAATATTAGAAATTAGGAATCTTCTTACCCAATATAAGACTGCCTTAACACATTAACCCCTGGTGCCGTGTTTACAGGGCAGGAGGGAGTAGCCTACTGCCAAGCTCTAACGTCATGGTCATGTATGATAAAGTGGGTGGTATTCAAAGGTAGACAGATTTAGATTTACAATTAAACCAAATAATTTGAACATTTTAGTTGCACTTCAAAATACAGAGGGAAAAATCTAATTTTTTGGACCCATTTTTTTTTTCTCACTCAAAATTAGCCTGTGGTTGGAATCAGATTTTGTATCTAGATTTTAGACTTATTGGCCTCAGATCTAAGGAAGACCGGTTTGAAGTGCACACAGACAGGTAAACCTGTGTAAAAAGTAGGATAAGGTGGGCATTTTTAATAAATAGTAGTCTCCATATCAAACTGATGAGTCCATTAAGCAAACAAAAAAAACCAAAAAACTCCAACTTTTCACCTTCTGTCCATGCGCGAGATAAAAAAAATCCAATGGAAAACATTGTTTTTAACACAAGTAGGCATTAGGCTAATGGAAAATTGCTTGGAAGTCCAGAAAGCTGGAGAAATTTTGTGAAGACCATTTTTCTTCTTTCAGTCACACTGACACTCACTTTCTGAGCTTCTGAATTCCAAATCAAAAGGGTTCTCCTTATCCCAAGTACATGTACATGCCATCTACAGAGGTTGGTAACTGTGGATGAAGAACTAGTTTTAATGTAAGGAAAAGAAACTGTTAGCAGACAGACAGTATAATAACCTTATTTATTTTACATTATGACTGATGTTTAAGATGTGTTTTAATCAATACAATTTATTAAATTGAATATTATCATCACAGACATCTTTTTTGACTTCAAGCAAGTGTAACCTGATGTTGAACATAATATTGTAGACTGACAGATACAAGAGTAACCTGATGTTGAACATAATATTGTGGACTGACAGATACAAGAGAAGCCTTTTTCATTTCGGAGTATAGATCCAAGAAACCTACCTCAATACAAGTATTGCAGACACTGCAGTGTGAGCACCTTGGAGGCCGATAAAACTGGCAAGTTGTGCACCATTTCATTCGCACTGTGATTCCTTTGATCTCAACATTCCTGTATAAAGGTGCTCTAAAATCATCATCCCTTACTTCGTCTTCGTGAGCTAAAAATTCAAATAAAAAAGATACACCTGATTATACTCATCTATAAGTAAAGTCAAACTGCAACCATATTTGCTTTCACGTCATAATAAACCAGCAGATCTTGATCACTTTAGTTTGGTTTTGGTTATAGAAATAAAAAAACAACATAGACCCTCATCTGTTGGCACATCATGTTATGGCATATGCGGTCTATATGGCTGTACACAACCTGTAAATAAGAACATACAGTAGTAGGTTCAACAGTACAATGTCTAAACCTGTCTTTCAAAAATTTCACACATTTATAAATGAAACAGCAAAGTACTATTAATCAAGTATTTGAGGATAATAATAAAAAAAACAGTAATATCGTAATTTCAGCAAATTGACTAATTATAGATGGTAAAAATGCTGCTTTCCATTTAAACAGAATCAATGTGTGATGCTATCAAAATGCAGGAAATTATTTGTGGTTGCCTTATTCCAAAACAATGGATAATCAAATACATAGTATGAACCTCTACTGACTCAGAATTTGTTTAAAACATTACAGACAAAATAACATTATATAATCGAGCAACATATATAATCCATCTATTCATTTGCTGGGGTTAAATTTGTTTCCAAAGCATGACATGAAACAGGAACTTATATTATCTAACCCAGATTACAAGCCTACCGTACATATTTCAGGGTCTAATCTATGATGCATGACAACATGATTCATTATACAGTGAAATTTTTAAAACAGTCTTTTGAAATGACTGACACTCTTCTGGTAAAAAAGAATTTCTTGGAATAAATATTTCCAGGAATTCAAGTTGCTGAGCTTGAAATATCTCCAATACTGCTGAGTGACTGAATTTTCAGATAAGCCACTGTGGCACCCATATTCAATGTAAGACTGGCACCATTTTCAAAGACAGTGGAACCTGTCTTGAAAGACCACCCCTTCTGCCAAAACATAATGGTCTATCATGACAGGTGGTCTCTTATAACACTATATAATCAATAAATCTGTACATGGAGAACCTGGTCTCTCAAGACAGGTGGTCTCTCAAGACAGGTTTCACTGTAGTACAAAACTAAATGCTATTAGAAGACCTGGTAAAAAAAACACATGCTGATATGATCACCCAAGATTTTCAATATGTTCCTAATAACAGCCATATGTGCATACTGATTGATATCATTTTCATTCTTCACTCACTAGAATCAAAGAATTTCCAAATTGATGCTAAATGATCTTTCCAGGTGAAATTGTAGATGATGTCACCATCGATGTATGCATCAAAATTATCTAGACCAGATGTAATTATGTTCATTACAACACTGAGAAGTACAAGACAAACAGCATCACTTTATATTGATGAGTCCATCTACAGTCATCAATGCTGAAATTTACACAGCCCTTTCCATCAGTGGGATTTGCCAAAATCTTTTTCAAAGGTCAAATTTGGTGACATACATTGCATTTCCAATTTTATAAATGCAGTCATCAATTCCTGGTAATGAAAATGAATCTGTTTTAGTCACACTGCTCACCTTTCTATAATCAGTACAAATGTGAAAAGTATTATCTGATTTCGGAACAAGTATACATGGTGAACTCCAGTCATTTTTATTCGGCTCTATAAAATCATTATCTAGCAAATGCTGAATTACTTTTTTCGATCATTCCTGTTTGAGAGGGTTCATCCTGTATAGGTGTTGATTCACATGGTGGAATTTACAATTTCAACATCATGGTATATTTTATTTCATTATTCTCTTGTTGCTGCAAATGTGAAAGCTCCTGGTCCAGATTATTCACAAATTCAGAATTCCAAAGATTTGTTATAAACAAAATCAATACTGCCCAATTACATTTCATGACTTAAATCCTCAGTGTATGGGACAGGTACAACTAAATTAATTACATGATTAACCTGGCTATCTCTATCAACATACTGGTACTCCTTTACTACATGTACATCCCAGGACTACTATTATTGTAATTAAACTCATTTTCTTCTTAAATTTGTAAGGGCCATAATACCTAATCTGAAGAAAATTTGGAAGAAAAAGCAAGAGAGACAGAATTCTATCAGAAGACTCAAAAGTTCTCTCCATTGTAGTTCCGTTATACCATAATTGTACTTTTGACATGAATTGCTGATTGCCAAATTCAAGCATAACTGGCGGGAAACTTGCAGACATAAAATCTGACCCTTGATCAAATGGGCAGATAATGTGAAGGCCAAATTGAGTAAAAAAACTTTTATCAAAGCTTTTACTATTGTTTTAGTTTCAATATTCCTGAAAGGAATTGCCTTCGTCTTATTTTTGTTGACCTACACAATATACCCTTATTCAGCTACCGGTAAATGGTCTGTCAAATGCAGGAATAGGTTGCAGATGAGCCTTAGGTATTTTCTGATTGGGTTGTCCTACCATTTGACAAGTACCGGTAGTGGTTGTTGAAGGATGTCACCATTTTAATTAAGAAGCAACTAAATATTTTTAAAACGTCTTTATTTAAAACTATATGTTAATAACACCTTCTGTTCAGAACGAGTAGCAATAACAAGATTTCATAATGACTGCTGTGGGCATCAGATAGGCACAGCTTTTTGTTTAGATCAACTTGTAAGAAGTTGTAGTGAAATCCCTTGTTTTATTCAACCATCCATTCAGGTGAGATAGCTTGAACAAATGTTTCAAGATAGTTGGTGTGGTAGCAATACCAGCCTTCTGAGTGTCACCAATTTAATTTAGGACCAAATAAACATCATAAGAATTCTCCTGATGACAAATCCATGTTGATATTACTTTCCTGAAGTAGTTTTCAAGATGGCTGCATGTCAGATCAGCACTACGTTCATTTAGGACTAACTAGATACCACAAGAAATTTATTGATAAAAGTTTGTGTTGATAATGACCATACAGTCAAAAGAAACAGCCATAACAAGATTTTAAAGACGGATACTGTGGCTTATATACTGTCATAGATGAAGATAAGTAGCAATAACAAACTTGTGCCAATAGAAGGATGGATCACAGACAACGTAACATCTCATAAGCTCTTCTGCTTTATTACGAATAGTAGGCCAGCAGGACAACACCTGAGAATCTGAATATTTACAACAACAGTTTATTGAGTGTCCTTATTAGAATATTACTATGTTCCAAGATAAGTATATTTTGTCATGAGAGAAAGCATGTTGCTTGCTGCTTTTCGAGGAAGGGTAAGATGCATCACAACAGTCAACCTCTTAAAGAAACACCATGATGGTTTTAACTGTATAAAATGGAATAAATGTGTCTAGAAAGTTTCCTGACTCCCGCTTATCTTTTTCCAAAGAGTTTCTCTGTATGCCTTGCTTAGAATTTGAGGCATTGTAAAAACATGATATTTACTGTTTTGAGTCAGTTCATCCCAAAGTAAAATGTAGGTATAATCTCAAGCTTACAAAAATGTTTGGGTGCGAATACAGATATAATTAGACACAAATAAATTTTACAAACATGGTAACATAAAACTGGATAAAAATTTTGTTACATGCAGATTATAGTGTAAACTTTGGAAACCAAAGAGCAAGATTTGTTGCAGTTTGCAAAAGGAGATATGATGTAAATCAAATAAATTGGTTGCAATTTTGTAATTATGTCTAAAATTTTGGGTACAATACAACTGATCATCATGCCTTAATTTCTAACTTTTGATTTATTTTATAGTACCTGCAAGTGGTTGAATAATTCAACATATGATTCTGTTTTCATACATAATTCATCAGCTTCTACATGAACATGTTCTTCATACTGTAAAACTATTCACAATTTAATCGATATAATAAATGTTCGAGATGAATGGAATACAAAATTCCAATCAAGACAATGAAAGACAGTGTAGTTTAAGATTATTTCCATGAAAGCATTGCAGTTTAATTAACTAGCTTCCAAATTATAAGGAAGAAATTACATCTGATTAGCTGCTGGGGGTAGAAACAATAGAATGTGCAAGCCAGTGTGTTAATGGGGCTTCAAGGTACAGTGTACAATTACAATGAATTGTATGACTACACAGGATTCTTTCTGCCTATCTTGAGCACTAAAGAAACATGTCAAACCTCACTGGCAATTTCATTTGTGTATTGTGTTAAATTTTTAAGCCAAATTGGAATTGAAAAATAAAAATAACACAACACAATATAGATAAATAAAGTACAGAGTAAAAGAAAAGAAAGAATCTAGTAATTACCAACTCAATAATACATCCCTTGAAAGTTTTATTTGGTTTACAAAATGCACAGGTTATAGGTCTGATAATGTTATCCTCGAATTAGCATATAAATCCGAGACGCAATGAAACATGCTACTACATTAATCTACATGTCTCTCATTCTATTTTGCTCT
This sequence comes from Unio pictorum, assembly GCA_030141615.1. NCBI lineage: Eukaryota > Metazoa > Mollusca > Bivalvia > Unionida > Unionidae > Unio > Unio pictorum. The sequence goes on from JARLTB010000332.1 coordinate 441,463, forward strand.
GCTCTCCAATCTGCCTAGGTAATTTATTACTGTATACTATTCATATGCAAGCATTTGGAGTGCTTCTATTATGTGTTTTAAAAAAAAGTACATTTCACTCTGAGAAGTAACTTATACATGGGTTGGTAAATACGATGTAGGTGTCATGTACAGATAATTTATACTGAATATGGAATATAATGGTAGTGTAGTACATTTCTTTTTTCTTGATTAGATTCATTTTCAATAAACTTAAAATACAGCAATACCCAATTTCTGATTGGTAGTGTAGTACATTTCTTTTCTCTTGATTAAATTCATTTTCAATGGACTTGAAATACAGCAATACCCAATTTCTGATTGGTAGTGTAGTACATTTCTTTTCTCTTGATTAAATTCATTTTCAATAAACTTAATATACAGCAATACCCAATTTCTGATTGGTAGTGTAGTACATTTCTTTTCTCTTGATTAAATTCATTTTCAATGGACTTGAAATACAGCAATACCCAATTTCTGAAAACCGAATAACAAAAATGTATTTAATTACAACCACCTAATACTTCATGGAAATAACATTAATATTTATTTAATCCTTTGTCACCTTTGTGGATTTCAGAAAATAGTAATTTGCAATAAAAGTAACATTTCGACTACTAGTGTTCCGATTATCGATTATAATCGATCATCAGTTGGTTGAGCAAACCTATAAAATAATCGATTGTAAAACTCTAATTGATTGTGTATAAAGGGAGGCTACTTTTTAGGTGTATGCAAAGCACAAAGGTTAGTAAAACTCCCAGCCACTAAAGTTAACCTGAAATTTATTAATTCCCTTCACAACTTTAAATATGAAACCTAATATAATTCATAATTAGGAACATATAGTCATAAGTACATGGTCAAGTTGCTGAATTGTTGAGTTAATAAATTTAAACACATTTTGTTGCTTTGTTTCAGTTAAATTGCAACAATGACAAACAAGAAAAACACGTCCTTCCATACTTTAAATAATAGACACATCACATATGAACAAAATAATTTCGGGGGATTGTAGCAGTATTTCAGTTACATATGACTGATCAGCCATAAAAAGTTGCGTTCATTTAACAAAGTTGTAGAACAAAAGTACGCACAACGTAATATTATTGTCAGGTTAAAGTATACATGCCATTAAATGAAATTACTTCTGTACATTTATAAGCATACTGAACTCTTGATCAAAGATATAAGTGTAACAAAAATTAAAATTTGCTCTTAGTAACCGATTATAATCGATGATCAGTTGGTTAAGGGGAACCGATTATAGATTATGAATTTCTGACCGATTTCCATCACTATCGACTACATGCAGTCAAGAAATATTCAACACTAGATATACTTTAACTGCAAGCAGGTACTACATCATACATGTAAGAGGTTCTAGTAAGCATACAAATTTTCTGTACATACATTTTTTCCCCCATGTATTTTAGAGATTAGGAAATAGGTTTGGTTTTATGGGGTTTCATTTTTCAGCACAGTATATTTGGTAAAGGAAGAACCTGGGATGAAACACAAACCCTCAAGGAACTACTATAAGGTTTTCTCACATACCCACATTGGCTTACCTGAGACTTGAGATGCAAACAGAGGCGAGTTGTGAGTGATCTTTAAAGTCAAGCAATTTAGAACACTCACTCAGTGCTCCTTAAAGATTAGGAATATACAGGAATCAAATCAGAATGTGGTTAGAAATCAGAGCTTGAAAATTTGTGCCAAACAATCACAAGTGACTTTGCTTCGGAACCAGAGTCCTCAAAATGACACTACTGGGTGAAGTGAATTTTCGTGATTTCAAGATAGGACCGATGCTGTCTTTTAACAGTCAAGTGTTGTAACCATTTTTGATATTCTTTAGCGATGACAAAACTATCAAACTAGCTTCTGTGGAAAACATGCTCGATGTCAGCTTTGCATCATTTTCATTCTGGGCAAAGAAGACATCATTAGAAGTCTTTTGGTGAAAAACCCATTTCATAATGATCATCCATTTCAGGGCAAGTAGTAGTAACAACAAGACTTTTAGGACAGTCATCAATGCAGTTATGATGATAATTTATTTATTCTGAAGATGTACTGATAACATTTTTAAGACAGTCACCGATTTCTTAAGGACCATCTGGGCATGATAAGATATTTGGCGGAAGCACCATGTTAATATATTATGCATTTGGACAGGAGTAGAGATGCAATGTTTTCAAAAAATGACTTTCCATTCAGGTGGCACATCTACAATGGTGTATTTTGCAGAGATACATTTTTAAAGAAATAGGCCTTTCCCAGCTTTCCTCAATGGTTATAATTGCTATTTAAAAAAAAAAGACTTTATATACATCAGTAATTTTCAAAGAACTTTTAATTCCCATTTTTTGGGGTGTATGATTGATGTGTGTGATATGGGTACACAGCTTGACCTTTCTTCTTATGTGCACCATTCAAAAAACTTCTTTGATTTTGAGGTAAATTGTGGAGAAAAAAAAAAGAGCCAATAATATATTGGCATTTTATATGTTTGTAATACATTCATTGCACTTTCAGATGCTGGTATTGTCTAGTCTGACAAAATTCATTTTTCCTATTTTAACTGCTGAAGATAATGAACTTTTGACCAATTCAGGCTGAATTTTTTAGCACAAGGAAGCAGTTATTTCAGATAGTTTGTGTTTAAAATCATGTGTACAATTTCCACAATTATAATATCCAAAGAAATTTCAGCCACATTACATGCTATTAACATTGAGGTATTTTACCAACATTCTCTCCACTGTACATGCTGCAAATGTAAACAACATCTTAAACATGCCACTCGCTCAGAAGCTCATAATATCTGCAAAGCATGCCATTATATAGAAAAGTAATACCAAGATTTTCAAGATGGCTGCTGTATTGTCAATATTGAACATCATATTGATGCAATTTTCATTTAAGGCCAACTGGACATCATGAAAAATGTTCTGGTCAATATCTTTTCTAAGTAGAACTGGACATCATGAAAAGTGTTCTGGTCAATATCTTTTCTAAGTAGAACTGGACATCATGAAAAGTGTTCTGGTCAATATCTTTTCTAAGTAGAACTGGACATCATGAAAAGTGTTCTGGTCAATATCTTTTCTGCCTAAGTAGAACTGGACATCATGAAAAGTGTTCTGGTCAATATCTTTTCTGCCTAAGTAGAACTGTCCCAAGATTTTTAAGATGTTTGCAATGTCAGATCAGAACGTACCAGTCAGACATCATTTTAAGTCTTTCAATGAAAGACCCATAATGACCATCTATTTAAGGAGGAGTAGTGATTACAAGATATTCAACATGGCTGCTGTGGTGAATAGCAGATCGATCTTAATCTAGAACCAACTAGAGATCATAATAAGCCTTTCAGCGAAAACCCCATCTCAATATTACCATCCATTTAAGACGAGTAGTGATAAAACGATTTTCAAGATGGCTGCTCTAGTGGATATACTGGATGGCAAATAAGCACAATTTTCATTTAGGACCAACTAGACATCATAAAAAGTCTTTTAATGAAAGTCTATCCATTCAAGATGAGTAGTGATATCAAGCTTTTCAAGATGGCCACTGTAGCAACCATACTTGATATCAATGCAGCATCATTTTCATTAACAACCAATTAGATCATGGGATGAATGTGTGTTGAAAGTTTTAAAGCAATATTTTAAGTAGTAATTTAGGATAGCAATATTTTAAGTAGTAATTAAGGATAGCAATATTTAAAGTAGTAATTTAGGAGAGCAATATTTTAAGTAGTAATTTAGGATAGCAATATTTTAAGTAGTAATTTAGGAGAGCAATATTTTAAGTAGTAATTTAGGATAGCAATATTTTAAGTAGTAATTTAGGATAGCAATATTTTAAGTAGTAATTTAGGATAGCAAAATTGTAAGTAGTAATTTAGGATAGCAATATTTTAAGTAGTAATTTAGGATAGCAATATTTAAAGTAGTAATTTAGGATAGCAATATTTAAAGTAGTAATTTAGGATAGCAATATTTAAAGTAGTAATTAAGGATAGCAATATTTTAAGTAGTAATTTAGGATAGCAATATTTTAAGTAGAATTTAGGATAGCAAAATTGTAAGTAGTAATTTAGGATAGCAATATTTTAAGTAGTAATTTAGGATAGCAATATTTAAAGTAGTAATTTAGGATAGCAATATTTAAAGTAGTAATTTAGGAAAGCAATATTTAAAGTAGTAATTTAGGATAGCAATATTTTAAGTAGTAATTAAGGATAGCAATATTTTAAGTAGTAATTTAGGATAGCAATATTTTAAGTAGAATTTAGGATAGCAAAATTGTAAGTAGTAATTTAGGATAGCAATATTTTAAGTAGAATTTAGGATAGCAAAATTTTAAGTAGAATTTAGGATAGCAAAATTGTAAGTAGTAATTTAGGATAGCAATATTTTAAGTAGTAATTTAGGATAGCAATATTTAAAGTAGTAATTTAGGATAGCAATATTTAAAGTAGTAATTTAGGAAAGCAATATTTAAAGTAGTAATTTAGGATAGCAATATTTTAAGTAGTAATTAAGGATAGCAATATTTTAAGTAGTAATTTAGGATAGCAATATTTTAAGTAGAATTTAGGATAGCAAAATTGTAAGTAGTAATTTAGGATAGCAATATTTTAAGTAGTAATTTAGGATAGCAATATTTTAAGTAGTAATTAAGGATAGCAATACTTTAAGTAGTAATTTAGGATAGCAATATTTTAAGTAGTAATTTAGGATAGGAATATTTTAAGTAGTAATTTAGGAGAGCAATATTTTAAGTAGTAATTTAGGATAGCAAACTTGTGCTAACAGAGGAATGGATAGACAACAAATAGCAGAACATCCCAGAAACACTTCTAGTCTATGGTGAAGAGTTAAAAATCAAATTACAAATTACCAGTACACTAAGTAAGGCTATCAACTGCATTGTATCCAACTTAATCCCACTAAGAAACATTTTGTTTCTCAGATTTTTCGTGAGATGGCTCACCAGTTATAAACAGCTGCAGTGGAAAGCATCAAATTTAAATTAAATTTTGTACTTCACAAACCATGGTAAAAAAAGTTCAGGCTCTAGCATCACGGAAAGATTTATGAGTAGAACTAAGAAAACAATAACCTAAAAAAATTGTCAAGGAATTTTCTGGCAATGTACTTAAAAAACATTCAAAATCAACAAAAAAGGAACACTGATACATAAAAATAAAGCAAGAACTGGGGAAGAAAAAGACAAATATAGCACAAAAAATGTATCAAAATTTAGAAAGCTGAAATGGTATGGCCATGTCACTAGAGCCAACAGTCTATCCACAACAGTACTGCAGGGCAGCGTCCAAGGTGGCAGAAGTAGAGGTAGAGAAAAAAATTGGACTGACAACATCACAGAATGGACCAGGAAAAGTTTTGCGGAGACACAGGCATTGGCACATGATCAAGACAAGTGGCAGGAACTGGTCAGATGTTCAGCAGCACATTGCCTCAATGACCACACTAGGTCAAGAGACTGATGATGATGATCAAAATTTATAGTTTACAATAGAAAAAAACAATGTCACTTAAGCCTAAATAATTACCAGACAGCTGCCAGCTATTAAAATGTGCATGCATCTCACTCAATTTATAACTCTTTAATTTGCTGTCTATAATGAATATATAGGATAGTTTCAGCAAAACAGGCAAAGGATTTAAGTAATTTAGTTTCCAAAAGTCACATATATATGTACATGACAAAAATTGATAATGTAAATGGACATAAAGCCTGGACATGCGCACATAATATTTCTGAAAATCTACAATGACAAGAAAACTATACAGTGACTGACAAATCAAAAATAGGTTTTTGATCCCAAACAAAATGTTATTAATCAAAGTTTCTGTTAACAAATTTGTTAATTACTGTGGGCTAAACAAAATGTACAACTACAAGGTGTTCTCATCAACATCTGTTTTTTTCTATAAAATCAATAATACATCTTCTACCGTAATTAACACAAAATTCAATTCATGCAAAATGTAACAGTCACACAAATGTTCATTTAGACATTTTACCAATTTGTAAATGTTTACAAGCAGTAATGTAAACCATGCTGTTTACACATGTAAACTTTACAACCTTATAAAATGATAAAATGAAAAGTGTACAAGCATGTAGAAATTCACAGAATCGAAGGAAAAGATAAAGATGATATTCTGACAAGTGGACCAAGGTATCAGACTGATATCATGTTGTTTTTCTTTAATTTCAAATTACAAACTGGAGGAGGGTATAGTATAATCTCATTTGACTGAGAAAATGTGTGTGTGTGTGTAATTTGGATTTTAAATGTAGCTATAACAATTTTTGCGTCATGTCGCTTCAATGTCAGCAGTGTGGCAGTTATAAGTGATGTCTATAACTTTTGTAACATAACACAGGCAAGCAGAACCATGTCCCACTCAGTCACATTATCCTGACGGCGGTCTAACTAGTCCTAACACTAACCTCTTAATGTTGAGCATCAAGCGAGGTAGTAAATTAAGTACCCTTTTTATAAGTCTTTGGTATAGCTTACCTGCAACCTACCACATCCAAGGCAAATGCTTTAACCACTTAAGTCACTGGGGGTGATCAGACTTAGGTAAAGATAGAGCAATGCAAAAATAGCAGGTAAACGGAGATGCAAGACTGAACATGCAAATCAAAACTCATTGATTCACTGATACAGTGAAAACACTATTAAATGCTTTTTTATAACATAAATTTTGATATATCATGATCACAGGGTAATGCAAAAGTTTATTTTTTTAAATTTTGTACAGAAAACAGAAACAAACAATAATGTCAAAAATTAAATTATCGTTTTGAGGAACAGATCTTGTTTCAATCTGAATATTGTGGCATGGCTTTTGAAATTTTACAATAAGATTTTGTCTGTGTTGCCATTTTGAAAAAAAATGGGTTGTTATTTTTATTTGTGAATTGTGTCAGTTGTCAATCACAGTACTTTGATCTGAGTTTAGTTTTGAAAGATATCATAACTGTTAATCTTATTATTATTAAACTATGACCAATAAAGCTTTACATATGTTTCATCAATGCATTCTATGTACAATCATTCTTCAAACATCACCTCTGTCTGCATGGGTTCGAGTCTAAGATTCGGCTAATGTAGTTATGTGAGAAAGCTTGCCAGTAGCTTCTCGTGAGTCGGTGGTTCTTTCCAGGTTCTTCCTCCACCAATAATACTGGCTGCCATGTACAGTATAGCCTATCATGTGCTGAAAAATGGCGTTAAACCCTACAACAACAACAACTACATTCTTCAAAACAACAGCAGGAATGTTTGCTCATAATGCAATAAACTGCACACACAACAAAGCACCAAACAATGCAGTGGTTTATAAAAGATTATCACCAGAATTTATAAACCAATTAATACCAGTAATTGCTAATCATCACAGAAATCAAAGTCACCAACATGTGTACATGGCTTTGGGGTTAAATCACCATACAAACAGTTCATCAGTGTATAATGTCATCCAGTCCATATAAACTGACTGTCTGATTTACAATTTCTGGTAGACATTCAAACATTTGGATGTTAAAGAGTTAACTAGTTGGTATTTATGACAGACAAAAATGTAAAGCTTTTACAGTGAAATAAAACCTTTAAGCCCTGGACAGGATTATGTCTGGTATTAAACACAATTAGCTAGAGATTTGGTGTTTATGAGTCGGCTTGGACCATAAATATGCTTCAGCTTCCGTACCTAATGTTTTTTTGCACTGAATTACTTAACAGCATACTTCTGTGTGCATATTTTCAATTAAATTTATATGGATTCGCTCTCATGCATGTCACGAGGTTGGCTAGCATTGATACTTTCATCATATTCATGCTATCCAGTATGTATGTATGTATGTATGTATGTATGTATGTATGTATGTATGTATATATATATATATATATATATATATATATATATATATATATATATATATATACAGTGGAACCCCGCTATAACGCGATAATCGGGGTCCATGAAATTGGATCGCGTTAATATCGGGGTCGCGTTATCGCGGGGTTATACAGTATTATTTTAAAAATTCCAACAAACACCGAATTGGCGTATATACGTGTACTCGTGTCTAATGTAACAAATCTGAGTATTATCGGACGAACATTAAATGGAATGCAGTATTAAGATTTATTAAAAAAATGTGGACGGATTATATATTTATTGGTTATTATTTTGCGTTTGATAGTTTTACTAATTTTCATTGTTTTTCCCCAGATAATACACGTTGATCGATAACACCCCAACTGACGTTATATAACGAATAGGGAGGGTATTAACATCGTTTACTATCGTGCCGTCGTGGCACGCCGTTCGTCCATAATGCATGCAATTCCATTGGAAGATGGCACAGATTTAAGATATTCAATAATTTTGTCCAAGCTCGTTGTGTCTGAATTTAATGTCCAATATATAGCATTAACACCGTTTACTTACCGTCTGATATAGTACCGTCATAGCATGCAGCTAATCCATAATACCTGTACCTAATTCCATTGCAAAAATTGCAAACGTATTTAAACTATTCAATATTTTTGTCACAAATCATTATGTCTGAATTCAGTGAGAAAAATTAACAGAAAATTAGGTTATGAATGACGAAGCAAGTGTACGTTCATTTCGTTCCAGGGTCTATGAACGGTGTCTATACAAATTGTAAACTTGATTTTCCGTAACGGTAAAATATTCTTTTTTATATACAAAAATAGGAAAGTAATGACAAGTTTATTAACAAACACCATTCACATAAACTCCGAGAGCTAAATCATAACACGCGCGTCTGTAATGGTCACGCGCCACTGATATAAAGGTCCCCCCCCCCCCCCAGCTGTACGCATGTACAATTTCCAGCTAACAAAGCCGACACTGTTTACTAGTCAAATGATTTCCTCTAATAACGCCGCCAAGCCCAGAAAACATATTGGCGGCTTTCGCTTTTTGATGTTTGTTAAATTGTGAGAATCTTGTATCAACCACTACATTGTCGGCTGCATTGTTGTTTATGCAGTTCAAGAACACGTGTCTTTACTCTTGGATTAATAATAAGTTTATTTCCGATGTTTTATTTAGGCATAATAATTCAAGGACCTGGTGAAATTAATACATTTCAGAAGCCGCGTTTTACACACTATTTCTCGTACTTTATCGTATTATATATTATATTATATTAGAATTCATCCACGATCTCTTCCCCAAAATCATAATAAATGTTTTTTGCGCAAAGTGCATTGAACGACTTACATTTGTATTGCTTTTCCGTAATGGTAAAATATTTATGAAGAGAAAGACGGGGGGATACTAAAAACCATTTCATAAGCAAACCCAATACACATGAAAAACCCTAGAACTAACTGCAGTAGGTCTACAATGGTCACAAGTCAATTTTATAATTGTTTTTAAAGTTGAACGCATGTCAATTTCATACCCTCTAAATTTCCAGCTAGTGAAGCAAACATTATTTACTGGTCAACTGATTGCGTCTAATAACACCGAAAAGCCCAGAAAAACGTGTTGGCGGCTTTCGTTTTTTGATGTTTATTAACTGAGAAGCTTTTATCAACCACCGCATTGTCTGTTGCTTGGTTGAATGTGTAGCTAAAGAAGAAACATACGTCGGCTATTGTTAGAGCAACGATTGTATACAGAATTATTCGAAGAAAACCACAAAGACCACATCATGTTTATTTTGGCATAACACTTAAAAAAAAAAAAAAAAAAATCATGTGCGAATAAATATACGAAATTTCGGGAGCCACGCCGCGACCGCGTTATATCCGAATTCGCGTTATGGCGGGGCGCGTTATAGCGGGGTTCCACTGTATATATATATATATATATATATATATATATATATATATATATATATATATATATATATATGCAAAAAACTGACAAACAACAGTGCAAAACTAGTGCCCATACTGTCTTGGAGCTAGTAAGACGAGACAATTTTAAGGTGTTTCTTGTTTACAAGTGTTTTTCCACATCAAATTTACCGCAATAACCAATATCAAAATTGTTTCCACACAGCCTGCAATGGGCGTGAAGCTTCTCTAGAATGAAATGCTGTATGTCATTGATGCATTCATCTTTGAATATTTGGCAGAATTGGTTTTAGTCTTTTTTTAATCCATCTGTGAAATTATTTGAAAAGTACCTTTTGCTCTTAACACACACACACACACACACATCGACTACTGGTAATATCTACTTTTTGCACCAAATACATGTATTATAATTCTTTCCACACAGTCTGCAATGGGTGTGATGCTGCCCTAAACGGATTGCTGTATTATGTCATTTGTATCCTCAACTTTGGAGGAATCCGTTTTTTTTTTCTTTTTCTAATATATTTGTGAAATTTTTTGAAATTTTTGAAAAACATCTTTACTCTAACACACACTGCCTACAAAAAATTTGACTTGACTTTTAGCGCCAATACCTACAGACTGGTTCTGTACCAATTATGAATTAGAACAAAGAATCTGAAAGCCAAGATTAAAATTAGAAACCAGTCTGTTTTCTCCTGTCTAAGCCATACAGTTGCTATAAATTAAATACAGTGTATAATGATAGTGTGAGGAATATACATGCAGGTCAACTGTACTCTTGCACACAAAAAAACAATAGAATTGACCTATAATGCACTACAGACTGGTTTTCTAGCAAACATGAATGATAACAATGAATCAGAGGTCAATGGTTTGAAAACCAGCATATTTCTTGGAAACAGGACAGCAACTATAAATAGAACACAATAATACTGTTAGGAAAGTGCAAGCACCACTAAGGAAAAGCGAACTCTTATGTCATTGTTACAAAGAAGACTTCTTTTTTTTTTAGAATACGATATGTGGGATTAATTGGGTTCATAAAAATGAGAAAACAAATTATTGATTTTTTTGGGATAGGGATGTATCAAAAAAAGAGTAATCCATATATTTGTATATGTATGGTGTAATTTAGTGAAAAACAGCATAATTAATGAGTACAATGTAAGTCAAAAGTGTAATGGTTGGCATTATGCTGACATGTGGCCATACCGGACATCAGAATGGCACCATTTTATAAGAAGCCATTTTATAAGAAGTCTTTTCATGAAAAATCCAAGTTTATCTGATCTTCAATTCAGCAGTCACAAGATTTTCATGATTTAATTGTGTTGACAATTATGTTTAGCATTATTTTCATTTAAAAGTAGCACGATTGTCATGTAGGACCAACCAGATATCACAAGACTTCTGGTGAAAACCCCATCTCAATAAGACAATCAAATCTATTCTGGAGCAGTAATAATAATACTCTCAAGATGGCTAGCATGGTGGCCATATTGAATGTCAAATCAACAGTTTTCATTTAGAACACCACATTAAGTCCCCCCAGCAAATGACCCCATAATGATACATGTATGATGATACATTCAGACTATAACAAGATTGTCAAGATGGAGACTATGGCAGAACAATTTTCAGTTATGATAAGATGTAGACTGGCAGAACAATTTTCAGTTATGATAAGACCTTGGGATAAAAAAGTGTGTAAAGTTTCATGGAAATTCTCAAAGCAGCTGAGGAGGAGCACAATAACAAATTTGAGCTATAAGACTGACTGAAGTTGATGGACAGCATGCATCACAAAGCTTTTCTAGTCTATAACCAGTGTTGCTAAAAATGTTTGATGATAGATACAATTGATCAAAAATTAAAAGTTGCAATTTACGTTGTACATTGGTCCCACTCTTAAATGGTCTCCCTGACCAGTAGCCAACTGCTTCTTACAGCCAGAATCCCTTGGCACAGACAAGTTTGTGTTCAAAAGTACCCCTCAAGAAAGGCCACCCCTCTAACACAACCAGCATCTTAGTGCAAATATGCATAATTTACCACTCACAAGCAGACACATTTTATTTTACTATGTATCCAGAACCAGTACAATGGAACCCCGCTATAACGTGCCCCGTGATAATACGAATTCAGATGTAACATGGTTGTGGTGTGGCTCAAAAAATGTATATTTGGGGAAAAGATCAATTATGGGGAAGAGATTTTATATGAATTTGAATATAATATGATCGTGGTGTGGTTCCTGAAATTTTAAATATATGTATTTTTCTTGCACTCAGAATTTTTGTAAAGACAAGTACGAGAAATATTGTGTAAAACGCTTATTATCATTGTGGGGAAGAGTTCACGTATGAATTTTAATTTAATACAATCATGGGCATAGCTTCTGAAATTTAACAAGTATACAGGCTTTTTAAAGTGCTATGCCAAAAAAAGCATTATCATCTTTGTGATAGTCTTCACTTAATTCTGTATACAATCACTGCTCAAACAATAGCCGACATGTGTTTCTTCTTTAACTGCATACACAACCAAGCAGCAGACAAAGCAGTGGTTGATAAAAGATTCTCAAAATTTATTAAATATCAAAAAACGAAAGCTGCCAACATGTTATCTGGACTTGCAGGTGTTATTAGATGTAATCATTTGACCAGTAAATAATGTCCACTTTATTAGCTGGACTAGACAGATATTTTAAGAAATGATGAAATTTAAAATTATGGAGTCATGCAACCAGATTGACTTTGCACTTTGCGCAACGATTAGAATAGTAGTTTTACACGTTTCTTTCGATATTCACAAAATCTGAAGTAAAAGTTATCTGCAGGCTAAAAGCATGTGTTGATTGTTAATTATTCTTGCCGTAGTTGTTCAAACGAATAGGTATTTGTGTGTTAATTATTGGAAATTTACAAATGATAAAGGTAAACGGAAACACTTAAGAAAATATTTATAGACATCATTCATAGACCCTGGAACATGAAACATACATATGCTTCGTCTTTCTTAACTTCATTTTCTGTTAATATTCCCCATTGAAATCAGACACATAATGATCACTGAAAAAATATTCAATAGTTTAAATACATTTGCAATTTTTGCAATGGAATTGCAGGTATTATGGATTAGTTGCATGCCATAACAGTACTATATCAGACGGTAAGTAAACGGTGTTAACACTCTGTTCATGTTATATAATGGACATTGAATTCAGACACAATGATCTTGGACAAAATTATTGAATATTTTAAATCTCTGTGCAATTTTTCAATTTAATTACATGCATTATGGATGAATTATGGATGAACTGCATGACACACCAGCACGATAGTAAACAATGTTGATACACTATTCATGATATAATGTCGGTCAGGGTATTATCAATCAAAGCATATTTTCAAGAAAGAAAAAAAACCAATAAAAATTAGGAAAATTATTTAACGCAAAGTAATAACCTATAGAATATATTATTCATCTATTATTTTGAATAAGTCTTATTACTGCATTCTATTTAATATTCGTCTGACAATACCCAGATTTTATTTTACATTAGACATAAATACACGTATATATGCCAATGCGGTGTTTTCTGAGAAAGTAGAATACTGTAAAATTAATGTGACCCCACTATTAACGCAATCCAATTTTTGGGACCCCAATTATTGCGTTATAGTGGAGGTTTCACTGTAGTTAATTCGTAAGGTGTGTTAAGTAATCCTATTTCTGTTTCACGATGTCAAGTTTTCATTACTAAAAGAAGTGTTGACTAAAGTATATGTACCACTTAGGTAAATGTTATATCCTTTATGCCTCATGAGAAGCCATTTTTATTCCATAAAGCCAAGACTCAAATTTTAAGTTATACAAAAAGGTAAATACATTTATTCTGATTAGCCTTTCTGTTGTGTTATCTTGAGATGTCCGGCTTAGTTGCTAAGATTACAATTATTGTAATATAAACAACAACTGAGAAGTGGCAGCGTTGATGTACTCAAGTCAGCGGGAAAATGGTTTGATAGCTTTTATGGCTTAGTTCTATGTTGAACTTGTTCACTTTGATAATTAGTGCCTATTTTTTTTTTTTTTTTTTTTTTTTTTTTTTTTTTTACTACTGACAATAATTGACAAGATTACAAATCTTAACTGAAAGGTACTACTGTTCAGGTCTGATCTGTGTGATGTTAATATGGCATTGAAGCCGTTTGGGCTTCTCTCACTTAGTGTAAAGAAATGTAAAAACAGTATGCACCAGACTGTGACCAATGAATCATGCAACAAGATCACTCTCCTTAAAAATATATGGCTTTTGTTTAAATACAGAAAAATTGTTTTATCAGTCTTGTAGGAACATAGGAATGAGTTATTGCAAAAAGATCAACATGTCATTGAAGAAAAAAAAAATTCTCAGCTTAGAAGATAAAGTGATTAATTAAAATTAAAAGTATAATAAATAGGATTAAAAGGATAAGTAGCACACCACAAACACCATGGGAAGCACTATACATTTTTTGGATAGGATTCGGAATGAGACACAGACAAGACATCTACACGAACAACAAATTAGTTAAGAAAGTAGACGCACCACATTTATAAGGTGGATTTATAAGGGGATTAAAGAAATTTTATATAGGTTTAGGGATAATCAAAAAATACGGGAACTAGATAAAGAAGACATTTATGACTATTTTAGAAATAGAATCAAACAAAACTAAAAGTAAAATAGAGACAGAATTTCCTTATATCAACTGGGACAGAGTTTGGAGGCATTGGTCCGACATCAACTCTCTAAAGGTACAAAGTATCTTATACACGTACCTCCACAACGCCTGGCTTACAGGTGAAGTGGCCCTTAGACGACGACTGATACGGACCCCCGTTAGCTGCCCTCTATGCAGAAATGCCCCTTATACAAAGTACCACACAATAACGCAATGTGATGAAACAAAGGAGGAAAGGATCAAACTGATAACCGAAATAATGAAGGTAGACAAATATGACAGACGACAATTACTCTTCCTTGACGGAAACTTTAACAGACAATTGATAAGACAAATAAAGGACTTTATAACGAGGACACTTATAAAGTGTGGACCACTGATGAAGGTTAGGGAATAGTTTTCTTTGAAAACTAAAATATATTGAACATTTTAAATGTTCTAAAATTCTAAATTTAAAAAAAAAAAATTTAAAAAAAAAACAAACAAAAATACAACAAAAAATACCAAAAAAAAATACCCCCCCCCAAAAATGTTTTTTTTATATTTACTGTTATCTATATATACTATGTAAGGGGAAAGTACACATGAGGACGCCATGGGGCTAGATCACATGGCGCTACGTGAAGTGAGCAGGCCTGTGGCAGAGTTTGGAAAAAATCACCCATAAATAAAATTTTATAATTATTATACTAATGCACCACCATTTTTCTGGATACTATATCCATACTTTATCTGCCATGTCTATCTCCCGTAACAGACATGGCTCCCATTAAAGGGAACTTAAATAATTTTGAACTTTTTGTATTCTTAATGAAAATAAATAATTATAGGCCGACCCAAATTGAGACAGGAACTGTACAACCAAATAAATTCGTACCGATTCTGTCTCAAGGCAGACGGACCTAAAAATATAAATATTATTAGATAAATTGAAGCATATTAAAAAATTTTAAATAACACACTTCAATTTATACAAAATTCAAAATTAAATTAAATTATAATAAACTAAATAAAGAGAATGTCTTCCATTTAGAGAAGACAAAAAGTAAGACAACTGGTGATACAAATTTGAATGAAATGGCAATCCTTTACAAATTTTACACAAATACAAGGTATATACCTATATAGCAACAGACAAATAGCAAACACAAGGATAACAGGAGACCACTAGCCATGGTCAAAACAAACATAAAAGTAGACTACTAGTTGTGGGTAGATCAATTCCCACCTAGTAAGGATCTACAGAAATAACACTAGGGATACTAAAATACCCCGAATCAAATATATAACCCCGATGGGGAAAAATTAAATGGGGAGTTAAATGAAAATAAAAAAACAAACAAACAACATACCTGGGGGTACACAAACACACATAAAAACTTTTTACTTTTTTTTTATTGGGGGGGGGGGAGAATCTGTCTGGTGCTCCCCCCCCCAAAAAAAAAAGAAGATAAAGTGAAAGTAATTTGACTGAACAAAAAGGGAGAAGAGTTTGAGGATACTTGCAGAAAAATTTGATGTCAGAAAGACTAAATTAACAATATCATGAAAGACAAGGAAACAATTCTGAGGAAATGGGAATGTGGAATGGACAGAGAAAGAAAGTGTTAGAGCCTGGAGATGCTTGTATCCTAATATGAATTACAAAGTTTGAATGGTTTTGCTCTGCGTGTGCTAAGAACATTCCACTCACCAGTCGAATGATCCATCAAAAAGAATTTTGTCAGTTGAAACAGGACATGATGACATTACAGCAAGAAATGGATGGTTGCACAGATGTCAAGTCCGACACAATATTATATGTTCTGTCCTTAGTGGAGAAACAGCTGATGTTAATAATGAATTTGTCAAAGATTGGAAAAAAAGACAATGTTGAACCTATGGAAATAATTACGAAAACATGAGATAATCTTAAAGAAAACAAAAGAAAAACCGTGGAAAGCATGAACAAATGACACTGGATAAATTTTTCAAGCCTAAGAACTCTTAGGAACAATTGAACTGTACTGAAGCGTTTACTGGTGACAGATGATGTGATCTGTAACATTATTATTACAGTTAGTTTTATAATTATACTGATGGTTATTCATAAGCAACTTTTGAAAATGATGAAAGTTTTTTTTTTCTCACATGGATGTGATTTATAAATGAAAACATAAAATGTTTTAGAAATAAATGTAGTTTTGACTTTCTTCATATGTATTTACAATTCGCATTAGTGATTCCCCTCTAGAAAGGACACCCTCATTATAAGGCCACTTTCCTGCTGAAATAGGAGTGACCTAATATAAGCGGGACATCGTATATCATTGCAAATATAGAAAGAAAAAGCTAGAAAAGAGCATCATATGATCATATATCATCTGTAGTAATTACATCATATGATCATATATCATCTGTAGTAATTACATTACCTTTTGGGTATGCTCCTGGATCCATAAAAGTTGCCAGTCCAAAGTTAGCAATGACAAATATTGTGAGCAAACCTTCACAAATGGGAATACTTATGGAGTACTTAATTGTCAGGTGTGGACACCTGCAGAAAAAGATAAAAATCAGTATTTAATACAGGAATGAAACTGTTGAGAACAATTGTATGCACATTGTAATTAGATAATAAAAGACAAACACACTGTATATATTCACTTGTAAACTCCTGTGCAAAATTGCATACAACCTGACCCCAGTTTGTGCATGAACTGAAAGAAGTACATCCCTTGGTTTGGAATCATGGGCAACATGGCATTAAATTTAAATGAAATCTGTGAAACACAATAATGAAGTTACAGAAATAATGCTTCAAAAATGACTGCAACAATGTAAAAACTTAAGACTTCTTTGATGCAAGTTACCTTACACCTTGTTTTACACAATAATGTAATTGTGCTAATATTATGGAGTAAAAGGCAATTACATATCAGAATTCCCTCTTAACCCAAGCCAGTTTCAGAGTTTTTGCACTTAACTGGCATGTATTGCTATCAGAAAACAAAAGACAAATCTGATAATTATAAACAAAGGAGATGCTAAAACAACCAGCTTTCCAATGAGTGAAAATCATGATTTTGTTTTTGCCAAAACACACGACTAAAATATACCAGAAGATTCATAATAATCTTAGCCAATTTATATTCAGGAAATTTAGCCCTTAATATTACCATTCTCATGAATATTTAATAGTTGTGTGAATTTATGGTTATATGCCTTGCACAATTACACGCATGCACCTCTTCATAATGATTACATCAATTTGGGGATTGCTTAGATAAATAAAAAGAGTAACTTGTTAGCATCTGGATCAATGTAAATGAAAGAGCTATTAACAACTAGCTAAAAGAATGAGATTTGGTAGAAACAATGAATAAAGAAAAATCTGCATGTAACATGCACTATTTGTACTTTGTAGTGCATATTATATTAGTACAGCCTGATCTTGCAGGTAAATTAAAATTGGCCAGTGAATTGTAAAGTCTTTATTTACATTTATTTAATTTCATGTTGAAGAAATCAGAAATATGCAAATGCAAAATAATATATAAAAAAATAATCATAATATTTTACAACAGGTTAGTGTTGGGACACTAAATGTTTTAAAAATTTGTTTTACATGCATACAAGTCTTAGGACATGGGGGAAAAAAATGTTCATGTCCAAAAGATTTACAGCCATTATGGTAGGCAACAAAAAACTTTCAAATATTCAAGTTTACACCTTGGCTTGCAGATAAGACGACCCCCTTCCACCCACCCCCAACCTTCTTTCAAGATTTTATTTTTTCCTAACAAAAATTCTGAAAGAAAGACAGATGGAAGACACAAACTTGTATACGTTAGTAATATTTCTTTTTGTGCATTTCAATTTTTGTGGTTTTGTAAAATAAAAACATTTCCATGAGTAGTCAAATGTTTAGCTTTGCCAATCAGCATTTGCATATTTGTAGGTATTTTAATTTCAACAAGTTTAGGATTTTTTGCCTGACAAGCAATTGCGTATACCATCAGACTTGATTGACACAATTTTGATTCAGCAGTTTTGTCAGAAAAGCAGCCAAGACTTAGCTTAAACACTGCTGTAATTAGTGTACACGTATAGGCATTGTTTTTTTAAATAGTAATTCTGCTTGAACCAACGGTTCCTGTAGTTAACAGAATGCTGTTCATTATGACTGCACATCTATGGATACAAAGATTAAAACTGTTAACAATAAATAGTTCAGAAGAATTGATCTGAATAAATATTAACAATACTTTCTTTTATTTCATTAATACCAGTGTCTGAAAAACTTATATTTGTTCTCATTTCTTTCTATCCTTGTGTTACAGTGTATCAATTTCAAGAAGTGAGCAGAAATTACAACTACCAGAACCACTATATATACATGTGTATTAACAGAATGTTTTAAAATTCTTCTTATTAACAGGTTAGCATTTAATGCTAATGTTATATTACCAGATTACAGAAATGATGATTTAGCAAATAGCTTTATGGTCTATAGGAATGAGATATTAATGAAAATGAAGGATGGGATGGCTTCTCCATTATATGTGGCTAATTTTTGGCCGTCTCTTTATTAATATGGTTCAGAGCATCAACTAAACCCATCAAAGTTGGTAACTATGAAAATCAATGATACACCACAATACAAAAAATGACCACCCCTTAACAACAACAACAAAAAATGAATGATGGAAAATGCACATGTCCTCACAAGGAAATGATGGAACAAAAATGTAGACAACTGCTACTGCTTACAAATGGTGAATCTATGAGTCCATTTTATGTTGTGGTGTCTGTTTTAATGGAGATAACTCAGGTTAATTTTGTGGAATTCTTTCCCTTGGGTATGGAATTTTATGGATATTTTATTCTTACTGGCACATGTTAAGTACAGAAGGTGTCTTAATAATTTAGCTACTTGTAGCTGATTATAGATTTTGATCTGCAGACAATGCAGTGTAATGCAATGACATGTATTGCTTTTAAGACTACACCATGTGTTACAATTGCTTTTCTTGACACTTGTCAAATTTGCTGATTGCTGATTTTAAATGGATGCTAAATGTGTAAAAGAATAAATCATTACATAAAAAAGATACAATTTTTTTCATAATTTATTATTTGATGTATCTATCTTTCTGCATATATCTCTCCCCATGTATAAATATGCTTTAGTCCATTAAGGTATTGGTAAGATTTCATTAATGAAATAGTTTTCAAATAAAAATTCTGTCTAGATTATTGCTTTAGTGCTCTCAGCTCCTTCATACCTTCCACCTGTAGTTAGTGTCATTAACCATACTGAAGTAAAAGTACACTTGCATTGTATCAGATGCCTGTATCTATATTCCAAAATCTGGAATCCTTTCTGTTCAGAGCAAGTTCAAATTCTGCCTGGATAAGCTAAAGTTTGCAAAATACTTGCTAGCAAGCAAGGACAAGAAATTGGTCGTGTTCAATTCATGAAGATTTATGTTGTGCAAGTTGTATACCACATAATTTCACCACATTACATATAGCAGCATCTTTATCTAGCTTTTATATGTACCGCATTATTCTTTTATATAATTATTTGCAGTTTCTTTGATCTGGCGATCTCTGATTTCACACAATATACTGTCAAGTGCCAAACACATTATATCCATTTTGTGGTCAATGTCAGTCTCACATTTTTTCTCACTTTTTTTAATGAAGATATGGAAAATGTGAATACTTACTATTTGAAGCAAGTGTTTGACAAACAGAAATTATTTTCAAGTCCTAACCTAGCAATTGGCATTTTGTGAGCTCCAAAATATAATGAGCTTGCAGTGTCCAAAAAATCAGCTTGTCAAATACATATTGCGAATTAAAGGTGACTTCACTATTTGAAAACACAGTAATTGTTAATAATATAACTAAAAAATTATTTTGACACATGCATTTAGAAATACAAGACTCATGGATAATTACTTGGATTTCTTTAAAAGCATGATTGATCCAACAAAACGTTAGTGCTCATTTTGTTTATCCATCCTTAGCGGAGGTAAGATATAAGAGAGATAGTACAAGATGATTTAGGCAGAAACAATGGTTATTTTGATTTTTTTAATGGTCTTAATTGCTATTATCTTGTTAAAGACATTTTAAGTTCAAGTTTAAAAATTAATAATTGAGATACCCCTTGCTGATATTTGCACAGTTGTAATGCTTCAGATGCTACGGAACATAACAACACCTGTTCTTATCAGGATGAAAATTTGATGACCTTATCCAAAAAGACAAAAACACTTTTTACATGAAACAGTATAAAGAGAAAAATATACCCTGGACTGGATACATTATGAATGAACTTATTTGAACATAATGTAATCTATACTAGTGATATGCATACAATTCAGGAACTATTATTGACTTTGATAACTTTAAAGCAAAATATGATTGCAGTACAAATTTCCATGTCTTTTAATGTATACTTCAACATGTTAAACCCTTATCTAAAAAGTTAGAGAGAACAACACAGGTATGACTGTGTATACCTTTCCATTTAGAAATTTTATTTTATAACAATAATGGATGTAAAGACTTACAAATCACTTTTAAACAAAGAATGTGAAACTATTGAAAATAAATGAAATGAAATAACAATTTCAATCTGAACATGGATATATGGCCTGACATGCATGAAAAAGTTTTTTTTTAAAAAAACAAGAAACTCAAAAGTACATGTATAATGGTTTCAATTTTGTGCTACTCATACAATTTTACTAATGAATTAATTTTAAAATAAAATTATTAATGATAAATGTACTTTTTGTAAAGATGTCCAGGAAACAATATGGTGAAAGACCTAAATTCATGACTTTGCTCAGCAGTAAAAGTGAATAACAAAATGTTCAAGATGGACCATACTGCATGTCAGATCAGCATGATAAAAGTCTACTGGTTTGAACCCAATGTCAATATTACCATCCATTCCTCTGGAGTAGTTAGAAGATTTTCAAGATGTTGGTCATGAAAGCCATACTGGATATAAGATTGGCACCATATTCATTTAGTACCAACTAGATATCGTGAGTGGTCTTTTCCTGAAAATTCCAAGAGATTATGACTCAGGACAAGTAGCTATAACAAGGCTTTCAAGATGTCAGATGTGAAAATGCCTATGGCAATTTGACTATCAAACCAGTTTAATGGGCAATAACAAGAATTTCAAGATGAACACAACACCTGACATTTTCATGTATGACCAGCCAGGCATACCAGTCTTTTGATGAAAATCCAATGTCAATATAACCTTCTATTCACGAGCAGCAGTAACAAAATTTACAAGATGGCTACCAGGGTGGCCATATTAGATAACCAGATTGGCACAATTTTCATTTAAGATCAAGAAGACATCATAAAAGTCTTTATTAAAAAAGCCTATGTTGATATGATCAGTTAGCTGTTCTGGCAGAGTAGCAAAAAAAAAAAGATTTTCAAGATGGCCACTGTTAAGGCCTGACTAGGTAATCTTAGCAGCACCATTTTCATTTTCGATTAACTAATTAATATTTTAACTGCCTCTTGTACACTATTTCATCAGAAAATTACTTTGAAGAAACTGCAAGTAAATCAGTAATGGAGAAATATCTGGAAAGTACTGGTCTATTAGATGTCTGTTTTCACAAACCATTGGGTAAATATATCCATAAAAATATACAATTCATAAAAAACAAAGCTTATGTATTATGTTACTGAAAATTTAGCTTTGTCAGCAATGTATGGGACAATACTCGCAAGAAGAACTTAAGGTCAAGGTTATTTTCTGACTCGATTCCTATTTATGAAAAGATGGAAAAAGAGGAGTGAAGCAAATACTATTGAACCTATGCTTTCAATTAATACATGTATGTAGACAAATAATAAAATAAATTTGCAACCCTATCATGGGAATGCAGTAATGATTCTAATGAAGCTATATTATGTGACTGGTTACAATACAAAAAAAATTCTAAACATAGATGCATTCAGATGTCTCTTGATACAGTATTTTGATCAAAACCACATTTCATTATGATTTTCCATTCACGAGCAAGTGAAAAACAATGATAGCCAAATGACTGCCATGCTATATTGGATGTCATTTTGGCACAATATTTATTTAGGACCAGCTGGAAATAATTAAGTCTTTTAGAAAGATTCTCATGTTAATATGAGTATCTGTTCAGGAGGATTGGCAATATCAAGATGGCCACTGCACACATGTGTGTGATATGAATTTTTAACTACGCTTTAACAATCCAGTGTGACAGTTTAAATTGATGTCCAACACTGGGCATTATGCCACAGACATTTAGCATAATGTCCCACCCAGTCACATTATCCTGATACCAGTCCAAACACTAATCTCGTAATGCTGAATGCTTAGTGAGGCAGCTGTTAGTACCATATTTATTAGTTTTTGGTATGACTCAGACAGGGATCAAACCCACGAACTCTGCATCTAAGGCATACGCTCTAACCACTAGGCCATCAGTGAGGTCAATGGCCACTGAGAGAAAAATGAAAACTAGGCAAAGATGATTTGTAGAAGATGCTCATGTAAAGATTCATTTACATACATTTTACTATGCTGATTTCAACTGAATGGTCTGTACATACAACCAGCAGAAAGTGGCTGCAGGAAACAGATTGGTCAAGTGCATATACTTGACTGTTTCTTGCACCCGGTCAGGTTTAAAAAGGATACTGATACTATTTTATTATGAACAGAAATATGGACAGCTAATTTAACAAAGTGACTCAAGTTCATTTAACATAGTATACAGTTAGAAGTATATTTGATAGAAACAACTGGTAACTGGATTTATTCCAGTGTAGTCACCTTGAATGACTCTTCTAACATTCAAGTATAAAACATTCATGTGCAAGAAGAAAAAAAATTCATCCACTTTCATTTTAGCAGGATTGTGCTTTGACAAATTTGTCTAAAGTATGGATGCAAGTCAGATTTAAGTTGTTGTTATTTTACGGTTCAATGCCATTTTGCAGTACAAGATAGGCTATACATAAGATTCAAAAATTGATCAAGTTTTAAACGAAAAAGTAAATGTGAGAAAAGAAATGAAGTGAAAAAATACAACACACAAAAATTAAAAATATCACTGCAGCAATCGGAAAATCTCATAACATTGAGGGAGGTCATACCAAAACCTACAAAAAGAGTACTAACAGATGCCTCGATTGACATTCACTATAAAAAGGTTAGTGTTAGGACTGGAAGACTTGGTTTCAGGATAACGTGACTGGGTTGGACATTATGCTACATGTCTGCATCATGATGCCCCAATGCTAGACATCACTATAAACTGCCACACTGCAGACAAATTCTAATCACATAATCACAAACTAACAATAATTACAGGGAGGAAAACACAACAAAACTACTGTGAATGGTACATATGCTCATCCGAGGTCAAATAGTCTTTGTAGATAACTTTAAATTTTGCACCATTTTTCTTCTGTCATAATTACTTTGATGATTGTATTTTTGACCCCGAAATCACTTGGCTTTTTGATTACCCCAAGTGCATGCTATGCATAAAGTCTCAGATGTGCTTGTAATGCAGAACTAATGTAATTGTGCTGAAAACATTTTTTCTTCTTTCAGTCCATAATCTTGACCTTTGACATCAAAATCAAGTGGCTTCTTCATTACTCATGTACAAGCCAGCCCAAAAATTAAGTTGTGGTCTGTTATGTAGAAGTCATGTTTTTGGTCTTTGACGTTTTGTTTCCATTGTTAATATGATCTCTAACTAGTCTGAGGCAATGATTTCCATTACTGCAGTCAGAATGACCAGAAGTCTCACAAGGATTTTCAAAATAGGAGTCCAGGACTTTCATTTTGGTAAAATCAGGAGTCCCACCAGCAAAAGTTGCAGTCCCATCCCAGACAATGATGAACTTTGCAGATTAGAAGAACTGTTGGTTGCCATTGAGTTTAATTTCCACATTCTTTATAACACTGACATGTACAGCCATGTCATCCTATTTGGCACATCTGGAAATTTGCACAACAATACGTCATTTCTGTAAACACTGGATCATGTGTTGTTTTGGTTGAAAATTCAATTTTTGGCTGAAATGTCAGAAAGACTTTAAAGTAATGTATTTAATTTCCATAGCCTGATGCATAAACATTACATCTTTTCAAAGCTTTTGGCAGAATAGGCCACCATTTCTCAAGTCGTGGAAACACAGAGGTGCTATCCCATTTGTCCAAACTTAGTATTATTACGAATATAATATTCTGGTGACAAATGCTGCATTTCAATTGGTTAGCGTTGCTGAATTTTATTTTCATGAATTGAATTCGGTATGGGAAATGAGCCAATATTGGTGACCTCGTATGCACAGAATAATAGCCTGATAGTGGTATAACTCTTGCTAGTCCTTAAAGTCCAAACACAAAGCCAGGTATCACACACTTTCTTACACTTGGCTACTATTCTATCCAAACTGTCAGTTCTAGAAACTTCAGCACTTTTCTGAATCTCATTAAAACCTTTGTCAGTTTACCAGTGAAGCCCCAAATACTTATCCAAATGTGCAAAAAATGTTTTGTCCAAATCTTAATTTAAAGGTCACACACATTATTTATTTGGCTACAATCAGAAAAGAAAACACTAATGTATTCTGAATCTTTGCTGATAACCACATGTACATGTCGTGATCTTTCTGTCTCTGAATTTAGTCATCGTAAATTTCAGCACATTATCTCACCCAAACTGTTAGGTGGTGTCTTTGAACAAGCCACCCAGCTATTGCAACATGTTCTTTTCATGTATTCTTATAAATACAGCAGGCACATTTAAGGGTATTTTAGCCACTGAATTATGTCACTGTAAATATCAGCACATCTAAAATGATAAAGTAATCAACATATTCTCATTCAGTAGGTTGTTGAATAAGGTCTGGCAAATCTTTGATTTTGCTGCCCAGCTATTTGCAGGTGTACAGGACTCCTGCATGTGTGATTTTCTGCGTCCAAGATCAAATATTTGCATCCAAATACACGTAATTAAGCATTTCCGAGACCTCTGGAATGATTAAGTTTTAACTTTTAGTGCCCAAGGCTATGGGTTTCTTCTTTATCAAGTGCAAGTAAACTAAAAAAAAACTGGTAACTGTATATTAACGAGATATTATCATTCTTCGTTCTCAATGACATTGACATTTTGACCATGAATGCAATAGAATAACATATCAAGTGCAGGCTATCTAAAAAAGTTTAGCAATATTAGATTGATATGAATTAAAGTTCTTATACAGAAATTGTTTTTCTACTTTCACTCAAAGCAACCTTGACCTTTGGGATTTTTAGCATGTAACCAATAAGGATTGTCTTTACCCGAAATGCAAGACATCCACAAAGTGCTGATTGCAGACAACACAAGTTACTGTGCAGAAGAGATTGGAAGTTGACGAATGGGTAATATAACAATATTATGACAGGAATATAAACATGAGGTGAATAAATATATTTTTAAAAACCTGTGTGTGTTTGTGGTGAAAGTGCTCATAAGAAGGAAATAGCTCTTATGTTGTCCATGTATGTATGGCAGAGAGTCACAAGAATACAAAAGAATGAATAAGAGCAATTATAGAATGCTGAACAAGACAGAGAAGAGGTGACAATTTCTGGGGAAAATAATTCCCAGGGTCCTTGCAAATACTTTTTATTAAAAAAAAAACTGCAATGGTACATAAAAGAGATTGTTTTAAATTAAATATGGATCACATTTGATTGAAATGCTCCAATTGTTTAAATTAAAGTTCAGTTTGGGTAGCAGAAATTTCTACCAGCACAGAGATGAATTTAGTTGAAAACTTGCCGTATACACAACCTCTCAACTTATGCAAAGTGTCGTCGCGGAGAGATAGTTAAGACATTGGTCGGTGTTGAAGTAGAGATTGTGTGCTCTTGGGGAAAGTGATATTCCTAGTTACAGAATTAACGGCAAAGCGTGACAAATTGATGACATGATAGAACACCTGAAACGGAAACATACATCAAATAATGCTCCATTAAAAAAAAAAAAAATTCAGTAGGCCGGCAGATTAACAAGCCTTTGACGTTAAAATTCACATCACTTACACAAACACATAAAATGCGGCCGTTGTGCCTAGTAAAAGTGTCCAGGCACATGTGGCAGGAATAATACGCGTTGAACATTCACATCGACCCATGATAAGTTTGTTTGGGGGTCAAATTGAGAGGGAAAGAAACAATATGATCAAAGGTTCTTCCGATTCATAGGCATTCTGCTGCCATTACCGACCTTGGAACAACAATAATTACATTTGTAAGTGCGCGTCAAATAGTTCTTCGACAACCATCTTTATGTGAAAGGATAAGATATGCATTATTGAATTCAGTATTTTCTTTAAAAAAAAGTATTTAACGTGATTTTATCATTCTGATAGAATATCAATAGCCTTAATTCGCTATTTATGATTTACTTGCATAGCGGATGAATATATTATAAATAAACCCTCTTACAGTCTGGTTTACTTAACTAGTCTCCGCGACGCCTAAAAAGAAGCGAAAAGAGACGAAAAGAGAAGTCTGTAAGTCCAGACTACGTACATCTCAAAGTGTATTCAGGTGACAAACAAAAATGCTTTATAACTTATTTATGGGCGCAAAGAGATTGCAAGAAACAAACAAGAAAGAGGCGATCAGAGATCTGAATTAAGTGAAGACAAGCTTTAAAGACTATAAAGAGAACGAGAGATCAAACGAATAAAATAGGAGACAATAAATACATGAGAAGGCATCCATACACCATATAAATTAGAGGCATAATAACGAACACGCGCCAACAAGAGCTTTATAGAAATTGTAAGAGGGTGAAAGAAAATCAAATGAGACTAAAAGAGAGACAAAAATACGATTGGTACTTTTAGATAAGCACCAAAGAGAGAACGCAATAGCAATGACACATACCAAAATTGCAACTGAGTTTAATATGCATGAAATGTGTGAAAATGAGTGTATTTTTGATGTTGTTGCATAGAAAGATGAGTTGCATGGTTGGTTTTCAATGCGTTTTTTTTTTAATGGTGCATATATTATATTGTATATTACATGATGGCGTTGTTCGGTATTGGACAGAAAAGTCTTCATAGCACATAAGAGAATGTCTTATAAACAAGGGTATAATTAAGTATAAGTAATGGGGGAAATTGTAATTAAAGATGGGAAAAGGTAATTGTTAATTATGTTTCCTTGTAAGTGTGTATATATTCCACAAGGACCAGAATAATAAAATACAAAGAATTCATCGAATGTACATTAACATTAATAATAATTGGAGGCAAGGATTCAAAAAAAGTATATTTATTAAGCACACCAAATATCGCCTGGAGATTAGGACATGTTGGTTATAACGTCAGATTTCACATTTATAAAATATTTCAAAACGAGATAGATAAAGTTTTTAAATCAAGGTTCATCAAGAAAATGTGATAGATCCAGGTGTTCACACATTTCTTTCATTTTTCAATGTCTTCATTTCATTAGTATTACTACCTAAACATATAGGATGTTCAATGATATTGACTGTACACAGTCTAATGTTATTTATTTTGATAATTTGCACACAAAAAATATATGATACAAATAGTGCCGGCACTGATTGATTGGAATTGGGAGGACTGTTCGTCGCATAGATTGGTGCATGTTCTAACGCCGTTCTCGACAATAGTTCGCACGTCCAGAACATTACACCCAGAACGCGTTATGGTGTTCAGAACATTACACCCAGAACGCGGTATGGTGTTCAGAACATTACACCCAGAATGCGTTATGGTGTTCAGAACATACACCTTTTTGTATGTGTAAACTTGGACCATATTAGAATATGTTCTACTATTTTGAGGACAGGGATCGCGTACACAACGTTCTCATTATTCGATTGACACAGGAAAGTGATCATCTTGTTCAAGAATTGGTCTCTCAAATGAACACTCTCTTGCACGCACTAAAATATTAACATGTTAAGAAGGTGGATGACCAGCTGAAACATCGGACTTGTATAAATGTATAAAACCGGGTAAAAATCCACTCAGTGGACAAATTTGTCAGCACGTATGTAAACGCATGCACTAACATAGACGTGAAATAACTTTATCGATCCAGCATTTTAATCTCTTCGTCCCCAAACACTTTATTGACGGCTTTCACAATTTACAAGATTTTTCATTTCACCAGTTCGGAAACGGAACCTCTGCTCTATAGGTTTTTTTAGTTTTGGTTATATTACCTTATTTGCCACTCGGGTGTCTATTTGTGTTTGCATTTATTCTTTGGATACTATCGAGCCAATGTGTTTATAATTTAGTAATTAAGCAGCAGAGAGAGTGAACAGACCAACTTTTTCCAGGCGTCAATTTAGTAAACTAAGGCTTCCTTGAAAATACTTTTTCAGGCGTCAATTTAGTAAACTGAGGTTTCCTTGAAAATACTTAATTAATTTTTAATAATAATTTGAGCAAAGAATAAAAAAAAAAGACGCCATTTAGTTGACGTTCACATTCTCTGCTGCTAATGCGCTAACTAAATATTTGATCAAGTCCGACACGATATCTTGTCCGAGGGTCTGATAAATTTATCGTCACAAATCCATGTGGACTTGCCTTGGCAAGACTAAAGAAATTTTTAAATTGATTATGATCCATATCGCCACCGCACCAAGTTTGCCAAATATTTCTAAGAGTATGAGTATCAACTCCGTTAAATACACACAGCATATTGCAGTTATCTCGGATCACTTTTGGTATTTGAGTGTAACGTTGAGTGATATATATCACGTCGGTGTTTTTGTGACGCCCTCGGGAAAATATTCTAGCAGGATTTTTTTGATTATCTAACATGATATCATCATATACAACTAAATTGTTAATACTTCCGTCAATGGAGTCAATGCTAGGTGCCTCTTCGATATCGGTTATAAACTCAATAATATCATCGCCGTTAATTTCTTGCGCGGCTTCGTTAAAATCTTTTAACACTTCATAACATCGCTGATCATCTACACTCGGAGCAATCATATACAACTTATCCCACTTCATCCATCTCGTTATTAAATTAAGTAGCAATTGTGTTTTACCACTTCCAGATGGTCCGATGATAATCGCGCGAATAGAATCTGGTAACATTGCATGATGTTTAATAGGTTTTCGTTGTCGAGTAGCTGAATAATCAATTACATTCATAACTGTTATATATAAATTATGGATCTATATTGTGTGAAGTGTAGGACACGTACTGGCACAAATGACTTGACGACGATTACAACGAAAAATAATCGATCAGCGCTTTCTGGTAAATGCGTACAATGTAGTACGAAAAAATTTAGATTTACTTCTAAAAATTCTTCGAATTTTCTAAAAAAAAACGAGGAGGTGATATTGCAGCCAAATTGACAAAACTCCCAGGAACACCGTGGGCAAAGTATCCAGGAGAAAAGCACCTTCCAGGATATAGCTACTGTGGACCGGGAACACGATTAGATATCAGACTTGATGATCAAAATCAACCCCGACCTGGCGAGTATCCAGTAAACGCTATTGATAAGGCGTGTCATGTTCATGATGTCGCTTATAAAAGCAGTAATCTTCAACATAGACATCTTGCAGATGTAAAATTAATTCATGCGTTAAATGCTATTCCTGATAAATCCTTCAAAGAAAAGTTGGCTTCTTGGTTGGTAAAATCTGCTATGAAGGGTAAATTGATGTTAGGTGCTGGTAATTGAAAATGCTAGCATTTTAATATGGAATCTATTTATTATTCTCCGAGAGGATACTGGAGAGGTTACGCAGCAATTAATAAACTCGCTAGCGCATCAAAGGTGAAAAAAACTACAGCGGCAAACTGGTTATCCAAACAGGCAATATGGCAAATTTATCTACCAGCGCCTAAACAAATTAACTACTCGCATTTTGATGTGACAACGCCTAATGAAGTTCATCAAGCTGATATACTATTTCTGCCGCATGACAACGGTTACAAATATGCGTTAACGTTAGTTGATATTGCAAGTCGATACAAACAAGCAGAACCGTTAAGGACAAAATCATCTACTGAAGTAGCTTCTGCATTTGAGAGGATTTATCGACGAGGTCCTCTGCGCTGGCCAAATCTGTTACAAGTTGATCCTGGCAAGGAATTTCAAGGTGTTGTTACATCTACGATGAAACATCATAATGTCGCCATCAGACGAGGACACACTGCGCTACATCGCGATCAGGCAATTGTTGAACGGTTTAATAAAACCCTTGCTGAGCGGTTATTTGGATATCAATACGCGAAAGAATTCATCCAGGATAAACGATCCCGTGAATGGGTCAAGAGATTACCAGCTGTGATTACCGCAATCAATAATGAGATTACTAGAACAATTAATATGAAACCTGTCAACGCTATTAAGAAGGCGTCTATCAAAATGGAAATCCAAGGAATTTCACAAAAAGAACCAATTCTTGGTAGTAATGTCATTGTAAGGTACTTATATGAACCAGGAGAGCTTGAGGGTGGTAAAAAAAGAGCTACCGATCCTATTTGGAGTGTCACTACGCATAGGATATCCGGTATAACACGATCTACGGGTAGACCTCCAATCTATAGACTGGATTCAACTGCTCCTCAGCGGGGTTTTACACGCGAACAATTACAAGTGATTCCTGAGGATACTCAATTACCACCGCGTGGTCTTAATTAGCACCTCTGCGTCTGTTGCACTCAAGACAAGTCAGCATCACATTATCTCTGACATGACCGAGATTGTTATCTTTTCTATCTACGGTGAATTGGCGAGAATCTTTATCCGACCAATTCCAATTCATTATACAATTACAACTCGCGCAGTGATTATTCTGTTGTTGTTTCAGCTTCTTAATTAATTCAGCATCAATGTCAAATTCTCGTTTATTTTTTTTATCCTGTTGTTTATAGCCAGAGAGTTTTTTTCTGATTATATCGTCACTAATGATTTCATCATTAATGATTTCATCATCGAAAACAATTCTTCGAAGTTGATTTATCCGTCGTACTCTGGATACTGCGAGATAAACTAAATTTGACCACTCAATGCGATTATCTACTATCCAAAGAGTTGTATCGGATATAGTCAATCCCTGTGAAGAATGTATTGTTGCTGCATAACCTAACGTCCATGGGGATTTATCAGAGTTCCCCAATGCATCTTCGACGACGCTGATATCAACCAACACAATATCATTTAATACTAAATTCTGCTTTTGTTGTTGTCCAGGAATGTCAACGTCGATATTCTGCTTTCGTGTATCCTTAGGTCTATAACAGAGTGGTACTGGAAGTGTTGCAAATTTACACTTATGCAATTCAAACAACTTCATCTGAAGTGCGTCTCTGACTATTTTTCTACTCGCGATTATTAAATCATTTGGCTTCCACATTTCCCAAAAATCATTCATGGGAGTTTCAGAGATTATTTCACGCGCTATTTCACATTGGATTTTATCCGGTTGTAATCTAATTAGCGCTTTGAATTCTCGTAATTGTTCATCAAGTGATCTATGGTCTGTATTAATCTCTTCATAATAATCTACAAAACCCTTTAACCATTCATGTGGAGATCCACCAACAAATGGCTGCGGTTGACCGTGATCCCCGCACATGACAACTTTTGTGTTTTTTGTCAATAACCATGATAGAAATATCTGTAATACTGTCAACGATACCGTGCATATTTCATCCCAGATTATTATTTCAGGAATGAATTTATCGCCCATTCGATCAGGAGTCCATGTATCGCCTTTCCATCGAAAGAAGCTGTGATAAGTACAGGCTTTTACTCCACGCGCTATCATCTCTCTGGCGAGTCTATGTGTTGGTGTTAACACAATCATTGTTGACTGACGAAATAATTCTATTGCACGAGTTGTCTTTCCTGACCCTCCACAACCGTTTAAATAAACTGTCTTGTGTCTACAAATCGGATCGGATACAGGTGGTGCAGTAGAAATGCTAGCATTTTCAATTTCATAACAAATATATTTATCATCCATAGCAACGTCTGCGGATTTACAATACTCATGTAGTATTTCTTTTTTAAACCTCCAATTTCCCCACGCTTCTTTAGGATCTGTGAATTTAGCTACATCTGATTTGTATTTCTCATGGATATACATCGAATCAGTAGCTACTCTAACCGCGGTATTAGGAAATCTATTTATCATCGAAAATAGATTAATACAAGAATAGGCTAACATAGAACTTCTCAAATGTGTGTATTGATAACTATATCCATCACAGTAGGTAACAACTGTACCTAGTTTCTTACCATTTGATCGAAGGACATCATCTACCCAAACATTATTAGTTCCGCTCGCAGATTTGTAAGCTTCCTCATCTAATTCCCCTGATAGAAAAGCGTTCTTACGGGTTACAAATTTCCCTTTTTTTATTAAATCGGCTATGATAAAATTGTATTCTTCATCGTCTGTAATTAATCTCGAAGAGTATTTTGCATTGTCAAATCTTCCACCTTGAGTGAATTTACCGATTATTTTTCGTCCGAGATCTTTAGCCTCTCTATTCTTACCCTCGAATAGTTTTTTAGACCAATCTATGATATATTCTTCGCTGCAATCTTCCAATTGTTTTCGTTCTTCATTAATTATTTTTTCTAGATCGGGTTTTGGTAACCAAACATCTTTCTGAGCGTTATAACAAATAATCGCTTCACCAACAATTAACGATGTTAACATACCACTATCGATCATATATCTCAATAGCACTATTGGCATCCACGCTTTTTCATACATATGTCTACCGAGCCAAATATAACTACACGGATGTAACCCTATAGCGAGGTTAAATGATATCACACGAGCGAACCCGGTTAAATCAAAATCAGGCAAACGACCATTAATCGCAACACGAGTCATTTCATGTGTGGGATGTCCAAATCGTTTGAAATACTCAGAGCATTCTCCATACCCGAGAAAACTTCCAGGATAACACGCGGATATATCAATTGAAATCATACCATCACGTGAGTATTTCGTATTCCACAATCCTCCATGACCAAATTCGACGCAACTCGACTTCACGTCCTCCAGAAAATTATTTCGTGTTGGACGCCATGAATTCTTTTCTCGTGCGAAGTGAGCTACTACTGATGTAATTGTAAAACTATCCGTAAGTAGTTTTTCTACAGTAGAAACACTAGTGTTTCCTTCTAAATACTCATTAGCGATTTTTTTCATTCTAGTATCTAATTCTTCAGTTCGATATAATTCACCATTTGGTTTTACAAACTGATCAAATCCTATTTCCGAATGATCATTACTACTGAGTAACCATACTGACACAGGGTCGTCTTTGGTTAACGCGTAAATAGCATCAAATAATTTCCTTTCATTAAAATGATATTCATTTTTTAAACCATCCGTAGAAAATTCTTTAGGGATATATCGAACAGTTCTTTCTCGTGGAAATATATTTACCGCGGGTGTCCACGCGTGTTTGTTATGATCAATAATTTCAATTGGAGCTCCTCGCGATTGATATTTCGGTTCGTATAATACTTCTCCGGTTATCGTTGCTACCGATATTGGAAATTTTAATAATGCTTCTAATTTAGCTATATCGGTAATCCTTGCTCCATGTTGATTCACTGTTAGTTCCCATTCGGTTATTTTTTTTCTTCGTAGATCAGTTAGTTTATTTCCTCGGAGGGAATTTGTAAAGTGTTCTATTACTCGTGTTGCTACACAATTTAATGACGACGACGTTTTCACAGGTGCTAGTTTTGCAATACTTGGCTTATCATTTAGCTGATATATTCCGTAAACAACTGCTGTTACAGGATAAGATTTCTCATAGTATGGTTTGTCAATTCCAGTTAGAATTCCTGGTTTGGAATCTCTACTCACAATAACAAATTTTTTATCCTTAAGGATTGGGTCAAATTTATCTCTGATAATCCATTCACCTTCCTCTTCGATAATGAATTTTATTCTAAAAAAATACCTCTGCAGAAATCCCTTGGATTTCTTGCCAATGTGTGAAAGTATCTCAGCTGCTCTTGTATCGTTCATAGTAGCATCAATTACGGGTACACCAATAATTCGAAATGTCGACCACGCATGAGATGCTCCATCACGCTTAAACTCATTAAAACAGTCGCTGATTTTACTCAGCAGTGGTTTGTCATCTACTAGACTTTTAGGTATATTAGAGATTCTATCGAGATTAAATCTAGCATTTTTCCAAGGCTTAATTTTCGATAATCTCTTGAATTCCTTCATATTATAATTAAAACAAGTATTTAAATAGAAAGTTTTTTATATAATGAATCATTGCAAATGGCTTATGATTGGATCAAAGACTCCATGTAACAAATCATGCAGAAATGAATTCTGTGGGTATCATATGCAGAGTGTTAGAAATGGTTCGGAGGGGCCTTTACCATGCTTGCATTGTGGGGTAGGTGTAAGAGGCAAGTCGCAGTTATGCATTAATTGCGGGGGTAAGCGTTATAGAGAGTTAAAACGTTATTATGACAAGCGAGTATTGAAGAAAAACGCTAGCGTTTCTGACTCTGACAACGTCATAAAAAACGCGGCTGACTATATAAAAAGATTTGCCAATGTTATAATTCAGCCAATTAACGAATTAGACAAATAGATATATTATATATAATGAGCCAAGAATTTCAAAGACATCCTGTTATTAAAAATTACGAAGCTTCTCGTGATGGTGTTGTCAGACATTGTAAAAATAGGAAATCTGTTGGGTGGGATAATGGTATGGGATATTTGATCTTTAGAGTTGGAAGGAAAATATATCTCAATCACCGTTTCGTTTATGAAGTGTATAATGGATCAATCAAGGATGGCCTTGTTATTGATCATATTGATGGTATTAGGACACATAATTCTTTGAATAATTTACGAGCTGTTACACAAAGTGAGAATACTGCATCTGGAAATACTGGTACTTGTAAATCAATTGGGAAGAGACCAGTAAGATCGTTTAATACTGAAAATAACAAGGAAATGGTATTTCAATCAATGTCAGAAGCTGGTAAGTATTTCGATATTACCCCCTCCTCGGTACAAAAAGTAGCAGAGGGGGTTTATAAAACCGCTTTTTCAAAGTGTTTAAAAAACAAAATTCAATTTTCTTATGTAGGGAGATAACTCCGTTAGGTATAACGCGTGTGAAATCCGTAGGATTTCCACTAATGACAGAGTTACGGATCTTAAACATGGAAACGCTAGCGTTTCTAACATTGATTTTGATTGGTTGTTATAATTAAATAAATCTGAACAAAACACAATCAATTTTGTCTTTTTTCAAGTATTAACAGAACTGTTTCATATACACGTCGTATTTAAACATTTTTTTTAGTGTCTGTTTCAAGTATTATATGTGTTTTCAACGTTGTCAGTGATCGCTAATAAACAAACAAACAATTACAATCACTACACCTCTTTTATATCACCTCGTCGTAATGAGTGTATATATACAAATTCGTCTTTATTATAATTGGGCATTTAGCCGAAATTCAAGTGTAAACAAAACCACACCGTCACACGTGGTATGAACGTTATTATTGACATTCAAAACCAAAGTTTTTGATTTTGCGGTTTTGGTTTACACTTGAATGTAGAATAGCCCGCGTCATCCATTGTCATTGAAAATCAATTCATTCACCTATAATCTATTGTTGTACCGTCCTATGTGTATATATAACCGCCTACTACACTAGATCAGGGGTTATTGTGCCGTCGTCATCCATTGTCATTGAAAATCAATTCATTCACCTATAATCTATTGTTGTACCGTCCTATGTGTCTAACTGGTAAATACTATTAATAGTAAAACCAAACCGTATATAACCGCCTACTACACTAGATCAGGGGTTATTGTGCCGTCGTCATCCATTATATTGTATATAATCATAATCACCTATAATCGCATTAAGCTTCTGGGTATACTAAGATGCTCAACACCTTAGTGTATCCAGAATTCATTTTGAACAAATATATTTTTATATATAATATGAATCTTGAAAATCTCAAATCGATTATTATTGAAATCAACAAACTTAAGGATCAAAATATAAAACTATGTTCAGGTTTGGATTGTGATCAAATTATGACCGATTTCGAGGATATACAATTTGCAGAACAGACAGGAAAATATGTCCTATCTAAAAAATATTTTTTAATTAAGAATATCCAAAAGCTTATACGTGAGAGCTTAGTAAATACTGAAGATGTTACTGTATTCGTACCATTATGTAACATCGTTGAACGTGTACGAAAGCAATTAGGCTTAGAATATGAACAAAAAAGAATTATTAATTGTAAAGTGAGACAATTAAAAATGTTAATGGAAAACTCTGAAGGTGATGAGTCCACACACGCGTAGAGAGCCTCCTTTGTTTGTATAACCAGTACGGTATATAACATGTACATAACATGTATAACATGTTACCTGTGCAAACGAGGAAGTAAAATTATGTGTGTGACTCAGTACAATAACAAGGAAGTATTAAAATGCTTTGCATTTTTAGGTTAGTGATTTTTTTTTTACTTAAAAATCTTTGATGAAATGCTTTGCAATGAAATGCTTTGCAAAGAAATGCTTTGCATTTCTAATTTGACAATAGTAATACTCTTTCAATAATGGTAGGAGAATCATTAACAACGAGATTAGCTAGAGAAAGGCTTAGCGCTATCCGGAAAATATTACCCCTACGTGATAGTATACGTGAAAAACTTCAAAAACGGCAATTATTTCAGACTGACTTCACAGAGGGTTCTGAACAACTCTTCAAACCTATTGTTAGTGCAACTGAGGATGTGAAAACAGCAACTGAACGGGCGATATACGGAGATGTCCCTAAAGAAGGAAAACGAATAGAGAGGCCTCTTCTTGGTGAACTTGAAAAAATAGCAATCGAAACTGGACAAACAAAACAGGCTGTACAAAAACTTTCAGGTGATATGGCAACTCAGATGGAAATACAACGACAAAGTGGTATTGATGTCGGTGATGAATCCGTCGAAGACGAGGGCGCAGTTTCCACTACTCTAATTCCTTGGTGTTCGCGTGGAAAAATCGTGAAGATGGAACTCCAGACTGGAACGTTGTCTCGTTACCAACTGGGTCATATCAAATCGAACAGATCAA
The DNA here is from genome assembly GCA_030141615.1 of Unio pictorum. Taxonomy (NCBI): domain Eukaryota; kingdom Metazoa; phylum Mollusca; class Bivalvia; order Unionida; family Unionidae; genus Unio; species Unio pictorum. Next base: position 479,339 of record JARLTB010000332.1, read on the forward strand.
CGCTGAATTTCAACGCAGAATAAAATCTCTCACTGGAAAAGAATCAAAAATCGCTATAACGGTTCACGAGCCGACGTTATCATCTGCTATCGAGATTAATTCCCCTGGGTATGTTGTAGATATTTATCAGAGTTCTATAAGATCAGTGTTAGGATGGCCTGAATTACCACCGGATAACTCGCGAGAAAATTCGAAGGATTTTCCACCCGAACCTAAAAAATCCGATTATATCACCAACAAAATAAAACCCGTAATTTCTCTCCCACCCCCACACCCACCCCCCTTGGTCCTATCTTTGATATCTTAAGGAAAAATTTCGTTGATCCACTTTTTTCTTATACTATCGAAATTTCAGCAAATTTAAGAAATATGAATAATGATTTTTCACTACTGTTAATATCTCTTAAATCCGGCTCTCTCACTAAAGACGAGTTTATCAACATCGTAGAAACAGGTAATAAAATCATCTATGATATGAAAATATACCACTCGTCAATTATTAATGAAGTATTGAATAATGAGAAGGCATTTAATGAATTTACGAAGGAATACAAAATTAATAAAACAGAGATTAAAGATTTTAAAATCCCTGGATATAACCCGGATAAACTAAAGAAACAACTTGACGATGCTATTGATATTGGGTTCAAAAGAATCCACGATAATTGGAAAAAATCGAAGAATCCTACAGCAAATATTCTGAAATTTAATAATGATCCAGAAGGCGGCGGTAGACATATTGCTCCGAACAATGTGAATATTTCAACGGTGATTGCGCTCAATTTAGTATGTGACGTTATCGAAGGAAATTATCAAATAAATCTCGAACAATCAAATCAAGCTCATCAAGGATATATTTTATACTCATTTGCACCAACGGCTCCTCCAGGATTTCTAATTATTGAAGACCCAACTAATCTAGTCTATATGCGATGTCATAATAATTTGTTAACGAGAATTAATTTCAAACTCACTGACCAATCTAATAATCTGATTGATTTACGAGGTGAGGTTTTACAAATTAGTTTGTTTGTGAAATCTTAAGGATTTTGAAGTGATCAAATATTTAGTTAGCGCATTAGCAGCAGAGAATGTGAACGTCAACTAAATGGCGTCTTTTTTTTTTTATTCTTTGCTCAAATTATTATTAAAAATTAATTAAGTATTTTCAAGGAAACCTCAGTTTACTAAATTGACGCCTGAAAAAGTATTTTCAAGGAAGCCTTAGTTTACTAAATTGACGCCTGGAAAAAGTTGGTCTGTTCACTCTCTCTGCTGCTAATTATATACGAACGTGATCGATAATTTTGTGTATGTTTAGTTGTTGTTCTTGTTGTTGTTGTTGTAGAGTTTAAATCCATTTTTCAGCACAAGATATGCTATATATGGTGGCAAGTATAAATCTTGGAGAAAGAACCCAGGAAAATCCCAAAAAGAAACACTGACCCACGAGAAGCTATTGGCAAGTTGTCTCACATATCCACAGTGGCCGATCCCGAGACTCGAACCAACGCAGACAGAGGTGAGATTGTAATGATCAGTAAATATACTCGCTTTAGACCAGTCGGCCACTCGGGGCCCCCTGTGTGTTTGGTCATTTCTAATGATACTGAAGAACAGGCAGGGTTCTGGAGTGGAAGAAGCACAACAGAACAAAATATACAATCTTAGGGTTCTGTGTGAAAAGTACTCGCAACATCAACAAGACATATATCATGTGTTCATAGATTTCAAAAAGGTGCTTGACAAAGTGTGGCATGAGGTATTGTGGGTTACAGTGAAGATGTACAACATGGGTCAAACGTTGACCAATTCCATCAAGCAGCTGTACGCCAAGGCTACCAGTGCAGTCATTGCTCAAGGTTCTGTGGGAGACTGGTTCAAGACGACAGTTGGGGTATGTCAAAGCTGTCTCCAGTCACCCACGATTTTCAACGTCTACTTAGTGCGCATCATGAGCGAAGCCCTGGAAAACCACCTTGGGACAGTCATCATTGGAGGGCGTAACATCACCAACCTCCGTTTTGCAGACGACATTGATGGTATGGCAGTCAGTCAAGATGAGCTTGCCACCTTCGTGTAGAACCTGAATGAAACATCTTCCAGATCTGACATGGACATACGCGCTGAGAAGACAAAGCTGATGACAAATAGTGGCAAACAAATCTCAGCAAACATTATAGTCAGAGGATAGAAACTGGAAAGAGTGAGCCAGTTCAAATAGAATGGTTCCATAATCACCAAAGAGGGATCAAGAGCATAAATGTTGTCACGAGCAGCAAAATACAATGGCAGCTATGTCACAACTAAGACCCTTCTGGAGAGACAAGAATATCTGTCTGAAAACTAAAATCAGACTATTGAGAGTACTAGTCATCTCAATCTTTTTGTATTCATGTGAGGCCTGGACCCTGACAGCAGAATTACAATGAAGAATGCAGGCACTTTAAATGAGATGCTACAGAACCATCCTTGGCATCTCTTACATGGACCACATCACAAATGAAGAAATGCGTAATATCATTAGGCACAAAGCAGGCCAATATGAAGACCTCATCACCACAGTCAAAAAGAGAAAGCTGAAATGGTATGGCCATGTCAGTAGAGTCAATAGTCTACCCACAACAGCACAGCAGGACAGTGTCCAAGTGGCAGAAGGTGAGGTAGACAGAGAAAAAAGTGGACTGACAACATTACAGAATGGACCAAGAAAAATTTTGTGGAGACACAGGCATTGGCACATGATCGAGACAGGTCGAGCGAACTGGTCAGATGTTCATCAGGACAGTGCCTCGACGACCACACTAGGTCAAGAGACTGATGATGATGAATGCTATTGGTGTGGGTCAAAACTACATTCTCAATTAGGGATTTGATTTAGTTGGACTGGGCCTGCCTTAAAGTAGTTTGCCTACTATGTTTTCGCTTCTTTATTCATTTCAACAGCATCCTGTACACTTTATTTGTGGATACCCCACACACCAACCGAGCAAATATAACTGATTGGAGCGTTAGGGATGCCCCTTCATACTTAATAATCCTTGACATTCTCGTTTGGTGTGTGTGTGTGTGTGTGTGTGTGTGTGTGTGTGTGTGTGTGTGTGTCAAAGTTAGGTTTCTAGGTTTGCGATCCATCCCTTCAGGTATAAGATCCTTTTGTGCCCTTATTATCCGACTTTCTTCCCTTTTAAGTTTAGGATTTTGAAACAACAGTAACCTTTGCCCTATAGATCCTTTGAGTTTTATTTATGTTATCGTATTGTCCCCTTTGAGTCGTGTGTTCTTTGTGTGTGCATTTGTTGTCTGTACTTCTATCCCGTGTTCGTGTTTGGGGACTGCTTATGTATGTCAAATCCTGTCAAATTTCATTCTATCTAAGGGAGACAAAAACTTGTTATTATACCTTATGTATTTTTACCTGCCCGCCTGTCAGAATAATAAGTTAGAAATGAAGAAGGAAAAAGTATTATTTGTTTTTCTTACTATCCCAGTTTTATTGCAGTAGTTTGGATTGAAATTATATATATCTAGGATGAAGTTAGAAACATGAACGTGTGGATCTTGAATTTCAAATACTTATTTTTTTGCGCGGAAGTGATTGAATACAATAATATATGTTGGTTTGAGTATGGGGTTGTATAACGTATTGAAATTGTGACATGGTTGAAAACATTGTATTACAATTCTTTTAAGCTCGGTGTTATTAAATGGATTCGAATATTTTTTGTTGGGACGGTATTGAAAACGTGATAGCAAAATTTGTTTTGAGCTTAAGTTGTAGAACGGACTGAAATTGTGTTGGGCGCACACGTAATTAACGACATTCTATTAGAGTTTTAATTTGCAGCTAGGAATTGTTGACTAAAAATTATTTTTAAGCGGACTTAGTTAAAAGCACGGTATTGTCTTTCTGCTCGGCTTATAGTTGCATAACTAAATACTTTTTGCGCTAGCGTCATTGTCCTAAGATAAATCTAAAGCATAAAGAGATGTTAAGTTGATTAGTAAATTTAAGGAAGGTGTTATTAAAGATATAAAAAAAATGTTAATGAGAAGATTTTCCTCGTTTTGCATATAATAGTTTTTTTTCTCGAAAATTTGAAATTTTAAAACCCGAGTATGTTAACACAACTATTGAGAGCTATTTTAAATGGTTATATCGTTTGTACTACGATAAATTTCAAGTTAGAACTAATGACCCAGTATATTATGAATATATTAACGAATGAAACAAATGGACAAGAGAGAGAGAAAGGGAACAAAAAGAACCTAAACGACAGGAGAGATTACGCTCTTCACCAGGTACGAAAAAAGATCCTAGTGATGACTCTTCTGGCGCTACTACAGGAAGTGATCTAGGAAATAATCATATCACCTGCCCTGACAACGTCATCGCTGACGTGGATAAACTAGAAATTCTCATCGGAGGAAAACGCGCTGGAAATACTTCTCATGAAATTATCAACGAAATCTCTGATATCTGTCGACGATTATTTACCGGTTTTATCATGGACATCAATACCTATCTGGAAGTTATCGATGAAATTACAGATGATTAAATCCCTTAACATATATTTAGATCATGGTGAATAATGAAATAAAATGATCGTACACAATACGTATCGTAGACCAAGAATGATCAGAGTAGTAAACTCACGATTACCAGTTTATGAAATAACCTACGGAGATGGACTTGGTGATGTTGTTCGGGGTTTATTTACCAGGATAGTCCCAAAAGCAATGCCAATTGCAAAACAGCTATCAATGAAAGCTATCAATGTTATTCGCGACAAAGCTCATAGCGCAATCGGTGATCTTGCCGGTAAAGTGTTCTCTGCGGTCAAGGACAGAATTTTACGGTTATTACGACGAAAAATACAACTGAAATTACCATCTACTCAGGTTATGTCTGCAAATGAAAGTAAAATAATAAACCAGGCCGCAACCCAAAGCTTAATGGATCTGGCTAACGCATCGTTAAAAGAAAAGGAAGATAACGTAACCGCTAGTTTGATAGCAGGAACTGGTCTTCGTATATAATTACAATTTAGATCATAGTAATTACAATAAAAATGTTTAAGCGTGAAATTGATACAGCGTTAGACATGGGTGAACCAGTTCGTAAAAATGATTCCCAGCGCGATTATTAATATTATTCTTACGATGCAGTACAACCAAATCTACGTGGAAGAATAGAATTACAAGTACAGGATACAAGTCGATATTTTCTACCCGCTGAGGTATTTATCGAAGTCGAAGGGGGACTTTCAAAAGTAGACGATACATATTTTGACGCTGCTACTAAAATTGCTTTTGTCAATAATGGCATTATGACATTATTCAGTAGTGCCACATGCATCATCGATGGAAAACATATCGAATCATGTCTGCAACATGTTGATTTTGCTACAACGATACTTGGTCTAGCAAGACACTCTGATGACTTTTCAAGATCAGCTGGTCCATCGATGATGTTTGCAAAGGATACAAATGATCATGCAGATCATACAGATTTAACTACTGGTAATGTAAGAGGCGCAGACGTAAATGCAGTATTATCAAGAAATAACAATTTCAACCTTGGATTTGCAGCACGTAAGTCAATGTTGAACGCTCACGGGAGATTTTCCTGTGTGAATCCGTTATGTCATATTTTTGGATTTTGCAGAGATGTTAGAAAAGTTATATTTGGTGCTAAACACGCTATAGTACTTGCCAGAAAAGACTCGGACAATGATGCAGTCTGGCGAGCCGATGGGGTTGTTGATGAAGCTAAAATTACGATAGCAAAATTATCATTTTGGATGCCGGTAATGATTCCATCTATCACAGAAGAAAATAAATTACTTTCTTTCATGAATCAAGGTGGTAAATCACAGATATCGTGGAAAAGAATGACTACAGATAGTACTCAAGGTAATAGTGATGGTCAATTTACTTGGCATATATCAGCACAACATGGGATTTCAGCACCACGAGATATTTTATCGCACTTCAGGCAAATATACGAGAAAATAATCAGAAAAAAGTACGATGTTTTTTGACACACTTAATGTTACCGAGATTAGTTTGAGAATAAATGGACATCAAGAACCTGCCGAGGATATAAGGTTGAATTTTGGACATAATACTGTTTCACGTGCATATCATCGTTTAATGTCATTTATGGGGCGTGATCTAAATGTAGATACCGGTTTGCAAATATCACAAAGAGATTTTACGACATTATATCCGATCTATTAGTTTTCACTGGAACATTTGGATTTATTTAGACAATCTGTTGTTGATATATATTTTCGAGCTCAAGTAGGTATTTTTCCTGCTGGTGACTGTAGGTCCACCTATTGTTCCTGCTGGTTTCAGAGCGATCGCTGTTATACTTAGCGACAGAGCAGTATTACTCGAGGGTGTTGGCGGACGAATGCGAGTCGTTGATGCACCCGTAGAGAACATGTAATTAAAATCATTCGAGTAAATATAAAAATGTCGTATAGTCATGTTAACGCAAGTCTGAGTCAAGGTCAGATAAAATAAATTACAATCAAAAAATGCAAATCATTGTGGGGCAAATATAACATTAAAGAAAAAACAAATGAGTGGTGGTCCAAATAAATTGTCGTTAACCGGTAATCAGCTTAAACGTTTCAATAAAGCTCTGGTACCAAAAACCGGAGTTCAACTTGAATTTTCTCCCAGTGCCATCAAAGATGTGTTTTAATCAGGAGGTATATTTCCACTTCTTGCAGCAATACCAGCATTAATTGCTGCGGACGCACCTGCAGTTGAAAAAGCTGCTGCTTTAGGTGCTGTTGGAACCGCCGATGAAATGGCATTAAAGAAAGCAACAGGAAAAGTGTATAAAAAAGGGACGCAGTCTCAGACTTCCGGGAATCTGTCTAGGAAAGGGACTGAGACCTCCAGGAATATAATACCGATGTCAAATTTTGATCTGATAAATGCTGCTAAAAGATTAAAAATAGAACATTTTAGAGGAGTGTTCATGCACGATCAATTTCCAAAAAAACCACATCTCGTTGAAACCGGTATCATCAATCTCGATTCGAATTCCGGTCCAGGAACTCACTGGGTTGCATATGCGATTGATCCACGCGGAATTGTTTATTTTGATTCGTACGGACTATCACCACCAGTTGAGTTTTTAAATTATATTAATTAATTACCTGCCAGAATTTGGTATTCAACGTTACCGACAGACAATGACAGACCCACTGATATGTGGGCGTGAATCCATCGCTGTACTTGACGCGATATCAAAATCAACTAAAACACCTCACAAGGTAGTACATGAATACACAAGTAATCGTTGGACATGTATTTAAAATTGTACACATATATAATGGTCTATATTTACGGAAGATCTTTGATCAGAAAAACCGAGAAAGGAACCGATAAAGATTTCGACGCATCAAAATATGCAACGCGAGATGACTTTGCTGATATTATGAACCTAGCTGGGGTTGACCGAGATGAAGTTGTTATTTTTCAGGACAAACACGGTGTTTTGAGAACCAGCAATAGTAAGTCGAATGATATAGTTCGTAGGGTTCTTGGCGCTGCTATGGATAATATTGCGGTATTTACTGACAGCGGAAAAATACGAGATTCAGGTATATCGATATAATATATCAGGAGTGAGATTATAAAACATGTTCAAAAACGATTATCAACGTCAGGTGGTGTATCAACAGGGGAACTTTCCATGAACGGAAATAAAATAACTGTCCTAAGAGATCCAACATCAGATGAAGATGTGGCAACAAAATGATACGTTGACACTGTTGATGGTAAATTATCTACGTTAAAAACCAAACATGATGTCGTTAATGTTACATTATCCACATTATAAACCGAATACGAACTTCACATAAACGATCACAATACCGTACACCGAAAATTATCTACGTTGAGAGCCGAGTATGGCGTTCTCGTAGGTGCGTTTACAAATCTCCGTAGAAATTTCAGAAAGATCGATGAAATTGCAGATGGGTTCTTCGGAAAACCATTAATCGTTGATACGAAACTTTCTGATATTAAAACATCAATCGACACGGTTAAGAGAAGATATTGTAAGTGATACTCGTGATATTATTAATAAAATTGATCTCTTGAAAAATATCAGGGTAAAATTCTCCATAGGCGCATTAACAACGTCGTATACACAATATCATCAGGATCAACAACATGGTCTCAACAAAATAATAATAACAAACATACCGCGGAGGTTAATGGCGTGTACAGATTGTCTATGTTTAGTAGTGCAAAATTTGAGATATTTACCACGTATCCATGGCGTCACTCAACGGATAAGTTCTCTGGAACTGTATATGTTATATTAAACCGTGGAGACGAATAAACATTTATCCTGGTTACATCCGACAAAAAATTAACTTCAGCAACGATCTGGTGGTGTCTGGAATTTGTTGCTGAAACACCTCAATTGATTACAGCGTAAATAAAATGGACTACAGATACAATCAAGCGCGGGAGAGGCAAGATAAATTAAAATCTATCGTTGATACTTAAAAGATAAAAGTAAAAAAATATCACAGACGTGTAATTGTCATTGATATAATTGTATATTCAGTCTCCGCGGTTGTTGCTGGAGCCGGTCTTTTATTGTCCGCAGTAACAATGACATCACCTGCCGTCATTACGATCTGTGTTTCAGCGTCAACTGCGATCGCTAGAGTTTTTAATATAATTGCAAAAAAAGATATCGACGTGCACGAATGAAAAGTTATCCGATTATGCGGTGAAGTTACACGCGGCAACGGCGTCGTATTCTAAACTGTCTCAGTTAATATCTGAAAGCCTCAACGATGCTTCAGTATTGGATTCTGAGTTCAAATTAATGACCAAAATAATCTCCGAAGCAATGACTGTGATAGAAGCTACACCCATTAAAGTTACAGATTAATAGATAAATGTCAGTCAGTGAGCAAAACTAATCCCGAATTCAGTATTAATTTTTCAATTGCAATTTCAGCAAGGGAGATTGCACTTGCACAACTGCGAGTATATCACAGTTGGCCAAATATCAGATCTGAACCGTTTGGTGAGTTACCTCCTAAAAATTCGCTTGTACTTGCAAACAAAAATAAACCGGATGGAAGCCCAGATTTCTTTGTTGTTTCTATCCCCACAGGTAGTTATCAGATTGAACAAATCAACGATGAATTCCAGCGCAGAATAAAATCAACAAGAAAAAAACAATCAAAAATAAATATTACTGTTCACGAACCAACCTTATCATTTGTGATTGAAGTAAAATCTTTCGATTACGTCGTAGATATTTATCGATCATCGATAAAGACTGTTCAAAGGGTGGCCGGGAACTCCACCAAATCCTGATGATGTTCTCAGATTTAACAATAATCCAGATGCTGAAGGCAGGCATATTTCACCAGAGATTGTAAATATAACCTCTACGATTGCAGTAAATCTTGTATGTGATGTAATTGATAGTAGTTATCAAACAGATCTTGGGATATCGAATCAAGCTCAACAAGTATACGTTCTTTTCATATTTACTCCAATGGTTCCTCCTAGATCCTTGATCGTGCAGGAACCAATCAATCCGCTGTATCTACGCACACATAATCAATACTTGTGAAGAATAACTTTTAAACTCACCGACCAGAGTGCAGACTTGATTGATTTACGTGGTGAGGTTTTACTGATAAACCTCAGTGTAAAATTGTAAACGATTTTTTTTTATCGTAAACGATTTTTTGATCTTGATTCTCGAATTAATCGGATAAATATTACATATGTACCAGCACGTAAAGGTTTTATACACGACAAGGAAGCACTTGAAAATGCAATCAAATTAATATTTACACAGTCTTCATTCAACATCGTTGATATAATCATTGATGGGTTCGGCGACGAAGATTTTTTATTGACGCAAGAACAGATAGATTGCGGCTAGAACATATTTCTATGATCACGTGTGACCGACATCAGATTACAAACTACGCGCATTCCTGCATTAAACTTGATGAACTTCAAAAAATATTATATAGTTCTGAATAAAATCTGATTTGAGTAAAACAGAATATTTCTTTACAGATTTGATGAAATTTCATTTTTTTAAATCCATTTTAGTCAATTTTATTGGAGAAAATCTGTCAGATTTAAGATTTTTGTAAGGTAAAAGCCCAGGCAACTCTCTAAATGATTTATCGATAAATCGTTAATTTCTTCTTTTTTTGGTCTGTTTTTTGTATATTTTCGTAGAAATATATCCGATTTTAGTTGATTTACGAACAAACCATGGCAAATTTACCGATTTATCGATAAATGATTTAGAGAATGGCTCGGTGTTTTACCCTACAAATATTACAATTTTGACAGATTTTTCTATGATATTTCGACTAAAATGGGTAAACAAAAAAGATGAAATTCATCAAAAATCACAAATCTAAATAAAAAAAATATATTATAACAGAATTAAAAGGATATCACAACAGAATAAAATAAAATATTATAACAAAATATAACAGAATAAAAAATGATATTTAACAGAATTAAAAAAATATAACATAATTTTTAAAAAAATATAACATAATAAACAAAATTTTATAACAGAATAAAATAACAGAACTGTAGAGGACTTAATCCACGCTGCCATCGGTAACAGCGTTTTCATTTATAATCTTTTTTAGTTGTCTCACGCGTGTATGATTTTGTTTGTTTCATATTCGTTAGACAGTTTTGATTTAATATTTTCTACTCTACTGCGATAGAAAGTAGTATAAACTTATCTACATCTGTATCTTTTACGATTGATAAGGACTGGAACATTATAGACTGTATGTTCTTTATCAGCCTATACTCCGTTAAAAGTGTATAACCACCTTTAAGATTTCGTTGTTGGATTGACTCGAAATCACAAATTATTTTTTCTGGCTCGAGCTGTATTAATTTTTTTTAATTTTTTGTTTACTACATATATTATAGCACTAATATTTTCGATGTTCATATATATATATATATATATATATATATATATATATATATATATATATATATATATATATATATATATATATATATATATATATATATATATATATATATAATATATATATATATATATATTAAATAAATAGTAAAGTAATATAAGCAACAACTTAACTACAGAGAGAAACAGTCTCTCCTTTCAACAGTATTGAAATGTAATTTTTGTTTATATTTTTAAGAGAGAGCAGATTTGAATATTTTATTTGCTACGAAATATATTGATTTTGATTGAATATCAAAATATTTACCAGCTGTATTCATTGATGGAAATATTATTTCTTCGTCTGTCTCTGTAATTACAGATTTTTTTCCCGTTTTCCTATTGTTTTACATCTACCAGTATTACCATATATGGAATTCTGACTGCGTGATAGCTCTCAGATTATCCAGGGAATTGTTTTTCTTATCTGAATTGATATGGTCAGTGACAAAACCGTCTTCGATCACCCCACGGAAACACTCGAAGACGAACCTTTGACAGAGAGATGTTATTATTTTATTTATTTCATTGAAAGAGATAACCGTGGCAATTAACATTACCAACTGGTTTCTTTAGACAACAATTCCTGATAACACCATCACGAGATGCTTCGTAGTTTGTTATGATAGAATGTATCATAAATTCCTTTTGCTCCATTATATATAAATATCCTTTGTTTAAATCGTTATTTGCCTTGATCTTTACTTTGAAATCTTATCAGATAATCTTCCGGGGTTTTTATAATCCTGTCGCTATCATTATTGTTTTTATCATAATTCTCGGTATCTTTTACCACCACATTGCACACACAAGCGTGTTTCACCTCGTACTCCAACATCACATTGTAAACACGATTTTGGTCCTAGACTTCCATCTCGGACACGTTGCGAGTGGATTCCGCAGAATTCGTTTACGCAAGATCTGTTACAATGAGTAACAGAGCCGATCATCAACCACTTGCAGAGATTCCTTGTTTTAATCATTATATATATGTAATATTTTTAATTTAAATACTTGTTTTAATTATAATGACGGGGGAATTAGAGAGATTATCCAAGCTCGAACTTTCTAAAAATAAAAGATTTAATATTGACAGAATGTTCCCTGTGCCGATGCGAGATCTGGTTGATCCGACAGATAAAATCTTGATAAATAAAATATATGAGGCCAAGAAAGAATTTCAGAAAAATTAAGCATTTCATGTGTGGTTGACGTTTAATATTATAAGCGACACTAAAAATATAGATGCTACGATGAACGACAAACGAGTGGCAATGATCATTCACTACCTTGACAATAGAAAATATATTTTAAAGATCAAATTTATCGTACTATCAGATACAAACAATTGGATTATTCGTGATAAACGTGTTCCTGTCCTTCATAACGAAAAAGCTGCCATACTGAGTAAAGGTTCCAAACCAAGGATGTTGACCGGTATTGATAAACTATATTACGAAAGATCTTATCCTGTTACATTGGTTATTTATGGGATATATCCGCTTCAGAAACCCAACACTGATAATCTAAAGACGATGAAATTATCGAAGATAAATTGGGTGGCCGAACGAATAGCAGAACATTTCATCGTCTCGACTCTTGGGAAGGGGTTAACGGATAACCGACGTAATATAATAAATTCGTGAGCAGAAATGGTCAAATTTACCGGAGCATGTATCAAAGATGTTGCTGAACTAGGAAAAAAAATTGAAATTCCCTATAACAGTAAAAACGATAACAGGAGAGATCTTATACCAATCAAAATTTAAATCAAAGGGAGCTTCTATTGAAATTGTTCATCATAATGCGCATGAGTGTACTAATGCAGTAATAATATTTCCACGCACGAGGACGATTAAATTCTATAACGGTGATATGTTTGACCTTATTAACGAAATAAGTAAAAACGATCCTGTATCCATGTGGATATTTAGTTCTGAAGATGAATCTGATTAGTTTGTAAGACCAAATGGTGATATTTATTGAACAGAATCCCTCCACGAGAAAATGAGAGAATATACGCCTGACGAAAAATTACTCGGTGAATGTTTTACTGTTCCATCAGTTGCAGCTCATTTTGCTAGAGATATAAATTCCTGGAAACCAACTCGGTTTGATCTTGTTGATGATATAATATTCAGTTGTGTTAAATATGGTCACGGTGGACTCTGGAACCGTAAATACTCGCGCAAAGATGTTATCTCGGTTGATATGGTTGCATGTTATCCGGGAAGTTTTCTGGGATACGGAGAGTGTTCTGGGTATTTTTAAAGATTCGGTCACCCGACACGCGAGATGACGCAAGTATCAATAAATGGACCATTACTTGATTTTGACATTACTGGATCCGCTTGTATCGAATCATTCGAGTTTACAGAAAACTTTCATCTGATTTGTTATGTTTGATTCGGTAGACATTTTTCAGAAACGAAGTGGGCTCCAATAGTGTTGTTACGATATATATGCTCGATTGTTTAATGTTCACGTCGTTGATTGTCAGTGAAGCGATTATATCATACCGAATGCAGACCGAAGTTTGGTTACCACAAAAAGAGAAATATTCTGATGAAGAAAAACCTGATAAAACCGACTTTGAAAATAAAATTGCAAGGGATCTTGGCAGAGAAATAATGGGTAATTTTACCCAAGGAGGATCATACGCACATAAACGACATTTTACAAGATTGATCATGGACGATGCTGAGTTAAATTTCATAATCGCTGATACAACGAAAAGAAATACATTTAGAAGTCGGGATACAGCTTTCTTATCAAATGGAACTAAGTTAGGTACAATTGTGAGTTATATTGAATCACCGCTGTATACCCATTTAAGATCTTCGATGCTCGCGTACGTTTCGATTAATCTCGTATATATGATTTTAAAAAATTCAAAATTTGATGTCAGAGTAGTTACCGATTCGTTTCATATCAGTAAAAATATATTCAAGATTACTAGATCAACTAAATATCATCGATCATGCACCATGGGGTGAATGAATAATAAAAAAGAGAATATACTAGATTATTCCAATCAGCAGATGTTCCAATCAAAGATATTTACCGTAGAAATAATCGGATATTAAAACCATCATCTGCACCATCAATATATGATCCCGTTGCTAGACACAAAACGATTTATCTAAATGGACCTGGAGGATTAGGAAAGACGACATGTGCGATTGAACTGTTTCAAAATTCAGATATGATCGTTTTGACACCTACACACAGACGTGCGCGAGAAATGACCCAACGAGGAACACGGTCATGTACGTCTCACAGCTTTTTCCGATGGAGCGGAGACGCATGGAATCCTGATCGAATGGGAGATAAATATATTCCGAAGACCATAGTTTGGGATAAAATATGTACTGTATCATTAGATAATCTAAAAATATTTTTTGATTGGTTGTTGACGAAAAACACTGCTGTAATAATGTGTGGCGATCATGGTCAACCACCACCCTTTGTTGGACCGTCTCCACACGAATGGCTAAAGGGATCCGTTGACTATTATGAAGAAATAGTTGACGATCATAGAGCACTTAATTCAACATTGAGGGAGTTTAAACATTTAATCAGATTACAACCGAATAAAATTCAATGCGAAGTAATGCGTAATATAATCTCAGAAACCTCTTTGAACTTTGAACAACTTTTGGGATACGTGGAGACCAAATAATCTGATAGTTGCAAGTAGAAAGCTAGTTCGTGAAACACTTCAACAAAGATTTTTTCTGCTACATAAAGAAAAATTCGCCGAGTTGCCGGTACCATTATATTATCGCCCAGCAGACACGCGACAACAGAATATTCTCGTTGACATACCAGGACAGACGGAGAAAAAAAATCTCGTGTTGAATGATATTGTTTTAGTTGATGTCAATGTTGTTGATAGGGCGTTATTTCTGATACAGTTGTCTGGATTGTGGACGATCATATTGAGTGGTCGAATTTAGTTTATCTTGTGGTGTTTCGCGTCAGGAAAATATCTCAGCTACGTAGGATTGTCGTGGATGCGTCAGAAACCACTGTCAATGTTGACAATGCTATAGTAAGAAAAAAATTAGATGGCTATAAACAATGTGATAAAAAAAAATAAACGCGACTTCGATCTGGACGTGCAATTTATCATCACTTTGAAACAACAACAGGATGATCACTGCGCAAGCTGTACTTGTATAATGCTGTGGCAATACTCGAGTAAAAATCCAAGACAATTTACCGTAGATAGAGAAGGTAACAGTCTTGGTCATACACGTCATAATGTGATGTTAACTTGTCTTGAATGTAATCGGTGTAGAGGTGCTAGTTAAGTGAATGTGGTGGTAACTGTGTATTAACTGGAATTACATGTAATTGTTTACGTGTAAATCCACGTTGAAAACAGTTAAATCTAATCTGTAGATTGCCGGTCTACCTGTGGATCGTACCACGCTGGATATATTGTGTGTAGTAATACTCCAAATAGGATGTCGCTCTTTTTTCCACTTTCAAGTTCACCGGGTTCGTGTAAATACCTGACAATCACATTACCTAATATTGGATGCGGTGGAACATTATGCTGTATTGGTATATATTTCCTTGTAATCGCATTAATAGGTTTCATGGCAGTTGTTCGAGTAACCTCATTGTTTAATGCAGCTATAACACTTGGTAATCTTGCAACCCATTCACGAGATCTTGTATCCTGAATGAATTCCTTCGCGTATTGATATCCAAATAATCTTTCACCAAGTGTTCGATTAAATCGTTCTACAATCGCTTGATTACAATGAATTTCAGTATGTCCTCGTCGTATTTTAACATTTAAATGTTACTCTTCGTATACGATCGTGAGGTAAACACAAAATATCAGCCTGATGAACTTCATTAGGAACATTAACATCAAAACGTGCGTACTCGATTCGTTCAGGCGGTGGTAGGTAGATTTGCCATATTGCTTGTCGTGCTAACCACGCTGCTGTGGTAGAACGTGTGACATTAGCGAGTTTATCGATTGCTGCTCTACCTTTCCAGTATCCTCTTGGGCTGTAATAGATTGATTGCATTATAATCAATTACCCAGCTCCTATTGCTCATTTGGTTTTCATCGCAGATTTTACTAACCAATTGGCTAATCCTTCCTTGAGAGTTTTATTTTTTATGGAATTCAATGCGTAAATCAATTTCACATCTGCGATATGTCGCTGTTCTAGATCTTTACTTTTATAAGCTACATCATGAACGTGACACGCTTTTTCGATTGCATTTACCAGATATTTACCGGGTTCTGGTTGATCTTGTTCATCAAGTCTGATACCAAGTCGAGTGCCAGAACCGCAGTAATTATATCCTGGAAAATGTTATTCTCCGAGATATTTAGCCCACGGAGATCCTGGAAATTTTGACATTAATGTTCCAATGTCACCACCGATTTTTTTTTTGGTAAAAAAGAAAATTTCTTTCTGCCACATACGGAACATTATCCACTGTACGCTATTCTTTTATTTTTTTGTTGTAACCGTAGATAAATCAGTAGTTGGAGTTTTAACTCGGCAGCGTAAACAATATAAATCCATGATATAATATTATATTATGGATGTAATTGATTTTTCAGAGACACGAAGACGAGAACAGGTAAAACATCATACAGCGTTACCAAAATCGATCAGAATGATATTAATAGGCCCGTCTGGATCCGGTAAAAAACACAACTATTACTTAATTTGATAATGAGATGGTTGAAATGGAATAAATTGTATTTAGTTGCACCATCTGTAGATGATCAGAGATGCTACGAAGTACTTAAGGAATTTAATGAAAACGCACGATTGCTGAGCGGTGATAATATTGTTAATTTTATAACCGATATTGATGAAGCACCATCTGTCGATGATCTCGAACGATTCGTTAATAACTTAGTTGTGTATGATGACGTAATGCTAGACAAACAATCAAATCCGGCAAGAATATTTTCTCGAGGACGGCATAAAAATACCGATGTTATTTACGTAACTGAGCGATATACAAAAATTCCGAAAGTAATTAGAGATAATTGTAATATTTTAGCTGTATTTAGTGGAATTGATACACACGCGCTAAGAAATATTCATCAGACCTGGTGTTGCGGGGATATGGATATAAATAAATTCAGAAATTTCTTGTCACGTGCGCAAGCAACACCGTATGGTTTTATAACAATAAATCTGCATGATCCCAGGACAAGATATCGTGTAGGTATCGATCAAATATTTGGCTAATTCGTATCAGCAGACTGACAAAATAAAGATATCCTTTAACTAAATTAAATAGATACTATTTGATATATGCAAAATTGTACATGGCTGCGTCAAGGAAGCACAGATAAATGTAATATAAAAAAATCCACATGCTGGTCCTCGACATTGTGATGGATGCAATGTTGGCTTTCGAGGACAATATCGGATTTGTAATGAATTTGGTGGAGATAAATACAGAACTTTGATGGCGTATTACCGTCGTAGGATCGAAGAAGGGGTATTGATACCTAGAAAAGAAAACCCTCCAACTGAGGATCACTCAAAGTTCAAAAGTATCTCAGATTGATCGTTTGTCCGATTATTCATTTTGTTTGATTTAGATACAATATTTTTTAAGCAGCCATATATATATATATATAACACTAGCGATAATACATACCCAATCAAATATGAACTTCAAATAAATGTTTGATATCAATTTTTTTTTCTAATATAAAACACACTAAATGAAAAGAAAAACGATTTCTAGAAACGATATAGTTTAATGGTGGAATATATCAAATTTAATATTTGACTTATAAGTAACTTTGAAGTCATAATAAATGTAAGCGAAAGGAACAAAATACGTAGTATTTAACATTCAGCTCAACTCTTATACTAATGAAAGTATGTTCTCAAAGAGGATATATAATTGTAATATGGATTCCCGGACTATTGTGGGTACTGACGAAGTACTCTAAGTAGTTATTTCATTTTGACTATCTATTAGCGCAAGGATGTCACATTTTTTATTAAAAAAAAGATAAGAACAAAAATAAGCAGAACTAAAAAAAACAAGGAAAAGGAAACACTTAAGAAGAAACGAAAGACAAAACAATAGAAAATGCCTTTCAAGAAATAAGATCATAAAATCCGCCACCCCACCCCCCTTAAATAAAAACAAACAAACAAACAAACAAAAACAAAAAAAAACAAAAACAAATAAAAAATAAAAAATAAAATAAAATAAAAACAAACAAACAAACAAACAAACCGCTACGAAGGAAAAGGACGAACAGAACAAAGTCACGTAACGGATGAATGGATGTTTGGAATGTTATTAATGAGGAACACAGAGACAACACATTCTTACGTATATTTAATTTAAATCCTTTATTTTTAATTGTCAGATCCAAGTTTGTCATTTTGGGCTTAAAATTCATTAATTGGGAGATTATTCTAGAAAAATTTCTATGACCTATACTTTATGTGTAAACACAGGGTGACCTTGCTTGTTAACCTCATTTCTGACCTTGCTTCAGAGTGAACAGGCCTTAGAAATGATTGGTTGTTTTCCAAGGACATCTTTTTTTTTTAGTTCTGGGGGGTTAGAGGTGGCTGATTTTTTCATTCCATGCGTACGTGTTTTTATGATCGTACGTTCTTTCTGTGACCTTCTGGAAAATCACGTGATCCCTCTTGTTTACGAAAAACATGTATTTAAATTATTGTTTGGGAGAGAACAATTCTGTAGAATCTCTGGGCTTTAAATTAATAGTTGTGTTTTGAGTTATATTGGAAATTGTGTCAATTCGTTTCAGCAAGAGGAATTTTTTTATTTATCTGGTAAAGAATATGTGCTCATAGATTTTCATTTCGATTATTATAAAAACAAGAACTGACTAAATCACGTGCCATCGTCGTCCATATTGGATTACATCGTCAAGATTCGAACCTGGAACTATTAGGACATTTATTTATCAGGACTCTTTCAATTCCATTAGTGGATTATTTTTGTGAATTCTATATTGGATTATTTTTGGACTTGATTCTTTAAAACCGTAAGTTTATTTATTTTCTTATGAAAATATTTGTACTTAATAAATTGCATGTTAAAGTTTTACAAGCTTATTATTTTATGTTCGCTAATACGTATTGTACTGACTTATTATTCACTGAGCATTAACATTCTCCAATATCTCCTTCATTGTAGAGTACACCCTTCAATAGCTTCTCCACTATATAGTAAATAATAGAGCACTTCATTGTATAGTACACCCTTCAATAGCTTCTCCACTATATAGTAAATAATAGGGCACTTCATTGTATAGTACACCCTTCAATAGCTTCTCCACTGTATAGTAAATAATAGGGCACTTCATGCGGGACAATGGTGAGGCGACTGAGCCCTTTCGTGTCTCGAACAGAGTTAAGCAGGACTATATAATGGCGCCAACACTTTTCGGTCTTATTTTACAGCCATGCTCACTGATGCCTTCACATATGGTGACAATCTGTTCAACTTCAGGAGGCTTCGAGCAAAAGCCAAGGTCACGATATACATCGTCTGAGACTTTATTTTTTGCTGCTGACTGCGCCTTCAACGCTGGCTCTGAAGCTGATATGCAATGCAGCGTCCACAAATATTCTGATGTTTGCACAAATTTCGACCATACCATCAACACAATGAAGACTGAAGTAATATATCAACCAGCTCCAGGAAAACCGCATGCTGAGCTAAGCATCACAGTAAACGGCCACAAACTGAACGCAGTGAACAGTCCCAGACAGTCGTAATCAATGGCGAAGTTAATGCCCTGATGGCAAAGGTATGACTTTGCCTTTTCAGACTACATATCTTGAACAGAAGAGGCATTAGTCTACAAATAACTGAAGATCTACAGAAAGATAGATAGTACTCCTTATCCTTTTATATGTCCGACTTGGACAGTGTACCAGCACTATGCGAAGACGTTGAACCACTTCCACACAACTTGCCTCAGAACACTCCTCAACATCAAGTGGCAAGACAGGATCCTGGATACTAAGATCCTTACCCAAACAAGCCTGCCCAGTATCTACACCATTCTGATGCAGTCACAGTTGCGATGGGAAGGTCGTGTAGATCGTATGCCAGACCACTAGCAGCAGAGAGGGCGAATCCTACAACTTTTTCCAGGCGTCCATTCGCTAATCCAAGGCTTCCTACAAATGCTGTCCTTTCGGCAAAATAACGCTTCCTAAGGGATTTTCAAGCAAAACAAAAAATGACGCCATTGCGCCCTAGCCGCTGCCGGGTTAATAAATTATCCATGACGAAAATGGTTTATGACTTTACAAACAGACTAATCGCTGACACCTCATCTTGTAGATCAATTAGATTATTGGACTGGTCAGTGAGTCTAAAATTAATTCTCGTTAGCGAATTATTATGACATCGCATATAGATTAGATTAGTTTGGTCCTCAATTATTAGAAATCCGGGTGGAGCTGTTGGTGCAAAAGAGTATAAAATATATCCCTGCTGAACTTGATTTGATCGCTCGAGATTTATTTGATAGCTTCCTTCGATAACATCACATACTAAATTGAGCGCAATCACCGATGAAATATTTACATTGTGCCAGGCAATATGCCTACCACCCCCATCTGGGTCCTTATTATGTTTGAGGATTGTTGTCTGTGGTTGTGGTGCTGTTTTCTTCCATGCGTCGTGGATTTTTTTGAAACCTTCATCGATGGCATCATTGAGAGATTTTTGTAGTTCTGAGATATTATATCCGGGTAGTTTAAATGTGGGAATATCTTCTACGCGTATATTATATGCTGTCGAAAACTCCGTTCTCGTTTTAGGATTAGTGTCACTGAGTACCTCTTGAATAATTTGTAAATGATATGTTTCCATGTCATCGATGATTTTATTACATGTTTCTACGACGCTGATAAATTCATCTCGGGTGACAGTACCGGATTTAAGAGATATTAACAACAGCGGAAAATCAATATTCATCTCTGTGAAATTTTCAGTGATATTATCTTGTCGAGTTCGATAATATCTGACGCGATTTTCTATTATTCCAGTGAAAAAATTCAACTTGGTGTATTCGTTATAACTTTTTACTGGATTATCGGATTTTATTCTGTCAGTAACATATTCTAATTTTTGTGGTTCAGGTGGTATGTTAACTTGTCGAGGTGGTATTTCAGGCCAACTCAACACTGTTCTTAACGAGTTGTTATAGATATCTACGACATATCCCTCTGTGCTTATTTCAATCGCGGATGATAAAGTCGGTTGATGAACTTTAATAGCAATTTTCGATTCTTTTCCAGTAATCGATTTTATTCTACATTGTAATTCAGCATCAATTTGTTCAATTTGGTACGACCCAGTTGGTATAGAAACAACGTTCCAGTCTGGGGTACCGTCGTCTTTATTCTTATACGAGAACACCAGCGAATTACTGGGTTTCTGCCCGCCAATGCAACCGATCTAATATTGGGCCAACTACGGTATACTCGTAATTTAGCTAATGCAATTTCTTTCACTGGAATCGGGGAAGGGAAATTCACACTAAATTGTGGATTTGTTGAGGTTATTGATATCATGCTTATTTGTACCGGAGTGGTATTTTCTGCTATTCGTTGAAGTAGTTCGAGTGACATTATTATTATCATTGTTTACAATTTCTAATTTTGATACCGCGGAATCATAAATACGTACCATCGCGGAGAACTCGTCTTCGGTAATTAATGAGTCATCAATCGATGATGATATCAACGAGGATAATTGCGAGTAACCGTTAGATGCTATTTGATGTTTTACTGTATACTCGTTGAGTTTTTCCTGAGAACATGATGATAATTTTTTAGTGATTGCATTTGCAACCCCAGCAATTGTTGTCACCCCGGATATACAAATTGGAACAGCAATGGGAGCTATCATTGTAACTGAAGACAGTATAATACCAGCTCCGGCCATTACACTAGATACCGAATACACTGTAACGTCAATGACTGTAATTCTCCTGCGGTATTTTTATTTTTATTTTTATTGCATACTCCTCAGCGAGTGTTTTGAGTTTCATTGAAAATTCTTTGACTGTATCATAGCGACATTGTGACGGCGTTGATGTCATTTTTATTTTAAAATCGTTAGCGTTTTCAATTCAGATCTGCTACGAACTCCACATACCATGTTACTGATGCGTTATCTAGATTATCATCAGTGTTTGTTATTGTGAATGGTTGAGTTGCATCCTTGTCAATGATCGCCGATATCACGTTGTTGACACCAGATGAACTCAGCGATGATATATTAAATTGCGACTGCGACACTAGTGTTAATCGATAAATACCCTTGACTGCCGCATTGATATATAGTATATTGTTTGTAGGGGTCCACACAAATGATCCAGATCGAAGTGTGTATACGTTATTGCTTAAGCGATCATGAGGAATTTTTACCTTTTCAAGTCGCGGGAGATCGTTTTTGATCGTTGTAACATCCGTGTTGATTACTTCCAATTGCCTACCAAATAGAGTTATTTCATCGAATTTTGCAATGATGTTATCTAGAGTTGTTTTAATATCCTCCGGTTTGATATTGTTTTGTTAAAAAACTTATCAACGGCGTCATCGGTTCTGTTAAAGTTTTTTCGTAGTGCGCCAAAAGCGGCTATATGAGTATCGTAATCAGATCGCAATTTTGCTAAATTGTCGAAAGCGGTTTTTTTCGTTGCAAGATTCGGTGTGGTCACTGGTGGAACACAAAGAAATTCTTGTAGCGGTTGATTGAATTGAACAAATTCATCGCGGAGTGATTTTAATGAGTTTGCTGTGTTTTCTACTGTTGTTAGTTTTTATGTGACCGTCGAAACAAGTACACCTGGTTTGAGTTTACCATCCTGAAACAGCGCAATAACGTTATCGGTGGCGTCACGTCTTCGTATTAAAATGTCATCCAATGACACATTACTGGTTTTCAATTTGCCCTGGCGATCTTGAAATACAACTATTTCGTTTGGGTCAACACTTGCTAAATTCAACGTCTCAGCGATTTCGTCTTCAATTATTTTCTTTTACATCCTTGATAGAATCCTCAGATGTTTCCGCTGTTGGTTTCGACATTGAAATAGAACGTCCCCAAATATCAATCATTATTGTTAGCGCACTTGTGTTTTCAATTTATGGATTTTTTCACTAAAAACCTCCCACTGGTATATTCGTTTACAACCATATGTGCTGGTTTCCACGGAAATCCAAAGGATTTTAATGATATCTCCGCGAGGACATTTAATACTTCACGGCCGCATATTAGTGGATCATTTAATTGTTGTGTTGGCAGCGTGGAATAAAAAATCGGAATTGAAAATTTTGATATATACCGCATAATCTCTTTTGGCGGGGCCAACCCATATGAATCAAAATAAACAATCCCACGTGGATCAATCGCGTATGCAACCAGTGAGTTCCCTCCCCGTTGGAGTTACCAAGATTGATGATACCGGTTTCAACGTTATTTGGTTTACTCGGTAATTGATCTCTCATAAAAACCCCTCTGAAGTTTTTTATCGCTAGTTTTTTAACAGCATCAATTAAATCACAATTGGACATGGGAATAATTGGTTTTTCCACTAATAAACCGTTCCTGGTATTCTTAAGCCGCTCCCGCTGTACCATGAATACGGGGTTCCTGGTAGTCTTAGACCCTTTCCCTTTTTTTATACCCTTGCCCAGTTGCTTTCTTTAGTGCCATCCATACCGCGTTACCAACGGCTCCTAACGCCGCCGCTTTCGCCACCGCTGGGGCAGCCGCTGCAATCAATGCTGGTATTGCAGCTAACAATGGAAATATACCACCTGATTTTATCATGTTGGCGATTGCAGCCTTCGAAAATACAATTTGAACCCCTCGCTTATTCTTTAGCGCATCATTGAAATGTTTGATTTGACGATCCGTCAATGATATTTTATGTGTACCGCCGGACATCTGCGCTGGTTTCAACGTTATTGTTGTTCCACATTCTTTAGCGGATTTTGATTTTAATTTCTTGACCTGACCATCAGTCAGCTTGTCACTAACAACACTATATGGAATTTTATTGTAAAATACATTTATGCTTTCAATTGATCTATTTGCGTGAAAATCGTTTACGATTTCAACAAGGATTTTTCAATCAAAGATTTTCCACTGGTGCATCAATAAGTCTCATTCGTCCGCCAACGCCTTTAAGTAATATTGATTTATCACTGAGAATGACAGCAACCGCTCTATAATTAGCAATAGCGCCACGAAGGACATTAGCTCTGAAGTGTATATGAACGACGGATTGCCTTGTTAAATCAAGATGTTCCAGCGAAAAGTAGTAGATTGGATACAAGTTCTTAAAATCATATTGCGATATTTGCAAACCAGTATCAACATTTTGATCACGGTCCATATATGACAGCATGCGATGGTACACGCGTGCAATATGGTTTTGATCGTAATTAAGTTGTATATCCTCAGATGGTTCCTGCTGTCCGTTTATTCTCAACGAGACATCAGTAATTCCTAATGGATCAAATATCATATGGCTGTGCAATTGTGAATTAACTCTTGTCATATCCTGCAACGCAATAAATATATGACGTGGAGCTGAAACGCCTTATTGTGATGCCAAGTGCCATGTAAATGTACCATTGATATTTGATTGTTTAACATCTGTTGTTGTTGTTAGCCAACTTAGCAATGATTTGCCACCCGCATCCATAAATGATAGTAATCGTTCTTCTGTGGTGATTGATGGAGTCATTACTGGCATCCACAATGACAGTTTTGTTAAAATGACTTTACCAGCATCAGCATCTGGATTTGCAGGATCCGCTGGAATTCTCCAGATTGCATCATCGTCACTACCCTTTCGCACGAGTACTACTGTATGCTTCACTCCATAAATAACTTTTCGTACATTTCTACAGAATCCAAATATATGATGCAACAGAATCGCACATGAAAACGATCTACGTTGTCCTGCCAACATTGATATTCGTGTTGCAGCTCCTAGATTGTACTGGGGATCAGTATTTATAATCATATTCTCGACATCAACAGCAGCATTACCAGCATTATTATTTGGTCGTCGTACAATAAATTGAGTGGGTCCAGCAGTGTTTTTATTATCTTTTGCAAACATCATAGACGGACCTGCTGATCTTGTATAATCGTCAGAATGTCTTGCTAACCCAATTATTGTTGAAGCCACATTAACATCACGTTCTATAGACTCAATCTCTTATCCGACAATGAGATATCTTGTACTCTCAAATAGCGACATGATACCATTATTGACTAAGCCGACTTTGGCACCATCTGGATACTGTGCGGGTACAGCAGGAGTATCAGTACGTTGTACAAGTTCTCCTTCTACTTCGATAAACGCTTCAGCGGGTAGAAAGTATTTGCTGGTATCATGGACTTGAAGTTCAATTCGCGATCGAATATCCGGTTGTACTGCATGATAGGAATAAAACTGATAATCGCGGACAGAAACATCTTTGCGTACTGGGGCATCCATATCGAACACGGAGTCAGCTGTTTTTTTAACATTATTATAATTATTATTCACATCAGTGTTTTCAATTGTGAAACTCATGAGTTTAACACTAGCGTTTTAACTCACGAGTTGAAAAATCGAACATTTTCACTCAAAGAGTTTCCATTACTTTGCAATCATCATCGTCGTCGTAATTTCAAACCGCTTCCAGCTATCATGTTTGCGATATCATCTTGGTTACTGTTCGCCAGCTAATTTTTCTTCCACTGCGCTATTTATTGCTTTGCTGACACTTGCAGGCATCACTGTTGTAGATGGCAACGGCAATGACGGTTGCTTTTTTCGTCGTCGCACCAATGATGTTATTTTATCCTTTGCTGCAGAAAATGCCTTTCCGGCAAGATTTCCAACAGCGTTGATTCATTTATCACGAATAACAACAATGGCCTTCATTCCTAATTGTTTAACTAACGGCGCCACTTTTGGGGCCATTCTTGTAAATAACCCCGCAATGGTATTGCCGAAACCATCTCCGTAATATGCTCTATAAACAGGCAATCGTTAGTTTACTACATATACGCTTGTTGGTTTATCATGGTTGTAGTGTATAATCATCTTGTTATAAAACTAGTAGTTTCCCAATTAGTGATTGAAAACTCTTCGAGTTTAATCGCTGTAATAATCGTGAGCGTCTCTGTGATTTTCAACTAATTCATCTATGAGTTCTCGATATACATCAATGTTTATAATACCACCTTGAAATAATCTCCTACAGATATCAGCTGCTTCATTAATTATTTCGACTGAGTTGTTCTATGCTCGTTTTCCACCCACAAGTACCTCTAACCGCGATATATCACTGAGAATATTACCAGGGCATGTCACGCTAACGTCAAAGACTCCAGGATTTCCAATCGAAGATTTCGCATTTGAATATCCGCTAGCAGTAACTTTTTGAGTTGTATCAGTTGCTTGACGTTTTTCTTTTTTTTCGCTGTTCTCTTAGTTCTCGCTGTTGTGTTTCTTGTTGTTGGTGTATATCATATTCATCAATCCCTTTCTAAATTCTTTATATCCCAATTCTCTTTATTTAAACGGCCAATCCCCTTATTCGTTTTATACAACCAATCAGCCCATTCATCTCGGCTTATTCTACTGTTTTTATACTCGTCTTTTAAAAAGTCCCTTCTTGAATAAAAGCTTTTGGCGGCAAAATCACCAAAAGCCCTATAATCGCCGGATTTCATTAATTGAGGTTGTTTGATTTGTGTTATAGCCCCTTCGGTGAGTTTGTCTATAAAGGAAACACCTCTTTGAGTGGAAATTGTTTCAATTTCACCAACATTACCCTCTTCTGGTTGTGGTTCAGGCGCTGGTTCAGAATCATCAATATCAGCCAAACGTTCATACTCTAGTTGGGTTTTTAGTTCTTGTATCCCTTGCTGTGTTTTTTCAGTTTCTGTTCCTATTTTTTCGAGTACACCATGTTCAGGAACTTCTCGTCGCTGTCCTTCCACAGGGATATCTCCATATATCGCACGTTCTGTTGCCGTTTTTACATCTTTGGTCACGCTCGTTATTGGAGCAAACAGATGTTCACTTGAAACAGAAAAGTCAGTTTGCAGTTCTTGTCGTCGTTGAAGTTTATTCCGTACCCTTTCGGACTGGTAAAAACGTTTTAATGGCTGAAAGTCTCTCTCGTGCCAATTTAGTAGGTAATGCTTCTTCTGTCATTATTGCAAAAACCCACTGAATTTTCAAATACTAAATCGTGAAAATCGTTTACGATTTCAACAAGGATTTTTCACGATTAAAACTCTTCGAAAAACATTACTTTGATGGTCATTTGACTTTACAGGGGAAAAAAAGAATCATCCTTAATCGGCACAATCTCACCGATAAATTCCTGTGTAGGAATTCCCACGTGTGTTATACATTCGCGACGGGCTTAATATGGGATTCTTCATTTATCAATTTTTTAATGTTACGAACTTTAGAGGCTATCTCGGATCTAATCTGGTACTGTTGCCCTAATTTCTGTGTAATTGATTCAACGATACTGAATGACTATGAATACATTAACGTCATTACGATACAACGAGGCATTAATTGATTTTTGTTTTGATTGATCATCGATATGCTCATATTCTGATATAATGCGTTCGCAGTCTAGATTTTCAGATAATACAATTCCGCGATTTTTCAAATTTGAAATTTCAGCAATTATATTATTTACATCTTGGATATCCATTATTATTATAATATATTTTATCTCCAATTTTAAAAAAATGAAAACCAATCTCGCTGGCGTCCTATGACGTCAGAGAGACCCAGAGGTTACTTTATTAACTTAATTAACTTAATTAAGGACACCACATACATGAAAATCCCATTTGGAAACCCCTTTCGCGTCAAATAACGTGAAAGAGACCCAGAGGTTACTTTATTAACTTAATTAACTTAATTAAGGACAGCACATACATGAAAACCCCATTTGGAAACCCCTTTCGCGTCAAATAACGTGAAAGAGACCCAGAGGTTACATATACGACAACACATCTTTGGAACTCCTTGGTTGCCTTCACATCCAAGTAAGCCCAAGGTGGACCCGAAACATAAATCTCCGGCGGGAGGCCTAACGTGACAAATGCCATATTAGACCGCCCAGAAGATATGCTTGGGATATCACTGTTAAGACAGTACAATGCCGGTAATCTCCATCGAGTGTTTGGCAGATTGTAGGCATACATATACTTAATTAACTTAATTAAGGATATATGATACAAACATGAAACGACTGGGCGGATCTTCTACGGCCATCCGACCAATCAAAAGCAACCCATGAAATCAACCCGGTTGCATGATTGACAAAAGACAACCACGCGTCCTGTCAACGGCGTGGGTTAGTTTTGTTTGGTCGGATTGGCTTTTGAAAGCCCCAAGCTTAATACCTTTCATATGGTATATAAGGTGACTAATACGGCAGCGTCAATCCACAGGGTGTGTTATTTTATTTCCTTGAATACTTGTCAATGGTGTTTCACAGTATTTAAATGAGACCGATTATTTCAATAAAACACTAAAAAAAAGAATGTAGCTGTTAGCTAACATTAGTTTTCATCGTAACGGATAATTAATTAATCGTAATAGACCCATGTCACGTAACTCTGTCATGCGACTTTGTCACTGGAGGATTTATCTCCCTTGATATATGAAAATTGTATCCTGTGTGTTGTCTTTTTTGAGAGAGCTGTTTGATAAATTCCTTCTGCTACTTTTCGTATTGAGGATATACAAATGTCAAAATATCCACTGGCTTCACTCATTGATTGAAATACTTATTCTACGTTAGTTTCTGTATCAAATGATATCACACTCTTTGCTTGTTTTGCGTGTTTGCCTTTTCCGCCCACTTTTGTATTCTAACTTTGAGTAACAACTCGTAAGTTATCCAATTTGTTATTTTGAGGGAATCCATCAATGTAATCAATCACAAATCCGTCCTTGATTAATCCATTAAATGCTTCATATGCGATTCTGTGATTAAGATATGTTTTATTTCCAACAGAAAATCGCAAATACCCGGCATTATTTACCTGTCCAACCGGCTTCTTTAGTCTGCGATTTCTAACAACACCATCACGGGATGCTTCATAATTAACAAGAACGGGGTGAGGTCTGAAATCTTGTCTCATTTGTATAATAATACTATTTCTCTAATTTATTATTTGCTTTTGATTATAAGTCTTTGAATGTAATCTTGAGGTTTTTTTTATAATTTTATCATCGTTGGGGTCAATGACGGTATTTTTCATTCGCTTGTCGTAATAGCGTTTTAGCTCCCTGTATCGTTTGCTGCCACAACTAAGACACAACTGCGATTTTCCCCTTACCCCCACCCCACATCGGAGACACGGGAGCGGGCCAAGGGAACCGTTGCGAACGCTCTGTAAATGAAACCCACAGAATTCGCTTCTGCATGATTTGTTACACGGGGTTGTTGATCCAATCATAAGCCATTTGCAGTGATTCATTATATATAAATTTCTTATTTAAATACTTGTTTTAATTATATGACTGAGGAATTCGAGAGATTATCAGCAATTAAGGCTTCAAAAATATTAAATTCAATTTCGATAGAACCCTCAAAGATGTGCCAAAATGGGCAATAAATGATAAAAGCTTGATAAAAAAAATTCGTGACTGTGCTGTTGAATTCAAGCGTGATGGAGCATCTCGTAGCTGGTCAACATTTCGAATTGATAGTGTTGTTGATGCCACCATGACCGACGAAAAAGCAGCTACGATAATATCACAACTTGACAGCAAAAAAAAGTATTTTTTTAGAGTGAAATTCATTATCCGTGTAGAATCAGGCGGTTGGATTATACGAGACAAATTTGAACCAATTCTCAAAGACAAGAAAACAGTCGTTGTTAGCCGTGATTCTAAGCCGGGTCTGTTAACTGGAATTGACAAACCATACTATGAACGAGCATACGCTGAAACAGCAGTTGTTTATGGGATATATCCGTTAAATGAAAAACCTGATATAGGAAAACTAAAACCAATGAAATACTCGTCGCCGGCGACCTCGTCGCTGAATTGTGTAGCAGAACGAATAACAGAGCATTTTACAAATGCATCCCGAGGGAACAAATTAACTGATTTACGGCGTAGTAAAATAGCTCAACAGTCAAAGAGCGCGGAGCAACTATTAGCGATATAGCGAATTAGAAACATCACTGAGATTTCCAATAACCGTTATGACGATAACCGGAAAAGTATTATATGAATCAAAATATAACAAAAATGGAGCCCCAATTAAAATTATTGATCATAATGAACACGCATGAACGTCCGCGTTCACAATATTTCCACGGAAGAGAACAATAACGTATATAGCCACGGAATTCTTGGGAGAAGAATTTTCCAGGGATGGTTTTCTCGTTGAAGAGAAACTATTCGATGCTATTGCGTATTTGAGTAAAATCGACTCCGTGTCAGTGTGGTTACTTCGCAGCGCTGAAAATCAAACGGATATTTTTGATCAGTTTGTAAGACCAAATGGTGAAATATACCGCACTGAAGCGTTTCACAACAAGATGAAAGTATCATTTCAGTTGATATGGTTGCTTGTTATCCAGCGAGTTTTCTTGGTTATGGAGAGTGTACTGAGTATTTTAAACGATTTGGACACCCCGTACATGAAATGACACGTGTTGAGATTAATGGACCACTGCCTGATTTTGATTTAACCGGTTTTGCTCGTGTAGTATAATTTGAATTCGCAACCCATAGACTTGCAAGAGAAATAAAACAACGAAACGTTGAAGCTTGTACTAATCACAGCTTTTTTCGATACAAAGGTGATGAATGGACCCCTGAAAGCAAATATTGAAGTTAAAATTCCAGGACGCCTGACAGCGTCAGGAACAGAAAAAAAACACTAGTGTTAAATGATATTGTGTTGGTTGATATCAGTGCTGTCGAAGATGCATTGCGTGCTGATAAATCGCCATGGACGCTAGGTTACGTAACGGCGATACATTCCTCGCAGGAATTAACTATATCGGATACAATTGTTTGGATAGTCGATAATCGCATTGAGTGGTCAAATTTAGTTTATCTTGCAGTATCCAGTGTACGGCGAATAAATCAACTTCGAAGAATTGTTTTAGATGAGGTCTCCACAATGGATGATATTGATGTTAAAATTATTGATAAAAAACTCTCCGGTTACAAACAACAAGACAAAAAAAAAACCAACGAGAATTTGACATTGATGCTGAAGTAATAATTACACTAAAGCAACAACAGAATAATCACTGCGCGAGTTGCAATTGTATAATGCGTTGGCAGTATTCGGATAAAGATACTCGCCAATTTACCGTAGACAGAAAAAACAACAGTCTCGGTCATGTCAGAAACAATGTGATGTTGACTTGTCTTGAGTGCAATAGACGCAACGGCGCTAGTTAAGACCATGCGGTGGCAATTGAGTATCGTCAGGAATCACTTGTAGTTGTTCGCGTGTAAAACCACGCTGAGGGGCAGTTGAATCCAATTTATAGATTGCTGGTCTACCAGTTGATCGTGGTATAGTAGATATTTTATGCGTAGTGACACTCCAAATAGGATCAGTAGCTCTTTTTTTACCACCATCGAGTTCTCCTGGTTCATATAAATATCTCACGGTGACACTGCCGAGAATTGGCTGGGAAACGCTATCTTTTTGTGGTTGTGGTATATACCTTTTTTTATTGCGTTGTTAGGTTTCATATTGATTACTCTGGTAATCTCGTTATTTAGCGCTGCAGTATGTCCTCGTCTGATGGTGACATTATGATGTTTCATTGTAGATGCAACCACACCTTGAAATTCCTTGCCAGGATCAACTTGTAATAGATTTGGCCAGCGTAGTGGACCTCGTCGATAAATCCTTTCAAATACAGAAGCTACTTCAGTGGCCGACTTTGTTTTCTATGGCTCTGCTTGTTTGTATCGACTCGCAACATCAACTACGGTTAGCGCGTATTTATAACCGTCGTCATGTGGTAAAAATAATAAATCAGCTTGATGAACCTCATTGGGTACGATAACATCAAAATACGAGAAGTTGATTTGTTTAGGACGCGGTAAATAGATTTGCCATATAGCCTGTTTGGATAACCAATTATCCGCAGTGGCCCTTTTCACTTTTGCGGCGCTGGCGAGTTTACTGATGGCTGCTTTACCCTTCCAGTATCCTCTCGGAGAATAATAAATAGATTCCATATTATTAATTACCAGCACCTAATATCAATTTGCCTTTCATAGCTGATTTTACCAACCATGAAGCCAACTTTTCTTTGAAGGATTTATCAGGAATAGCATTTAACGCGTGAATTAATTTCACATCTGCTAGATGTCTGTGTTGCAGATTGCTGCTTTTATATGCAACATCATGAGCATGACACTCCTTATCAATAGCGTTTATCGGATACTCACCGGGTCGGGACTGATTTTGATCATCAAGTCTGATATCTAATCGTGTTCCGGGGCCACAGTAGGTACATCCTGGAAGGTGTTTTTCTCCTGGATACATTGCCCATGGGGTTCCAGGGAGTTTTGCTAACTTGGCTGCAATATCACCTCCTCGTTTTTTTTTTAAAACATCTCCGGATTTCATATAAACAAATTTAATTTTTTTTTATACCACATGTTGCACACCTACCAGTAAGTGCTGATCTGTTATTTTTAGTTGTAATCGTCGTCACATCATTTGTGCTAGTACGCGTTTTACACTTCACACAATATAGATCCATAATTTATGTATAGAGATATGAATGTAATTGATTTTTCAGCGACTAAAACAAGAGAACCAGTTAAGCATCATGCAGCGCTACCAAACTCTATCCGCGCAATTATAATTGGACCATCTGGATCCGGCAAGACGCAATTGTTACTCAATTTAATAATGAGATGGATGAAGTGGGATAAGTTGTATTTAGTTGCTCCTAGTGTAGATGATCAGCGATGCTACGAAGTGTTAAAGGATTTTAACGAGAATGCATCAGATATTAAAGGTGAGAACATCATTGATTTTATAACTGATATTGACGAGGCACCATCCGTGAATGACCTTGATGGGAGCATTAACAATTTAGTCGTATACGATGATGTAATGTTAGACAATAAAAAAAACCAGCTAGAATATTTTCCCGAGGCAGGCATAAAAACACTGACGTGATATATGTCACTCAACGCTACACTGAGATTCCAAAAGTGATCAGAGATAACTGTAATATTCTTGCTGTGTTTAACGGCGTTCATACACATACGCTGCGAAATATTTGGCAGACATGGTGTTCCGATATGGACTTCAGTCGATTTCGAAATTCTTTAGCCATGCTCAGTCGGTCCCACGCGGATTTATAACAATAAATTTACATGACCCTCGAACACGATATCGTATCGGACTTGATCAAATATTCGGTTGAAATCGTAAAACCATTTTCATCATGGATAATTTATTAACCCGGCAGCGGCTGGGGCGCAATGGCGTCATTTTTTTTGTTGGAAAATCCCTTAGGATTTCACGGAAGCGTTATTTTGCCGAAAGGACAGCATTTGTAGGAAGCCTTGGATTAGCGAATGGACGCCTGGAAAAGGTTGTAGGATTCGCCTTCTCTGCTGCTCCACTGGTTTCCCAAACACTCATACATGACGAGCTTGAACAAGGAAACGGTTCGAAAGGAGGTCAGGGGAAAATATAAGGACACCCCGAAAACGTAATTGAAGAACTTTGGCATTATTTATGACACGCCGGAGCAGACATGGGCGTGTTGCGCTCCTCTGACGGAAAGGGTGTTGCAACATGCAAGGTCATCGTGAGCACAGCAGCAGAACAACGGCGGCAGGCTAGCAAATCCCGAGCCAATAACCTCACGACCTGCGTTGCTATCGTACCTTGTCCACACTGCCATAGAACACTCATGTGCACATGTGCCTTTTCAGCCACGTGCATACCCACATACATATTGTTCTCAAACGCTTGATAACAAAAGTGGTCATCGTCGACTCGATGGACGATCTGACTTTATGTGGCTGGAACTCCCGTATTTAGATGTTTTTATGAGGTTCCAAGCTGTGTCCGCCCTTGTAGCATGATTCCTTTGCCTGCGCAATCTCCCTTTAGCAGTCTCTCTACCCATCCTTAACTCTCCAGGGTTGGAAGCGTTCATGTGACTGGGGCTCCAGTATCCCAGCGTTCTTATGACACCCCACGTTTGTCTGCCCTTGTGGCAGGATTCTCTGGCTATCTCAATCTTCCTTTAACAGTCACAACCCGGCCTAAACTCTCCAGGGGCGGCTTATCTCCTGTCCATAGTAATTGTACATGTCACTGCTACCGTTTTACCTTGGCTATCGTAGCGTTATAAAGACCTTAAACTAAGATATCGTAAAGCGCACGAACTTCACGACTTCTGAAAACTATTACGCTACTATTACGGTTGTATTTTTTCCATAAGTTTATATCCTATAGTCAGCATAGGTTAATACACTTTTACCAGGGTCGACTTCAGATAATACTTTCTCAGGTCGTTATTACATTAAAAAATATAAACTTATTTAATGCATAAATAAAACAAGTGAAAAATGTTAAGTCAGTTTGTGACAGCAAGAGAAATAAATTACTAAATGTGAAAAAGGCAACAGATTAAAAAGGAATCAGGATAATGGAGAACACTAAATTAAAAACGTTGAGAGAATAAAGAGACAAGGACACAAGAAAAACAATCAATATAAGCAGAACACACACACACACACAGTATAAGGAAAATGCAAGGAAAAACGCAGAGGAAGATGAAGCAAAAGCGATGAAAAACAGACGAAAGCAACATCAACAAAAAAGAAGAAGAAAAACAAGGAAAATAGGGAGGATATAAAGTGAAGCAGAAATAAGACAAATAAAAGTCAGCAAAATAAAAGAATTCAAAAAAGAAGAAAGAAAAGCGGATCAACTCGCTTCTTCAGCCGTTAACAAGAAATACAACAAAAACATCACAGTTCGACACACAAGAAAACAAAAAGATATCAAGAGAGATAGAACCAGAAAAAGGAAATGTGTGTGTGTGCGTGCGTGCGTGTGTGTGTGTGTGTGTGTGTTTTATGTGATTAGGATTTTGTAACGTAGCTTTAACAAAATTTTCAGTCATATCGCTACGATATCTGCAGTGAGGCAGTTGATAGTGTTGTCTAGCACTGGGGCATCATGCTGCAGACATGCAGCATGATGTCCCACCCAGTCACATTATCCTGACACCAGGCCGACCAGTCCTGACACTAACCTCTAAATGCTGAGCGCCAAGCGAGGCAGCTGTTAGTACCTTTTTGTGTAAGTCTTTGGTATGACTCAGCCGGGGATCGAACTCACGACATCCCGCTTCCGCGACGGACGCTCTAACCACTGTGGATATCTGAATCGTCACACGAGGATACATACTTGAGAAAAAACATTTAACTGTGAAGTATGTCATAATACTTGTAGTGTCTGTGGAAATCTGAATCGGCACGCGCGGATACATACGGGAGAAAAACCATTTAAATGTGAAGTTAGTAATAAAAAAAATTAATTACAGCTCATAATCTTCACATGAAGATCCATACTGGATAAAACCCATTTAAATTTACAGTTTACCACCAAACCCCCATGTGACTCATTGATGTTCATTTTAAGTTTTCATTCAGGTTTGCAACATCAAAATGAAAAATGATTTACAGGTTTTCAATCTGAGCCAGTATCTAGGTATGCATAACTATTAGCTGCATCCCTCGTATAGGTTGTATACTGTTTTGTCTAGGTAAATTACTGTAGTATCTGCTGAATATAGTAAATACTATTATTTCTAACCCAACATTTACGTTATCAAATGACTTATTATTTTCGTTTTGGCCATTTACCTTTATCTGCAGGCTGTACATACATCACATGAAAGTTGTTTTGACGCATTTGTGGACATTCTCCATCTTGGAGTTCATTATCGTTATTCTTTTCTTTATACTTTCATCTGTTCAACATACTTTTTGGGGTTTTATCCATTGACTAATTTTGGCTTAATATCAATTGCCATGGACAGCGACAATTAAATTATCAGCATACATGGCTTATTTTGATTAATGTTACATTTTGCATACAGACATTCCATCTATTCTCACAACTGACTGGTCAGATCGATTTATCTTTCAAATTATAGAGTGTTTGATACCATGAAATGCTGTATTCATATCACTGCATACACCAGATGTGCTAGACAATGGTAAAAGGAACGATGTCACCATTAGTTAGGAACTGTCTCTTTGAAAATCATCCATCATCAGTTTAAAATCTCCATTCACAGCTGCTCGGCAATCTGGAATACGTTTATAAATATGAAACAATTGGCTCTTGTAACTGGAACGATAAGCAAATGTTTGATTTCAGTCCATGAAAATGGAAAATCATTATTATTTTCAACTTGTCCGTGTATTCATTTGTTCACAGCAGAGTGTGATAAATTAGGAGATCCTTATGCACAAAATGAGACGTCTTAATAATTATTTGGGAAGAATAATGTTGTTAGGTGTCGGTTTACGTGGCTAGGGGAATCAAAATGGCAGATATGGAAGTGCATACGTTATGTGAGATTACGTGAAAACAAAGGACAGAGAGAAGGAATAAGACAGGGCAAAGGCTGGCAAAGATACAACATATTATACCAGAAGAAAAAAAATACACGAGATTTCGACATGTTTGATTTGTCTGTCTGCTTATGTTTTAATAAATAATATAATAAATAATAATTAAGACAATTAAAATAACGTTTTTACAAGGAGAAATGCGTTTAAAATGTAGATTAATGTAAAATTATATACATTTGATACAAAATTTACGGTATATGAATGGGACGTGCGACTGTAATCAGATTTACACGTGTCAGCACATGTTAACAATTACAAATAGCAGAACAGAGCAGACGTGCCATCGTAAAATTCAGTTAACAATTAACAGACGAGGAAAAACGACAGATCCAAAATGTTGACTATGCAGTTTATAATTTTAATAATCTGTGAATGTGACCCCCCACCCCCTATTTCTGCCAGAAACTCAATGAAATGGCCATTGAACAAAACTACGAAATCCACATTACTATAATATAAATCGTTTACCAAATGGATGGCATAATATATACTGGGTCGAGTTCGTTATAAAGACAAGCATGTTAAGGGCCGAGTTCGTCATGAGCCGATTTCGTTTCTTTTCGCTTCCTTTGTTTCGTTGGGTGCAATATAAAATACAATCTCGTATGAGGTACCAGTCTAGGCGGAAAACGGTTAACTAGGTGAACGTATAATAGGTGTGATAGATGTTCTGAATGATGATTTAGATCCGCCTTTCATTAGCAAGAAATGGGAAACCACAACAATTCACAAAAACGTTCTCGAACAAATTCCAAAGAGGAACACCAGATTGCTGTACCAACTCGATCAGAATCAACAAAAGCATACATACCATGTCTTGAAAAATTGTTTCAGGTATACATCTCTTCTTAGATTAGTTCCACAAAGCAACACGAATTTTATCATATATGTAACTCGCAAGTCGGCGTCATTAAATGTAGATAACAGTTTCTTATTTGTTTTAAATACTTATTGAGAAACGAATTAGGTACTTTTAACTACATGTAATTACGTTCAACCGCAAATTTACTGATCATATAATAGCGACGCTGTGTGGAACGAACTTTAGTGTGACTACATCTACGTATTTATAGATCGATATATATTGTTGTTGTTGTGGGGCGGGGTTTAACGCCATTTTTCAGCACACGATATGCTATCCACGTTTTTGTTGTTGACATTTCTGGTGCGGGAATCAACCAGACGAAAAATGATCTATCTTTCGTTGAATTTTCGTCCACTCTGCAATAATTAATATATTTTCATAGACTGACATTTGTATGTGGATGGTAAGAAAAATTCATCTTCTTTTCACTCAGAATTAAATCCTTCAGAACACCAACATCAATATCATTTTGTTGACCATTTTTAATTTTTTTTTTTTATACATGCATAGAATGCAGCATCGCTTTGCTATCACTGATGTTAAAAACAACATAAAAAACACTCCCCCAATGATATTACTTGTTGGTCTATTCAGTAGGCAGGGAGGAACAGTAACTACAATCGACCAAACAATGACCAATTCCCTTTTAAATATTGTACCCATATAATAAATGTTTGCTGAAATTTCAAAGAAAATAGATTACCTTTGAAGCACTAGGAGAAAAAAAGTCTCAGTCATGCAGTACAATTATTTGATGCTGCCGCCACAATAAGAAACGAGTATTTGATTGGTTCTCCAAAGAGCTATTCTGTAGCAGTGACTTCAATAACGCATGCACCCTTCTTCAAAGAAGGCCGACAACAATCTTCAATAAAAAGGAAGTACCAAACTTAAATAAAAGCAATCGACACTGATGGATTGTTTCAGTTTCCAACATGACTGGAACACATTTACTGTGCTGGGAAAGTTTCCTGTTTGCAGGAAATAAGTTTATGCTTATGAATGCTACCAACGGTGACTTAAAACACAAACTAACTTTTACCAATGTAGGACGTACTTAAAAGTAAAGGTGCTTCATCATTTGTTACATGATTGCTATTTTTCCAAATTCAGATCTATATGATCTTTACAAAATCATTGAACATTTTAAGATAAGAATTCTTTATTTCAGACTACAAAGTCCATACCTCTAAATTAAAAAATAAAGTTTTATAAAAAAAAAAAAAAAAACATTTTAAACATAAAAGTACATACATACGTACATACATACATATATATATATATATATATATATATATATATATATATATATATATATATATATATATATATATATATATATATATATACACACAGCAACATCTACAACTATTAATATATGCATCATGCATTATTAATAATAAAAATTAAATGACACATTTAAAGAGCAATTTGTTCCATATACTAATAATATGAGAATTTACATGAATGTCATAGTTCCAAAGAGGTTTCAAAATACAGTTCTTACTATTAGATATTCTTGTCATCATTGAGAATACATACTTTCTCATTATTTCATCAAAACTGAATACATTATAGTTAACAAACATGTTGGAGGCACTGTTCCACCATGGAAGACCTAATAGAAAACGAAGACTATTATTATGACCAATTACTAGTTTTCTTTTCATACATTCACTAAAGTTTGTCCACAGAAGAGCGCAATACATGGTGCAGCAATAAGATTTGAATAATCTAATTTTGATATGCAATGAACAATTCTTGAATTTACGCAGTTGCGTGTTTGTTCGAGTACACAGAGATCGGTAATGTCTCATCATATCTTCATTATCCGACCGATTGGATTTCAAAATATGACCCAAATACGCATAAGTGTTGACATAGATAAGAGCATTGTTGTTAAGATATCATATACAAGGGGAGGAGATGGTAATTTGAAAGAAGCTGTCTGAAAGACCATGCATACTGATTTTTTTTGTATTGTACATTATATCATTCTCAAATGTGTATTGTTCACATATCTTTAATAATTTCCTTAAACCTGTTATAGAAGGACTTATCAATGACATATCATCAGCAAAACTGAAATTGTTAAGAAATAACACATTTGGTGGCAGACATAATCCTACGTTACACTGACTGAGCTTACGATTTAAATCTGTGCATATTTTTTTATGGAATTATTTGTATTGTGGAGTCAATATATGTGATGAGATTTGTAGGAGAGTACACTGTGTTGATACTCTATTTATGCTATACATTAAACAAAAATATATAAATGAATGGCTCTGGTGGCCTAGTGATTATAGCATTCGCCACTGAAGCAGGATGTCATGCATTCGATCCCTGGCCAAGTCAAACCAAAGACTTACAAAAATGGTACTAACAGCTGCCTCGCTTGACACTCAGCATTAAGAGGTTAGTGTTAGGACTGGTTGCCCTGGTGTCAGGATGATGTAACTTGGTGGGTCATCCTGCGGCATGATGCCTCAGTGCTAGACATCACTATAAACTGCGTCCCCGAGGCTGCAGACATCATAGCGATATGACTGATTTTTTTTAAAGATACATTAAAAATCCTAATCAAACAAAGTATATATAAACTGTATACACATATATTTACCAATGCATAGTTCTCTGAATAAAGTAAAATATAATATGCCTTCTCTGTTTTCACCACAGTTGTATTTCTCATTTAATATACTATATAGTTTAAGATGGTAACTGTGCCAACGAAGCACTTATTTTATTACGTATTACATACCTCCTCATTCCCCCACCTAACAATTTCTTTTGGTACATGGATTGTTTAGCTAACTGACTTGGTTACATATAAATGTAGCATGGTTCGGTCTATAACATGGTCAGGTTCTGTGGCTCCCAATTACCATGTTATTGTGGGGTCACACTGTACAAAGTTTACATTACAGAGTTACATCTTGCCATCTTTTGTGCCACTAGCTTGACTGTACCATGAATGATGTTTTTTGTATTTGGGTGGACATCCCAAGGACCTGCATCTGTAATTAAACTGATAGCTCATGAGGTGATCCCATTGTGTTGAAATATGTAAATGATGTTGATACCACAGAACTTGGAACTCGGATACTACCTTGTGATGCCAAATATGGCACACAAGTATAATGAAGATGTGCCAGTTTAAACCAGTTGTAACTTTTACAGTTCTGCTTTGATCAATACCTTATTATTATAATTATTAATATTAAAATTATTAATTATTTCTGATAGAAACTGGAACTAACAGCAGATAACAACAATGAGCATCCAGGGGAGATAACCAGGATAACATTTGAGGTATGTTATTGCAGAATAGCTGGATTTAGATTTTAATCAGAAGTTTAATTTTTGTAAAATCTTCAATTAAAACAGAACATTTCTAGTAAGCAATGTTGGATTTTTACAAGTTGGATTTTGTTATTTTTTTATGGAGATTTCATGTAGTGCGTTCTGCAAAGATGTGTAACGTGTACATTTAAGAAATACAGTATCTTACGGGCATGCATTTCCTGATAATGTTAACATTCTGAATCCCTCTCAAGTCCATCCATCCCAGAAAGACAAAAGTTAGTTTTCCTGTCTATATACTATATAGACAACGACATGAAATTTTTACCTATTACCTCCCCTTATTGGAGCCCCGAGTGGTCTAAAGCACTGTCCATTACGGATTACTGCCATCTCACCTCTGTCTGCGTGGGTTCGAGTCTAAGATTCGGCTAATGTAGTTATGTGAGAGAGCTTGCCAGTAGCTTCTCGTGGGTCAGTGGTTCTTTCCGGGGGTTTTCCGGGTTCTTCCTCCACCATTAATACTGGCCGCCATGTTTAGCCTATATTGTGCTGAAAAATGGCGTTAAACCATAAAAAAACAAACAAACAAACCTCCCCTTATTGCTACTAGATTGCTCAAATTGAACTGATTATCTTCCAGATTATGCTTTTGCTGCAGTACAGTCAACATCACACCATATTGCCCGTCAGTACCGTAGTAAACTGGATTGAATCCTACCCATGTATGAATAAAGTGGATATAATATTGATGTATAGTTTTGTACCATTGGTTTAATTTAATTAATATTTGTGACATAAACTGCACTAGTGAGAGTGATCACATTTGATAATGTTTTCCCAGGATTGCAGTGAAGGTTTCTGAAACTATTTATCCCCAGAGTGGTCAAAATCCACATTTTCATGAGTAGTCAAAATCCACATTTTCATGAGTAGTCAAAATCCACATTTTCATGAGTATTTGTAGAGGTAGATAAGAGAGAGAATATGAAGAAGCAAAAGATTGTTGCAATGACTTCCAGTTCGTGATAAAGTTTGTTGTTTATTCAAAGTGATACAAATACAGTTTAAAATTTTTCACCCAATAGAAAGCATTCCATGGCCCTCTGCACGTGTTTGGGAAACTTCTTTACAATCAGATGTGTGACAACAGTCGCAAAGAACGAATCACCCGAGAACAGTTTATCAAGTCGGGCAAGGAGATAGTCCAAATGTTTGATGAAACAGCACAGCATAAATATTACTTCAGATTGTTTGCTAATGGGAAGGACAGTCTAGATAAAGAAGGTATAGTTTAATTGGCATTGAAATAATGTTTTACATTTGAGACGATAATTATAATCTGTTTTCTCATCAGATGTGAGAATTCTTTTTAAAATCTCTTGCAAATTGTAAAAGTGTTGCCATCTACTTCACATGTCTGTAACAATATTTGTTTCATTGCTACATTTAGATCACCTTGCTCTAATCTGAACTTGTTACTTCAAAAGATAATATGGCTATAATCAATTAGTTTTTCCTCTTGCTTTGGGTAACCTGGCTGTTTGCATTTTTTCCATGGCAATAGTACTAAAAAAGCATGCCTCAATCTGACTAATTAGATCTCCACTGACCTATGGTACATGTAAATCTGATAGTCACCCACCAGGATCAATCCAGTTTTGATTTAAGTGGTTCATACAAGTTATCAAGGCATTTACCATGTTTCCTCATTAAATGTAAATTTTCCGAGTACATGGAATAAAATTGTCTAAATCTTGGGGAGACTATCCAATTGTTCCATCAATTTATCTATTTTATAAGTATGGTCATCAGAATATAATTTTTGTAGCCCAGTTTACTTCCCGAAAAAATATACCAGGTAGTCCGGCTCTTGGTCAGATTCTTGGAGGTCACTTTGTTGGGAAATATATAACTTTAATATATCACTCCCTCAATAACTCACACCTAGATAACTCACAAACCTTCTTATAACACTGAGCCAGGCATGAATCACATTTTTTAAAAGCAGAAAATACCACAAGAATTGACAATTTGTTGAAGAAAATCGCAATCAAATAAGGCAACTGGAACTTTGATATATCACTCATTTTATTGAAAGAAAATTGTAGATAGAACCTGGAAATTTTAATTTACATTATGAAATTATCAATTTTTAGTTAAATTCATATAATTTGTTCCATTTTCTTTCTAAACGGCATTCTTAATACAGTAATTAATGACATTCAAGAAAATTTTTATCAATTAAAATGTCACTTAGGCCTATTGGAGGCTGTACTTTGAAAAAATCAATACCAATTCAATAATTTCTTATCTAGTGAAATTTGTGTTTTAGTTCGATCTTTTGGTTCTTTGTATGTGTAATCATCATAAATGCAATGTGTCCTCATGTATTTAAACATAAAATGTATCAGTCTGTCGTAACAGCAATGTCCACAAGCTTTTCTTTGAGAACCTGTTAAAGTGTCGACTGTGTTTTCATATCCG
Organism: Unio pictorum; assembly: GCA_030141615.1. Lineage (NCBI taxonomy): Eukaryota > Metazoa > Mollusca > Bivalvia > Unionida > Unionidae > Unio > Unio pictorum. Next base: position 522,764 of record JARLTB010000332.1, read on the forward strand.
ACAAGTGGAAGTATCTTTTGTATTGCTGCACTGAATTCAAAGCTGGCATCCTTTAAAATTAATTACATATGAATTCAAAGCTGGCATCCTTTGTATTATAAAATTAATTACATATGCCTTTGTATTACAAAATTAATTACATATGCATTTTGATTCCAAAAAAAAGAATTGGATTAAAAGCTGGCATCCTTTGTATTATAAAATTAATTATATATGCATTTTGATTCCAAAAATGAAGAATTGGATTAAAAGAACAGTTAAAGTCCTACATGGTTCAAATCTAGTGGCCCAATTCGTATGTCAGTTAACTCATTTCCGTTTATGAATTGAACACTGTTATTAATGTTATCGTGTATGTAATATAATTAAACAGCCTTCAATTAACCTACCCAGTCATAACTGTGATCAAAGATAGCAAGGCAACCAAGCAAAATGAATACTTCTTAAAATAAAGAGCTATGTTTTGTTTCTCAGTTGTAGATCATTTTGGCGGAAAAGAGTTTCAGAAAATTCCTTAATTGAATCTTTTAGATTTCATCAAGGAGGATCAAAAGTCACTGTTACTTGCAGTGAAATCACAGCATCAATATTATCTAATTGAAATACAAAATTGAGTTTCAGCATATACATTTGTCTTGGAAAATAAATGTTGATAGTTTTTTGAGAAAGAAAAGAACAAAGAACCTTTTTTTGGTGGTGTATCAACAGTTAGTCTGGTTCCCTGCATTGACAGAATTTCCTACTTCAGGCTTCTCTATTGCATACCACTGCAGGCATTAGACTAATCTACAAAACAAAAAGCAGTGACATATTACACAAATGTTCTCGCATACACATGATAATTGTTTAAATCAGTTGGAATAATGTTCACACTCTTTCATATGCTAGACATTTTGACAAAAAACATAATTTATACAGAATATTGAACAACTTTATTTAAAAAAAGTGCTTTATTGACAAGTATTCTTATGCGATCATTAAACAAGGATTATCAGACAGCCTAATAACTAGATGTTTTGGGCGATCTCTTGGAATCTTGCCCTTGCATATAGTGCTATATTCTTTGTTTTTTTTTTTACCCCATTGAGTTATTGAGTGAGAGGTTTACTTTTGTGTGTGAAATATTTTCTGTTTATGTTTTGTAAAACCTTAAATCATGTCATGACATTACATAGTAATGCACTGGGATACCTGCATTCAGTATGTATTAGCCCAGACACATTATTCAAGTTGTCCCTGGGTCCTGGACACATGTATTGTTTGACCCTGCAAGATTATCGACTGTCAAATATAGGTATTTGTCTGTTTTCCAGTTTATGTTGGTGTAACTGTAAGACAGCTTTTTAAATATTGATTTCATACTTCCTGGTATGCAGTCATTATTGGATTTAACCAATGTCGCTGCTCACTTTTGAGTCTTTTCATCCTGTAATATTTGAGGGTGGGAGCCCCAAACTAAGAAAAGCATATTCTAAAATAGGTCTTTGAATGCAACCTTTGAAAGCTGATTTTTTTTTCCTTCACATTGTAAATGTATAAGCAAGATATGTTAATGGGCCTTACATATATGTTGTCTTGGGGCATATTTCTTGATTGTGAGGAGTCCATTTTAAATTACTTCAGTTGTGATTCCTAAATATTTTATTTGGTAGAGATTTTCTCAAGTTCCTCTCAAGGAATATGACACATTAATTTCATGAAATATTGTTTAGGTTCTTTGTATTATATTGTATCTTGAAATTGGAGTCACATATCCCATTGTCTTTTGTGTATTAAACAACTAGCTTCGGTCATAGACAAGAAATAAACTGTATAAGCAGTTTTTTTAATTTCAAATTGATAATAAAAATTGTAGTTGGAACTGATAAAATAACACTGTACTTCCTTCATTATCTAAAACTTTAGGCATACCGTTTAGATTAATAACAATAACTGGTGACAAAATTAATAATAGAAATGGGATTTTTCAAGTTAATATTTTTCTTTACTACCTTATAGAAATACTCAGGCTCACTGTTTTTGTACTAGCTAATAGAAATACTCCGAGACTCGGTCTTTCTGTACCGCTGTAGCTTATAAAGAGGCTGTGAGTTTTTGTTCTGACTTATAGAATTACTTACAGACACCCAGAATGCCTTAGTTTATCAGAACTCTGATGTTGGATTAGGGATATATCTGATAATAAATTGGACATGAGCCTCACATTTTCTGTACTAAGAGATATACTTGAAACTTCTGACTCGCTTGTTCAATATTTCACAGAAATATTTTGTTTATTCATTAATTTAGTTATGTTCTTCAGCTGGCTTGTACAATACCTTTTGGTTTTTTTCAGACGCACAGAAAATGGTGAATGTTTCTTATGCCCTAACCTTGTCTTCTTCAATGATTCCTTATTCCTGCAGCCCTCAAGATGACAAATTGTTTGAGAGCATGGCACTGAGTATGGTAAGTTGATTGCAAAGAATAAGTGCTGCCTAGATAGTGCATCAGTTATATGCTTGCTTTTTGCCTCCATGATCCTAGCTCTGAAATAGTCTGGGTGGAAATTTAACTTGAATTTAAAAGTGCTACATTGAAATATCATACCTGGAATACCATTCAGGTTTGGTAGGCATGTACAGATTTAAACTATAAAATCATACCAGCATTTACTTAAAGCTAAACAAACCTGGAGCAGAAATGCTGTTGTAGTGCTGACGTCACATTAATACAACTTATGATTAACCAGTTTTTCTTAAAAAGGAATAGCCATCAACTTACATAGTCAGACGTTTGTATTAAAATGTGCACATCACTAATAATGTCATACTGAGAAAACTTTTTTAAATGGCTTCATTGTAGAAATTGGGTACATCATTTGTCTTTGAAGTGAATCCACAATGCCTAGGGTGAATGAAGTCTTTCTCTTTGTAATACTAGTGAGAATTGTTTTTTGGATTAAATTGTCACACCATACCATTATCTGTTCATTTGCAGATGATTGCAAACTTCATTTATCAAGTTAATTGCTTTATGTAGTTGTTGAATTAAAGGTTTGACTTTTACTTTAATAATTTGTCGTTTGATTTAATTTATTGGTACTGACTCAGATTGTGATAGGCAGTTGATCACTGTTTACATTAATACCAAAACAGCAATTGGCAGGACCTTCAGGGAAGGATAAAAATATTCTAAAACGGGAATATTTCTTAGTTCATTTTGCAGTCCATATACTAATACATGTACATGGGATGTTCAAATATAAATGTGATCCATGTTTTGTGACAGCTGTATTGCTGTATAAAATTTTATTTCAGATCAACGAATGCAATATTTAAACAAGAATCCTGAATAAAGAATACTAAGGGGGAGCATTTGGTGCTTTATCATATTGTGCATGTGTTGATGATTGTGACAGTGCTAAGTCTGTCAGCTAATGTATTGTCTGGAAGTGGATTCCATATTTAAATGAAATTTAAATTTAGTCTGTATGATGCAAATAGGCTACTTATTCTCATGTGTTTGATATTTGGATTATGTGCACCCATTGTGGCCACAAAACTTATTTTTCAATTTAAAAAAAGGAACTTTGATCTGAAAGGCTGGGAGGCACAAAATGTCTCACTATATTAACTTCCCAATAGTTTCCTTCCACTTCACTCAATTTAGACTTTGGGAAAGAAGTCACTGCTAAAATGTGAGTCCTGCACAGACCATGTCTTTTATGTCAAGGCTTTGAAAGTAAAACAAAAGCAAAGAGTGAAATCAATATTTTTTACCTCTTTTGAACTTGAAGTCTTGAAACTTCTATAGCAAATTAGTGGTATGACCATAGAGTGCACTGTGTCAGGGAAGTATTTGTCCTTTAGAATGTATAGAAAAAAAACTATGATAAAATATTTTAATATTGTAAGACCACCCCTTCTGCAATGAAATACTGTTTTTATAAAAGGGATGGTCCCTTTAGATTTGGATGACAGTAGCATGGTAACTCTTCCCTATTCCAGAGCTGATGAGCTGGATTTTAATTGACAAAATAGTTTTTCATTATGCCTTGTAGGGTAATTAATTGCTTTTAGAAATTGGCTCTTTTCTCATTTTGAGTGCTTTTTATTTTAGTTCATGGTTTTGATGGTTTTATTTCAGTTTGGGATCAAAGATACATTGAACTTTGACAGTTTTTCCAAGTGGCTTGCACAGCATTGCCCACACATGTTCTCTGGAGTTCATAACTGGGTCCACCAAATCCTTACAGGGTCCAAGATGCCTTCTGAGTTGGTAAGTTTTCTTTTCTGTCATGTATCGGGTGTTTTTATACAAAACACACTTGAAGGGGTATCATTCCAGTTTTGACCTTCATGTTCATGGAGGACTTTCAGAGGAAAAATGCCTAAATTGTAAGTTTTGTTCTTGTAATTGGTCGTTGTGAATACTTGACTGCCTGCACAAATTTCACTTGCCCAACATTTATTTTTATCCCATGTGTCCATAAAGCCAAGTGAGCTTATGGCATGGCCATGCATTGATCATCAGTTCTAAATCATTGTGCGTTATTCATCCATCTGTCAACTGCTGCTTCTTTCAAATTGACCAAGTTTCATTAAAACTTGGAATATGGATTTATCTCAAAAGCTCATTAAAACTTGGAATATGGATTTATCTCAAAACCTCATTAAAACTTGGAATATGGATTTATCTCAAAACCTCATTAAAACTTGGAATATGGATTTATCTCAAAACCTCATTAAAACTTGGAATATGGATTTATCTCAAAACCTCATATGAGTTTTATAATGATTGATAGTCATTCCTATTATTGAGGTGATCTTGCATCAGATTGGTTAACTTATAACAACATTAAAGACCATATTTCTGATCCGATTTTGAAATATTTGCTTTTTATCATCAAAATATTTGACTGTTGATAATGAGCAAGGTCCACACATGTTAATGAGATGATCTTGCATCTGATTTGCTGACCTTGTTAGCATTCTTGAAACCATGTTTTTTTTTATCTGTTTGGTTTATTATCTAGATCAGGATGACTTCAGTTAAGAATAAATATTAATTATGCTTTTATCTTTAGAAAGAATTTTTATCAGGGTAGAGTAAAATAGGTAAAGTCTACATGATAGAAAGTTTGGGAGGTTTGTTATTTAGGATGTGTGACCTTACAAATCTATGATACCAGACTAAGTCAAAGTCATCAAGTCGTTTATCATACCTTATAGAGTGTGTCAGGTATTTTAATGACCAAGACTAATTCAGGCTGCATTCAGTTTGGTGACTATATATGAGTATGTATCAATTACAACAATTTCAAACATGCATGGAACATCCAGAAATTGTCCAGGTATCATAGTTTCTTTGATCAAATGTGCCTTCCAACAACTTGGACAGAATTTGTCCAGGTATCATAGTTTATTTGATCAAATGTGCCTTCCAACAACTTGGACAGAAATTGTCCAGGTATCATAGTTTATTTGATCAAATGTGCCTTCCAACAACTTGGACAGAAATTGTCCAGGTATCATAGTTTATTTGATCAAATGTGCCTTCCAACAACTTGGACAGAAATTGTCCAGGTATCATAGTTTATTTGATCAAATGTGCCTTCCAACAACTTAGACAGAAATTGTCCAGGTATCATAGTTTATTTGATCAAATGTGCCTTCCTACAACTTGGACAGTGCTTATGCTGGTAGTAATAGGCAGACCACGTTTTGGTAAATGCAGGAAATGAAATTGATTTATGTAATACAAAATTCTTTGTTTTTTTTATTCAGTTTGATTGTGTAAAATTTGTTGCATAAGACTTTCAACTGAGTTTGAGCTCTGCATACAATAACAGTAGCAACAGCGACTAAGGGACCTAACTCAAGAGTTAGTAATAATTCATATTTTTGAGATTTAAACCATAAGTATAGTTGCTTGTTTATTGCATACAGTATTTATAATGATACTTTTCACATCTTAGATTGAAATCATGTAAAGTTTATGTCTCTGGAGTGAAAAGATAAAACAATTACTTTATACAGGTACTTGCAAATTTGAACTGGAATTTTTTACTATCAACATTTATAATTTTAATTACGAATATTCAGTGTAAATCATTTCAATTTCATAATTTTGCTTGATAATTCTTTTGAAGTGGGTATGTACATTATTTCAGGAAACTGCCCCATTTCCCTTGTTAGAGAAATTTGTGGAGGGAAAGCACTGTATGAGCATGGGAATGTTATGGGCATTGTCAGCTACAATTCCTTACCAGTATACCCATTCAGCCAAGGAAGACACTGCTCAACATGACACATCTTCAGGCTTTAAAAATCCTCTTCTCACCTCATACCACCTTCTCATGAAACTGGTAAGTTTTCTGCCCAGTTTGTTTAAGTCGATTTTCAAATTTTAGATTTTAATTTTTAAGTAGATTTGCTGTATGTATATATGACAACTGATATTTTTCATGCAAAGTTTTACTAGATTTACTCAGTTTTCATAAGTGACTTTAAAATGTATCGGGAGTTAAGCCTTTAGACTGACCTGCCAACCCATAAAATGTTAATGTAAAGTTTACTAAAACAATACTTGAATTTCTTACCTTTGGAACAAAGCAAAAAGAACAATTATGACCATTAAATCCAGATGTTGGCCTGTCAAGGTTTGGTCCTTTTCCAGGTTTGACTCTGTGAAGTTTGTCAGGGAACAAGACTTTATAATGGGTACCTCAGACACTTGAATCAACCCATACTGTTCACAGAAAATGTTCCTTGATGAAAATATCTTTCTATAAATGAATGTACAGTCAAGGTGAAGGCAAAACAGCTTAGATACAGTACACCCACCCCACCCCCTGCAATAAGCAATCACCGACTTTATAAGGCAAAAATTCCATGGTACTGATGAGTTTTTCAAAAATGTTTTCAGCATATTAATGCAGAAACTGTCAAATTCACTTTGCATGAGCAGTCACATAAGGGTTGACTGTAAATAGGAATCTCATATTTGTTGATTTAGACACTCAACACATTCACAGGTCGGGGCCCTGAGTGGCCGAGTGGTCCAAAGTGCTGTCCGTTACATACCACTGCCATCTCACCTCTGTCTGCGTGGGTTCGAGTCTAAGATTCGACAAATATAGTTATGTGAGAAAGCTTGCCAGTAGCTTCTTGTGGGTTGGTGGTTCTTTCTGGTTGTTGTCCGGGTTCTTCCTCCACCATTAATACTGGCCGCAATGTATAGCCTATATTGTGCTGAAAAATGGCGTTAAACCATAAACAACGAAACAAAACATTGACAGGTCAAATGTACCAATAAAGTAATTTTAATCCATACAGAGGAATACGTAATCTAATTATTTCTTTTATGTTAGGTTTTGTCAATTGCTGGCTGTTATTAATACCAATTATTATCAGAATTATATAAGTAACTGTTGTGAATAAGGACAGTATTGTTCAGCTCAGTATGACATTTGTATGCCTGATAGTAAAATGGTATGTTAGCAATTGTAGCTTCTGTATCAAAGGTTAAATGTAACGTACTTCAGAAGATAGTAGACTTTAAAAAAAGTAACTTGATCGTATGATAGGATCACTCATTTGAGCATACTAAGCATCGTAAATGTAGTAACTACAGATTGCCAGTGAAGGAATAAGTAGTTGAAAAAAGTACAAAATGTCATGTGACAGTTTAGATAGAAAAGTGAAAATAATTTGACCAAATAACAGGGTTTCCGCCGGTCATGGAATCCTTGAAAAGTAATGGAATTTGTCAAAACCTTGCAAAGTTTTGGGAAAGTCTTGGAATATCTGACAAGGGAGTTAAAAAAATTGATTACTTCAAATTTCTTAGAGCACAGAGCACCAGTTAAATAAAACACGATAAAAAAGATACGATAGATAAATAGTTTCATTTCATATAACAAGAGTACGTTCCCCTAACAGTAGATCATGTGGTTTCCGGTGTAGTTCAATTAAAAATTCAAATGGTCAGCCATGCCGCTTTGAGTACTTACCACTTGACGATAGTGTGGTCCTTGAGTTTTGTGAAATGGCCCTGGAAAAGTTTTGGAAAAGTCATGGAATTTGTTTTTGTTAAATCTGCAAAACCCTGAAATAAAAAGACGGCAAATCTTTTGATCACTGTTGAGAAATTTGATGTTATAAAGATTTAGATTAGTATACATTCAACTGCAGTGAGTGGAACACCAGAATTGGTTAGGGACAGCCAGATGTTTGGGCCCAGATTTAATATTAAAATATTGACTGCCTTGCTCAGAAAGTCTTTATAGGGTTGACAGGTCTGCTTAGAGACCAAGGTAAAGCAAATTAGAAACAAAATAAATTCAAGTTTAATATATTTATCTTTAAAAATAACATTTACAAATGACCCACATAGAATATAGTAACCGTCCATGGAATGTCATATTATTAAAATAGAATAAAGAAAACAAAGTGTAATTGGCATCCAGTATTGTATGATTTATCTATAATTTTTTCTGAATTCATCTATCACATTAACATAGCCATTAAATTTAATTGATTCTGAGAGATCTCCAATTCATTATCTCATTATGAAGAAATTGCTGTATATACTCGTTTATAAAGCACCTGCAGATCAGGGTCTGTGTTTTTTGTTCTACTGATTATGCCAAACAAACTGCCTAAACTCAGATCTTCCATTACATTATGTGATGGCAGATCTTGGTCTTTGAAGTTTGCAGTTGGTCTCATTGTACAAGTGAGTAAATATGGTACACGATATGATATTACACAGTGTTGTTATGATAAGCATTTATTTTTCTGTGAAATGTAGGCTCGCCTTTCTGGATGTCAGAGCTGGACTCTTCTGTATGATAGCTGTGAGCATGGATTGTCATTAAATAGGTATGTAGATAATTGTAAACTTACAATACAAAATCAACTGATTTTTAGGTATGTAGATAATTGAAAACTTACAATACAAAATCAACTGATTTTTAGGTATGCAGATAATTGTAAACTTACAATACAAAATCAACTGATTTTTAGGTATGTAGATAATTATAAACTTACAATACAAAATCAACTGATTTTTAGGTATGTAGATAATTGTAAACTTACAATACAAAATCAACTGATTTTTCTGTTTTTCTCAACATATTGCTGTAGGAATGAGGAAAGCATGGAGAGGGTTTTAAAAGTTCCATCCAGTAGGTTGTGAATGGCATGCAGATCATGGAACAGCTTGTCATTGATTGACAATTTGAACTGCATTTTCACTTTTTTAGATGAAAAAATAAAGTTGAACAATGGAAATAACAGTTGAAAAGATTGAATATTGAGACGAGGGTTAAAAATCAGGGGTTAAATCTATGGGTGTACAGTGTAAACATCTATGGGTGTACAGTGTAAACAAAAATTGAATATGATGAACTCCAGATTTAATTACCAGCTAAATGGTTTTGCAGTATATAGAATTCCTGCGAGAGAGAGAGGGAGGGGGACAGCAAGTATCACATCTCACATCTGTTAGAGACATTCAAATCGATACAATAGTCCCCCTCTTGAAAGGCCCCCCTGACCAGCAGCCACCCACTTCTTACAGCCAGAATCCCGTGGCACCGACGATTTTGTTTTCAAAAGTACCTCTCAAAAACAGCTGACACTCTGACGCGGCCAGCATTTTAGTACAAAATATGTTAAATGTCCCCCACATGAGCGGCCACTTTTGTTTCTTCAAATGTATCCAGAACCAATTATTAATTCAAATCTTGACATAAGGTAAGCAATTGATTATCTCAATCGTCAATACATGTCTCCCAGTGTTGAGTATCCGTTAGAAGTGTTGACTAAAGATTAATGTACATGTATATCATTATCAATAAAAGTCTATGTTTACAGTAAATGGGCTCAATAATGTTATGATAGAGTTTGGGGCTTAACACGTATGTCGAGTTCTTCTCTTTGATACTTATAACCATACATAATTGTTAAGATCATAACAGGGTCAGCATAGGCTAAAAAATAGATTTTGTGCATTGGCACACACATAGAACTTTGAAGAAAACAGGGTACCAGACAAAGACCGAAAAATCATGTGACAATACAATTGTGGCTCCTTTATGAAACCGCATTTTTTCCACTCGACACAAGTTTTGTCTGCATAATTAAATCGCATACAAATAGCAACACCTGAATAAATCATTACCAGACATTAACAAGTCAACGGAAATATTATTTTAGAAGAAAGTCAGTTATTCTACTTGATGACATCGGGGTAGGGGGGGCTTTCCGAACAATTTTATGTAGAAAAAACTCGGGGGGGAAAATAAAAAGCTTATGATGAAATGACTCGAATAAACAAAGTCATAGCCAATAAGGTTATTCAACAGCAGTAGAAAAATGGAGCAAATGGACAGATATGTATGTACCATGATGTAAATGACGTTTTTGAATGCATTTTCAATGTGCATGACACCAATACCCACTCGCATATCACACATACGCCAAGATATAGAACTATTAATGTAGATTCAGTTGAAATAAGTTTTTTATTATAACAAGAAGAACATTTTAATGATTAATGTTACTTTTAAATGAAGATATTAAATTCTTGGAGTGTATAACTTTCAAGCAACGTACATTACATACACTTCTCATAGAAATTTAGTCCCCCTCTGGAAATGCCACCCGTCTTATAAGGCCACTTTCCCTGTGCAGAAGGGATGGCCGTATAAGAGGGGGACTACTGTCTTACATTTTCACAATACATTCATTTTGTTTCCTCCAGAACCTATATAAACAATACTAGAGTTGTGTTGTAGAAATATGCAGCTGATCTCAGTAGTTCTCTTTGTAAGCATGTGAGTTTGAAGCAGAAGCATAGACAAATGTAAGTTTATTAATTTGCAATCCTGTTTATAATGAAAAATTTTCTCTTTGCCTATGGTGGAGTGTATGATGTCCATATGTCTTTCTGTTACCAATTACACAATACACAATAACTTTATTTAGTATACCTTTTACCAGACTTTGCAGATGGCTTGCAGTTTGTGTCAAGAACCCTGATGATTTTTGGGTCATAAGAACAAATGTCAAGGTCACTGGCAGAAAGAACCAATATATCTGCACAATAATTTAATTTCTCCACCAACGGCAGTGGATAACTTGCACTTGGGGGTAAGGTAGAGCCTTATTAATGTCAGGATGAAAAGGACAAAGGTCAAGCTCACTGATTGAAGAAAAAAAATCTGTTTAATTTGTTCTCTATTATATACAGTTACAAAACTGAATGTCTTGCATCTGAGGTAAGGAAGAACTCCATTGATTTCTATTTCAATGTCAGATGCTAAGGTCACTTACAAAGAGTACAAATCATTGGTACACAAAAATATTATGATTAGTTCTATGTCGCATACCTGAACCAATAGATAGCTTACACGAGGAAGAAGTCCAAACCTGCCAACCCTTAAATGTTTCCTGTAAGTCTTAGGAAAACTACCCATAAAATAAAAACTTACAGTATAAAAGCAAAAACTATGGGAAAATGATCATTGCCAACAAATTCGAAACATTTTTCTTTGGTGTTTGATTTGGATCTGGCTTTCATATTAGATATAGTAAAATTGGGCAGGGAACCAGGCTAACTTAACAATAGCACCTCCTATGCTTTAAACTGCACCTATTTGTACATGTGAAGCATCTGTATGATCAAACTGTTCATTATAGACTTAAAAATGGCATCCAGCAAGAGATGCGTGTTAAGACAAAAGTGAAAATACGTCTCTTGAAAAGTATTAATAATGAACACAGAATAATAAAAAGAATTCCGATTTTTGTTAATAAAAGCTGGAAGGGACACAGTTACATTTATTAGACATCATGTGCCAATTTGAGTTTGACAAGTGATATGATTGGTGTCGTCATTTGAAATGGAAAAAGATAAGAATTACATCAAATTGAGAGATAGCTTCAAACTATTGAGCTGCATAGGGTGTGGAACTTGAGTTTGTACAACTGTATTTGTGGAAAATAAAGTCTATGTGTACTTTACACACTTTTCATTTGAACAAAATGTTTATGTTTGCTGCATGTTTTGAATACCAAACTTTTAGTTACGTTTTTAAGCTGTACAATAGCAGTTTACGGTGTATATTTATTTGTTTTACACCTTACTGAAAACTGTTCATCCTTATGGGAAATAATCAACTGCCTTTCTGAGACAGACTCCTCAGACTTGGCATGTCTGGAAGTCTATTGATTTGGGTGTTGAAAGGTCATTGGGACTAAAAGAAGACATTTTTTTTCTTCTCCACACAGTAGCATTAGTTCTTAATCACAGATCTGGACCAGAGTGGTTTTAAATTTTGGCAAATTTATATTGGAGCAATTGCAGTCATAGGGATGTTTTTATTTTTGTGTGCACATCCAGCGATATTTTCTGCCTCTCTCCATGATCATGTTTCTAGCATATGACAAATTGTATTTGACTAAAGAATGGGTCAGTGTGGCAGATTTTCCATTTTTCAAAAGAAAACTTGAGAGGAACTAATTTTGCTATCAGCTTATATCATTTTTTTGGGACATGTGAATCTGTTCCTTTATGAAAAAGAAACCCACACTAAAGCATTCTACACTGTTCCATGCAAGCTGTAGGCATCTCTCTTACACCCCCCCACCCCCGTATAGCACTCATATAAACTTGATAAAGAGAAACAAACTTTTAGATAAAATATTTGTGACATATTTGTAATGCCTATGTCGTACTTTTCTGTCTGTATAGGCAAAACACAAATTTGCATTGTTTATGTGAAACTCCAGATAGAGAAATTAGAGAAAAGCAAAGAAAAAATTGTGAAATTATCAAAATTGAAACAAAACAATCTTGTTTCTATTGTTATTTAACTTGCCATTGAAATAATGCCTTAAGTAAGGAGCTGTGGTGACTCATCAGTTAGCATCCTTTATCACATGCTGTGGATTGAGATCGTACCATCATATCAGCTTGGGTTGATTACTGTAGTAAACCCTTCAGCACTTTACACCATTTGCCTTGGCACTCAGTAAACTAAATGTCTAACTGTGCTGTAAAACACCATTCTGCTGGCTTGTTTTTATGTTTATTTTTTCTATATAGGTTCACCCATCACATTTCTTCTTACAATGGACCAACCATCACTCTCATTTCATTTGAGGGAAGAAACATGTATTGTGTAGCAGAAGACAAAGGATGGAGGTATGCAAAATAATGTTTTTATTAATCTTTTGAAAGCTTATTGAGATTTTATTTAAATATTGTTTTTGTGCCTAGTAAAGTTTTGTACCTTAGTACAGTTGATTGTTAAAGACCTTTGACAATTTGGTAGTTGCCAAAGTTTTTCAAATTTAAGGTTTAGAAGATGATAATTAAAATGTATTAAACCTTGGCAAATGTGTGGATATTGTTTTTGCCTTAGTATTTAGCTATTAGATACCGTACCAATTTATACAGTTATTAATTCATAACATTTTGAAGTTTATAACTTAATTACAATTGACATTACTGTTCAGTATCTTTGTATTTGTGTTTGGCTACTCTCAAAATTTTGGTTACAAAAGTACAATGACAGTGACAATAGAGATTACAATTTTAACAAAGAAGATTACAATTTTGACAATGCAGATTACATTTCCATTGTCATTGTAATTTTGTTGGTTACTTTCAAAGTGGAGATTTTGTATATTTTCATTTTGCTGTTTGAGAAATATTTTTGGATGCTTTTAGCATTTCCAGAATTTCAATTAAAACATGCTAACACTGTATAGCAAAAATCACTGTTATAACAAAATTCATTTCAGTGAAGGACCCAGTAGATTTGGTGGAGAAGACACAATGCTAATACAACTTAATCCAGCTTATAGGGTTGTCCAGGGTAAGATAATCTAGTTGTCCAGGGTAAAATAATCTAGTTAATCTAGTAAAGCACAATAAGCAGATTAGTTAAACATGAAAGAGACTGGCTATGTCTGATACAGAACCACTTGTTAACTCTGAAACTGCAAGAAATTTTCACTGCTGGAGATTAGTAACAAAATCACTGTCATCGGTTTAACAGATTAGCATTATGTTTGAGCACTGGTACTTGGTGTACATCTACATTGGGTTAACAGATTAGCATTATGTTTGGTACTTGGTGTACATCTACATCAGTGAAATTATAGGATGCAAGAAGTGCTATAATAAAGAATATATAAGTTACACCATTCTGATTTTGTTATAATTAAGTAGTTTAATCAGAAATTTAATTCAGACATTTAGCTTGAGATCCACATTCAGGATGCAAATATTTTGAGAACATGGAGTCAGTTGTCACTGTTCCCGTGAATCATAGCTTTAATTTAGTAAAAGAATGTTGTCTGTTATCATTGTGTCAGTGAATGATGGCTCTAGGTTAGACAAGTACAGTCCTACGCGTTTATGTCGACATCCTAGGGCATGAGGAAATATTATCGACATAGGCGGATGTCGAGATAAGTGTTGAGGGGTGATGACAAAAGATAAAAGTTAAAATTTGTCAGCAAAGGGTGAGCCGTCATCAGTGTGTAGCATTTACACTTTGAGAAAACAATGGAAATCTTTTAGTAAGTGAAGACAGAATCAGTGTGAAATACACTTGTATATTGACAAATTACATTTTGGTTACCTTTCTGTAATAAAATCCCCAATAAAATATTGCATCGATCACATTCTGATACGAAAAACATTACAATTTTCAATGTCGGCATCAGCACATGGTTGGATAGTTGTTATTTACATGCTTCATGTTTATGTACTTAAATTGGCCTAGATTTTGGCCAGTCTGTTCCCATCTTATTGAGGCTACCTAGGGGATGGGGCTATTCACAGGGAAATGAAAAGCTGTCAACAGTACATGTATTTTCCTCAAATACTTTTGTATCCGATGTTTTGACGAACATTAAAGCGACTGAACCATCCACTTGTTGCATTGAAGTTCTCCTAAGTTTTTTCGTAATTGCTTTATTGAACCATTTTGTGGCTTCCTCCACGTCTTCAAATGTAGCAGGCTTTTGCTTCTTCCTTTGGGGTGTGCAGTTACCTTCAACGTAGTCTTTATAGACTAAGCCACTTTCATCCTTCCTGAACAGGTGTTATTATTAAGCAAGAAAATGTCACAGACATCTTTGCGAGATGTTCAGCCCTCAACTTCCTTAACAGCCAGATATTTAGTTTCCAGAGTCTCTAAATTTAATTTGCGTTTTACACTGCTGTTGGTAGCCATTGTAAATGTAAATAAAGTTAAAAACAAAACTTTTACAGCAAAATAAACCTTGTTTTAATCACCGATCATTTCAAAGGTATTGGAAACACATAATCACGCATATTTGGGTGCATTTTGTTTATCTGGGATTCAGAAAATCATGTATACAGGAGTCCTCTGTACGCATCAATTTGCTGGATGGCAAATTAAATGGCTTGCTAGTCCAACTTTGATCACCTGTTGAGTTTGAAAATGTGTTGATCAATTGATCATTTTAGCTGTGCTGATATTTAAAATCAGAAAATTCAGTGGCTGAAAGACCAACAGATGTACATGTTGCCATTGTAAGAGAACATCTGAAGAACATGACCCACATGTTAGGCGGCATGTTCAAAGACTTGACTAGCTGCAGTGGTGAGAAAATGTGCTGATATTTACAATGACTGATTTCAGAGGCAGAATGACCCTTTGATGTACTTGTGTATAAGAAGAGTACATCAAATGAACAACTTCTGCCTTCATGATTGTTTTCATTTCCAAGTGTAGCAAACAAAGTAGTGCTTGTGACCTCAAAATCAAGACATGTTTAGAGTTAGACAAAATGCAGATTTTGACAAGAAGGGTTGAACGGCAAATTGACGAAGATTGTAATGAAATTCAACAAAGTGCTGGAAGTTGCTAGAACTGACATTTCACGTGGAACACTATGTATGATGCCTAACTTTGTGCTTGGAATATGACCTTTTCTTGACCTGACAATTCACTCTCACTCTGTTGGATAAGGGCTACATGTCAGTGCTGTAAAAAAGAAAATTAAACTTTATGGCAACCGCTGTTTCTACTCGTCTGGAAATATAGCCAATTCAGGTATGCCCAATTTGCTTCTGGTACGGGACTGCAACGTTTACTGGTGGTACTCGTGAACTCCTAGTTTTAAAATCCTAGCTATACCTCTGCGCATTCTTTGGAAAATGCAAAAATGTAGCAGATTCACTACTTTTGAGTTACCGCAAGAGGCCATCTTTATAGGCCCAAACAAAAGCCTAGGGTGTTGTTTTTTTTTAAAATCCGAACCGAGACATTAAAGCCTGGCGGCAAGATCAAGTAATTGTTGAACAAAGTATGGGTTGGAACTGGCAGCTTGTCGACATAAATGATTAGATAACAATGGATTTGTTCAAGCTGGGACCAAGGGCTTCTGTTGACATGTACGTTTATCTTTATCTCTGTGTCAACATAAGCATGAAAATATGGTAGTAATAGTAGACCAAGGGACTGGGACTTTGCTTTTTTGTCGACATAGGTGGCTTGTCGATATAAGTGATGTCGATATAAATGGGTAGGACTGTATGGGGTCTGTTGTCACTGTTCCATTGAATGATAGCTTTAGGTTAGTAAAAGAATAGAGTCAGTCATCTGGTTCATAGAAGTCTTTTTCACAAGTAATTGTGTGGTGGGTGGCTCATCAGTGTAATCTAGGTTATATCGTGCCTGTGTTCGTGTTTAATAATATAGTATGTTTATATGTATAATATAACAATAGTTTAATATGTCCCAAATGTGGACCACTTTGTCTCGGGGTTTGCTGGCACATGGTACATTGGCACAGCTGGGTGTATGCTTTACAGTTCATATTTTACCTGGATGAATGCAGTACCTTTTTTAAAATATCATGAATTACTTTGCAATTTAGTGATAGCCTAATCAAGCTGCCCAAATTCAATTAGAAATCATGGAGGGATTTAATGTTTAAAAAACCCACAACATGATTTGCATGCATTTGATGATTTCCCCCAAATCTTAGTGGAAAACCAATCAGTCTAGTGCATGTACATGATGATCTTTAGTTCAGCTGTAGTGAGTTTTATTGCACTCCTCAATGATTCTCTTGTATTGGCTTTGCAAGTTGATACACTAAACAAGCAGGTGGGAGAAACTACAACACCTTAAACCTGACCATTGCAGGTGTCAATTTCATACCTATATAAAATTGCACAGGTTTGTGCAGTAATACCTGTATAAATAATACAGGTGTAGCATATTATCAGGTATTTGTCAGTGACCTATCTAGGGATACATAAAGACAAATTCATATAATATAAAAATATACAAGGTATTAAATTCCTTGGATATCATCCCATTGATGTCCATGACAGAGTCAGGTATATAGTAAAAGAAAACTTGTTCCTGAGAAAATGCGTCTTAAGGACATTATATTTGGGTCACAAGTACTAAACAGAGGCTGGACTAGTAGAGATAGCACTGTTCATTGTGTGGGAACATGTTAAGCAAACAGTTTGAATGTGACAGGGGTAGGGGAATTTAAAAAAACAAAACATTTCTGCATTTTTAAAAAATAATGGAATGAAAGTCACTAATACATGCATATGATTTTTTTTCCTTTTGTTTGTTTACAAGAAGCATCTCTCTTTCATTCAAATTACAATCATTAAGATGTGTTATATTTTGTGAAGCACCAAAATTGTCTCAGGATTCTTTGCTCAGAAATGTATCTTTATCACAATACACATATGTGAATGCATATTAGTAAATGCATCTTGGACTGTTAAACCTCATGTGTACAATTTGAAAAGAGCATTCTACACTTTGTACTGTAGTTGAGTAGGCAGTTGATGTTCACGTGATGTACTGGACATCAGCTGTTACATAATTACATTGCTGTGACTTTCTAATTGCGGCAATAAAACTGAATCCATCCATTATGAGTCATAACATGGACATCCTGAATGGCTGCTACATTAGTCTATGATGGTAAAGAGCATGAAAGGAATAAGGCATGTGAACGTGTAATTTACATGAGGTCATCCTTGCATGCTGTGATAAGAAAATGAAATCTACTCGTGTTTAGAAAAATTCATACTCCCCAATATTGTTTTGATGTGACCCGACATCCTCTTTTCTTGCCCCAGTTTAATACCTGATCACCATGATAAAAATTAATAAGAATCGATAATTTTCATCTGGAATATTTATGAAGACATTATGTTTGTGAGCATTGAACAGTCAGGATTAAATAGATTTTGGTTAAACTAGGTTAGTATTATATTTTACAGCAACAATTACTACTTCATTTAAGATGAGTAAATGCACCAACTTGTTCATATTATGTTGACTCACCAGTTGTGTCATCCAGCCATAAACTCCTGAACATTTACCAACATTACAAACAGGAAAATTTACGAAATGTAAATGTTATTTTTCATTTTTTCAGTTTTTAAATAGTCTAGCAACTATATGTACTCACTCATAAGACGAGTGCAACTGAACAAAGTTAGATCTGCCATTGCATAATGTACCAGCAGATTTGGGTCTGTGCAGTTTGTTAAGGAGTAGTCTGTAGAACAAACAAAGACCCTGATCTACAGATACAGGATGCTAGCGCAGATCTTGATTTTAGTTGCTTGCAGTTTGACTTGACTTACAAGTGAGTATATATGGGTGTAATTCTTGTAATAAAGTTTCTAATTTGTCAATTTTCAGTTGGTGGACCCATGGTGCTGTGGAATGAGCATGAGAGAAGTTTACCACAAGGTATCAAGATTGGCAGAGATGATAAGTCAGCAGTATTATTCATTCCATCCGACTTTGACAAAATACAACATTATGGTGTAAACTGTGGCCTCACTAGAATAGAGGTAGGATTTCTAATAATTAAACAGGAACTTTTGTTCTCTAGCCCATGTACATGGAAATGTAAAACTTTAAGACATTTCAAACAGGTTTTGAATCATATTTTATTTATTAGTAGGTTATACATGTAGCCTTGGACTTGGATATTTTATATCAGCATTGTTTTGTATTAAAATGGAATATTATCAGAGTGTTGTCCCTGGAATGGTTTAGGACAGCACTGCATTATTATTTAACTAGGTGGCATTCTGCCTTCTCTAGGGTACATTCTGCCCTTCCTTAAATCTCCAGTGTGTTTAAAACAAAGCAAATAATAAGAAGATTCAGCATATGCATGTGGCAACCACTATATTTCCCTCATACTACAAATATTATCAGAAATGTACATGTGGAGTACATAGTAATGCCATCTGTTATACAGGGAGAGCCCAGAGCAGAGATGTTGCCATGCTGAAAATGCCCTTAAGGGACAGCACAGTGCTTCAATATTAATCCATCCTGCTTTGTTGTTGTTGTTATAGGGTTTAACACCATTTTTCAGCACATGATAGGCTATACATGTCTGCTAGTATTAATGGTGGAGGAAGAAGCCAGGTAAACCCCCGTAAAGAACAACCTACCCACAAGAAGCTACTGGCATGCTTTCTCACATCCCACATTGACCGAATCTGAGACTCGAACCCACAGAGACAGAGGTGAGATGGCAGTGATCTGTAATGGAGAGCACTTTAAACCACTCAGCCACTTGGGGGGCCCCATCCTGCTTTGTGTTACAAGAGAAATCAAAAGTGTAATGATCTCATAGCAACATAAACATTTTTAGGCAGGATTTAGAATTTTTTTCCTATTAATTCTTGCCATTAATCCAGAATTCACATAACATACAATATTTATTGCTCCATACCTTCTTCGGCTAAAGAAGCAGGGGATGTAGTGTTTATATTTCCTTCTGTCTATCCATCACATTCTCTTTGCCATTCAAGAACTGTTAGTTCTATTTACATTCATTGATAAAACATGGTTTCATTACATCTAAATACTGTAGCATATGTAGTGCACCACATCTAGGGTCCTTGTTTTAAGATCAAAGGAAAGAATTTTCACATTTTCTTTCCTTCCTTGTGACTTTATAGTGTTTGAGATAAGGGATGAAACAAGGAAGAGTTATTGGTAGCTGTCATTTGTATCATATTAATGGTTTATTTTTTTCCAGATTTAGGTTTCACATCAAAGGGTTGGCTTTTTCCCATCAGTTTTATCATTTTGAAACACTTTCTGATGCAGATGTCAAACTTGATACTTATTTGTATCACTACCAGCAATATATAGTCCTGTTTAATAAGGGTTGTTACCTCCCTTGCACAAGTTATCGTTATTTGTCAAATCTATTTCTGGTGAGCAAACGATCCGATATAATGATATCTAATAAAGGAATCGCTGACCCGTGCTCTTTTGACAAGCTATCAGTTCATGAATTGAATTTTTTTTTTTAAGAGATAGAGGTGCACATGTGTCAGGGAGAAAAGATTCCAGAGCCATGGACTTTAAACGACTTATGGGATAGTGATTTGACTCATTTGCCATTGTTCAGAACAGAAGATTTGTACAATTATCTTGTAATGTTCAATAACTTTTGTAATATGACGAATGTCAAGAAGCAGTTGAAGGCTAAAGTTTTTCATGAAGACAGACGTGCACTCAGTTGCATATCACACAATTTCACAGGAGTGCTTGCAACATTTTGTGAAGGCCAAAGTAATTCCATCGTTGCCAAACGATTCTAAGAAGAAAATTTACTTATTCATCATTTTATTTTTGCGCACATTTATTGGGTAATATGCACACTTTTAGTAAATAGGCACATATAATTTTGCTTTTGAAGAAAGTCAGGGTTCTTTTGAATTATTGGAAACACCCCTACCCCAACAATTGACCATATCCGGCTCTGTTTATTCTGAGCTTCTATTCTGCCTCTTAATTAAAATAAGTTTAATCTGCTGGAAAAGAATTTAAATTTCAGTACACTTGAATTGCACAAAAAGTTCATAATTATATATATATATATATATATATATATATATATATATATATATATATATATATATATATATATATAGCATGCGCTTCATGTGGTCTCTGCTAACCTTGTGTGTGCCATGTTTGCTGACCAAAATTTTTTGAACAGGTAAATTTTATCATTATTTATGAAGAGCATGAAAGTGGAGGCAATAAATCAGGGGAGATAACAACACTTATGGAACAGGGCTATTGGCAGAAGCATTCGTGCCTTTAGTGTACATTTTTAGTGTCAATAATGAAATTGTTGTATATCTCACTTAGACTTGATCCTTTTGTTTATTATATGTGACGTACTTTCCCATTATATGTCAGACTTGATCCCTCTGTTCATTATTTGTGACATATTTTGACTGTATATCTCAACTAGACTTGATCCCTCTGTTCATTATATGTACTTTGTTTATCTCAGTTTATTAAATGTGACATACTTTGTATATCTCAATTGCACTTTATCTTTCTGTTCATTATATGTGACTTACATTGTTTATCTCAGACTTGATCCCATTGTTCATTATATGTGACATACTTTGCCAGTGTATCTCAGCTAGACTTGATCCTTCTGTTCATTATATGCGACATACTTTGACTATATATCTCAGTTGGACTTGATCTAACTGTTCATTATATGTGACATACTTTGCCAGTGTATCTCAGCTAGACTTGATCCATCTGTTCATTATATGTGACATACTTTGTATATCTTAATTGGGCTTTATCCTTCTGTTCATTATAAGTGACATACTTTGCCAGTATATCTCAATTAGACTTGATTCTATTGTTGAATAAACGTGGTCATATGTTTGAATTGACAGACCTTAGCAAAACGTTTGCATCAATCATGTGTTCAGATTGTAAGCTGAACTTAAATTTCCTTGCTTTCAAGTGATTATAAACTACAGTTGTCTTCAGTTTTTAAATTGAGAGAGAATAGTGTATGATAACATTTTTGACAATGAGCACATTCTTTCATATTATTTCTTAATGAAATTTGCATGGATCTCAAAAGTTTTTTCTAATTACTGCAGTTATCAGTACATGAGAAATTTTAATGAATTATGACACAAATGTTATTCACTAAGTCAAACAGCATATAATAGTAGTGATTACCTTATGTGTGTGTCAGTTCCAGTAAAAGAACAGGGAGCAGTTTAAAACTATAGTCATTGTCGTTTGACTACACCTTGTCATCTACATAAATGACCAGATATTAAAGGTGCATTGTAATATAATGACAAAATGATAACAAAGAACAAAAGAAACTGCACTTTATAATCTTTAAGTTTCAAAATGCATATACCATAGATTTGCATGTATGATTTAAATCTTGTAATCTATGTTCTGTATACTTGATTTATAATTTTCATGATTGTTAAATAATATGTCACCCTCAGGTTTGGGGCTGTGGTGGAACAGAAGCCAAGAAGGCTCAACTGAAACAGAAGCAATGGGAAAGAAAGGATGTAGAAAAACATAGAGGCAGAAAGGTGAGACAAATCTGACCAAACATACTAGTATACATTTTATTGGCCCCATTGTAGTAACTACAGGACATATAATATTGTCAGACATTTTGTCAGTTTGTTTGCACATTTTGCACTTGTGCCAGTTTTCAGGCATGGAGATGTGACATCTTTGTTCCATGAACTCTTTTATTCTGGTACTTGTATGTGTATGAGATGCACCCATTTACAAACTGAAAAAGACAAATATGATTTTCCAGAAATGTGCCATCAGATCCGGGCGTGCATACTTTATTTGGTCTGATTTCAGGCAAACACTTAAGACTAATCTGTTGCATAAAATGGCAGACTGGGGTCTAATCTCTAATCTGTTGCATAAAATGGCAGACTGAGGTCTAATCTGATATTTTTTTAATGTAACACAAATATTGTGTGATCCACCATTACAGAAAATCCTGTTTGTTGCTTCTTCTTGTAAATGGATATGATATGATATTCACCATGAGACGTCTTGAACATTCTGCTGATAAGATATTCACTGTTGCTAGTGACCATCTTGAAAATCTTGTTATCACTACACCTTTTGAATGAAGGCTCATATTGACATTTGGTTTTCACATTTTTACCTAGGGTTGAAATATATAAGAATTGGTATTCCCTTGATTTTCCTCGCTGTTAATACTTTTTATATTAAAAAAGATTCATTTTTATTTATGTCTAAGTGATGGGATTGAGAGTACACAACTGTGTATAATTTTTTATGTGCATCTTGTAGAAAATTGCTGGCTTTGCACTGCTAAACTTAAGAAGTAAGTTAGTTAATTGTTTTATTTTTAATAATTTCAAAGTCACTTTCAGAAAATAGAAACAGTGCCTATATATGGAAAATTTGAGGGGAATATCTGCATACTTTATGCTTCCAAAAAACATTATCAGTCTTTATGATTCAGACAGCACACAGTTTTCCTGACCGCAATCAAAACTATTTATCAATCCAAATAACTGAATGACATGTAGGTGTATGTTAACTTTCTTTGCAGTTTGATTGTTGTAGAGAATTCAACTTTGCTATGTGTTTTCCTACATTCAGTGGTTCTAAAAAAAAAATCTGGAGTGAACAAAAAAAAATGACCTATTATCATGTATAGTTTATTTAAAATGTTTAAAATGCTAATTTGACATATGCTATTTTGGTCATCTTGAAAATGTTATTGCTTCCCATGATTTAATTATGGTACTCATTCTCCATGAGCAAGGCAAAATGACAGAACATTAAAAATCTTCATTTTGTGCTCTGTATGTTATCACTTTTACACTGTATTAATAATGGTATTCATTCTCCATGTGCAAGGCAAATTGCCAGAACATTAAAAATCTTTATTTGTGCTCTGCTGTAAAAAAGAGAGCTGAAATACTGGATTTTCACTGAATCACTTCTGATGCTGTCTAACAGATGACCACCATTTCAAACTTCTTATGATGGCTAGTTGGTCCTAAATCAAAATGGCGTCAGTGTAACATCCAGTATGGTCACCACACAACCCAGCATGACAATTTTATTATCACTTCTCCTAAATGGATTTTCTTATTGACATGGGAGTTTGCACAAAGTTTGTATGACTCGTATGTACAGACTCATACAGATATGTACAGATATGACTCATACAGATATGTACAGATATGACTCATACAGATATGACAAATATGACTCATACGGATATGACTCATACAGATGACTCATACAGATATGACAGATATGACTCATATAGATATGACTCATATAGATATGACTCATATAGATATGACTCATACAGATATGACTCGTACAGATATGACTCGTACAGATATGACTCGTACAGATATGACTCATATAGATATGACTCGTACAGATATGACTCGTACAGATATGACAGATATGACTCATACAGATATGACTCATACAGATATGACTCATAGATATGACTCATACAGATATGACTCATAGATATGACTCGTACAGATATGACTTGTACAGATATGACTTATACAGATATGACTCATATAGATATGACTCATATAGATATGACTCATATAGATATGACTCGTACAGATATGACTCATATAGATATGACTCATACAGATATGACTCATACAGATATGACTCATACAGATATGAATCATATAGATATGAATCATATAGATATGACTCATATAGATATGACTTGTACAGGTTTCTGCTCATCAGATCAGAGCAATGTCTACAAGTAATAGAAGACATTGACTGTGATGCACATTCAATGTTCTGGATTTTATTTTGAATTGGTCCGGTGGCCTATTGGTTAGAGTGTCTGCTGCGGAAGCAGGAGGTCATGGGTTCTATCCCTGGCCGAGTCATACCAAAGATTTACAAAAATGGTACTAACAGCTGCCTCGCTTGATGCTCAGCATTAAGAGGTTAGTTAGGACTGGTTGGCCAAGTGTCAGGATAAATGTGACTGGGTGGGACTTCATGCTACGTGTCTGTGGCATGATGCCCCAGTGCTACACATACTATAAACTGCCTCACAGCAGACATCATAGCGATATGACTGAAAAATTGTTAAAGCTACGTTAAAAAAAGTTCTAATCAAAATAATTTACTTAATAATTTTGATATTTCCAGACATTTTAAAAAACAAATTCTTTCTCCAGGATCAAAGTTGAAACTTAGTTTTTGGCGAGAATAGTTCACTGATAATGCCTTCACTTTGCAACTGTACAGTCCTGGGTTTGATTCCTAGTTCTAGCACATGCAGGATAAGTGGTTATTTGTCAGAGATTGTGGTTTCCTTTAGGACACCACCATCAGTGCATCAATAATAGTACAAATTGTTAAAACTTTTTGTGCAATTGTTGTAAAGCAAAAACAAAACAGTATTGAAAGTTAATTCAAATTACCTAATACATGTCATGATCAAAAACTGAAACACTGTAACATTTTTGATAATTTTTCTGCAGCTTAAACTGGAGACCAACTGGAATGAGAACCCCGACAAACAGCTTCTTAATTGGGGTGGGATTCAAACAGACCACCAGCACAGCAGAGAGGGTGGATTTTGACACCTGCATATTAGGTGAAATAAATGAAATTCATAAATGTGCTGCTACATTATCAGCAGCATCGGTGCTCAACTAGGACATTCCTGTGAAATCATTCATTTTTGTGATTATCAATTTTTGTGATGTTGTAAATAATATTTTGTTCAGTACTTGCTGCAGTAGGTTGTCTTGTTATGCAAAAGTCATTTTGTTTGGTCGATCTTTAAGGTTTCGGTTTGTAGTACCCACAAAACATTGTCCACCATGAACAATTTTTAGGATGATAGTTTTTAACTCATCTGAAAATATGTTGGGAATGACTTTAAATATGTATTAAAAAAATGTGGTAATGTAATTTCGAGAATAGTTGATAACCATGTATATGATGTAAAGTTTTGCTTCATGTCAAAGAGCTAGATTCTCAATAATAATCTTGTTGAGTTTTTTTCAAGAGATCAAATTTGTGATCAAATTAATTGCAAGTACTTACTCACTCATAAGTCCAGTCCAACTGCAGATGACATACACCTAGATATGTTGTTACATGACATATACCTAGATATGTTGTTACATGACATATACCTAGATATGTTGTTACATGACATATACCTAGATATGTTGTTACATGACATATACCTAGATATGTTGTTACATGACATATACCTAGATATGTTGTTACATGACATATACCTAGATATGTTGTTACATGACATATACCTAGATATGTTGTTACATGACATATACCTAGATATGTTGTTACATGACATATACCTAGATATGTTGTTACATGACATATACCTAGATATGTTGTTACATGACATATAACTAGATATGTTGTTACATGACATATAACTAGATATGTTGTTACATGACATATACCTAGATATGTTGTTACATGACATATACCTAGATATGTTGTTACATGACATATACCTAGATATGTTGTTACATGACATATACTTAGATATGTTGTTACATGACATATACCTAGATATGTTGTTACATGACATATACTTAGATACGTTGTTACATGACATATACCTAGATATGTTGTTAGATGACATACGTAGATATGTTGTTACATGATGTACTGGCAGATTAGAGTGTGCCGTTCTTCTAATTACTTGTAACAAACCGCATAGATCCAAATGGGATGGAAAAATATGCAATGTCAGATCTGGTCAGTGTAGTTTGCAGTTTGACTTGACTTGTTAGCAAATATATATGGTATGTTTTTGTATGTATATGTTATTCAAACTCTTATTCTGTCAGCTGTAGAGACTTCGGACTGTCCTTTGATCGTGGTCGCAGAATTATCTAAGGAGTGGTGTACTTTGACAGGGAAAATAAATCCTTAAAAAAAATTTTTTTTTAATGAAGATGTAACACACCTCACCCCAATATATCTAAACGCCTAACAATTTTTCGGTAGGACTTGTTTAAAAGAAGTGTATCCATTCAATGAAGTATTATGTTTTGGACATATGACTGAAATGCTAGTGACAACCCTGTACATGTTATTCTGTCATCTTGACAGCAAGTGGGAAGCATATATACTTTGCCACTGATGTGTCACAATTGCTTCAAAACTGCAATCATTTTCTAATCGTGCGTAATGTTATTCATGGATTTTTTTTACCAGCATGTTGTTTGTATTGCCTGTTTTTTAAATGAATATTCTGGTGCTGAAAGCATATACAGTGAAATTTCCATAACCTGACCACCTTCAGCAGACTGGCTACATTTTATTTGATCCCAATAAAGCTATTTTAATGCAAATTAATCTGTCTGTACCTGCTTGTAAGTCATGTCCAAATGCAAAATGGATAGACCTGATCTGCCATTGCTTAATGTGCTGACAGATAAGGGTCTGTGTTGTTTGTTCCTCTGATTACTCCTAACAAACTGCATACAGGGTAAACCCAGTGTTAGCAGATCTGGGTCTGTGCACTTTGACGTTGGACTTACAAATGAGTATGTACAGTTGTCTGTGTTAGCAACATATAATCAATAGAACAAACAAAATAAAACCTGATCTGCTGGTGATTTATCGCAATGGCAGCTTGTGGTCTGTGTTGTTTAGTTGTACTGGAGTGATGTTAGTGTGTCAAAAATGTATGTTTGCTTTAGATACAGATGTATATGTGGATATATGAATTTTATGTATACAATTAAGGATAATAGATCTGATTTTTTAAACATTCGAGTTCTCTGTAAATTTCTTCTGAGCTTTTCCTATCAGCCATTACTACAAATTGCTTATGCATATATATATATATATATATATATATATATATATATATATATATATATATATATATATATATATATATTTCATGACCTAAAAATGTGATGTGCATTGGAAGTGGATCAAACTGTTCATATGCTGATACATCAAATACTAACAAGGCTTCGATTATGAAATTTGTTTGGTGCATTGTCTGTCAGTATAATTTTCAAGAATGAAATAAAACCAGAAAAAAGCAACTGGTCATATTTTTGGTGTTGAATTAAGTAATTGAAATGGATGAGTGGTACTTTCATTTCCATTTGTATAAATTGGCAAAAATATAAGGTAAAGGTGCTTTTGTACATATCATTAGTCTGTCTTGGGAACATATCCAAACAGACTTGAACATTCTTAAACTGAGAGATCAACTGTTACCCCCCTTGACATTGTTTTAATATTTTTGTCTGGCATTGCTTATTTTTTTGCATTTAATTACCCTTTGCTACATTTATACTAAGTGTGCACAATTCATGGAAGTGGTATCAGTACTTGTATTTGTGGATTGGTCCAGAATAAGTACATATTTGATGAACGATCAAATGGTCAGGTCACTGTGGTCAAGTTGCACATTTTGTCCTTAGAGAGACTGAAATAGGTGATTCAAGTTCTGATTTATAGGTGGGAGAACAAAATTAAGAGAAAAGTGGGGGAGGGAGATGAAAGGTTTCATTAATATCCCCAATTAGTAAATTGTAATCAGAAAATGAAAGTTATTTGAGTATCAGTAATAGATTACCTGCTATTATTTCATTGATGTATCTTATCCAGATGCTAGTTCCCAATCCAAGGACATCTTTTCTTCTTCTTGAAATTAGAATTTAGCAGTCTTGAATAAATAAAATGCAAACCCAGTCTGATACATCTGTCAACTTTAACACTTGAAGTATAATTCTGCTTTTGCATGGACTTAGTGAATTTATACATGTCATTTGAATGCTCAACACTGTGTCATTTGTCATATCCACTGTTAATTGTATGCATTTTTTGCATTGTTCATACTCTCCAGCCATTGCTTTATTTTCATGTATCTTTGTCCCTCTCGTTGATTTTGAGTATTTAGGTACATTGCTAGTGAAGCAGTGTTTCTTGTGTTTCAACCCATTAACAGTAAACAGTGTCAGGGTAAGTAATTCCCAACCATCGGATGTTCCAGTTCATTTTTTCAGTTTTAATTACTCTCAGCCTTCATTGATGCTGTAAGTTGTTGGTAAAGTGTGGGTGTTAAAAGGTAGCTAATAGCAAATTAACAAGAATAAAAACTCAGTGATGGAATACAGGCCTCTTGAATGATGTCAATTACAAAATCTGAACTAGGAATTTAAAAGTGATTTTTGATTTAATTCAGGACCAATGACAAGGTAGTGTTCAATTTGTAAATACCATACTAGCTTGTGCTAGGTAACGGATATCTTTTAGGGTCATTCGATGATCAGACAGACAGACAGAAAATGAATCTGAATTTATATGTGAATAATGAAACATGCACAGAAAGCATGAAACTTCTTGGAAAAAGCCACATAATTGGCCATCATTGTACCAGAGCCAAGATATATCCAGTTTAAATAGCTTACCAATTTAATCATAGATAGCTGCTTTTAATTAACAGTTTTAATTTAACTGTTACAAATAATTGTGGAAACGTAGATTCTTGCTGCTGGATATGAGTATTTAACCGTTTTATGCATTATATCATGAGTAAGCAAGATATCCTGACTTCAAATAATTCTTAAAACTAGAAAAAGAACATGGACTTCAGGATTTTAACATGTTGAGGCTGATCAGACTCTAAACATACTGTTTTGGGACCTTTTTTTGGAACAGAGTTTTCAGCAACATTGTATCTGATTACTGATCTCATCTACTACTGCCTGATTATAAAATTGTTCTGACTTACAAGTGTATTACATATTATCGGTTGACTTCTTTGATCTTTAATAGATCATTATTCTTATTCCAGTCTCAAAAATAAAACCATTTTGCATTTCAAACATTTCTTCACTGGTGTTTGATAAGTCACAAACATAGCATGTCATGTTTGCAAGGATCAAACATTTATTCTGGTTTGTACAGTGTGTTGAACACAGTACAGAGACCATATGCCAATCTGGATGGGGCAAAGTACCCTTCCCCAAAAAAGAGAAAGGGCAGCAAATTTAACAAATGAAATGGGGTAAGGGTACTAAATTAAAGAATGATTGAGTGCATCAAATTGGGATTAAAGTGCTGAACCATATGTGTATTCTTAGCTGGAACTCCGAAAATTACAAAAGTTATATATTTTTTCATGGTCTTTAATTGATATTATCATATGCTCAATTAAATGTTGTACTTTGTTTTTAATTTTTACAATTTTTTGTGTGCACATTTACATGTTTACATGTGAATGTAATTATACACAATGTTTATTTCTTTCAACTCAGGATAGGTATAAACCAAACTTTCTTCGGTAATATCATTAACATGGTTTTTTTTTAAAAACATTTAATGAATGTATTTTGCATATATGTGTTTAAGAATTTTAAAAGGATGAAATAGAGGGTTTTATTCCATAGAATTTCACAGAAATACAACACATGTTACAAGAAACATAAGGGTGCCATCCAGGATTGAATAACATCCATGATAACTAAGATACCTGTCAAATATCACATGCTCACAAGTAAAAATGTATGAACTTTTTATGTCTTGGAAGTCTGATGAAGCAAAGTTTGTATTTTGTTTAGAACTTTAATATCTTCCAAAAAAGTTTCAAAAATAACTGAAGAAAATTTATGTCATTATAAAATTTGTGAATTAGATTTTTTCATTTGAGATCACATTATTTTGTCACAAAGAAACAGTATCAGGTCTAGGGCCTAACCAGAAATCGCCTCGAACATTTGTTTCGGCCGAATATCAGGTTTTTCGGTACTCTTCAGAAGTATTCGCCTCGGCAAATAATACGCGCACAACTTGTTACAAGTAAAATAATTCAATAAATATCGAACTTTAAAAAAAAAGTTTTTTAATACATAATAATTTTAGTTAATAAAAAAAAACTTTCATCTTATAGGAGATGTATAGTATACGGTACCCTAAAAGTTTAAGCTTCGCATACAATAATGAAACAAACCGTACTCTCCGGAGTCGCACCTACTACTTGGTTTGTGCCCGGATCCAGCAAATAGTACATCCAAATACTCGGATTCGGTACTCAGCGAAAATTATCTACTCGGTTAGGCCTTTATCACGTCTATCCCATAATATATCTAAGCAGGATAAGCTTACAAGCAGTATCATCTCAAAAACTGTTCAAAATAATTTGACCAAATTAGACTAAATTTTGTGGAAGGTGGCAGATACATACACTGTATCTAAATTTAAAAAAAACTTTTAGTGACTTCTCGAAAAACTGAACAGAATTTGTCAGAATTGATGTGAGTATCCATGCATATATCCAATATACAAATGATGCCAAATCGCCATCAGATATGGCCACCATTGCTAAATTTAGAGTAATTAGAATGACTTCTTAGAAACTGGTTGAAATATTTGGAACAGATCTGACAAGATACTGTTGACCATACTATTTTTGGTAATTATCCATCAAAAATGGCCTTTATTACTAAAAATAAAATCTTCCTTAAATGACTTTGCAAAAACATTCAACAGAATTTAAGAAAATTTGTCAAAAAGTATCCTGGTATGAAGGGGTTTTAAGTTTAAGTGTATCATTTGTATCTAGTACCATTGCCATGTACCATTTGCAGTACTCGAGTCTACTTGTTTGGAGCAGTTTTAGATGAATCAGAGTCAGAAGTCAGCTATATTGTCTTTTATTTCCAACAATACTCATCATACTAATAGACTGCTCTGAGAACTGTTTGCACACAAGACACCTTCACTATGCAAGACACCATATACCTTCACTATGCAAGATAGAGACTTTAAACATCTAGTGTAATGTAAAATTCATACAAAGCAATAAATATGTAACACTTTTATATGATGGTGGTTCATAACATAAAAGGCAAAACTAATGCTTTTATGTTCTAAAACCAATGCGTTGGAAATTATCTTTTTGCCATTATATTTTGGCAGTTTGGCAAGTATTCTATAGCATTTTCCTTTTGAGGATGGGGCTTACATAGTACATACATCTACATCTTTGTACATTTTTGGTTAAGTTGTTCCATTAGCTTAGGAGTTTTGCAATCTGTATGCATACTGTTATACTTGGCATCATAGAACTGGGCATGATTGGTACTTCATGTCTGTTAGCACCACACCAGTATAAAATAGGAGATCCCTCTGCACTGCATTTCTCATTTTAAGGTTTTTGCATTTACTTAACTAATTGCATTAACTTAAATGACTACTTAGGATTTTTTATCTACACAATAGTCTATAATCACCACTTCACCTAAATTACTTGGCTGATTGCCATGAAACTTTACACAGACATTCATGTCACAGCCCCATTGGTCCTAACATTGGTTGATATCCATTAGAAGTTGTTTTTTATTGCTACTCGTAGTAAAAACTACTGTGGAAAAATGTCATGAAACGTGTCATAATTTTCATTCTGGTCTTAAATGAAAATGATGAATCTTGCCACTGTGGCTGCCGTTTGGAAAGTGTTTTTGACATGGAATTTTGTTATGAAGTCTGGTTGGTACTAATTAAAATGGTGCATATCTGACCTCCATCGTACCTACCATGGTGCCATTGTAAATATTTTGTTTTCACACTACTTCTTAATTAGTAGGGACTTGATATGAAGTCAAAATGGTGATGGTCTGATATAAAAAAAAATGGTCATGGCATCTGTGTTAAAAATGTTATTTTGGCAACTTCTCAGAATTGGATGGTCATAAACAAGTACCTAATATTTCAGCTTATAAGAAATTATACCTCTGCCAATATGTTACTGAGCAATCTGGATTCTGTGACTGGATAAGATTTATATATGGTAGCTGTGATACATCTATGCAGTAATTGTGTTAACCTGTATTATTTGTATTAATAGTAGATACTAACCATGTAGATTTATTTTTTCATTAACTACATTTATTTTTGTTTCAATTGCAGGGTCATAATATCAACTAGATTTTAGCTAATTATGTCTGAATGGAAAATGGGATATTATTATTATTATTATTATTATTATTATTATTATTATTATTGATATGAGGTTTTCACTTAAAGCCTTATGATATGTTGTTGATCATAAATGAAAATGGTGACAATTAGATTAACTGTGTGGCTTCCATTGCTAGCATTTTTAAAACTTGCTGTTGCTGCATCTCTTGGAAATTTAGTCATTGCAGCATGGTTTTTTTCTTACTAAAATACTTTTTTATTTTTTGCCTATTATAGTAGCCATATTGGCCACCATGGTAGCCATCTTGTTGTTGTTATAATGTTTAATGCCTTTTTTCGACACAATTTAGGCTATTCATGGTGGCCAATATTAATGGTGGAGGAAGAACCAGGGAAAACCATGGAAAGAACCACTGACCCACAAGAAGCTACTGGCAAGCTTTCTCACATCACCACCTTGGCTGAACCTGAGACTCGAACCCACACAGAAGTGAGATGGCAGCAATCCGTAATGGTGAGCACTTTAGACCACTTGGCCACTCAGGGCCCCTAGCCATCTTGAAAATCTTGTCTAGTTATTTTACTTCTCCTGAACAGATAGATGGTCGTATAGCCATGAAGTTCTCACTAAACCACTTCTTATAATGTCTAGTTTTTCTTAAATGAGAACAGTGCTAATTAAACCTACATTATGGCAATGGCAGCCATGTTGAAAACCTTTGCTCTTGAAGGTATAGTTATATCAGAATGGGATTTTCTATGATTACCATATTTGAACTTTACAAAAAGAGGACACTGGAGAGTGAGAGTATCTGTATCAGGATCTGTATAGAGATTTACGGACCATAAAGGAGGAAATGTTGTCCAGGAAAATGAGGACATATGCAGCCTGTTTTTCAGACCTGCCAAGTCATACTATTTGGCCATAAGTCTTACTGAGTTGATATCTTTGTAAAATTTGGAATAATAGCACACAAAAATATGCAGTGTCTGAATGGTTAGAATTGTGAGCAAACGGGTGCAGGTTCAAATATTACCATCTAGCCTTAGTCAGTGGGCGCTTTGACAAAAATTCCTTGTAGGGCTTTATAATACCAAATCTGGCAGAAATATGATTATTAAATAGGGATATTCACTTGTCCAGTTGTGTTCAGAATCCTGGCTTTCTTATTTCATTTTGTGTTATTGGTCAAGGAACCATCCTAACTTTACAGGAGTACCCTTGACACTTTATTCTGTCCATGTTTTTCATGCAAAACACCTACCTAATTTTGCTAAGGAACCAACTTATTAATTTTCAGGAGGGTGGGATGGTGACCTGGGATTTGTTTTGAAATAAAATTTCTGGCTGTCTTATTAAATTAAAATTATCTTGCTCATAATTATAGATATAAAGAACTAATTATACCCGTTATATTAGTTGAACAAATTATCTTGTGCTGAAAGGAAAAAGGTACACTGTTTTCAAAGAAAGTATCATGTCACTACCCTTTCCCAAAATAATTGGTCAGTCCCTAGTAGCATTATCAAGCATTACTTTTTTTTTAAACACATGCACACATGCATGCATACCAGTACATATTTTACTTACAACTCTTTTTGCAGCCTACTGGCTTGTGAGCCTGACAACACAAACATGTATGAATTAATTTTTATGATCCCAGTTTGTTTTTGGATAATGGGCCATTTCTTTTCATTTGGTTACTCTAAAATTGATTCCTCATTTGGGTACTCTAAAATTGAATCCTGATTTAGATATTCTAAAATTGATTCCTCATTTGGGTGAAGTAAAAACTTGATTGGTATCATTCATGCAATTATCAAGTTTTACGACCTTATAATTGGAACTGTTAGTATTATAAACTTAAAAAATGTAAAGGTATTATTGAAGGTCTTTTCTTCCAAATAATGATTAATTTTTAAAAAATGATTTGAATCTTCTGTTAAATGACGATGCATTTACCAGTAGGGACCAAGTCATTCACTGTATCGAAAGGGAGATAACTCGTAATGTTAGCTACTCTTTAATTAAACTTTGCAAAGGAGTATATTTGGATATTTTCGTTCAACGATATCTGGTTTTAAGTCAAAGGTTACAATAGAATTGTGTACTAGACTTAATTGGTAACATGTTAACTAGAACTTGTAAGAAAATAGCAAATTTAATGTTGGAATTTCTCAAGAACATCCAGTATGGTTTCATTATTTTGCAGCTAAAAAGAATACAGATACAGAAATAGCAGATTTATTGTGGATTATTTCAAACAATAAAGTTATATACAAATACTTTTTTCAAGGATTTTTTTTATTACTCTGATTGAGGATATCAGTTAGAAAATAGAATTGTCCTCAGGAAATGTGGGTTGCAGTTTCCTTATTCTGTACTTTTCTGTCCATTTTTATGTACATCCAGGCTTTTGTTTATTAGGCATTGTAAAATTATTCACTTTAAATGTTTATATTAAAAATATTTTTATATTAAAATACTATACTTGGAAATAAAATGTTTCATCTTTTGTTGATTTTTTTTGTGCATGTTATTAGATGGCATATTTAGCAATAGAAATAAAAGTTACTATCCCTGGAAACCCCCACTGAACATCACCTCATGATCAGATTAAATCGTGTTTTTCCAATAATCTGGTATGTAGATGTTTCTCCAGGGACTGAAAGTTACCCTGTCATGATACTGGTACCGATAACAACAACTCAGACAAAGTGATCTTAAGCCATTAACACTGCTGCGGTGGTCTATTGGTTAGAGCATCCGCTGCGGAAGCGGGAGGTCATGGGTTCTATCCCCGGCCGAATCATACCAAAAGACATACAAAAAATGGTACTAACAGCTGCCGCGCTTGGCGCTCAGCATTAAGTTGTTAGTGTTAGGACTGGTTGGCCAAGTGTCAGGATAAAGTGAATGGGTGCTAGACATCACTGCAGACATCGTAGCAATATGACTGAAAAATTGTTTAAGCTACGTTAAAATCCTAATCAAACAAACAAACAAGAATAAGCCATTGAACCCTGGAGAATTTTGTCATTTTCGGCTGAAATGGGAGTAGGAAATGCAGTTTGGGCGTTACTTCTGAATATATCCAAATAAATCTTGGGGTGAGGCGAGCTCAGTGGTGTAAAATGTAAAACACTAAGACGATTTTGGCAAACTAATGGCTATATATGCATGTTAACATACTAAAGTTCTATCCACCTCTCCAAGTTCTACACGACAGTTTAGCTGCATGGATTCCCAATCTCGTTTTCCCCTCTAATAATATATATCTCTCCAGTGTGTGTGTGTATGTATGTGTGTGTGTGTGTATATATATATATATATATATATATATATATATATATATATATATATATATCTGTTATGTCAATCTCTGTCCTGTTAAACTCCTGTGTTTCTAACTATTATCTTCTATTAAGTCCCTCAGTTAAGTTCCTATCTCTTATCTGTCTATTCTCTGATGCATATACACTATATATGCTACATTCCCACATCCACTTCACTTCCATTGAGAATATGATTGGCTAACAATTACTCAGTAGATTATCTGATAAGCATCATTAAATGTAGCTAAAAGTATCAAATTCGCTCTAGGCGAAGTATTTCAAATGTTTTTCGGGTGGTGGTGGTGATTGTTTGGGTTTTCTTTTTGTTTTATATGGGGTGAGGTCAAAATTTCAAAATGGCCCTGCCCTTTCTCCAAATGTGCATAATACCCAATAAACGTGCGCAAAAATGAAAGGATGTTCAGAAATTTCAATTGACATGTGACTACATTTGTGTGTACGTTTTTGTTTTAGCCGGTTTGGTGGGGTTGAGGTGGGATGTACCCCCGTCCCCCAGAACGACCTAGCTTTGTTTGAGTGAAAGCCTTCAACTTCAGCATTGCTAGATCAAATGACTTACGTAAACCGGTAACATGAAAATAAATAGCCAAGCCGGTCCCACAGCGAACCAACACATTTTGAACGAGTAATAAAGATACCAGTAGTGTACAAAAAACAACAAAACAAATTACATCACAAAGAAATATCGCCTTATTTAATATTCTTCAACGCAATTGGAATGAAGCAAACAGTGACTGCTTGGATTAACGTGTATGAAACAGAAAGAGGAGTGTATTAATTGGTATAATACAACTGTATTGCTACAGCCTGAATCAGGTATCAAAAGCTTGCAACTCGTCAAGAGACAAGTTGACTCTTCTGCTACTGTTGTTGACGACGATCACTGATCAAAGTTGGCAGGGATATTTTTTTTTTTTTTTACAGACTTTTATGTTGATACAGTTAACTTTCAAGACTTAAACATATTTTGCAGTTTGTGGGTACATGGATATCGACAGTCTCATATTTTGTCAGGTACAGTGGCAAATTTTATCGGTAAAAACGGACATATACTGGTGTAACGGATCCTCTGTCGGTCTTAGCAGCAGAGAGGGTGAACCAGACAACTTTTACAGGCGTCAATTTAGCAAACTGAGGCTTCTCGAAATTGCTTATATAGGCCTCAATTTAGTAAACTGAGGCTTCCTTGAAAATACTGAATTAAATTTTTTCAGTAAAAAAAAATAAAATTAAAAAAAACCCGACGTCCTCGAAGGGTAAAAAAAAGACGCCATATAGTTGGCGTTCACCCTCTCTGCTGCTATACGTTAACAATTTCTTTTTACGATGAAAATCATTTATGATGAAAATCATTTATGATTTCACAAACAGACTAATTTATAGAACCTCACCTCGTAAATCAATCAGATTATTAGATTGGTCAGTGAGTTTGAAATTAATTCTCGTTAAAGAATTATTATGACATCGCATAAAGACTGGATTAGTTGGGTCTTCAATAATTAGAAATCCTGGAGGAGCCGTTGGTGCAAATGAATATAGAATATATCCCTGCTGAGCTTGATTTGATTGCTCAAGATTTATTTGATAGCTTCCTTCGATAACGTCACACACTAAATTTAGTGCAATCACCGAGGATATATTCACATTGAATGGAGCTATATGTCTACCACCGCCTTCTGGATCATTATTGTGTTTAAGGGTTTTTATTTCCGGTGATTTTTTTTCCACGTATCGTGAATTTCTTTAAAGCCAATATCGATGGTTTCACTGAGAAGTTTTTTAGTTCTGGTACGTTATATCCGGGTAGTTTGAATGTTGGAATATCTTCGACGCGGATATTGAATTGTGATGCAACTCCAGTTCTCGTTTCAGGTGTGGAGTTTAATATCTCTTGAATAATTTGTATATTTAATACATCCATGTCATCGATGATTTTATTGCATGTTTCTACTACGCTGATAAATTCATCTCTGGTGAGAGTACCGGATTTAAGGGAAATTAATAATAGTGAAAAATCATTATTCATTTTTTCAAAATTTTGAATAACTATATTTGTTTCAATTTTAACATATGAATAAAGTATTTTATCCATAATCAAATGAGACCCCTCTGTTGAAGAAGTATCCATCACTGTTACAGCCTTAAAAGGTTCCAACTCGCCAAAAATTTTATAACTTTTTACTGGATTTTCAGGTTTTATCTTGTCGGATACATAATCAGATTTTTTTGGTTTCGGTATATTAACGATTTTTTCCTCTCGTTGAGGTGGTAGTTCAGGCCATCCTAACACTGATCTTATAGAACTCTGATAAATATCTACAACATACCCAGGGGAATTAATCTCGATCGCAGATGATAACGTCGGCTCGTGAACCGTTATAGCGATTTTTGATTCTTTTCCAGTGATAGATTTTATTCTTCGTTGAAATTCAGCATTAATTTGTTCGATTTGATATGACCCCGTTGGCAATGAGACAACGTTCCAGTCTGGAGTTCCGTCTTCACGATTTTTCCACGCGAACACCAAGGAATTATTTGGTTGTTGACCACCAAATGCTACCGATCTGATATTGGGCCAGCTATGATACACTCGTAGTTTTGCTAGCGCTATCTCTTTCACGGGAACGGGAATCGGGAAATTCACACTGAATTCAGGACGCGTTGAGGTTACTGATATCATGCTTGCTTTCATCGGTGTTGTATTTTCTGCTATTCGCTGAAGCAGTTCTTGTGACGACATTGACATTGTTATTATTATTATCCCGCTCTAATTTCAGCATTGTTGATTTATACAATTGAGCCATCGCTGAGAATTCACTATCTGATATTGTTGTGTCATCGAGTGACGATGATATCAACGAGGACAATTGCGAGTATGCGGCAGATGCAACGTGAAATTTAATTACATAATCGTGTAGTTTACTCTGGCTACACGATGATAGTTTTTTTTGTGATCCCGGTTAATATACCCGCGATTGTAGCCACCGCAGAAATAGCGATTGGAACTACGACCGGAGCAATCATTGTAACTGAAGATAGTATTATTCCAGCAGCAGTGATTACTCCCGACACCGAGTACACGGTGATATCAACTGCGGTTATTCTTCGTTGGTATT
The DNA here is from genome assembly GCA_030141615.1 of Unio pictorum. NCBI lineage: Eukaryota > Metazoa > Mollusca > Bivalvia > Unionida > Unionidae > Unio > Unio pictorum. The sequence goes on from JARLTB010000332.1 coordinate 562,076, forward strand.
TTTTTTTTTTTATTTGATACTCCTCACACCGCGAGCTGAGTTTAGTTTGAAATTCTCTGACTTGATCATAGCGATACTGATACACTGAAGGGATGGTCATTTTATTTTAAAAACACTAGCGTTTTCAATTGTGAAATCGTAAATGGAAAATCCCATGGATTTTCACTTGCAATTTCAAGGATTTTCCTTTCAGTTTAATTGTTTACTTAAATCCACTACGAATTCTACGTACCACGTTACTGAAACCCTGACTAAATTTCTATCTGCGGTCGTTATCGTGAACTTTTCAGATACATCCTTGTCGATGATCGTTGATACCGTATTATTGACTCCAGATGAACTACTTGATGATATATTAAATTGAGTCGGTGATACTATTGTTAATCGATAAATACCCTTGACGGCTGCGGTTACGTGTAAAATGTTGTTTGTGGGAGTCCACGCAAATGATCCGTAATGGATTGTGTATACGATATTGTTGGTTTTCTCATGAGAAATTTTTATTTTTTCAACAACTCCTATCATCCTCGCTGCATCATACTTCATTGCGCTGTTGAATGTTTTTAGATCATCGATGGATTTTTTAATATCAGGAAGAGTTATTTCAATTTTATCAAATGGGGTTCCAATAAATTTATCAATGATGTTTTTACGAAGCGTTGAAAACTGTTTCACGTGTTTTTCATATTCGGATTGAAGAGTTGCTAGTTCCAACATAGAATCTTTTATCGAGGTGAGTTTTGGTGTGGTCACTGGTGGATTTCCAAAAAATTCTAGTAAGGGTTTATCAATCTTGTCCACGATGGATTTTTTTTAATTCAGTGAATTTTGTTATGTGATCGTCATACTTATCATTGAGCGATTTCAATGTATTCACCGTGTTATCGAATGTTGCTAATTTATCCGTAATTGTTGAAACAAGTACACCTGGTTTGAGTTTACCCTGATCGGAAAATAACGCGATAGTATTCTCTGTTGCGTCTCGTCGTTTAACTAAAATATCATCGAGAGAGACATTACTAGTTTTCAATTTACCCTGACGATCTTGAAATACAACTATTTCACCAGGATCAACACTTGCTAGGTTCAACGTTTCGGCTATTTCATCTTCGATTAGTTTTTTAACATCCTTGATTTCAACTTCATCAGTATCCGGTTTCTTCAGCGTTGATAAAGGTCGTTCCCAAATATCAATCATTGTTATCATAAAAATCTTTTCTCTGTTAAAATTAAAGATTTTCAATCCAACGACCGCTAGTATACTCATTCACGACCACATGTGGTGGTTTTCTTGATTGAGGAATCAAAGATTCCCGTGAAATAGCATCAAGTACGTTTAATACTTCATTGCCACATATGGGTGGGTCAATCATTGTTTGTGTTGGTAACGTGGAATACCAACGGGGTATTTTTAAGTTGTTTATATAGCGGTTAAATTCTTTCGGCGGCGCTAGTCCATATGAGTCAAAATAAATAATCCCACGTGGATCAATCGCGTACGCAACCCAATGTGTTCCAGGTCCGGAGCTGTTATCTAGATTAATAATACCGGTTTCAACATCATTTGGTTGTGCCGGTAACTGATCTTTCATAAAAACACCTCTGAAGTTTTTAATCGCGAGTTTTTTAGCGGCATCAATTAAATCAAAATTGGACATGGGAACAATAGGTTCCTCTAAAAATCTTCGATTAAAACTCTTCGAGTTTCTCACTAATAAACCGTTCCTGGGATTCTTAGACCCTTTCCGCTGTACCATGAATACGGGGTTCCTGGTAGTCTTAGACCCTTTCCCTTTTTTTTATACCCGGATCCGCGAGTGGATCCACCCGTTGCTTTCTTTAGTGCCATTCCTGCCGCGGTACCAACGGCTCCTAACGCTGCCGCTTTAGCTACCGCTGGGGCCGCTGCGGCAATCAACCCTGGAATCAACCCTAACAGCGGGAATATACCACCAGTCTTTTCTATATATTTAATCGCGCTCGTAGAAAGAGTAATCTGAACTCCTTTTTTTCTTTAAACGCTTTATTAAAATGATTAACCTGAGTTTTCGTCAGCGACAGTTTATTTACCCCGCCATTCATTTGATTAGGTTTCAGCGTTATTGTGGTTCCACATTGCTTAGCTGATTTGGAATGTAGTTTTTTTAACTGACCAGGTGTCAACGTGACATTGATATTACTATACGACATTATACTAAAACAGATTGATTCTAAATTGTAAGCGATTCAATGGAAAATCCGAAGGATTTCCAATCAAAGATTTTCCACTGGTGCATCTACCAGTCTCATTCGTCCACCAACACCTTCGAGTAGCATTGATTTATCACTGAGAATGACAGCAACCGCTCTATAATTAGCAATACCACCAGGACGGGTTACACGAGCTCGGAAGTGTATATCAACGACGGATTGTCTCATCAAGTCAAGATGTTCCAACGAAAAGTAATAAATCGGATACAGACTTTTAAAATCCAACTGTGATATTTGTAGACCAGTATCAACATTTTGATCGCGTCCCATATACGACAACAACCGATGATAAACTCGTGCAATACTATTGATGTTATGGTCAAGTTGTATATCCTCTGATGGTTCTTGCTGTCCGTTTATTCTCAGCGAGACTTCATTACACCCAATTTGATCAAATATCATATGGGAACGTTCTTGATCATTTAATCGCGCAGTATTCTGTAGCGCAACAAATATGTGACGTGGAGCTGAAATACCCTGTTTTGATGCTAGATGCCATGTAAGTGTACCATCAATATTAGAATCCATGGTATCTGTGGACGTTGACAACCAACTCAACAATGACTTCCCCCCCCCCCCCGATCCATAAATGATAGTAACCGCGGTTCTGTTGACAGCGAGGGAGTCAACACTGGCATCCACAGTGATAGTTTTGATAAAACGACCTTACTGACGGCAACGCCAGCACCGCGCCAGATTGCATCATCATCAGTGCCCTTTCTCACTAGCGCTATAGTATGCTTTGCTCCATAGATAACTTTTCTGACGTTTCTACAAAATCCAAATATGTGATGCAACGGAATCGCGCACGAAAACCGTCGACGCTGTCCTTGCAACGTTGCTACTCGTGTTGCAAATCCTAGGTTGTAACCGGGAATATTATTTATGACATCAAATTCAGCAGCTGGTCTTACATATCCGGGTGGTGCTGGATCAACTGCTGTAGCTCGTGTTGCTTTTACTCTAGAATACTGGACGTGCTCAGCATTATCAGTAATATCCTTCGCGAACATCATAGACGGACCCGCTGATCTAGTATAGTCATCAGAATATCTCGCTAACCCGATTATTCCCGTAGCAATATCAACCTCGCGTTCAATAGATTCGATTTCTTTTCCATCAATGAGATATCTAGCACTTTCAAATAACGCCATGATGCCATTGTTAACAAAACCAACTCGGATAGTTGGGTCATTTGCATATGGTGTATCATCTGCTTGTAAAAGTTCACCTTCGACTTCAATAAAGGCTTCACAAGGCAAAAAGTATTTACTGGTATCATGAACTTGAAGTTCGATTCTCCCCCGAAGATTAGGTTGTACTGCGTGATAGGCAAAAAATTGATAATCGCGTACAGAATCATCCTTGAGTACTGGGGCATCCATGTCAAATGCACTATCAGGGTTCTGTTTGAACATTTTTATTATATATCCGCTGGTCTAAATTGGAGGCGGAAATTATTTTAAAATATTTCCTAACAGCTTTTTCCCTTTGGAAAATCCCATGCAAAATCGACCACTTGACCCTCCGGAATAATTCCGGATTTTTCTGGATTTTTCATCGAAAATTGCTGATTTTTTTTATCATTTTTAATCAGTTTTGATCATTTTTGCTTTGAAAACAATAAAAGAAATTCCTAACAGCTTTTTTCCTATGAAAAATCCCATGCAAATTCGACCACTTTACCCTACGAATTTCTTTTAATTCTCACGGAAATCATCAAAAATCGATGAAAAATCTCCAAAAATCTGTCAAAAAACACCCAAAATTCAGTGAAAACCAGTGAAAAATACAGAATTGAAAATCGAAGATTTTTATAATAATAATTATTTTTTTATAATAATTTGCATTGCAGTTTTCACAGCAAAAATCCCTTGGATTTTCAACTTTGTCGTTGTCTTTGACGTTTGTTTAAGCCACTTCCCGCTATCATATTTGCTGTTATATTATCCTGGGTGTTAGTTATCGATGATGAAATCATTGACTGTAGTTTTTCATCTACTGCGTTATTTATTATTTTACTAACACTTGCAGGCATAACCGCAGTAGATGGTAACGGCAGTGAAGTCATTTGTGGTTTTGAAAATCTGGAAGATTTCCCCCGTCGAACTAACGCTGTTAATTTATCTTTCGCGGCTGAAAACGCCTTCCCGGCAAGATAACCAACAGCGCTAATACCCTTATCCCTGATAACATCAATGGCTTTCATTGATAGTTGTTTTGCTAGCGGCGCTACTTTTTGAGCCATTCTTGCAAATAATCCCATTATAGTATTACCGAGACCATCTCCATAGTATGCTCGGTATTTTGGCAATCGTGAGTTTACCACGTAGACGTTAGTTGGTTTATCATGGTTGTAGTGTATGATCATTCTCTATTCAATTGCAATTTATCTAATCGCGATGATTTATCATCGATGACATTAGTCACTATGGTGACCATCAACGTGTTCCACTAACTCTTCAATAAAATCTCGATATGTTGCAATATCCATGATACCACCTTGAAATAACCTCCTACAGATATCAGCTGCTTCATTGATTATTTCTGGTGAGTTATTTCCAGCTCGTTTACCCCCATACAAGTGCTTCTAATCGTGCTATATCACCGAGAATATTACCAGGACATGTTACATTAGCGTTTCCACTCGAAGAGTTTCCAACTAAGCCACTACCTTTTTTTTTAGTTGTACCAGTTGCACCTTGAGAAGAGGGTTGTGTTATTTCAAAAAGTTTTGATTGTTCTGGTAATCTAAGAAATCCAGGGCTTGATTGCGTTCTTGTAGATGATTCAGCTTTTTTTACTGCTTCCATAAATTCTTTATACGTTTTATCACCTTCTCTTGCCTGAGATGACTTTGTAAATATACGATATAACCCCTTATACCATTCTTTTTTACTGGGGTTTTTATAATCATCGAGGATATAATTTCCTCTCTGATTAAGACTCCTAACAACGAAATCGGCTAATTCTTCCATAGAATTAAATTTTTTATTTTTTAATTCATCTAATTTATCCGGGCGGAATTTATCATTGAATGCAACTCTTTCACTAGTAGTATCACCCTCTTCTTCTTGTTGTTGTGGTTGTTGTTCTTGAAATTCTTCAAGTGGTTCAGGTGGTGAGGAAATATCAATATCACCTAATCGTTCAACTTCTTCCTGAAGTTCTCGTTCTTGTTGTTCTTGTCGTCTTGCAGTAGTTATTGTATCACCAGGAAGTGTTTGTAATGATTTTTTTGTTTGTTTAGTTCGTTTTGCTATTTTCTCTAACACAGGGAGAAAGGACTCTTCTTGTTTTTATTTCTTGTTTAGAAATTGCTGATGTTACATCCTCAGTTGCACTGATTATAGGCTTAAAAAGTTGTTGTGTATCAGTAGAAAAATCTTCCTGGAGGAGTTGTCGTTGTTGTAACTTTTCCCGTACACTATTACGACGTGGGAGGAGTTTATTAATAGCGCTCAGTCGCTGTTTTGCGTTTCGTGTGGTCAGTGATTGTCCTACCATATTGAAAGAGTATCACTATTGTCAAATTGCTTGCAATTTCAATTTGAAACTCAAAGAGTTTCCATCTTCGATTTTCATTGCAATTGGAATTGCTTTGCAATTCATCAAGTAAAAAAAAATATTACTACGGTATTTTTACAACACCGTGTGAACTGTGTCATTGTCGCGTTTTGTTTGACTAAACTCATTCATCGTTACCTGTACACGGAAGTTATATACAACAAGGAGGCTCTCTACGCGTGGGGCTCAATTTGCTCGATTAAAGCTTTTATCTGTTTCACCTTACAATTGATAAGTTTCCTTTGTTCATACTCTGCACCTAATTGCTTCCTAACATCTCCTACGACCGTACATAATGGTACTAACACACTAACATCTTCAACATTAACTAAACTCTCACGGATAAAGTTTTATACGCTTGATTAGATAATACTGCTTAGCGAGGATATACTTTCCATTGTTTTGCGCAAATTCCATATCCTCAAAATCGGTCATTATTTGATCACAATTTAACCCTGATGATAGTCGAATATTTTGAGTTTTGAGTTTGTTGATTTCAGAAATAATACATCTGATATTTTCAGAATTCATATTATATAAAAAAATAGGTTTGTTAAATTGCTTGCAATTTCAATTAATGAATTACTTCGTGTGGAATTGCTTTGCAATTCATCTTTAGAATTTTCCATTTTCCATTTCACAAAATGAATTCTGGACCCGCTAAGATGTTGGTCATCTTAGCATGTCCAGAAGCGTAATGAGATTATAGGATGATGATGGGTATATATACGATGACGACAACCCCATGATCTAGTGTGTAGGCGATTGTATACGACGGTACAACAATAGATTACATTATGGTATTTACAATGACAATGGTTATATACAAATGCAATGAATGACGACGGCACAACAATAGATTATAGAGACAGCACAACAATAGATTATAGGATGATAATGACGACGGCACAACAATAGATCATAGGGACAGCACAACAATAGATTATAGGGGTGATTATGGTATATATAATGCAATGGTATGTACAATGACAATGACAATGGATGACGCGGGCTATTCTACATTCAAGTGCAAAAACAACCCCCAAAATCAAACCCGGTCGGAATGTCAATAATAACATTCACATCACGTGTGACGGTGTGATTTGAGTTTGCACTTGAACTTCGAGGTAAAGCCCAAACATATAACAGACGAGGTTGTATATAACCACTCATTACAAGGAAGTTAGATAGAGAGATGTGTATTTTTTATTCCTTGTTGTGTATAATTCTGATTATTGACAGCGCAGAATTAATAGTGAGTACTTGTAAAAAACACTAAAAAAAATAATACGATTATTTGTAAACACTTATGATCAATTTTTTTTCCTATGAAAATCCTTTGAAATTGTAAAGCGATTTACGATTGAAAGTCCTTTGAAATTGTAAAGCACGGATCCCGTCGATATTTATAACAGCCAATCAAAAACTACCTCCTTGGTTTCACCAACGGTAACTCTGTCATTGGTGATTTGTCGCACGCGTTATACCAGTGAGTTGTCTCCGCTAATTCACAATATACAATTATACATAAACAAATCGAATACTATTTTTGAAGCGTTTTGAAAAAGCGGTCTTGGTTATATTCTCTGCTACTCTTTGTACCGAGGGGGAGCAAATATCGAAATACCTACCGGCTGAAGTCATAGACTGAAATATTATTTCCTCGTTGTCAGTATTAATTGATTTTACAGCTCTCTTCCCAATTGATTTACAGATACCAGTTCTTCCTCGTTTAATATTTTCGCGTTGTGTAACGGCTTCTAAATTATTTAAAGAATTATTAGTCTTAATGCCATCAATGTGATCAATAACAAGACCATCCCTGATCAATCCATTAAACACCTCGAATATGAATCTATGACAATAATATTTCTTCCCTCCAGCTCTAAAACTCAAATATCCTTGATTATTCAGAGTACCAACCGGCTTCTTGAGTCTACAGTGTCTAACAACACCATCACGAGAGGCTTCATAGTTTGCAATAACAGGATGTCGTTGAAATTCTTGGCTCATTTATATACATAATTCTTTATTTATCTAATTCGTTGATTGGCTGAATTATAACATTGGGAAATCTTTCTATGTAGTCGTTGGCAGTTTTTATGATTTTGCCGTTGACGTTGTCGTTGACAGCGTCAGGATTTTTGATTCTTTTTTTGTCATAATAACGCTTCAAATCTCTATAACGCTTACCACCACAACCGAGACATAACTCTGATTTACCTCTAACACCTACCCCACAATGGAAGCATGGGAGAGGACCTTTCGAACCGTTTCTCACGCTTTGCATATGATACCCACAGAATTCATTTCTGCATGATTTGTTACACGGGGTCGTTGATCCAATCATAAGCCATTTGCAATGATTCATTATATAAAAAACTTTTTATTTAAATACTTGTTTTAATTATAATATGAAAGAATTCAAGAGATTATCGAAAATTAAGCCTAAATTTAATCTCGATAGAGTATCTGTTAAACCGAAACGTTTAATAGACGATATCATGAAGGAGTTCAAGAGATTATCGAAAATTAATCCTAGATTTAATATCGATAGAGTATCTGTTAAACCGAAACGTTTAATAGACGGAAGCATGAAGGAGTTCAAGAGATTATCGAAAATTAAACCCGGATTTAATATCGATAGAGTATCTGTTAAACCGAAACGTTTAATAGACGGAAGCATGAAGGAGTTCAAGAGATTATCGAAAATTAAACCCGGATTTAATATCGATAGAGTATCTGTTAAACCGAAACGTTTAATAGACGGAAGCATGAAGGAGTTCAAGAGATTATCGAAAATTAATCCCCGATTTATTCGGGATACTAGATTCGATCTTGATAGAATCTCTGATATGAAGGAGTTCGAGAGATTATCGAAAATTAATCCTTGGAAAAATGCTAGATTTAATCTAGATAGAATCTCTGATATACCAAAAAGTCTAATAGACGATAGAACCCTGTTGAGTAAAATCAGCGACTGTTTTAATGAATTTAAGCGCGATGGAGCATCTCATACATGGTCGACATTTCGAATTATCCACAACATCGAAGATGTCGGTGTCAATGTACCCAACATCGATGCTACCATGAACGATAAAAGAGCAGCTGAGATAATTTCACACCTTGGCGAGCCAACGGGTTGGAAATCCAAGGGTGAAAAATCCAAAGGATTTCAACAAAGCAATTCTCAGCAGAGGTACTTTTTCAAAATAAAATTCATTATCGAAGTCGAAGGTGAATGGGTTATCAGGGATAAATTTGATCCAATTCTCAAGGATAAAAAAAACTGTCATTGTGAGTAGAGATTCCAAACCAGGAATTCTAACTGGAATTGACAAACCATACTACGAGAGATCTTATCCTGTAACAGCAATCGTTTATGGAATATACCCGCTAAATGATAAACCTGATATTGCAAAACTAGCTCCTATGAAATATTCTAGTTCACTGAATTGTGTAGCAACACGGGTGATGGAACACTTCACAAATGCATCCCGGGGGAATAAACTAACTGATCTGCGACGTAAGAAAATAACTGAATGGGAACTAACAGTGAAACAGCATGGGGCAACAATTCAGGATATAGCTAAATTAGAAACATCATTAAGATTCCCAATATCAGTAACGACAATAACCTGAGAAGCATTATACGAACCGAAGTATCAATCACAAGGAGCGCCAATACAAATTATTGATCATAACAAACACGCGTGGACGGCTGCAGTAACAATATTTCCACGAGAACGAATCGTGAGATATATCCCCGGGGAATTTTCCGGGGAATTCTTCAGGGATGTTTTCTATGAAGAGAAATTATTTGATGTTATTCATGCGTTGTGTAAAGATGATCCTGTGTCAGTGTGGTTACTACGCAGCGCTGAAGATTCAGAATCAGGATTTGATCAATTTGTAAGACCAAATGGAGAATTATATCGCACTGAAGAGTTGGATAATAGAATGAGAAAAATCGCTTATGAGTTTTCACCAGAGAGTTTCAATGAAAAACTACTCACGGATAGCTTTACAATTCCATCAGTGGTAGCTCATTTTGTACGAGAAAAGAACTCATGGCGTCCAACACGAAGTGATTTTCTCGAGGATGTCAAATTGAGTTGCGTCAAATTTGGTCATGGAGGGTTGTGGAATACAAAATACTCACGTGATGGTATGATTTCAATTGATATATCTGCGTGTTATCCTGGAAGTTTTCTCGGGTATGGAGAATGTGCCAAGTACTTTAAACGATTTGGACACCCCACACATGAAATGACTCGTGTTGCGATTAATGGTCCATTGCCTGATTTTGATTTAACCGGATTCGCTCGTGTGATATCATTTGAATTCGCTACAGGGTTACATCCGTGTAGTTATCTTTGGATTGGTAGACACCTATCTGAAAAACATTGGATGCCAATTGTGTTATTGCGGTATATGATTGATTGTGAGATGTTACAATCGTTGATTATCAGCGAGGCTATTATATGCTATCGCGCGCAGAAGGATGTTTGGTTACCACAGCCCAATATAGATCGTATAATTGATGAAATATGAAAACAGTTTCCAGATGGAAAATCGAAGATTTTAAATGAAGAAGAAATCATAAAATTGTCTAGGCAGTTATTTGAAATTAAAAACAAAGAAGCCAAAGATTTCGGACGAAAAATAATTGGTAAATTCACTCAAGGTGGAAGATATGACAATGCAAAATACTCTTCGAGGTTGATCATAGACAAAGCAGAATACGATTTTATTGTAGCGGATTTAACGAAACAGGGAAAACTTGTATCCCGTAAGGATGCTTTTCTATCCAATGGTGAGAAATTAGGTACGGTTGTTACTTACTGTGATGGATATAATTCCCAGTACACACATTTGAGAAGTTCTATGCTAGCCTATGCTTCTATTAATCTATTTTCGATGATAAATAGATTTCCTAATACCGCGGTTAGAGTAGCTACTGATTCGATGTATATACACAATAAATACAAATCGGATGTAGCGGCATTCACAGATCCCGAGGAAAATTGGGGGCGTTGGCGATTTAAAAAGGAAACACTACATGAGTATTGTGAATCCGCAGACGTTACCATGGATGATAAATATCTTTCATGTAACCGTATTGAAATTCAATCAGAATTTTCTAATGCACCACCTGTATCTGATCCTATATGTAGATACAAGACAGTTTATTTAAACGGCGGTGGTGGGGCAGGAAAGACAACTCGTGTAATTAAATTATTTCGTCGGTCAAACATGATTGTTTTAACACCAACTCACAAACTCGCCAGAGATAGGATAGCTGAGGGAGTAAAAGCCTGTACTTATCACAGCTTCTTTCGATGGAAAGGCGATACATGGACTCCTGATCGAATGGGCGATAAATTCATTCCTGAAATCATAATCTGGGATGAAATATGCAATGTATCGTTGAGAGTATTACAGACATTTCTTGAATGGTTGTTAACTAAAAACACCAAGGTCGTCATGTGCGGTGATCATGGTCAACCACCACCATTTGTCGGTGCACCCCCACATGAATGGCTAAAGGGTTTTGTAGACTATTACGAAGAGATGAACGATGACCTTAGATCGTTAGATGAAGTATTACGTGAGTTTAAACAACTAATCAGATTACAACCGGATAGAATCCAATGTGAAATAGCTCGTGAAATAATTTCAGAAACTCCCATTAATGATTTTTGGGAAACGTGGAGACCAAACGATTTGATAATCGCAAGTAGAAAAATAGTCAGAGATAAAATTCAGATGAAATTATTTGAATTGCATAAATGTAAATTTGCAACAATTCCAGTACCGATCTGTTATAGACCTTCGGATACACGAAGGCAGAATATCGACGTTGACATTCCAGGACAGCGTGAAAAGCAGAATTTAGTGTTAAATAATATTGTGCTGGTTGATATCAGCGTCGTCGAAGATGCATTGCGTGCTGATAAATCCCCATGGACGTTAGGTTATGCAGCAACAATACACTCTTCACAGGGATTAACTATCACAGACACAATTATTTGGATAGTAGATAATCGCATTGAGTGGTCGAATTTAGTTTATCTTGCAGTGTCTCGAGCACGGAGAATAAATCAACTTCGAAGAATCGTTTTACATGATAATGACACTACAATAAGTGATATTATCAGCGCTGACAACATCAAGGATATAATCAGAAAAAAACTTTCTGGTTATAAACAACAGGATAAAAAAATAATAGAGAATTTGACATTGATGCTGAATTAATAATTTTGCTGAAGCAACAACAGAATAATCACTGCGCGAGTTGTAATTGTATAATGCGTTGGAGTTGGTCGGATAAAGACCCTCGGCAATTTACCGTAGATAGAAAAAATAACAACATTGGTCATACCAACGACAATGTGATGCTGACTTGTCTTGAGTGCAACAGACGCCGGGGTGCTAGTTAATACCACGCGGTGGTAATTGAGTATCCTCGGGAATTACCTGTAGTTTTTGTCGAGTAAATCCTCGCTGAGGAGCAGTTGAATCTAGTTTATAGATTGCTGGTCTACCAGTTGATCGTGTTATACTAGATACTTTATGTACGGTGAAACTCCAAATAGGATCAGTAACTCTTTTTTTACCACCTTCAAGCTCTCCTGGTTCGTATAAGTACCTTACAGTGACATTACTACCAAGAATTGGTTCTCGGAAATCTTTTTGTGAAATTCCTTGGATTTCCATTTTTGGTATAGACGCTCTTTTAATCGCGTTGTTAGGTTTCATGTTGATTGTTCTAGTAATCTCATTATTGATTGCGGTAACTACATCTGGTAATCTCTTGACCCATTCACGAGATCGTTTATTCTGGATGAATTCCTTCGCGTATTGATATCCAAATAATCTCTCAGCAAGTGTCCGATTAAATCGTTCAACAATTGCCTGATCGCGATGTAGCGCAGTATGCCCTCGTCTGATGGTGACATTATGATGTTTCATCGTTGTTAAAACAATGCCTTGAAATTCCTTGCCAGGATCAACTTGTAACAGATTTGGCCAGCGTAGTGGACCTCGTCGATAAATCCTTTCAAATGCAGAAGCTACTTCAGTAGATGATTTTGTCTTCAGCGGTTCTGCTTGTTTGTATCGACTTGCAACATCAACTAACGTTAACGCGTATTTGTAACCGTTGTCATGTGGTAAAAATAGTATATCAGCTTGATGAACCTCATTAGGAACAGTCACATCAAAATGCGAGTAGTTAATTCGTTTAGGCGCTGGTAGATAAATTTGCCATATAGCCTGTTTAGATAACCAGTTCGCTGCAGTGGTTTTTTTCACCTTTGATGCGCTAGCGAGTTTATTGATTGCTGCCTTGCCCCTCCAGTATCCTCTCGGAGAATAATAAATAGATTCCATATTTTTAATTACCAGCACCTAACATCAATTTACCTTTCATAGCTGATTTTATCAACCACGAAGCCAATTTTTCTTTGAAGGATTTATCAGGAATAGCATTTAACGCATGAATTAATTTCACATCCGCAAGATGTCTGTGTTGAAGATTGCTGCTTTTATAAGCAACATCATGAACATGACACGCCTTATCAATAGCGTTTATTGGATATTCACCCGGTTGGGGTTGGTTTTGAACATCAAGTCTGATATCTAATCGTGTTCCCGGTCCACAGTAGCTATATCCTGGAAGGTGCTTTTCTCCTGAGTATTTTGCCCACGGTGTTCCTGGGAGTTTCACTAACTTGGCTGCAATATCACCTCCTCGTTTTTTTTAAAGGTTTCGTGGAAGTAAATCTAAATTTCTTTGTACTACATTGTACACACTTACCAGAAAGCGCTGATCGATTATTTTTCGTTGTAATCGTCATCAAGTCATTTGTGCCAGTACGCGTCTTACATTTCACACAATATAGATCCATAATTTATATATAACGGCATGAATGTAATTGATTATTCAGCTACGAGACGACGGGAACCTATTAAACACCATGCAATGTTGCCGAATTTAATTAGAATGATTATAATCGGACCATCTGGAAGTGGTAAAACACAACTGCTACTTAATTTGATAACGAGATGGATGAAATGGGACAAATTGTATATGATTGCTCCGAGCGTAGATGATCAGCGATGCTATGAAGTGCTAAAGGATTTTAACGAGAAAGCAAAAGAATTTCAAATCGATGATGATATCATTGAATTTATTACTGATATCGAGGACGCACCGAGTATTGGTTCCATCGACGGAAGTATTAACAATTTAGTCGTATATGATGATATCATGTTAGATAATCAAAAAAATCCTGCTAGGATATTTTCCAGAGGCAGGCATAAAAGCACTGATGTGATATATGTCACTCAACGGTACACTCAAATACCAAAAGTGATTCGCGATAATTGCAATCTGCTGTGTGTGTTTAACGGAATTGATACTCATACACTACGAAATATTTGGCAAACTTGGTGCGGTGGCGATATGGATCATAATCAATTAAAAAATTTCTTTAGCCGCGCTCAATCAATCCCACACGGATTTGTGACGATAAATTTATCAGACCCTCGGACGAGATATCGTGTCGGACTTGATCAAATATTTAGTTAACGTATAGCAGCAGAGAGGGTGAACGCCAACTATATGGCGTCTTTTTTTTTACCCTTCGAGGACGTCGGTTTTTTTTAATTTTATTTTTTTTTACTGAAAAATTTAATTCAGTATTTTCAAGGAAGCCTCAGTTTACTAAATTGAGGCCTATATAAGCAATTTCGAGAAGCCTCAGTTTGCTAAATTGACGCCTGTAAAAGTTGTCTGGTTCACCCTCTCTGCTGCTGTCTTACTTGTGACATCAGTGACCAGGTTCAGTCTATGTAGTCTTTTGATATCTTTGGCCAATTTCACTTTCACTGTTTACCACGCTTTTAACATCCCAGTTCATACCCGGTAAAAATACAACTTGTTGAGCTCTCTTTTCGCATTATTCATTTCTGTGTAACCAGCATGGATCTGGGTGAGAATGTTTGCCGTAATATTTATGGTATGCCCACTCTAGTTCCTTTAAAAGTTACACCTTTATCTCATAAATTTAATCTCTGAAGTTCTATTATTCCATTATGAGTATATATGGCAAGTCAACCCGTGTCTATCGGTTGAATCGCAGTTTCCGTGAATATGTCTTCCATTCTTAGATGCTATAATATATCAGACGTGCGACAGTTGCCCGTTGCTAGGCAACTTGTAACAGTGCCACATGTTGTTCTATTGGGTTACTACAGTCAACCATTCACTATGTCTACATGGAACTTTCGCTGTGCTCAACTGTAACTTCCAGACTTATGTACCATTATGATTATTTTATGGTGATATCAAATGAGCTAACAAAATGCATAGGGGATATTTTCAGATGGAAGGATGCAAAATAGAACATAATGATATTTTTATGGTATATCTGACAACGGCCATCCTAGTATGTTTAATGTTAAAAGAGACATTATTGCTCTTACAAAGACTGGTCATGGACCGGGAATGACTAGACAAAAATGCTTCCACATCCTATGAAGCATACCTTCGTTTAGTTTAATTTTGCCCGTTTGATACTCTGGACGAAATAACAATATTGATATGACATCAGCATTCACAGTGTGTTCTCACTATATTAATTTGCAATACACTTTCCCTTTCTCACATTGCAATTTTAAACCAGATAGCGATGTGGTAATTTACGAACTCAAAGGCTGAATAACAACAATTGTAGTATGCACAATAAAAGACACAATGATGAAGATGCAGCAGAGTGAACAAACCAATATTTTCTTTATTGCTCCAATTCGTTTATTTACGTGAGATTGCTAAGCTGTTAGTTATTTAAATGTTTTTTTTATGCACCTACAGGCAATAAGGTAATATAATTTATATTGTTCCAACTAATAAAAAAACAAAAGAAAAATCTGTAGTTTTTAACATACACATTCTTATTCTTATTTGTTGGTACAGTTTATTTTCCTGTCTAATTTCTTGTTCATTCATCATTCATTTTTTTCTTATTCGTACTCTCTCTTCTCCAACATCTCTTTGCTCAGTTGCTTACATATTTGAAAATCATAGTAAGTGAAGGGGTGATTGCTGAAATCACATATCACTAATAAACTAAGCTCGTAAATATTCTGAAAAAAATAATTGTTAGTACACCAAACTATAAATTGATAACGCATGTAGTTATAATTAAATTTGTACTTCTCTCTCTCTCTCTCTCTCTCTCTCTCTCTCTCTCTCTCTCTCTCTCTTTTACAGGTGAAGTTTATGAAAAAACGGGAAACATAATTTACTCAAAATCTGATCATACTTAAATATTTTTTTCTAATGGCTTGTTCAAGAGGTTACAACTTGGATGTGCATTATTCAATAGCAAAAGGAATGATATCTTCATTTCTATTTTATTACTTTTGCATTGTAATGATTTAATTTGTGGAAGAGAAGATACTTTTTGGAAAGTAGTATTAATGATGTCAATAGGGTAATTTCTGTTTAAAAAATGCTGACCTAACTATGTCAAAGTAGATTTAAAAACAGTGTCATCAGAAGTAATTCTTCTATATCTTTTCGCTTGACTATATGGTATCCCGTTTTTACATGATTTAAGAATGAAGAATATTCAACATATTGATGAATATTCGTATTTTTAACATGAACCATGGTGATGTCAATATTTTCATTTTTCATGACCAAAATGTTTTCAACGTCCAAAAGTAATACTTTAGTTTTAGACATATTGGCTGTAAGTTTTATTGTTATAAACAGCCAATATAATAATAAAGGTATTCTAACGAATGTCTCCAAATCATAAAAAAATCAGCTAAACATCTTAACCAAACATCTGGTTTTAAGAGATTATTTAGAAAATCATTTTCAAATTTCTCCATAAATAAAGATGCATAAGAAGGTGTCATATGACTACCTATTGTTGTTTCCAATGTTTGGATATAGTTTGTATTACCAAATTGAAAAACGTTTTTTCGAGCACAAGTTTAATCAAATCACAAACATGTTCTTTTAATAGTTTACATGAACGTCACAAATAGTCCATTAGCCAAATTATCCCACTACAGTACTAAGATCACGGAGAGTTCCAGCTGCAAAGAGCTCTTCGAGATAACTAACAAACTAATGTCAAGGAATGTACACCACTTCCAGCTACCTTCTCTCCAGTAAACCTTCCGGACCTATTTGCAAATTTCTTCCGTGACAAAGTACATACCATTAGAAATACGCTTGACAACACAATTTCAACTGACTTGTCACCGAACAATTATGATACAGAATTTCAGCAACAATCATTAGGAGCATTTGAACCTGTCTCTATAGATTTAGTACGGATAATCGTGATGAAGAGTTCGTCAAAGGCACGTGAAGGTGATCCAATTCCAACATCACTGCTGCTTGAGTGCTTAGACCCAATATTGTCTTCACTAAGTGATGTTTTTATTATCTCTCTCTCATCCGGGGAATTCCCATCATTTTTCAAAACTGCCATTGTAAAGTCTCTGCTGAAGAAACCAACATTTGACCATAACGATTTAAAGAACTACCGCCCAGTTTCTAATCTCCCGTTCATATAAAACAAATCTTAGAAAAAGTTGTTCCAACCCAATTTGTATCTCATTTGAATTCAAATAGTCTTTCAGCAATGTACAGTCTGCATATCGCCCTTGCCACAGTACTGAAACTACTCTTCTGAAAGTATTTAATTACATTGTTCTACGAATGCATTACAATCATCTGATGAAAGCGGAAAGAATACAGTCCTCACCCTCCTTGATTTGTCTGCAGCATTTGACCATGCTATATTTCTTCACCGTCTCCAGCATGTATTTGGCATTTACAATACAGCCTTACAGTGGTTAAAGTTCTACTTGGTCAACAGGACACAAATTATATGTGCAAATGAAATACAATCTAGCCTAGTTGATCTATGTTGTGGTGTTCCACAGGGGTCTATTCTTGGACCTGTTCTCTTCATTCTATACACTCAGTCGCTCTCAAGTGTCATAGATCATCACCCAATGTCTCACCAATTGTACGCTGATGACACCCAACTATACAAGTCTAGTCACCCAACTGAAGTTGATGCTACCATCCAAGGAGTAGAGAGGTACATTTCTGATGTGAAATCATGGATGACATCTAACAAGCTGAAGATGAATGATTAAACTGAGGCCATTCTGATCACAACACAAAGACTTTCTCATTCACATCCTTTACCTCAAACAATAAATATCAGCAACACAACATTAAATTCACAGTCAGTACGAAACCTAGGTGTTGCTCTAGACAGTACTCTCACATTGCACCAACATGTCATGAACATATGCAAGGCTGCATATCTTGAGCTGAGACGCATCAGCTACATTCGCAAATATCTTTAAGCTGATGCCACTAAAACACTCGTGTGTTCATTAGTACTTTCAAGACGACTATTGTAACTCAATTCTGTCTATTTTGTCCCAATATCTACTCCAGAACTTCAAAAAGTTCAAAACACAGCTGCTTGGATCATCGTTATAGTACCACGATCAGAGTACACCTCCCCACTGCTATGTACCCTACACTGGATATCAATTCGATCCAGAATCAACACAAAATTTGTTCTCTATGCTACGTTTCAGTGACGGACTCCAGTCCAGAATACCTATCCGGCCTCACCCATGTGTACACAGCAGCAAGATATTTACGCTCCACGTCTGACAATCGTATACTCATTATTCCCACTATTAAAACGAAGTCATATGGAAAACGTTCTTTTGCATACCAGGGCCCAGCAACGTGGAGCGAATTGCCGATTGAAATTAGACAGAAAGACACAGTGCACTCTTTCAAGAGTGCTCTTGAAACTCACCCTTTTCGACTGCAAGAACAAACTTAACGACCTAATAATGTTTCATACCTTAAATATTTCAGCATATTGTTATGTTTTCTAATTTCACGTATTTTCATGTGTTGTAATTTTATCATTATAAATGTCGTAAAGCGCATAGAATTTCTGAAGATTATGATCTATACAAAGTCCTCGTTATTATTTTTATCTTGTACGACATTCTAGTATATAGATTAATATTCCATCAACGGTAGGAATGTGGATTCCGTTGGGTGTTTAATTGCTGTTCAAAATTAAAACATGAAATGAATATTTTTTCAAACGAATTTATATGGCTCGAGCGCGATGATGAGTATATGTGCTACTTTTACTTATTTATGTATTTATTTATTGTCTCGGTTGTATTTATATAAAAATTCAAAGAAAAAGATCTGGACATTTTCTTTCCTTTGTCGACTTTTTTTTAATAGTTCTGACAAGGTTTTACCATAAAAAATTAAAAATTTCAGAAGGTCTAATTTGGTCGTCTACTTATAAATAGTTATGAGACTATTCAATTTCATTTATTTTGTCTCGAGCGGCTTGTGCCTAATCTTGGTAAAAATGTTTTGTTTTGTTTTTAAAAATAAAATGTCCAATTCCCAACAGTTTAAAACTCTGTTTAAAAAAAGACGGCTGCAATGCCCTGAAAATCTAATATGGTCATCTACGTAAGAATACAAAAAATGTATTTGTAAACGTTGAATGGTTGTTGCCCATTGTTGTTAAAAATCCCGAGACAGACAGATCTACAGAAAACAAGCGAAGTTTGTTCGAATTGTTTATATACTTTTCTGCCTGCTTCGATCAGACTTCATTACTATTTAGTTATTTTGATAACTTTTATCAGTGTGGATCATATATTTGTTTCCAAACAGATATAGTTTCTAAAGTTGAAGTCATGTAATAGACTATTCAGACCTCAGTGGATACAATAGATAGGAAGACTAAACTTGTCATTATTTATATAGATCTCAGTCTAATAATTGGAGACATACACCTTAATATTTAAAGAATTTTATATCTTTGCAGTAATGTATCATGTAATAAATTTAAAAAAAGAATTAAACATTTGATTTGCTAATGAGTTAAATAAATATAATATATGGCCATTAACATACGTTAAGAATATGTTGATACCTTTCTGAGAGAGAGAGAGAGAGAGAGAGAGAGAGAGAGAGAGAGCATTTTGAGACGATCCCATTTTCTAACGAAATGGATAGATATCACGTCCTACTGTATACACCGTCATAATCTTCAATGGTTTGACGGGCCTAATCTGGTTCACTGCTTAGTATGCTTCCTGCGTTTAGCGGAGTACAACGCGGGGAGCATACTAAGCAGGGAATGAGACTATAAAAAGCCTATAAACAAAGAGGGGTGTTTGGGCTCGAATAATTGGTGACTTTTTCTTTTCTTCAGATTTTGTTCTTTGTGCAAATAATTTAAGTAAAATCAAATTAATACCTGGCTAAAACTGTAGAATACGTATTGCAATGAATATCATTCGTTTGAGAAGGTCGTAGCAGACGCAAAGGATTGCGTAATAACCCTGTTTACCTTCTCATTTATAATCGTGGACTTACTGGTTTGTTAAAAACGACAACACGAGGACCTTCAAGCACATTTATGAATTTAAAGGTAACAAAGTCCATTAAATATAGTGATGTGATTAGATAAGCATTTTGATATAGTATAGACAGCTGAAGAAGTGGGGCTTAGCCGCCACAGTCAACAAGTAAGTTAAATTATGTTTATTCATCGACTTCTGTTACAACTCTCTCTCTCTCTCTCTCTCTCTCTCTCTCTCTCTCTCTCTCTCTCTCTCTCTCTCTCTCACACACACACACACACACACTTAATGTTTTCCCGTTCGACATACAAGTCTGCTGCATCCCTGTCGCGAAAAGAAATCCAAGTAGCGGCTGGTTTTAAAGTATGAACTTCAGGATTTGATAAAAGGCGTATTCATGGTGCATATAAAAAACACTAGTTACAATTGTCGTATTTTTTAAGAGGTTAACGGTCTTTGAAGGGATTTATATTTTTGTGAATAGTCAGTAAAAGAAATTGTTTCATACACACATTATTATTTAAGTATTTATTTGTTATACAAAAAAAGTTTATAAATATGATTTAAAATAGAGAAGGACCGACTTGACTTCCGGAAAGATGGCCGCTATCGCTTAACCGGCTTGAACCAGCTCTTCCGTTTTTGTGCTGTTTTTCATGATATATGTTCTTGTTTCTATCTGCATCTACATTATTGTTTTTCATCATGCATTGGCTGTTCAGTTCGTATGGATTTCTTCATCTCCTTGTTTTGGAAACGAGAACAATTATAATTTTTCTCAGCTGTCTTGCTCCAATATTACGACGCTCTTTTGATCTTTAATAAACCTCCATCATGTGATCGCTATTCAATTTATGCTATGATGGACCCTCATTTATTGCTTTAAGTGACCACTGTTTAGCTCTTCATATTGGATTGTGCTCAAGACTTAACAAATTGGGACTACATTCATCATTACTCTAAATGGAAACGGAAGCGAAAAAAGAAACGTCGTTTCAAAGCTGGCCGGCGTAGAAAAGGAAGAAGAATTCCAGTTATCTCTCTTTCGCCCTTAACAGATAAACAATTACAAATTCGGACGTTAATTTTGATAACCTGGTGCAAATCCATATTAAATCATCAACCGTTGTGTCAACTATCCCAGAGAGATACCACTGCCTATTGCATTATTCAACTCCCAGTCAGTAGGACCATGGGAAAAGCGCACAGAAATAATTAATTTTATCAACGATCAGAATACCGACGTCTTCTTCCTGACAGAAACACGTCTAAAAACACCAGACGATGAGCCCAAGTGCGCGGATCTAACACCTGCCGGTTACTCCATCAAGTCGTTCCCCCGCCACTCCCGCAGAGGTGGAATTGCTCTCATCACAATGAATTCCATGATAAAATGTCTTAAATACAACACACCCTTCAGTATCTGCCACACATCGTTTGAACGAGTCCAAGCAACACTCACACTGGAACAAAGGTCTGTCCATTTTTTCTGCCTCTACCGCCCTGCTCCTAATAGAAAAAAAACAAGCTGACTGAATCTTCTGACCTTTTGGAGCAGTTTCCAAATCCCTTGGAGTATGGAAATTCGATAGATGGCAACCTGATTATTCTTGGAGATTTCAACTTTCAATTTGACTGTCTTGGAAACCCATATACATCAGAACTGCTAGATTACATTCATGTTTTCTTCCTTAAACAGTTAGTTAACCAACCCACCCATAAACATGGTCACATTTTAGAATGGATTCTTCATAGATCTGATGATAATATTCTGCAATCCACCCTTGTATCCCACGAACTTGCATCGGATCACCTCTGCATTATATGCCATCTAGACGTATCAGTCCCTAACCCTCCACCTTTATTTGTTACTAAGAGAAACCTCCGTATGATAAATAGAACCAAACTAATGCATTACATCCAAGTAAACCTAACAACTTGTTTACCTCCTACAGCAGAACAACTCGATAACTGCCTGCGTTCATTGCTTGAGAAACATTCCGCAGCTACCAAGTGCAGAATATCAATCAAACGTGTTATCCATGGTATAGCAGTTTTAGGGACCAGTGTTACGTGTATTTCATTTGGGTCATTTATTTTTTTATTTTAGCAGCAGGGGGTACGAACCCAACAACTTTTTCCGACAAAATCACATTAAGCCCTCAAAACGGAAAATAGAGCCTTCCTGCGAATCTCATATTTTAACCAAAAAAAGAAAGTCTCCATTTGGTAAACGGAGACTTATTGATTTCTATCTCAAAACATGAGTTTGCGCGTTGATACTCTATTCGCGTTTTCGTTGCTTAACCGTAAAACGTCGCAGTAGTGTTGTCATCGCCCCCCCCCCCCCTGCTGCTATGGGTTAATAATTTATTTCAACCAAATATTTGATCGCCGGTCGTGCAGTGAGCAAATCTTCGCCCTCCGAAATATTCTCGAACAATGCACTGAATTCCAAAAGCCGCTTGTCGCCAACTTCATCAAAGGCCTTTGATAGCGTCCACCGTGAATCCCTGTGGCTCATTGCAAGGTCATTTGGCATTCCACCTCGTTTCATCGCCATCTTCAAGAATCTTTATCGCGAGTCCAGCTGCTGCGTACGAACGGACGCTGGCCACACACCCTTCTTTGGCATTGAGACAGGAGTCCGTCAGGGATGCATACTCTCGCCTTTCTTATTCCTTCAGGCAATAGATTTTGTCATGAGAAGGGCGATGGACCATCCGAAATATGGCATCACGTGGAAGGATAAGGCACGCCTGACAGATCTGGATTTTGCTGACGACATTGCGCTGCTGGCAGAGAATGCGAGATCTCTTCAGGAAATGACCACCAACCTGGAGGTGAAGGCGGCTAAAGTTGGATTAAGAATTAGCACAGAAAAGTCGAAGACACTGGCGGTCAACCGGAAGACACCTGTGCGGGTCAGCGTAGGCGGCCAGACCATCGGCCAAGTCGAGCAGTTCACCTACTTGGGAAGCACCATCGACAAGGAAGGTGGAGCTGATGCAGACGTCAAATGTCGAATTGGCAAAGGGGCGGCCGTATTCCAACGTCTTCTCCCAATTTGGACACGTCGGTCGATTCACACAAACACCAAACTTCGCCTTTTCAACACTATCGCCATCCCATCAGCCATTGACGCCTGCGAGACATGGAACGGCACGAAGAAGCTGGTCAACAGGCTGAACGTATTCCAACAGCGATGTCTGCGACGTATTCTTCATGTCACCTACCACGACCACATCACTAACGAGGAAATCCTCAGAAGAGCAAACACCCGAAGCCTGGGAGAAGTGGTCGCAGAAAGAAGATTACGTTTCGCGGGACATGTTCTGAAAATGGCCGAGACGCGCCACGCAAAGATGGCGATGTGGTGGACGCCAGCACGTGGGAAACGAGGCATTGGACGACCGAGAAAGACATGGCGACGGACATTTATAGAAGATCTGCGAGCCGTCAATATCAACTTAGACGCAGCGGAGGTTAAGGCTACCGATCGAGATGACTGGAGGAAGCTTGTTGCCCTATGCGCCCCACTGCGCGGAAGGACATAAAGAAGAAGAAGAAGAAATATTTGATCAAATCTTTAGGACTTTACAAACAAACTAATCGCTAACACCTCGTCTTGTAGATCAATCAAATTATTTGACTGGTCGGTGAGTCGGAAATTAATTCTCGTTAGCGAATTATTATGGCATCGCATGTAGACAGGATTAATTGGGTTTTCAATAATTAGGAATCCTGGAGGAGCTGATGGTGCAAACGAATAAAGAATATATCCTTGCTGAGCATGATTTGATTGCTCGAGATTTATTTGATAGCTTCCTTCAATTGCATCACATGTTAAATCGAGCGCAATCACCGTTGAAATATTCACATTGTACGGGGCAATATGCCTACCGCCACCATCTGGATCATTATTATATTTGAGGAGGACAGTTGAATCTAGTGTTTGTAATACCTTGATATTGTTTCTAACAGTTTTTTTTAGTTCCTCAGCGTTGTATCCGGGAAACTTGAAATTACGCAGATTGGCTTCTGTGATATTGTAATCGGTTAGGAATCGTTGTTTATTGTCGCTGTTGTCATTGGTTATTGTTTGAATAATTAGTTCATTGATATATTCCATGTCAGATACAAGCTGATTTAGTATTTCAACGTGTTTTTGCGATTTTGTTTGTCGTAGTTGTTCTAGTTGTGTTTTATGTAATTGATTAATTTCATTAAAATAACCAGTGACGTCATTTAGCGTAAATGAAATAGTAACAGATGAATCCGCTGTTCTTTTAATAATAAAATCCCATTGCAATGTGTTTTTGTTGGTAAATATAAATCTATCGGCGATTTTTCCTTTTTTATATCAGATAAATTATCTCGATATATGGGATTGATTTCATGATATGATTGTACGTCTGTGGTTAAGTCGGTGGCGGATTTTTCCGGTGGTTTTTCAGGCCATCCTAACACTGTTCTTAACGAGCTGTTATAGATATCTACAATGTATCCCTCTGTGCTTATTTCGATCGACGACGAGAGCGTCGGTTCATGAACTTTAATAGCTATTTTTGATTCTTTTCCAGTGATTGATTTTATTCTACGCTGAATTTCAGCATCGATTTGCTTAATTTGGTACGACCCAGTTGGTAACGAAACAGTTTGCGACGCTGGAGTACCATCGGGTTTATTCTTATACGAGAACACCAGTGCGTTATTCGATTGCTGACCGCCAAATGCAACCGATCTGATATTAGGCCAGCTATGATATACTCGTAATTTTGCCAGCGCGATCTCGCGCACTGGAATCGGAGAAGGGAAGTTCACACTAAATTCAGGGTTTGTTGATGTTATTGATATCATGATTGTTCATATCGGAGTGGTATTCTCCGCGACTCGTTGAAGCAGTTCGAGTGACATTATTGTTAACGCTGTCTTCAATTTCCAATTTCAACATCGCGGAATTATACAACTGGGTCATCGTGGAAAATTCAACATCGGATATGAACGAATTATCTATTGACAGCGAGATCAACTCGGATAATTTCGAGTATGCGTCAAATACCACCCTGTACCGAGCTGTATAATCGGCGAGTTTTTTCTGAGAACACGATGATAACTTTTTAGTTATCGCGGTGGCGACTGCCGCAATTGTTGCTGCCGCGGAGATAGCGATTGGAACTGCAATCGGGGCCATCATGGTCACCGTCGACAAAATAACCCCGGCGCTGGCCATCACACCGGACACCGAGTACACGGTGATGTCGATGATTGTTACGCTGCGTCGGTATTTTTTCATTTTTTCACGATAGCGCTCAGAAAGTGATTTCAAGTTCGCGGAAAATTCTTTCACGGTATCATATCGATATCGATGCGATTGTGATACCTCTGGGACTATTATCGATTCAATTGATTTCATCGATGTCATTGTTATTTTAAATCCACTAGTGTTTTTAATTATTCGCCATCGTTAAGGGGAATTGCTGGCCTATAGGTATAGTAGCTTCAGCCGGAAAAATTATCTACAAGTTCTAAACACCAGGCTATTTTTGATCTAATGGTGGAGCTATCAACCGCGACGAAGTGAAAGCTTTGTGTTCCGCCAGTCTCGATAATTAACGTCGCGACGCCACCAGAGTAGGTTCTATTATCGTCCATGATCATATTAAATTGATGAATAGAGGCCCACGTTAACCTGTAGATACTATCGACCTTCGCTTCCTCCCCCCACAAGAGATCGACGGTAATTCTATGATAATTGTCGTCTCTTGTCCAATCCACGATTCCATGATTGATCGTATACACGATAATTTTAATGCCTTTGTGCGGAATCTTTACCTTTTCAAAGGCTGCTTTTAGTTTAAGAATATCATTGTAAATATCGAGATAATTTGCCTTAATTTCGTCAGATTTAATCATCCTCCGCTTCTCCTTGTTAAAAAAGAGCGAATTCAGAAGGTCTTTGATTCCAAGCTGGTTTTTAATATACCAATCGATGTTAGAAAATGTTGTCGTGATATCTTGAGGTTTACTGCCCTCAAAGAACTTATTAACAATTTCTCTTGTGAGCTTTTGTTCGTCAATAGCTTTTTTAATTTCAGCGAGGGTCGGGCTTGTCAGAGATGTGGGTCCAAAGAACGTATTAACAATTTCTCTGGTGGGTGTTTGTTCGTCAATAGCTTTTTTTAATTTCAGCGAGGGTCGGGCCTGTCAGAGATGTGGGTCCAAAGAACTTATTAACAATTTCTCTGGTGGGCTTTTGTTCGTCAATAGCTTTTTTAATTTCAGCGAGGGTCGGGCCTGTCAGAGATGTGGTTTCAGATTCACGTGTTCTCCACAAAAAAATATCCACGATGGTATTAATTGTTGCTTGTCTCACCATAAACATATTAATATCTTTGAGAGTAGTCATCGTAGATGTAGTCGGGGCACCGAAGAAATTATTAGCGACGTAGGCATTGTGAGTATGCTTGCCAATAAACTCGCTAATTTCAGCGAGGGTCGGGCCTGTCAGAGATGTGGTTTCAGATTCGCGTGTTCTTCCCAAAAAATTATCCACGATGGTATTAAGTGTTGCTTGTCTCACCATAAACACATTAATATCTTTGAGAGTCATCGTAGATGTAGCCGGGACACCAAAGAAATTATTAGCGACGTAGGCATTGTGAGTATGCCTGATAATAAACTCGCTAATTTCAGCGAGAGTCGAGTCTGCCACAAGTGGGGATCCCAAAAACTTACTAACGACGTCGTTGGTGGGTTTTTGTACCTTTTCAAAATGTTCTATTAGTTTAGAAATATCCGCGTAAATATCGAGATAATTTGCCTTGATTTCATTTTCATTCATCATCCTCCCCGCCTCCTTGTTACAAAAGAATAAAGATAGAAAGTTTTTAATTTCAGCGAGAGTCATGCCAACAACAAGCGGGGTTCCAAAGAATTTATGTACGACATTTTTGCGAAAAGTATTATAACCTCGTATATAATCATCCAGCTCATGGCCGTGTGCGGCAATCATGCTGTCGTGGGCGGCAATCGCGTCGGTGATCGTAGACACACGTGCGGCTGGTTTAAGTCGCCCGTCGCTGGAATACAGCGCAATAGAGTTTTCAGCGGCGTCGCACTGCTGTATCAAAATGTCATCCGCGGATATATTACTGCTTTTCAATTTACCCTGGCGATCTTGAAATACAACTATTTCGTTCGGGTCAACACTTGCTAAATTTAACGTCTCAGCGATTTCATCTTCAATTATTTTTTTTACATCCTTGATAGAACCCGCAGATGTTTCCGCGGTGGGTTCCGACATTGACAGAGATCGTCCCCAAATATCAATCATTATTGTTAGCGCAGCTCGTGTTTTCAATTTATTGATTCTCTAAAATTACCTTGTAATTTTCCACTCGTGTATTTATTTACAACCAGATGAGGTGGTTTCTGTGACGATGAAATCTCCTCGAGGACATTTAATACTTCACGGCCGCATATCGGCGGATCATTTAATTGTTGTGTTGGCAGCGTGGAATAAAAAATCGGAAACTCTTTGAGTTTCATCGAAGAATTTATATACCGCATAAACTCGCTTGGCGGAGCTAACCCATATGAATCAAAATAGACAATCCCACGTGGATCAATCGCGTATGCAACCCAGTGAGTTCCCGATCCGCTGCTGTTAGCAAGATTGATGATACCGGTTTTAACGCGTTTAGGTTTTCTCGGTAATTGATCTCTCATAAAAAACCCTCTGAAGTTTTTTATCGCTAGTTTTTTAGCAGCATCAATTAAATCAAAATTGGACATGGGAAGAATTGGGTTTTCCACATATAAACCGTTCCTGGTATTCTTAGACTCTTTCCGCTATACCATGAATACGGGGTTCCTGGTAGGTACAACCCCTTTCCTTTTTTTATATCCTTTCCCAGTTGCCTTTTTCAACGCCATCCCTGCCGCGGTACCAACGGCTCCCAACGCCGCCGCTTTCGCCACTGCTGGGGCGGCCGCTGCAATCAATGTTGGTATTGCGGCTAACAATGGAAATATACCACCTGATTTTATCATGTTGGCGACTGCAGCCTTTGAAAATACAATTTGAACCCCTCGACGTTTCTTTAGCGCATCATTGAAATGTTTAGTTGACGATCCGTCAATGATATTTTATGTGTACCGCCGGACATCTGCGCTGGTTTTAACGTTATTGTGGTTCCACATTCTTTAGCGGATTTTGATTTTAATTTCTTGACCTGACCATCAGTCAGCTTGACACTAACAACACTATATGTCATTTTATTGTAAAACTATTTATGCTTTCAATTGATCTAATTGTGAATCGTTTACATATTTTCCACTGGTGCATCAACGATTCTCATTCGTCCACCAACACCTTCAAGTAGCATTGATTTGTCGCTGAGAATGACAGCAACTGCTCTATAATTAACACCAGCGGCTATACGAGCCCGAAAATGAATGTCAACGACGGATTGTCTTGTTAAATCAAGATGTTCCAGCGAAAAGTAATAAATCGGATAGAGGTTTTTAAAATCAAGTTGTGATATATGGAAACCAGTATCAACGTTTTGATCACGACACATAAATGACAGCATCCGATGATACACACGTGCTATATAGTTCTTGTCGTAATCAAGCTGTATATCCTCAGATGGTTCTTGTTGTCCGTTTATTCTCAGCGAAACCTCATTTACTCCTAATTGATCGAATATCATATGACTGCGTTCTTGGGAACCTAACCTATCCCTATTCTGTAGCGCTACAAATATGTGGCGTGGAGCTGAAACCCATTGTTTTGATGCCAAATGCCATGTAAATGTACCAGCGACATTATCATCTTTGGCATCAGTCGTTGTTGTTAGCAAACTTAGCAAGGATTTGCCGCCTGTGTCCATAAATGAGAGTAGCCGCTCTTCTGTGGTAATTGATGGGGTCATTACTGGCATCCATAGTACCAATTTAGTTAAAACGACTTTACCATCAGCAACATCATTAGCGTGCCAGATTGCATCATTGTCATCGCCTTTTCGCACCAACGCGATTGCGTGTTTAGGTTCGTAAATAACATTTCTAACATTTCTGCAGAATCCGAAAATATGATGCAACGGAATCGCACATGAAAACCGTCGGCGTTGTCCTTGTAACGTCGCTACTCGTGTTGCAAACCCTAGATTGAAATTGCGAATGATGTCTACGGCATCAAAGGTACCAGCCGGTCTAGTATATCCGGCTGGTGCTGGATCGACTGAGGTATCTCGTGTTGATTTTACCCTAGTATGATTAATGTGATCAGCGTGATTATTAATATCCTTTGCAAACATCTTAGATGGACCAGCCGACCTTGTATAATCATCAGAATATCTTGCTAGCCCAATTATTGTTGTTGCAACATCAAACTCGCGGTCTATTGATTCAATTTCTTTTTCATCAATGAGATATCTTGCACTTTCAAATAGCGCCATGATGCCATTGTTGACGAAACCAACTCGGATATTTGGATCATTTGCATATGGTGTATTATCTGCGACATTTGTTACGAGTTCTCCTTCTACTTCAATAAATGCTTCACATGGCAAAAAGTATTTACTGGTATCTTGAACTTGAAGTTCCATTCGCGATCGTAGGTCGGGTTGTATTGCATGATAGGAATAGTATTGATAATCACGGACGGAATCGCTTTTGGGCACTGGGGCTTCCATATCAAACGCGGGATCGGCTGTTCGTTTAAACATTATATTATTCACATTAGTGTTTTCAATTGTGAAACTCTTTGTAATCATCGTCGTTTTTGTTTTCGTTTCAAACCACTTCCTGCTATCGCGTTCATGATAGCGCTATATGTTACCGGTGAAGCCGTCAATGGCGACGGATTCACCGAAGCAGCCAACGACGCTAGTTTTTCTTCCACTGCGCTATTTATTGCTTTGCTGACTTTTGCAGGCATCACTGTAGTTGATGGCAGCACTGGCGATTTCACCACTGACTTCGTCGCTGTTGGTTTCTTTCGCACCAATGATGCTATTTTATCTTTCGCGGCAGAAAATACCTTTCCGGCAAGATTTCCAACAGCGCTGATTCCTTTATCACGAATA
Source organism: Unio pictorum (assembly GCA_030141615.1). Classification (NCBI taxonomy): domain Eukaryota; kingdom Metazoa; phylum Mollusca; class Bivalvia; order Unionida; family Unionidae; genus Unio; species Unio pictorum. Next base: position 592,459 of record JARLTB010000332.1, read on the forward strand.
ACATCAATGGCTTTCATTGATAATTGTTTAGCTAACGGCGCCACTTTTGGGGCCATTCTTGTAAATAACCCCGCAATGGTACTGCCGAAACCATCTCCGTAATATGCTCTATAAACAGGCAATCGTGAGTTCACCACGTAGACGCTTACGGGTTTATCATGGTTGTAGTGTATGATCATCTTGTTATAAAACTAGTAGTTTTTCAATTAGTGATCAATCGCTGTAATAACCATGGGCGTCTCTGTGATTTTCAACTAATTCAGCAATGAGTTCTCGATATACATCAATGCCCATGATACCGCCGGCAAATGATCGTCTACAGATATCAGCTGCTTCATTAATTATCTCGACGGAGTTGTTTCCGGCTCGTTTTCCCCCGATAAGTACTTCCAACCGTGATATATCACTGAGAATATTACCAGAACATGTCACGGTTGCGTTGAAATCCAAAGGATTTTTAATTGAATATCCTTTTCCGCTTGTTTTCTTAGAACCGGCTTCTGCTCTTATGTCTATTTGTTCTGGGATTGGATCCTCCGTATAACGTGGTGGTTGTGGACCGCCTTTAACCGCAGCTAGAAAGTCATCATAACCAGTGTGCTGCAACGTTGTGATTCTATCCCCGCCGCATTTCACTAATATATTTTTGATGCCCAATCCCTTGTTTTTTTTATAAAACTTTTAAACTCGTCTTTTAATAAATTCTCTCTTTTACCCTTTGGAAAATTTTCTCTAGCAAAATCAGCTAATTCGGAATCCGTATGGTTTCCTCTAATTTCATTTAATGCTGCGACTGTAAATATATTTTCAGGTGAATAGTCTCTTCCTTCAGCTGCACAATGTTGTTCTTCTTCGCGTTCTTCAATTTCGCGTTCAGTTTTTATATCACTGGATAGCTGTTATATCCCTGCTCATGTTTTCAAGCGTATCAAGCAGCGGAGCCTTCTTTGCTCGTTCTTTTTCAGGAATATCTCCGTATATCGCTGCTTCAGTTAACTTTTTCACATCTTTGGTCGCACTTGTTATCGGAGTAAACAGTTGTTCACGTGACACAGAAAAGTCAGTTTGCATTTGTTGTCGCTGCTGAAGTTTTTCGCGAAGTCTGTCTCGAACCGGTATAAACTTTTTAATTGCTGCTAGCCGCTCTCGGGCTAATTTAGTTGTAAGCGATTCACCTACCATATATTGTTTGTGAACTGAGTTTTCAAATGTGAAACTATCACAATTAAAAGCCGAGTTATTAAATAATGTACCATCAAGCTAACGTATCCATCTCCGACAAGGTTAAACTGTACGACGCTATCCGCGAGTGTTTCAGAAATAACATCGCTGGGGGTTTCAGAATTGTAATATCTGAGAACGGCGATGAACGATTTTTGTTAACGACGCGGAAACAACAACAACTACGTGAAAATGGAGGCGTCGCGGTGATTACTTGCTACCACAACCAGATCATCCAGTACGCACATAACTGCATGAGCAAGCCCAAACTGCTGAGTATTCTTTCAGGAGAAAATCCTATGTGAGTGTTACAAAAACGCTAAAAAAATTTACTGAAAGCCTTTTTTTATAGTAACGCTCACGTGGTTAGGATGCGGGTTTTTCCTCGTTTAACATTTTTCTAAGATCACGAACCTTAGAACTAATTTCAGTTCGTTTTTGATACTCTTGGCCGAGCTTTTGACGTATTGCTTCAACGGTGCTAAATAGTGTTATAAATACATTAATGTCGTTACCGTACAAACAGGCATTGATGGACTTTTTAATTCCTTTCACGAGCCTCTACATCTTAGGTAAAACATTACGACCCTTACTAGACTGATACTCAATTTCAGATAAGAGATCTTCAGATAATACTATCCCTCGATTTTTCAAATTTGAAATTTCAACAATTATAGAATTTACATCTTTGATATCCATATTGATATCCATATTTTTTTCTTTGATATCCATATTGATATACATATTTTTATAGTATACTGTATCTCTAATTTAAAAAAAAATAACACTCATTTGGCAATCTCGCTGGCGCCCTATGACGTCAGAGAGACCCAGAGGTTACTATATTAACTTAATTAACTTAATTAAGGACAGCATAACACGCATCTTGGAACTCCTTGGGTGCCTTCGCATCCATGCAAGCCCAAGGGCCCGAAGCATACCCCCCTTGAATCGTTTCAGATGTATACCAATTTTATTTTATGGCCATTTTTCTTTGACAGAGCCGATTTTTGAATTCCTTCTGCAACAAATCGTATTGAAGACCTACAAATATCGAAATATCTACTGGCTTCATTCATTGACTGAAATATTTTCTCGTTAGTTGATGCATCAAATGATTTTACGGGTCTCTTTCCAACTGATTTAAAAGTACCAATTTCTGCCCTTTTTGATATATTCTGACTCTGTGAGATAGCTTGGAGATTCGAAAGAGAATTATCGGCCTTGTTATTATTGATATGATCAATAACAGATTCATCTTTGATCAATCCGTTGTGACATTCATATACTATTATGTGACAGAGATATTTCTTCTTCCCTGCACCAAACATTAAATACCCTCTATTATTTACCCGTCCAACCGGTTTCTTTAGTCTACAATTTCTAACAATACCATCAGGGGATGCTTCATAATTAACAAACACTGGGTGAGGTCTGAAATCTTGGCTCATTTGTATAATAATACTATTTGTCTAATTTATTATTTGCTTTAATTATAAGTCTATCAATGTAGTCTTGAGGGTTTTTTATGATTTTGTCGCTGACGGAGTCATCAGTAGGATCAATGACTGCATTTTTTATTCGTTTGTCATAATAGCGTTTTAGCTCCCTGTAAAGTTTGCCGCCACAACTGAGACACAACTGCGATTTTCCCCTTACCCCCACCCTACATCGGAGGCACGGAAGGGGGCCAAAACTTCCTCGCCGAACGCTTTGTAAATGATAGCCACAGAATTCGCTTCTGCATGATTTGTTACACTGGGATGTTGATCCAATCATTAGCCATTTGCAGTGATTCATTATACTATATTTTTCTATTTAAATACTTGTTTTAATTATAACATGGAGGAGTTCGAGAGATTATCAGCAATTAAGCATTATAAAAACGTTAAATTTAATCTCGATAGAACCCTCAAAGATGTGCCAAAACGGGCAATAACGGATAGAGCCCTGATAAATAAAATACGCGATTGTATTAATGAATTCAAGCACGACGGTGCATCTCATAGCTGGTCAACATTTCGAATTGATGGCGTTGTTGATGCCACCATGAACGACAGCGACGCAGCGTTGATGTTATCACAACTCGGCAACAAAAAGTATTTTTTTAGAGTGAAATTCATTATCCGTGTAGAATCAGGCGGTTGAATTATACGAGACAAATTTGAACCGATTCTCAAAGACAAGAAAACAGTCGTTGTTAGCCGTGATTCTAAGCCGGGTCTGTTAACTGGAATTGACAAACCATACTATGAACGAGCGTATCCTGAAACAGCAGCTGTGTATGGGATATATCCGTTAAATGAAAAACCCGATATAGGAAAACTTAAACCTATGAAACAAGTCATCGCCGGCGGTTTCGTCGTCAGTGGCTTTGCCACTCAATTGTGTAGCAGCACGAATAACAGAACATTTTGCAAATGCATCCCGAGGAAACAAACTTACCGATCTACGACGTAGCAAAATAGCTCAATGGGAGTTAACGGTGAAAGACTGCGGAGCAACTATTAGCGATATAGCGAAATTTGAAACGTCACTGAGATTTCCAATAACAGTTATGACGATAACCGGAGAAGTTTTATACGAATCAAAATATAACAAAAATGGAGCCCCAATTAAAATTATTGATCATAACGAACACGCATGGACGTCCGCGGTCACAATATTTCCACGAAACAGAACAATAAAGTATATACCTGACGAATTCTTACGAGAAAAATTTTCCAGGGATGGTTTTCTCGTTGAAGAGAAACTATTCGATGCTATTGCGCATTTGAGTAAAAACGACCCCGTGTCGGTGTGGTTACTTCGCAGCACTGAAAATGACCCGGATACGTTTGATCAGTTTGTAAGACCAAACGGTGAATTATACTGCACTGAAGCATTTCACAACAAAATGTAAAAAGTAGTGGGTTTTTAACAGCGTGTGGCGAAGCCACCAACAATGATGAAATCATCAACGATGAAATCATCAACGATGAACAATTATTGACAAACTGTTTTACAATCCCGTCGGTTGCAGCTCATCTTGCGAGAATCAAAAACGCATGGAAACCAACACGCGTAGATTTCTTGCCAGACATTGAGGCTAGTTGTTTAGAATTTAATCATGGTGGTTTATGGAATAACATACGACCATGATAATATCATTTCAGTTGATATGGTTGCTTGTTATCCAGCGAGTTTTCTTGGTTATGGAGAGTGTACTGAGTATTTTAAACGATTTGGACACCCCGTACATGAAATGACTCGTGTTGCAATTAATGGTCCGCTGCCTGATTTTGATTTAACTGGATTCGCTCGTGTAGTATCATTTGAATTTGCAGCAGGACTTCATCGCTGTTGTTATTTTTGGATTGGTAGACACGTCTGAAAAGAAGTGGCTGCCAATAGCGTTATTACGGTTCATGATTGATACAAAAATGTTAATTTCGCTGACGGTCAGTGAAGCAATTATATCATATCGGAAACAAATCAATGTCTGGTTACCAACACCGGAACGTCTTGATAGAATAATTGAGGAATCCAGAAAATATATTGATGCCGACGAAGAATATATCATTGAGTGGCCCAAACGGGTATTTAATCAACGAAACATCGAAGCAAAAGATCTCGGCAGAAGAATAATCGGAAAATTCACTCAGGGAGGAAAAAAATGCGACTATAGACGATATTGTTCACGGCTGATTATGGATAACACCGAATACGACTTCGTAATCGCGGATGCAGTATCCAAAAACATATGTGGATCGTAAAGATGCTTTTTTGTCCGATGGAACAAAATTGGGTACAGTTGTTACTTATAGCGACGGTTACAGATCCCCGTATACACATTTGAGGTCGTCGATGCTGGGTTATGCTTGCATTAATTTATTTTCAATGATAAATAGATTTCCTGACACTGCGGTTAGAGTTGCCGTTGATTCATTTTACATTAACAGCAAGTACAGTTGCGCAGTTGCTGAATTCACTAATTCGGATGAAAGTTGGGGATCATGGAGAATTAAAAAAGAAATGCTGCGTGAGTATTCTGAATCAGCAGACGTTGAAAGTAAAAGTAATTACTTACGCGGTGATAATTTATCAGAACGTTCTAATGCACCACCGATATCCGACCCAATTTGTAGATATAAAACAGTTTATTTAAACGGCTGTGGCGGGTCAGGAAAGACGACTCGCGCGATTGAGTTATATCGAGGTAGAGCAAATATGATTGTGCTGACACCGACCCATAGACTAGCGCGAGAGATAAAACAACGAAACGTCGAAGCTTGCACTTATAGTTTTTTTCGATACAACGGCGACAAATGGACCCCTGAACGAATGGGCGAGAAATTCATCCCTGCGGTTATTATTTGGGATGAGATATGCACGGTTTCGGTAGATGTATTAACAATGTTTCTTGATTGGTTGCTGCCAAAGAATACAGCGGTAATAATGTGTGGAGATCATGGCCAACCACCACCATTTGTCGGCGCGGGTCCACATGATTGGTTAAGCGAGTACGTGGATTATTATGAAGAAATTGATAGCGATTACAGGTCGCTCGATAAACAATTAAGTGAGGTCAAAAAATTAATTAGATTACAACCTGATAAAATACAATGTGAAATAATTCGGGAAGTGATTTCTGAAACTCCCATGGAGGAATTTTGGGAAGTATGGAGGCCGAACGATTTTGTAGTGGCGAGTAGAAAGATAGAGACAAACTTCAGCAGCAATTATTTGAGCTTCATAAAGAAAAATATCCCCTGATAAAAGTTCCATTGTGTTATAGACCCGCTGACACACGGCGACAGAATATTGAAGTTGAAAATCCAGTTCAGCGCGAAAGACAAACACTAGTATTAAATGATATTGTGCTGGTTGATATCAGTGTTGTCGAAGACGCATTGCGCGCTGATAAATCGCCATGGACACTGGGTTACGTAACGACGATACATTCCTCGCAGGGATTAACCATCACGGATACAATTGTTCGGATAGTTGATAATCGCATTGAGTGGTCAAATTTAGTCTATCTTGCAGTGTCTAGAGTACGGCGAATAAATCAACTTCGAAGAATTGTTTTCGATGATGACACCACAATGGATGATATTGATGTTAACATCATTAATAAAAAAACTCTCCAGTTACAAACAACAAGACAAAAAAAACGAGAATTTGACATTGATGCTAAATTAATAATCACTTTAAAGCAACAACAAAATAATCACTGCGCGAGTTGCAATTATATAATGCGTTGGCAGTATTCGAATAAAGATCCTCGCCAATTTACCGTAGACAGAAAAAATAACAGTCTCGGTCATGTCAGAAACAATGTAATGTTGACTTGTCTTGAGTGCAACAGACGCAACGGCACTAGTTAAGACCATGCGGTGGCAATTGAGTATCATCAGGAATCACTTGTAATTGTTCGCGTGTAAAACCCCGCTGAGGGGCAGTTGAATCCAATTTATAGATTGCAGGTCTACCAGTTGATCTTTTATAGTAGATATGCTATGCGTAGTGACACTCCAAATAGGATCAGTAGCCCTTTTTTTTACCACCTTCGAGTTCTCCTGGTTCATATAAATATCTCACGGTGATATTGCTGAGAATTGGCTGAGAAACGCTATCCCGCTGTGGTTGTGGTATATACTTTTTTTATTGCGTTGTTAGGTTTCATATTGATTGCTCTGGTAATCTCGTTATTTAGCGCTGCAACTACCCCTGGTAACCTTTTGACCCATTCACGGGATCGCTTTTCTTGGATGAATTCTTTTGCGTATTGATATCCAAATAACCGCTCAGCAAGAGTCCGATTAAATCGTTCTACAATTGCCTGATCGCGATGTAACGCAGTATGCCCCCGTCTGATGGTGACATTGTGATGTTTCATTGTAGATGCAACCACACCCTGAAATTCCTTGCCAGGATCAACTTGTAACAGATTTGGCCAGCGTAGAGGGCCTTGTCGGTCGATAAATCTTTTCAAATGCAGAAGCAACTTCAGGTGATGATTTTGTTTTTAGCGGTTCTGCTTGTTTGTATCGACTCGCAACGTCAACTACGGTTAGCGCGTATTTGTAACCGTTGTCATGTGGTAAAAACAATAAATCAGCTTGATGAACTTCATTGGGTCCGGTAACATCAAAATGCGAGAAATTGATTTGTTTAGGACGCGGTAGATAAATTTGCCATATAGCCTGTTTGGATAACCAATTAGCCGCAGTGGCCTTTTTCACTTTTGCGGCGTTGGCGAGTTTATTGATTGCAGCGTTACCCCTCCAGTACCCCCTCGGAGAATAATAAATAGATTCCATATTATTAATTACCAGCGCCCATCATCAATTTGCCTTTCATAGCTGATTTTACCAACCACGAAGCCAATTTTTCTTTGAAAGATTTATCAGGAATAGCATTTAACGCATGAATTAATTTCACATCCGCGAGATGCCTGTGTTGCAAATTGCTGCTTTTATAATATGCAACATCATGAGCATGACACGCATTATCAATAGCGTTTATTGGATACTCGCCGGGTCGGGGCTGATTTTGATCATCAAGTCTGATATCTAATCGTGTTCCGGGGCCACAGTAGCTATATCCTTCAAGGTGCTTTTCTCCGGGGTACTTTGCCCATGGGGTTCCAGGGAGCTTTGCCAATTTGGCTGCGATATCATCTCGTTTTTTTTAAAACACCTCCGGATTTCATAGAAACAAATCTAAACTTTTTTATACCACATGTTGCACATCTACCAGTAAGTGCTGATCTGTTATTTTTAGTTGTAATCGTCGTCACATCATTTGTGTTAGTACGCGTTTTACACTTCACACAATATAGATCCATAATTTATGCATAGAGATATGAATATAATTGATTTTTCAGCGACTAAAACAAGAGAACCAGTTAAGCATCATGCAGCGCTACCAAACTCTATCCGAGCAATTATAATCGGGCCATCTGGATCCGGCAAGACGCAATTGTTGCTCAATTTAATAGTGAGATGGATGAAGTAAATAAGTTATATTTAATTGCTCCTAGTGTAACGTTGTCGAGCCGACCCTTTGAGATTAGGTTGGGTTTTGAAGAAATAACAAACACGTTTGTTCAAATAAAACTTATATTATAAAAACAAATCATCATGATAGATATAGATATATATATATATAGATATATATATATATATATAGATATATATATATATATATAGATATATATATATATATATAGATATATATATATATATATAGATATATATATATATATATAGATATATATATATATATATAGATATATATATATATATATAGATATATATATATATATATAGATATATATATATATATATAGATATATATATATATATATAGATATATATATATATATATAGATATATATATATATATATATATAGATATATATATATATATATAGATATATATATATATATATAGATATATATATATATATATAGATATATATATAGATATATATAGATATATATATATATATATATAGATATATATATAGATATATATATATATATATATATAGATATATATATATATATATATAGATATATATATATATATATATATAGATATATATATATATATATATAGATATATATATATATATATATAGATAGATATATATATATATATAGATAGATATATATATATAGATAGATATATATATATATATATATATATAGATATATATATATATATATATAGATATATATATATATATATATATATAGATATATATATATAGATAGATATATATATATAGATAGATATATATATATATATAGATAGATATATATATATATATAGATATATATATATATATAGATATATATATATATATAGATATATATAGATATATATATATATAGATATATATATATAGATATATATATATATAGATATATATAGATATATATAGATATATATATATATATATATATATATATATATATATATATATATATATATATATATATAATGAGCACACAATACACACACAAATGAATCTACTACCCTACTATATGACGGTAGTCATACACTATAGTATATATATATATATATACATATACATATATATACATACATATATACACATATATACACATATATACACATATATACACATATATACACATATATACACATATATACACATATATACACATATATACACATATATACACATATATACACATATATACACATATATACACATATATACACATATATACACATATATACACATATATACACATATATACACATATATACACATATATATACATATATATATATATATATATGTGTGTGTGTGTGTGAATCATACACTACTGTATTATCCATAGTCATACACTACTGTATTATATATCTATAGTCATACACTACTGTATTATCTATCTATAGTCATACACTACTGTATTATATATCCATAGTCATACACTACTGTATTATATATCCATAGTCATACACTAGTGTATTATCTATCCATAGTCATACACTACTGTATTATCTATCCATAGTCATACACTACTGTATTATCTATCCATAGTCATACACTACTGTATTATATCTCTACAGTCCTACACTACTGTATTATATCTCCATAGCGTAGTATGACATTGACCATTGATACGATATTCGTACTCCACGCAACATAGTCAGTAAATCAAATCATAAGGTTTGAGTGACTATAATGATACTATTTGTGTCACACACAAAATATAATCAATAAAAACCAAACAATACTATCCAATTGACTAAACACGCTATTCGTGTTTTACATAAATAGTCAAAAAGCAAACGGAGGGTTCTATTGACTACAAACACGCTATTCGTGTTTTACATAAAAGTAGTCAACAAAACAAAACTGCAAGTGTTAACATTTCACTTCCCTCCGGTGTGACAGTAGTTCATTGTCCGTCTCCATTCCACCGGTCAACATTGGTCTTGAATACTCATCTATTCACACGACCGGCGAGCTGAATATAAAAATAGACAGTTTCCCAAATAATAAAATGAATTTACGCAATACATAAAAACTAACGTGCTATTCCGAAACTGAATATTCAACTGAAACAATAAACCAAAAAGAATGTATTTAACTCACCCAACTTTTTGGCTCTAATATCCGACAAATGTAACGTTTAGAGGTCTGCTCTAATGTCCACTGTGTCTTAAAAAGACCCTGCACTGTACCTATATATTAGTCGGCCGTACTTGTAAAAAAGTAATTCGCGTGAAACCTTCATTATACGCGCGGCACGTGCGACTCGCTGTATAGGACAACTCACTTAGAGGAGTATGGTGTACCCCCTACGCCATATCGGGTATTGCGTAACAGCGTCATAACAACGAGTTTAAAAATAATAATTCATTAAATACGGAATAACGACAAACAAATTATATAACAAAATTAATGCTTAAAATATAGTTTAGAGGAGTATGGTGTATCCTCTGTGCCATATCGGGCATTTCGTAACACCTAGCGTAGATGATCAACGATGATATGAAGTGCTAAAAGATTTTAATGAAAACGCTTCAGAGATTGCCGGCAAGGGCATTATTGAATTTATAACCGATATTGACGAGGCACCATCCGTGGATGACCTTGATGGGAGCATTAACAATTTAGTCGTATACGACGATGTGATGTTAGACAATCAAAAAAACCCAGCTAGAATATTTTCCCGAGGCAGGCACAAAAACACTGACGTGATATATGTCACTCAGCGATACACTCAGATTCCAAAAGTGATCAGAGATAACTGTAATATTCTTGCTGTGTTTAACGGCGTTGATACACATACGCTACGAAATATTTGGCAGACATGGTGTTCCGATATGGACTTCAATCAATTAAAAAATTTCTTTAGTAAAGCTCAGTCGGACCCACACGGATTTATAACAATAAATTTACATGATCCTCGGGCACGATATCGTATCGGACTCGATCAAATATTTGGTTGAAATAAATTATTAACCCATAGCAGCAGGGGGGGGGGGCGATAACAACACCACTGCGACGTTTTACGGTTAAGCAACGAAAACGCGAATAGAGTATCACCGCGCAAACTCATATTTTGAGCAAGAAATCAAAAGGTCTCCGTTTACCAAATGGAGACTTTCTTTTTTTTTTTTGTTTAAAATATGAGATTCGCAGGAAGGCTCTATTTTCCGTTTTGAGGGCTTAAAGTGATTTTGTCGGAAAAAGTTGTAGGGTTCTCACCCCCCTGCTGCTATTTTAATTGTTTGTTTGTCAGATTCAAATTTGACATTTTAAGTTTAAGATTCATTCATTGGGAGATATTATTTTTAGAAAGTGGGATGACATGTACTCTTAAGAATAAACACCAGGTGTTGACCTCATTTCTGACCTGGCTTCAGAGTTGTAAATAAGCTTTTAAAATGATTGGTTGATTCCAAGGACATTATGAAGCTTTGTTATAAACATCTTTCTATCTTTAGTTGGGTCATACGGTGTGTACGAGATTTTTTGAACGTAAATTTGTTCTAAAAGATTCTAGATCACGTGACCCCTTTCTTGTTTGCGTAAAAACAGGTATATAAATTATGTTTTGGAGTGAACTATTTAGTAGAACGTGGGCTGTTAGAATATTAAGTTGTGTCGTTTTAAGTTATTTTAAATTACCTTGTATTGGAAATTATTTCAATTCATTTGTATCAAGAGGATTTATTTTTGAACGTAAATTTGTTTTAAAGATTCTAGAAGATCATGTGACCCCTTCCTTGTTTTTGTAAAAACAGGTATATAAATTATCTTTTGGAGCGAACTATTTAGTAGAAGTTGGGCTGTTAGAATATTAAGTTGTATTGTTTTGAGTACTGGAAATTATTCAATTCGTTTGGATCAAGAGGATTTATTTTGTTATTTATCTGGAAAAGAATTGTGCTCATTGAATTTCATAAGACCAGAACTGACTTCATCACGTGACATCGTCTTCCATCTTGGATGCTTCACTAAGATTCGAACTGAGAATTATTAGGACATTTTATTGACAGGACTTTTGCAAATTTCACTAGTGGATTATATTTTGAATTATTTTTGGATTAATTTTGGAATTGATTCTTAAAAGCGTAAGTTTATTTTTCTTTTCTGGAATATATTTGTGCTCAATTAATTGTTTATTAAGATTTTACAAACTTGTTATTTTCACTCTTTCTATGTTATTGTTTATTCGAGCCTAAGCACGTAACAACATAAAAATGTCTACGATTACCTGACAATAATTTTACGTGTTTTAAATCCTAAATTGTACTACGAATTAACATTAATACTCATATATTTTACATTAATATCAGCAGCAGGAGCAGCACGATCTTTTGGTCGTCTCTTAACATACTGACTGTCATCAGGATTATTAGAAGTATCTTTAGCAAACATCATTTATGGACCAGCTGAATTTGTATAATCATCTAGCTATGTATATTATCGTGGTCGCAGCATCAACATCTTTTTTAATCGATTCAATATTTCTTCCATCAATGATATATGTAGCGCTTTCAAGCAGGGCCATAATCCCGTTGTTAACGAAACCTACTTTGAAAGCACCCCCATATTCTGTATCATCTGTTTTTATAATTTCATCTTCTACTCCGATAACTGCTTCAGCGGGTGGAAAATATCTACTTGTATCCTGAACTTGTAGTTCAATTTTGCCTCGTTGATTTGGCTGTCTTGCGTCATAAGAATAAAATTGATAATCCCGCACGGATTCATCATTGAGAACCAGCGAGTCTCTGTCAAATGCTATGCCAGATACATGTTTAAGCATTTTATTATATATTTCTCGATCTAAATGAACGTCATCTACGAAGTGTACCTTCGGTAAAGCTAGTATTTATACTTTGTTCTGCTTCTTGATTTAATAAGGCTGCTAGTTTTTGATCCACGGCTTGGTTTATTCTTTTAATGATATTCGCGGGCATAATTTCAGTACATGGTAATTTTACTGACGGTGGTATTCGTCGTATTAATAGCGCTAGTCTATCCTTGGCTGTAGAAAACGCCTTTCCGGCAATATTACTAATAACACCAGTAGCTTTTTCACTAATAGCACTAATAGGATTCATTGATAATTGTTTAGCGAGTGTAGCTAGTTTGGGAGCCATTCTTACAAATAACCCTTGAATAACATTACCCAAACCATCATATTAAGTTGCTTTATAGACTTGTAATCGTGAATTTGTTACTCGGATCATTACAGGTCCACGGTGTCGTTGATGTATGATCATCTTATTTGTTATCTAATGAGACAACTAGTCAGTGTGATAGTTATCAACGAGTTCATCGATAAGTTTCCGGTAAATGTCCATGATACCACCTTGAAATAATCGTCGACAAATATCAGCAGCTTCATTAATTATTTCCGGAGAATTATTTCCAGCTCGTTTTCCTTCTATGAGAATTTCTAATCGTTGTACGTCATCGAGAATATTGTTAGGACAGGCAATAAAACCACTTGCCCCAGTGCTTGGAAGAAGACCACTTCCCCCACTACTTGCAATAAGACCACTTCTACCACTACTTGGAATAAGACCACTTATACCACTACTTGTAATAAGACCACTTCCCCCACTACTTGCAATAAGACCACTTCTACCACTACTTGGAATAAGACCACTTCCACCACTACTTGCAATAAGACCACTTCTACCACTACTAGGAATAAGACCACTTCTACCACTACTTGCAATAAGACCACTTCTACCACTACTTGGAATAAGACCACTTATACCACTACTTGTAATAAGACAACTTCCCCCACTACTTGCAATAAGACCACTTCTACCACTACTTGGAATAAGACCACTTCTACCACTACTAGGAATAAGACAACTTCCCCCACTACTTGCAATAAGACCACTTCTACCAATACTTGGAATAAGACCACTTCCACCACTACTTTGGAATAAGACCACTTCTACCACTACTAGGAATAAGACCACTTCTACCACTACTAGGAATAAAACCACTTATACCACTACTTGCAATAAGACCACTTCTACCACTACTTGCAATAAGACCACTTCTACAACTACTTGGAATAAGACCACTTCTACCACTACTTGTAATAAGACAACTTCCCCCACTACTTGCAATAAGACCACTTCTACCACTACTTGGAATAAGACAACTTCCACCACTACTTTGGAATAAGACCACTTCTACCACTACTTGGAAAAAGATCACTTCTACCACTACTAGGAATAAGACCACTTCTACCACTACTTGGAAAAAGATCACTTCTACCACTACTAGGAATAAGACCACTTCTACCACTACTTGCAATAAGACCACTTCTACCACTACTTGGAATAAGACTACTTCTACCACTACCTGGAATAAGACTACTTCTACCACTACTTGGAATAAGACCACTTCTACCACTACTTGGAATAAGACCATTTCTGTCACTACTAGGAATAAGACCACTTCTACCACTACTTGGAATAAGACTACTTCTACCACTACCTGGAATAAGACTACTTCTACCACTACTTGGAATAAGACCACTTCTACCACTACTTGGAATAAGACCACTTCTATCACTACTAGGAATAAGACCACTTCTACCACTACTTGGAATAAGGCTACTTCTGCCACTACCTGGAATAAGACCACTTCTACCACTACTTGCAATAAGACCACTTCTACCACTACTTTGGAATAAGACCAATTCCACCACTACTTGGAATAAGACCACTTCTACCACTACTAGGAATAAGACCACTTCTACCACTACTTGCAATAAGACCACTTCTACCACTACTTGGAATAAGACCACCTCTACCACTACTTGGAATAAGACCACTTCTACCACTACTTGCAATAAGACCACTTCTACCACTACTAGGAATAAGACCACCTCTACCACTACTTGGAATAAGACCACTTCTATCACTACTAGGAATAAGACCACTTCTATCACTACTAGGAATAAGACTACTTCTACCACTACTTGGAATAAGACCACTTCTACCACTACTTGCAATAAGACCACTTCTACCACTACTTGGAATAAGACCACTACTTGCAATAAGACCACTTCTACCACTACTAGGAATAAGACCACCTCTACCACTACTTGGAATAAGACCACTTCTACCACTACTTGGAATAAGACCACTTCTACCACTACTAGGAATAAGACCACCTCTACCACTACTTGGAATAAGACCACCTCTACCACTACTTTGGAATAAGACCACTTCCACCACTACTTGGAATAAGACCACTTCTACCACTACTAGGAATAAGACCACCTCTACCACTACTTGGAATAAGACCACCTCTACCACTACTTGGAATAAGACCACTTCTACCACTACTTGCAATAAGACCACTTCTACCACTACTAGGAATAAGACCACCTCTACCACTACTTGGAATAAGACCACTTCTACCACTACTTGCAATAAGACCACTTCTACCACTACTAGGAATAAGACCACCTCTACCACTACTTGGAATAAGACCATTTCTGTCACTACTAGGAATAAGACCACTTCTATCACTACTAGGAATAAGACTACTTCTACCACTACCTGGAATAAGACTACTTCTACCACTACTTGGAATAAGACCACTTCTACCACTACTTGGAATAAGGCTACTTCTGCCACTACCTGGAATAAGACCACTTCTACCACTACTTGCAATAAGACCACTTCTACCACTACTTTGGAATAAGACCACTTCCACCACTACTTGGAATAAGACCACTTCTACCACTACTAGGAATAAGACCACTTCTACCACTACTTGCAATAAGACCACTTCTACCACTACTAGGAATAAGACCACCTCTACCACTACTTGGAATAAGACCACTTCTACCACTACTTGGAATAAGACCACTTCTACCACTACTTGGAATAAGACCACTTCTATCACTACTAGGAATAAGACCACTTCTACCACTACTTGGAATAAGGCTACTTCTGCCACTACCTGGAATAAGACCACTTCTACCACTACTTGCAATTAGACCACTTCTACCACTACTTGGAATAAGACAACTTCTACCACTACCTGGAATAAGACTACTTCTACCACTACTAGGAATAAGACCACTTCTACCACTACTTGGAATAAGACTACTTCTACCACTACCTGGAATAAGACTACTTCTACCACTACTTGGAATAAGACCACTTCTACCACTACTTGGAATAAGACCACTTCTATCACTACTAGGAATAAGACCACTTCTACCACTACTTGGAATAAGGCTACTTCTGCCACTACCTGGAATAAGACCACTTCTACCACTACTTGGAATAAGACCACTTCTAACACTACTTTGGAATAAGACCACTTCCACCACTACTTGGAATAAGACCACTTCTACCACTACTAGGAATAAGACCACTTCTACCACTACTTGCAATAAGACCACTTCTACCACTACTAGGAATAAGACCACCTCTACCACTACTTGCAATTAGACCACTTCTACCACTACTTGGAATAAGACAACTTCTACCACTACCTGGAATAAGACTACTTCTACCACTACTAGGAATAAGACCACTTCTACCACTACTTGGAATAAGACCACTACTACCACTACTTGGAATAAGACCACTTCTACCACTACTTGGAATAAGACCACTTCTGCCACTACTAGGAATAAGACCACTTCTGCCACTACTTGGAATAAGACCACTTCTACCACTACTTGGAATAAGACCACTTCTACCACTACTTGGAATAAGACCACTTCTGCCACTACTAGGAATAAGACCACTTCTACCACTACTTGGAATAAAACCACTTATACCACTACTTGTAATAAGACCACTTCTCCCATTACTTGCAATAAGACAACTTCTACCACTACTTGGAATAAGACCACTTCCACCACTACTTGGAATAAGACCACTTCCACCACTACTTTGGAATAAGACCACTTCTACCACTATTAGGAATAAGACCACTTCTACCACTACTAGGAATAAGACCACTTCTACCACTACTTGCAATAAGACCACTTCTACCACTACTTGGAATAAGACCACTTATACCACTACTTGTAATAAGACCACTACTTGCAATAAGACCACTTCTACCACTACTTGGAATAAGACCACTTCCACCACTACTTTGGAATGAGACCACTTCTACCACTATTAGGAATAAGACCACTTCTACCACTACTAGGAATAAGACCACTTCTACCACTACTTGCAATAAGACCACTTCTACCACTACTTGGAATAAGACCACTTCTACCACTACTTGTAATAAGACAACTTCCCCCACTACTTGCAATAAGACCACTTTTACTACTACTTAGAATAAGACCACTTCCACCACTACTTGGAATAAGACCACTTCCACCACTACTTTGGAATGAGACCACTTCTACCAC
Source organism: Unio pictorum (assembly GCA_030141615.1). Lineage (NCBI taxonomy): Eukaryota > Metazoa > Mollusca > Bivalvia > Unionida > Unionidae > Unio > Unio pictorum. Next base: position 610,092 of record JARLTB010000332.1, read on the forward strand.
TATTAGGAATAAGACCACTTCTACCACTACTAGGAATAAGACCACTTCTACCACTACTTGCAATAAGACCACTTCTACCACTACTTGGAATAAGACCACTTCCACCACTACTTTGGAATGAGACCACTTCTACCACTATTAGGAATAAGACCACTTCTACCACTACTAGGAATAAGACCACTTCTACCACTACTTGCAATAAGACCACTTCTACCACTACTTGGAATAAGACCACTTCTACCACTACTTGGAATAAGACCACTTCTGCCACTACTAGGAATAAGACCACTTCTGCCACTACTTGGAATAAGACCACTTCTACCACTACTTGGAATAAGACCACTTCTACCACTACTTGGAATAAGACCACTTCTGCCACTACTAGGAATAAGACCACTTCTACCACTACTTGGAACAAAACCACTTATACCACTACTTGTAATAAGACCACTACTTGCAATAAGACCACTTCTACCACTACTTGGAATAAGACCACTTCCACCACTACTTGGAATAAGACCACTTCCACCACTACTTTGGAATAAGACCACTTCTACCACTATTAGGAATAAGACCACTTCTACCACTACTAGGAATAAGACCACTTCTACCACTACTTGCAATAAGACCACTTCTACCACTACTTGGAATAAGACCACTTATACCACTACTTGTAATAAGACCACTACTTGCAATAAGACCACTTCTACCACTACTTGGAATAAGACCACTTCCACCACTACTTGGAATAAGACCACTTCCACCACTACTTTGGAATGAGACCACTTCTACCACTATTAGGAATAAGACCACTTCTACCACTACTAGGAATAAGACCACTTCTACCACTACTTGCAATAAGACCACTTCAGCAGCAGAGAGGGTGAATCCTACAACCTTTTTTTTTACTTTTTTGATTATACCCTAGACCCTTCTCGCGAACCAGAAAAAAAAATGACAGTGATTGTATTCGCGTTTTCGTTGATGAATCATAAATGTCGCAACGTCGTTGTCATTCACCCTCTCTGCTGCTATGGGTTACGGTGATTTTAACCGAATATTTGATCTAGTCCGATACGATATCGTGTCCTCGGGTCTGCTAAATTTATTGTCACAAATCCGTGTGGTTTTGACTGAGCGTGACTAAAGAAATTTCTAAACTGATTATGATTCATATCACCGCTGCACCAAGTCTGATGAATATTTCGTAGCGTATGAGTATCAACGCCGTTAAATACACACAACACATTGCAATTATCTCTGATCACTTTTGGTATTTGTGTGTACCGTTGAGTGACATAGATCACATCAGTGTTTTTATGCCTGCCTCGGGAAAATATTCTAGCGGGATTTTTTTGATTATCTAACATGATATCATCGTATACCACTAAATTGTTAATACTTCCATCGATGTCTTCCACGGAAGGGGCTTCCTCTATATCAGTAATAAATTCAATAATATCATCATCGATTTGAAATTCTTTTGCTTTCTCGTTAAAATCCTTTAGCACTTCATAGCATCGCTGATCGTCTACACTCGGGGCTATTAAATACAATTTGTTCCATTTCATCCATCTCGTTATCAAATTAAGTAGCAGTTGTGTCTTTCCGCTTCCAGATGGTCCGATTATAATCATTCTAATTGAATTCGGCAACATTTCATGATGTTTAATAGGTTCCCGTCGTCGGGTAGCTGAATAATCAATTATATTCATGCCGTTATATATAAATTATGGATCTATATTGTGTGAAGTGTAAAAAACGTACTGGCACAGATGACTTGACGACGATTACAACTAAAAATAACCGATCAGCGCTTTCTGGTAAATGCGTACAATGTAGTACAAAGAAATTTAGATTTGTTTCTAAACCCAAGGAACCCAAGGAACCTTTAAAAAAAAACGAGGAGGTGATATCGCAGCCAAGCTAACTAAACTCCCTGGAACCCCATGGGCAAAATACCCTGGAGAAAAGCACCTTCCAGGATATAGTTATTGTGGACCGGGAACAAGACTTGATATCAGACTCAATGATCAAAATCAGCCCCGACCCGGTGAAGAACCAATAAATGCCATTGATAAGGCCTGTCACCTTCATGATGTTGCTTATAAAAGCAGCAATCTGCAGCACAGGCATCTCGCGGATGTGAAATTAATTCATGCGTTAAATGCTATTCCTGATAAATCTTTCAAAGAAAAATTGGCTTCCTTTTTGATAAAATCGGCTATGAAAAGTAAATTGATGTTAGGTGCTGGTAATTAATAACAACATGGAATCTATTTATTATTCTCCAAAAGGATACTGGAGAGGCAAGGCAGCAATCCATAAACTCGCTAGCGCTGCAAAAGTGAAAAAAACCACTGCGGCTCATTGGTTATCTAAACAGGCACTATGGCAAATTTATCTACCACCGCCTAAACAAATTCAATTCTCGCATTTTGATGTGACCGGACCCAATGAAGTTCATCAGGCTGATCTATTATTTTTGCCACATGACCACGGTTACAAATACGCATTAACCGTAGTTGATATTGCAAGTCGATACAAGGAAGCAGAACCGTTAAAAACAAAATCAGCCACTTCAGTGGCTTCTGCATTTGAAAGGATTTATCGACGAGGTCATCTGCACTGGCCAAATCTATTACAAATTGATCCTGGCAAGGAATTTCAGGGTGCAGTGTTATCAATAATGAAAAATCATAATGTCACTATCAGACGAGGACATACTGCGCTACATCGTGATCAGGCAATTGTAGAACGGTTTAATAAAACCCTTGCTGAGCGGTTATTTGGATATCAATACGCAAAAGAATTCATCCAAGAAAAAAGATCCCGTGAATGGGTTAAAAGGTTACCAGCTGTGATTACTGCACTGAATAATGAGATTACTAGAACAATTAATTTGAAACCTATCAATGCGATTAAAAAGAAGTCAATACCTGAAATGGAAATTCAAAAAGATTTCAAACAACCAATTCTTGGTAGTAATGTCATTGTGAGGTATTTATACGAACCAGGAGAGCTTGAGGGTGGCAGAAAAAGGGCTACTGATCCTATTTGGAGTATTACTGCACATAAGATATCTAGTATAACACGATCTACGGGTAGACTTCCAATCTATAAACTGGATTCAACTGCCCCTCAACGAGGATTTACTAGACAGCAATTACAAGTGATACCTGAGGATACTCAATTACCACCGCATGGGCTTAACTAGCACCGTTGCGTCTATTGCACTCAAGACAAGTCAACATCACATTATTTCTGACATGACCGAGATTGTTATTTTTTCTGTCAACGGTAAATTGGCGAGGATCCTTATCCGAATACTGCCAACGCATTATACAATTGCAACTTGCGCAGTGATTATTCTGTTGTTTCTTCAAAGTGATTATTAATTCAGCATCAATGTCAAATTCTCGCTGTTTTTTTTTTGTCCTGTTGTTTGTAACCGGAGAGTTTTTTATCAATAATTTTAATAACAATATCATCTATTGTGGTGTCATTATCATCGCCTGACTCTGTCAGGACAATTCTTCTAAGTTGATTTATTTTTCGTACTCTGGATACTGAAAGATAGACTAAATTCGACCATTCTATGCGATTATCTACCATCCAAACAATTGTATCCGATATAGTCAATCCCTGTGAAGAGTGTATTGTTGCTGCGTATCCTAGCGTCCATGGGGATTTATTAGCACGCAATGCATCTTCAACGACATTGATATCAACCAGCACAATATCATTTAATACTAAATTCTGTTTTTGAAATCCTTCGGATTTTGGGCCTGGAATATCAACTTCAATGTTCTGTTTTCGTGTATCTGATGGCCTATAACAGAGGGGCACTGGAAGTGTTGCGAATTTTTGTTTATGCAATTCAAATAATTTCATCTGAAGTGTGTCTCTGACTATTTTTCTACTTGCAATGATCAAATCATTTGGTCTCCATGCTTCCCAAAACTCATTCATTGGAGTTTCTGAAATTATTTCACGCGCTATTTCACATTGGATTTTATCCGGTTGTAATCTAATTAGTTTCTTAAATTCTTTTAATTCATTATCAAGTGATCTATGATCGGTATCAATTTCTTCATAATAGTCTACAAAACCCTTTAGCCATTCATGTGGGGAAGCACCGACAAATGGTGGTGGTTGGCCGTGATCACCGCACATGACGATTTTTGTATTTTTCAATAACAACCACTCAAGAAATATTTTTAATACATCTAATGGCACTGTGTCTGTTTCATCCCAAATGATAATTTCAGGAATAAATTTCTCTCCCATGCGCTCAGGAGTCCATTTATCTCCCTTCCATCGGAAAAAACTATGATAGGTACAGGCATTAACTCCTCTCTGTATCATCTCTCTTGCAAGTCTGTGTGTGGGTGTTAGCACAATCATGTTTGGATTTTTCCCACGAAATAACTCAATTGCCCGGGTTGTTTTTCCTGACCCACCACAGCCGTTTAAATAAACTGTTTTATATCTACAGATTGGATCAGAAATCGGTGGTGCACTAGAAAATTTTGAACACTGATTGCTTTCTAAATAATTATTCTCAATGGTAACATCTGCTGATTGAATATAATCATGAATCATTTCTTTCTTAATTCTCCATGACCCCCAATTCTCGTTGCCAGTAGCCTTAAAATCAGTCATTTTGCTATTTATGTAAAATGAATCAGTGGCGACTCTAACTGCGGTGGTAGGAAATCTATTGATCATTGAAAATAAATTAATAGAAGCATAACCAAGCATAGAAGCTCTCAAATGTTTGTACTGCGGATTGTATCCATCAGTGTAAATAACAATTGTACCCAATTTGGTTCCATCGGACATAAATGCGTCCTTACGATTGACATATAGACCTTTATTCGTTAAATCCGCGATTACAAAATCGTATTCAGCATTGTCTATAATCAATCGTGAAGAATATCTCGTATTATCGTATTTACCACCCTGAGTGAATTTACCGATTATTCTTCGTCCAAGATCTTTTGCTTCATTGTTTCTGATTTCAAATAACTGTTTGGACCAATCCATGATTTGTTGTTCATTAAAATCAGGAAACAGTTTTCGCTCTTCGCTAATTATTTTTTCTAGATCAGGTTGTGGTAACCAGACTGATTTCTGTGCTCGATAGGATATAATTGCTTCACTGACAATTAATGATTTTAACATCTTACAATCAAGCATATACCGTAATAACACTATTGGCATCCAGTGTTTTTCAGACATGTGTTTACCAATCCAAAGATAACTACACGGATGAAGTCCTTCAGCCAATTCAAATGATACCACACAAGCGAATCCGGTTAAATCAAAATGTGGCAGTGGTCCATTAATAGCAACACGGGTCATTTCGTGTGTAGGGTGTCCAAATCGTTTGAAATATTTCTCGCATTCTCCATACCCGAGAAAACTTCCTGGATAACATGCAATCATATCAACTGAAATAACGGTATCAGCGGTGTATTTTGTATTCCATAATCCTCCATGGCTGTATTCAAGACAGGACAATTTGACATCTGATAAGAACTCACTTCGTGTTGGTTTCCACGCGTTTTTCTTTCTAGCAAAATGTGCTGCAATTGATGGTACTGTAAAACAGTTTGCTAATAATTGATCTTCGATTTCCTCCCCAGAAAACTCACTAGCTAGTTGTTTCATTTGATTATGCAGTTCTTCGGTACGATATAATTCTCCGTTGGGCCTTACAAACTGATCAAATCTACATTCTTCGTCTGAAGCACTATGAAATAGCCACATTGACACAGGATCGTTTTTACTCAAATGGTAAATAGCATCAAATAATTTCTGCTCGGTAAAACATTCTTCAGGTCCCAACCCTGTTTGGAAAATATATTTTACGGTTCTATCCCGTGGGAATATTGTTACTGCAGATGACCACGCGTGTTCATTATGATCAATAATTTCAATTGGGGCTCCATTTTTATTATATTTCGATTCGTATAATACTTCACCGGTGATTGTCCTTACCGTTATTGGAAATCTCAATGATGTTTCTAATTTAGCTATATCCTGAATTGTTGCCCCATGCTGTTTCACTGTCAGTTCCCATTCGGTTATTTTTTTTCGTCTTAGATCAGTTAGTTTATTTCCCCGGGACGCATTTGTGAAGTGTTCCATTATTCTTGTTGCTACACAATTGAGCCTTGACGAAGAATATTTCATGGGTGCTAGTTTTGCAATATCAGGTTTGTCATTGAGCGGATATATCCCGTAAACAACTGCTGTGACAGGATAAGATCTTTCGTAGTAGGGTTTGTCAATTCCAGTCAAAATTCCTGGTTTTGAATCCTGAGTCACAGTGACAGTTTTTTTGTCCTTAAGAATAGGCTCGTATTTGTCCCTAATGATCCATTTTCCATCATCACGGATAAGGAATTTTATTCGAAAAAAATTTCTTTCTTCCCCAAGATTTGAGATTATCACTGCTGCTTTTTCATCATTCATGGTAGCGTCAACAACACCATCAATTCGAAATGTTGACCAACAATGAGCTGCCCCATCACGCTTGAATTCATTAAAACAGTCTCTGATTTTACTAATCAAGGTTCTATCAAGAATTTTATTCTTTGGTGTATCAGAAACTCTATCAAGATTGAATTGAACACTTTTCCAAGGCGCAATTTTCGATAATCTCTCAAACTCCTCCATACTATAATTAAAACAAGCATTTAAATGAAAGAATTAAGTATAATGAATCATTGCAAATGGCTTATGATTGGATCAGTGACACCGTGTAACAAATCATGCAGAAATGAATTCTGTGGGTATCATATGCAAAGCTTTCGTCGTGGAAGCCTTGGTCCGTTACCCTGTATTCGATGTGGGGTTGGGGTCAGGGGAAAATCGCAGTTATGTTTCAGGTGTGGCGGCAAACGATACAGGGAACTAAAACGCTATTATGACAAACGAATAAAAAATGGACAATCAATCAGAAATTATGAACCTGACTGTGCGCCTGACAAGGATAAAATCATAAGAACTCCTCAAGACTACATTGAAAGATTCTCCAGTGATGTTATTAATGAATTAGACAAACAATAGTTAGTATACAAATGAACCAAGAATTCAGACCACATCCCCTGATTACAAATTATGAAGCATCCAGTGATGGTGTTGTAAGAAACCGGTCGGTTTTCTGACTAATCAAGGGTATTTGATGTTTAGCGCTGGAAAGAAGAAATATCTCAATCATCGTTTCGTGTATGAATGTCATTATGGATTGATCGAGGATGGTTTTGTTATTGATCACAAGGATTCTAATCCAAAGAATAATTCTGTATCAAATCTGCAGGCTATCACACAGAGTGAGAATTCCAAACGAGGAAAGACTGGGAAATACTCGAAAAAAGCGAAACCAGTAAAATCTTTGAATACAATAACTAACGTAGAAAAAATATTTTCATCTATGAATGAAGCCAGTGGGTATTTCAATATTTGTCGATCTTCTGTTCATTTCGTTGCAGAGGGGATTTATCTATCGGCCATTTCAAAAGAAACAGGACAAAAAATTCGATTTTCGTATGTCTAATAACACCAAGGGAGACAACTCTTTTATAACCCTTAAATATAACCAAGGGAGTTATCTCCCTTAGATTGCGATTTAGCGGCTGGGGCTATAATTAATTAGAAAAGAAATATATTCTTTTTTTTTTAGTGTTAAGTCAAATATTCTGTCTCATTTAAATACTGTAATACAGCAATAATAAGTAATTTAAGAAAATAAAATAACACACCCTGTGGATTGCTGTATTAAGTAACCTTATATACTCTCTCCCTTAGATTGTGTCAACTTGTTTTATGGGTTATTGTGATTCAGCGGCTGGGGTATTGTTTTGTAAGGAAATAAATGTTTTCAAACAATTATATTCTTTTTTCTAGTGTTTAATGCAAATATTCAGTCTCATTTAAATACCGTGAAACACCATTAATAAGTAATTCAAGAAAATAAAATAACACACCCTGTGGATTGCTGTATTAAGTCGCCTTATATACTCTCTCCCTTAGATGGTGTCAACTTGATTTATGGGTTATTTCCCCTTAAATTGTGTCAACTTGTTTTATGGATTATTGTGATTCAGCGGCTGGGCTATAATTAATTAGAAAAGAAATGTTTTCAAACGATTATATTCTTTTTTTTAAGTGCTTCTGCAAATATTCTGTCTTATTTAAATACTGTGAAGCACCATTAACAAGTAATTCAAGAAAATAAAATAACACACTCTGTGGATTGACGCTGCTGTATTAGTCACCTTATATACTAAATGAAAGGTTTAAAGCTGGGGCTTTCGAAAGCCAATCCGACCAGTCAAAAATAACCCACGCCATTGACACGTGTGTGTGGTTGACTTTTCTCAATCATGCAACCGGGTTTAATTTCATGGGTTGCTTTTGATTGGTCGGATGGCCGTAGAAAATCAGCCCCGTCGTTTCATGTTTGTGCTGTCTTGTGCCGTCCCATTATCATTGAATTATAATCCATCCTTAATTAAGTTAATTAAGTATATGTATACCTACAATTTGCCACAACACTCGAGTGGAAATATATACGGTATTTGTGCTGTCCTTAATTAAGTATATGTATACCTACAATTTGCCACAACACTCGAGTGGAAATATATACGGTATTTGTGCTGTCCTTAATTAAGTATATGTTGTGACGTCACACCCCAAGCATATCTTCTGGGCGGTCTAAGATGGCGTTTGCCACGTTAGGCCTCCCTTCCGGAGATGTATGTTTCGGGTTTCCTTTGGGCTTACTTGGATGTGAAGGCAACCAAGGAGTTCCAAAGATGTGTTGTCGTATATATATGTAATCTAGGTCATTTCACGTAAACATACCCTCTTGTGATTCTAACCCGTTATTTGACGAGTTAGATTCACTCTTAGGGGAATATGTTTCCGGTGAATGTAAATATAAATGACCTAAAATAAATAACATCCATGGATGTAATTAGCTCTCCGTCACATTTGGGTAGCCCCGTATGGTGTTCAAAAATGAATTACCGGCCAAAAGAAACGGTCATAGGGTCAAATCGAGATTGAAGAAATCTCAGAAAAAAAAAAATGGAAATTTGAGAAAAATACTCAAAGAAAGAACCCTATGAAAGACACAGCGGCCTATATCAAGGGGGCCAAATGACTGACAACCGCTCATCATGGTTGTTATTTATTTTGGTCTGCATTTATATTTATATATACAGAATTAATTTTTAAAAATATATTTATATATACAGAATTAATTTTAAAAAATATTAACGGCTCTTTTATTTTTGAAAAATGAATTAGAAATATGTATTATCATATATGAATTCTGAAAATATGAATAGCATCATAGTTGAAATTGCAAAATTGAAAAGCCAGGATATTAAATTGTCAGATGGGTTAAATCCTGATCAAATTATGTCAGATTTTCAGGATATAGAATACGGAGTAAACAACAATAAGTATATGTTACCAAAGAAATATGCACTCATCAAAAAAATTCAGAATTCTATTCGAGACTCTCTTGCATTTTCCAGTGAAGTAGGTGTGTTTGTTCCGTTATATACTATCGTGGAAGGAATACGAAAAGAATTAGGTAACGAATATGAATTGAAAAAGGAAGTTAATTCTAAAATTAGAAACCTACGAGCGTTAATTCAAGAAAATGAACTATTTTGATTGACCGACCCTCAAAAGATTTTGTCAGACAGTAAAATCTCCTTGAGATTTTCATTTTTTTAGCATTTTTTGAAAAATATTTCACACTGCGAAAATAAAATAGAATCCTAACAGCTTTTCTCTATGGAAAATCCAATGCAAAATCGACTACTTGACCCTACGAGGTTTTTTACCAAAAATCGATGAAAAATGACGAAAACAGGCAAAAATTGATGAAAAATGGTTAAAAATCATCAAAAATGAGTTTTAACAGCTTTTCCTTATGGAAAATCCCATGTAAAATCGACTACTTGACTGTAAAAATCTCAAAGAGATTACCACCAAAATTGCACAAAAGGGCACCAAAACTGTCAAAAACAGGCAAAATCACTGAATATATTTCTCACAGCAATAAAAAAATAAAAATATTTCACAGCAATAAAAACTATTTCACAGCAATAAAAAATTGGACCGTTAGGGAAGGAATCATCGATGGGAAAAATTGTTTTGCAATTGAAAAATGGTTTCTGATTTCAAATAATGGTCAATGAAGCATTAACGACCCGATTGGCTCGTGAGCGACTAGATGCAATTAAGAGATTTATACCAATTCGCGACTCTGTCAGGAATAAACTGCAAGAACGACAGAGTCTTCAGACTGACTTTGCTGCGGGATCTGAAGAGTTGTTTAAACCAATAACTACAACAACGAAACAGATAGTGTCAACAATCTCTGAGCAAGGAAAAAAACAAGAAGAGACTTTTCTCCCTGTGTTAGAAAAAATAGCAAAAAGAACTAAACAAACAAAAAAGTCTTTAGAAACACTTCCAGTGGATATAGTAGCTACTTCACGGCAACAACAAAAAAAAGAGCAAGTACTAGAAGAACTAGGTGCTATTGCAAGAAAACAAGAAGAGGAAGAAGACATTACTATAGCAAAAATGCATTCACCGCAAAGTATATTTACACACTATGCATACAGCATAATTAAAAATTTTAAAGATGACAATGATTTAATTAACTTTACTGCGCGGAATTTTTCACTCGATCAAAGAGAAATAGCTGTAAACAAAGTGTATAAAGAGTATATAAAAAAAGACGAGAATTGGATAAAAAAAAGTATACTTGGCAAACCGTGGTAGATTTAGAATCACAGAAGGTAACCGCAATAATTTTGAGAGTTTTAAAGACAAAGTATTGAGTAGAATAGATCAAATGAATATAGTAGTTAAAGAGGATGAAGAGGAGTCAACTGAAGATGAGTATTTAGGTAGCGGCATAGTTGAAAACACTAGCGTTACTTGTCCTGGTAACATTCTCAGTGATATATCACGGTTAGAAGTTCTCATCGGAGGGAAACGAGCCGGAAATAACTCTCCGGAAATAATTAATGAGGCCGCTGATATCTGTAGACGATTATTTGCCGGTGGTATCATGGACATTAATGTATATCGAGAACTCATTGCTGAGTTAGTTGAAAATCACAAAGATGCCCATGGTTATTACAGCGATTGATCACTAATTAAAAAACTACTAGTTTTATAACAAGATGATTATACATTACAATCATGATAAACCAACCCCCGTCTATGTAGTTAATTCACGGGTGCCAGTTTATAGAGCATACTATGGAGATGGTTTAGGTAATACCATTGCAGGGTTATTTACAAGAATGGCCCCAAAAGTGATGCCGTTAGCTAAACAATTAGGAATGAAAGCCATTGATGTTATTCGTGATAAGGGTATTGGTGCTGCTGGAGATCTTGCCGGGAAAGCGTTTTCTGCAGCAAAGGATAAAATAACATCATTAGTGAGACGAAAAAAGAAACCGGTACCATTGCCATCTACAGCAGAAATGCCTGCAAGTGTTAGTAAAATAATAAATAACGCAGTAGATGAAAAACTAGCATCATTGGTAAATCAAGGGGACCAAAATAACATGATAGCAAACATGATAGCAGGAAGTGGCTTTAAAAAACCACGACGAAAACGCTAGCGTTTTTCACGATGAAAATCTTTTTATGATTTCACGATTTAGACTCTGATAAATAGAATAAAATGTTCAAAAGGTCACCTGATCCAGCATTTGATATGGAGGCCCCAGTGCGTAAAGATGATTCTGTGCGCGATTTTCAATTTTATTCTTATCACGCAGTACAACCCGATCTCCGATCGCGAATTGAACTTCAAGTTCATGATACCAGTAAATACTTTTTGCCTTGTGAAGCATTTATTGAAGTAGAAGGAGAACTTGTAACAAATGATGCTGCTCATAATGATCCTCCATATGACATTAGCCCAACTATCAAAGTCGGTTTTGTTAATAACGGTATCATGGCGTTATTTGAAAGCGCTAGATATCTCATTGATGGAAAAGAAATTGAATCCATTGACCGTGAAGTTGATGTGGCTACAACAATCATAAGGTTAGCAAGATATTCTGATGATTATACAAGATCAGCGGGTCCATCTATGATGTTTTCTAAGGATATTACTGATCACCCTGAACACAACCAGTATTCTAGAGTCAAGGCAACACATGCTTCTTCAGTTAATCCAGCACCAGCCGGATATACAAGACCAGCTGGTGATTTTGATGTCATAAATAATATTACTAACTTCAACCTAGGATTTGCAACACGCGTAGCAACGTTGCAAGGACAGCGTCGACAATTTTCATGTGCAATTCCACTGCATCATATTTTCGGATTCTGTAGAAATGTTAGAAAAGTTATTTATGGAGCTAAACACACAGTAGCGCTTGTACGAAAGGGTACTGATGATGATGCAATATGGCATGATGCTGGTGTTGCTGATGGTAAAGTCATTTTAACAAAACTAGCATTGTGGATGCCAGTGTTAACTCCATCAATCATAGCAGAAGAAAAATTGTTATCATTTATGAACCAAGGAGGAAAATCATTGTTGAGTTGGTTATCAGTGACTACGGATATTAAACTGGATAATGTTGATGATATATTTACTTGGCATCTGGCATCAAAACAAGGGGTTTCAGCTCCACGTCATATATTTATTGCATTACAGAATAATGAACGAGTTGGTAAGCAACAACGAAGTCATATGATATTTGATCAGTTAGGTGTTAGAGAGGTCTCACTGAGAATAAACGGACAGCAGGAACCATCTGAAGATGTACAACTTGATTACGGTCAAAATCATATTTCACGTGTCTATCATAACCTGTTGTCATTTATGGCACGTGATCTAAATGTGGATACTGGTTTGCAAATATCACAATTGGATTTTAAAAGCCTCTATCCGATTTATTACTTTTCATTGGAACATCTTGATTTGATGAGACAATCTGTCGTTGATATACACTTCAGAGCCCGTGTAACCCGTCCTGGTGGTATTGCTAATTATAGAGCGGTTGCTGTCATTCTCAGTGATAAATCAATGCTACTTGAAGGTGTTGGTGGACGAATGAGATTTATTGATGCACCAGTGGAAAATCTTTGATAGCAATTAGATAAATCTGTATTTGTATAATGTCATATAGTAATATCAATGTATCATTGACACCTGGTCAGTTAAAATAATTGCAATCAAAATCCGCTAAACAATGTGGAACCACTATCACGTTGAAACCTAATCAAATGAATGGCGGGGCAAATAAATTGCCACTGACAACTCGTCAAGTGAAACATTTCAATGATGCTTTCAAGGATAAAAAAGGAGTTCAGATCACACTCTCTGCGGCTGCTATCAAAAATATGATAAAAACAGGTGGTATATTTCCGTTGTTTGCTGCATTACCAGCATTGGTTGCGGCAGCAGCCCCAGCAGTCGCAAAAGCGGCCGCATTGGGGGTAGTTGGAGGCTTGGGGACAAAAGCGGTACAGAGCATTGCTGAATCATATGAACCGAAGAAAGGTCGAGGGTATAAAAAAAAGGGAAAGGGTCTAAGACTACCAGGAACCCCGTATTCATGGTACAGCGGAAAAGGTCTGAGACTACCAGGAACCCCGTATTCATGGTACAGCGGGAGATCCGTTCACGGATCAGGCCTGAGACTACCAGGAACGGTTTATTAATTCAGAAATCTTCGATGGTTCCCATGTCCAATTTTGATTTAATGGATGCTGCTAAAAAACTAGCCATACAAAATTTCAGAGGTGTTTTTATGAAAGATCAATTACCACATCAACCAAACAAAACTGAAACAGGTATTATTAATCTCGATAACAGCACCGGACCTGGAACTCACTGGGTTGCATACGCTATTGATCCACGTGGGATTGTCTATTTTGATTCATATGGATTAGCCCCGCCAAAAGAGTTTATGCGTTATATAAAAACTTTTCCAATGAAGACTTGGTATTCTACGCTACCAACACAACAAATCAATGACCCACCAATATGCGGCAGTGAAGTATTAAATGTCCTTAACGCTATTTCAGCATCTAGAAAACCACCACACATTGTCGTAAATGACTACACTAGTAGTCGCTGGAAATCGAAACGATTTTAAAGAGAGAAAGAGTTTTACAATAACATGATTGATATTTGGGGGAGATCTTTGAAACCCAAACCCGATGACACTGCAACCCCTGATTCTATCAAGGATATAACAAAAAAAATTAAAGATGAAATCGCTAAGACGTTGAATTTAGTAAATGTTGATCCTAATGAGATAGTTGTATTTCAAGACAAACAGGGTAAATTGAAATCTAGTAATGTGTCGTTGGATGATATTTTAGTTAAACAACGAAACGCAATCGAGAACACCGTTGCGTTATTTTCCGATCAGGGTAAATTGAAATCTAGTAATATTTCTCTGGATGATATTTTAGTTAAACAACAAAAAGCAATCGAGAACACCGTTGCGTTATTTTCCGATCAGGGTAAATTGAAAACCAGTGATGTGTCGTTGGATGATATTTTAGTTAAACAACAAAACGCAATCGAGAACACCGTTGCGTTATTTTCCGATCAGGGTAAATTGAAAACCAGTGATGTGTCGTTGGATGATATTTTAGTTAAACAACAAAACGCAATCGAGGATACTATCGCGTTATTTTCCGATCAGGGTAAACTCAAACCGGGTGTACTCGTTTCGACGATTACAAATCGATTAAAAACTCTCAACGATGAGTTAAACAATTCTGTGACTGTACTAACAGCACTTGAATCTAAAATTGAAGAAAACGGAAAACAGTTTACATCATTTCGTAGAAATATCATTGATAAATTTATTGGAACCCCGTTAGATAAAATTGAAATAAAACTCCCTGATATTAAAAAATCCATCGATGAGACCAAAAACTTCATCGAAGACATCAAAGGTAATCTTTCGAGGATGATAACAGTCATTGAAAAAACAAAAATTCCTCATGAGAAAACCAACAACGTCGTGTACACAATCCAACACGGATCATTTGAGTGGACACCTACAAACAACAAATTAGATATCACTGCAACCGTTAAGGGTATTTATCGATTAACACTAGTAACACCATTGTCTCAATTTAATATTTCATCGTCCAGTTCATCCGGGGTCAATAATACGATTTCAACGATCATCGACAAGGATACAACTGAAAAGTTCACAATCACATCTACTGATAAAAATTTGGTTAGGGTTTCAACAACGTGGTATGTGGAATTCGTAGCGAATTTAAGTAAATCGTAATTGAAAACGCTAGCGTTGTTAAAATAAAAATGATTTCATCATCGCAATATCGTTATGATCAGGTCAGAGAATTTCAAACTAGACTCAAAACCCTGTCTGAGGAGTATGCAATGAAAATAAAAAAATATCGCAGGAGAATTACCGCAATTGATGTTACCGTGTATTCAGTGAGTGGTGTAATCACCGGAGCTGGTATTATACTGTCTTCAGTAACAATGATGGCCCCGATAGCTGTGCCAATTTGCATTTCTGCGGCAACAACAATCGCTGGAATTATTTCAATAATCACAAAAAAAATATCATCATGCAGCCAACGGAAACTACAAGACTACATAATTCAATTTCATGATGTGTCCACTGCATGCTCGCAATTATCCTCATTGATATCGTCATCTCTAGATGATACAATTATATCAGAGAGTGAGTTTTCAGCGATGGTAGATATATATGATTCTGCAATGTCAAAATTAGAAATACAAAAACATGAGTATAATAACAATGACAACACCGATGGAATTACTTCAACAAATAGTGGAGAACACAAACCCAGTACAAACCAGCATGATCTCAATAACCTCAACGAATCCAGAATTCAGTGTGAATTTCCCCTCTCCGGTCCCAGTGAAGGAGATAGCGCTAGCAAAATTACGAGTGTATCATAGCTGGCCAAATATTAGGTCAAAATCATTTGGTGGTCAACAACCCAATAATTCTTTAGTGTTTGCAAATAAGAATAAACCCGACGGAACCCCAGACTGGAACGTCGTTTCGATACCAACAGGGTCATACCAAATCGAACAAATCAATGATGAATTCGCGCGTAGAATAAAATCGATTACTGGAAAAGAATCAAAAATCGCTATAACAGTTCATGTGCCGACGCTATCATCTGCCATTGAAATAAGCACAGAAGGATATGTCGTAGATATCTATCAAAGCTCAATAAGAACAGTGTTAGGTTGGCCTGAAATCCCACCAGGGGGAAAAACCGTTGATGTACCAGAACCACAAAAATCTGATTATATCACCGACAGAATAAAACCTGATAATCCAATAAGGAGTTATAGAGATTATAACAAATTGAATTTTTTGGATAGCCGATTACATATCAACCAGGAGAGAGGGGTGGTGACAGGACGGGTGTATTATTTTGTTAACGAACCTAAAATCGTTGAAAATTTCACAGCAATGAATAATGATTTTTCACTGTTGTTAATATCTCTTAAATCCGGCTCTCTCACCCGAGATGAATTTATCAGCGTCGTAGAAACATGCAATAAAATTATCGACGATATGGAAACATTTAATTTGAAAATTATTCAGGATATATTAAATGAAGATAATCCCAGGTCGAGAGACGAATTTGCAAGTGAATATAATATTCCCGTCAAAGATATTCCGACATTCAAACTACCAGGATATAACGTACCAGACCTAAAAAAACTTCTCAGTGACACCATCGATATTGGTTTTAAAATAATTCATGATACGTGGAAAAAAACATCATCACCGGAAATAAAAATCCTCAAACATAATAATGACCCAGATGGTGGTGGCAGGCATATTGCTCCGTTCAATGTGAATATTTCATCGTTGATAGCAATCAATTTAGTATGTGATGTTATCGAAGGAAGCTATCAAATAAATTTAGAACGATCAAATCAAGCTCAGCAAGGATATATTTTGTATTCGTTTGCACCAACAGCTCCTCCAGGATTTTTAATTATTGAGGATCCAACTAATCCAGTCTATATGCGGTGTCATAATAATTCATTAACCAGAATTAATTTCAAACTCACTGACCAGTCCAATAATCTGATTGATTTACAAGATGAGGTGTTAGCGATTAGTCTGTTTGTAAAGTCGTAGTGATTTTCGTCCTAAGGACTTTCATCCTGAAAGGATTTTCGTCGTAAAGACTTTCATCGTAAATTGCTTGCAATTTCAAAGGATTTTCATCCAAGGACCGGACTTGATAAAATCACCGTAACCCATAGCAGCAGAGAGGGTGAATGACAACGACGTTGCGACATTTATGATTCATCAACGAAAACGCGAATACAATCACTGTCATTTTTTTTTCTGGTTCGCGAGAAGGGGCTAGGGTATAATCAAAAAAGTAAAAAAAAAGGTTGTAGGATTCACCCTCTCTGCTGCTACTTCTACCACTACTTGGAATAAGACCACTTCTACCACTACTTGTAATAAGACAACTTCCCCCACTACTTGCAATAAGACCACTTTTACTACTACTTAGAATAAGACCACTTCCACCACTACTTGGAATAAGACCACTTCCACCACTACTTTGGAATGAGACCACTTCTACCACTATTAGGAATAAGACCACTTCTACCACTACTAGGAATAAGACCACTTCTACCACTACTTGCAATAAGACCACTTCTACCACTACTTGGAATAAGACCACTTCCACCACTACTTTGGAATAAGACCACTTCTACCACTACTTGGAATAAGACCACTTCTACCTCTACTTTGGAATAAGACCACTTCCACCTCTACTTTGGAATAAGACCACTTCTACCACTACTTGGAATAAGACCACTTCCACCACTACTTTGGAATAAGACCACTTCTACCACTACTTGGAATAAGACCACTTCTACCTCTACTTTGGAATAAGACCACTTCCACCTCTACTTTGGAATAAGACCACTTCTACCTCTACTTTGGAATAAGACCACTTCCACCTCTACTTTGGAATAAGACCACTTCCACCTCTACTTTGGAATAAGACCACTTCCACCTCTACTTTAGAATAAGACCACTTCTACCTCTACTTTGGAATAAGACCACTTCCACCTCTACTTTGGAATAAGACCACTTCCACCTCTACTTTGGAATAAGACCACTTCTACCTCTACTTTGTAATAAGACCACTTCCCCCACTACTTGCAATAAGACCACTTCCACCACTACTTTCGAATAAGACCACTTCTACCACTACTTGGAATAAGACCACTTCTACCTCTACTTTGGAATAAGACCACTTCCACCTCTACTTTGGAATAAGACCACTTCTACCACTACTTGGAATAAGACCACTTCCACCACTACTTTGGAATAAGACCACTTCTACCACTACTTGGAATAAGACCACTTCTACCTCTACTTTGGAATAAGACCACTTCCACCTCTACTTTGGAATAAGACCACTTCTACCTCTACTTTGGAATAAGACCACTTCCACCTCTACTTTGGAATAAGACCACTTCCACCTCTACTTTGGAATAAGACCACTTCCACCTCTACTTTGGAATAAGACCACTTCTACCTCTACTTTGGAATAAGACCACTTCCACCACTACTTTGGAATAAGACCACTTCTACCTCTACTTTGGAATAAGACCACTTCCACCTCTACTTTGGAATAAGACCACTTCCACCTCTACTTTGGAATAAGACCACTTCTACCTCTACTTTGGAATAAGACCACTTCCACCTCTACTTTGGAATAAGACCACTTCTACCTCTACTTTGGAATAAGACCACTTCCACCTCTACTTTGGAATAAGACCACTTCCACCTCTACTTTGGAATAAGACCACTTCCACCTCTACTTTGGAATAAGACCACTTCCACCTCTACTTTGGAATAAGACCACTTCCACCTCTACTTTGGAATAAGACCACTTCCACCTCTACTTTGGAATAAGACCACTTCTACCTCTACTTTGGAATAAGACCACTTCCCCCACTACTTGCAATAAGACCACTTCCACCACTACTTTGGAATAAGACCACTTCTACCACTACTTGGAATAAGACCACTTCTACCTCTACTTTGGAATAAGACCACTTCCACCTCTACTTTGGAATAAGACCACTTCTACCACTACTTGGAATAAGACCACTTCCACCACTACTTTGGAATAAGACCACTTCTACCACTACTTGGAATAAGACCACTTCTACTTCTACTTTGGAATAAGACCACTTCCACCTCTACTTTGGAATAAGACCACTTCTACCTCTACATTGGAATAAGACCACTTCCACCTCTACTTTGGAATAAGACCACTTCCACCTCTACTTTGGAATAAGACCACTTCCACCTCTACTTTGGAATAAGACCACTTCTACCTCTACTTTGGAATAAGAACACTTCCACCTCTACTTTGGAATAAGACCACTTCTACCTCTACTTTGGAATAAGACCACTTCCACCTCTACTTTGGAATAAGACCACTTCCACCTCTAATTTGGAATAAGACCACTTCTACCTCTACTTTGGAATAAGACCACTTCCACCTCTACTTTGGAATAAGACCACTTCTACCTCTACTTTGGAATAAGACCACTTCCACCTCTACTTTGGAATAAGACCACTTCCACCTCTACTTTGGAATAAGACCACTTCCACCTCTACTTTGGAATAAGACCACTTCTACCTCTACTTTGGAATAAGACCACTTCTACCTCTACTTTGGAATAAGACCACTTCTACCTCTACTTTGGAATAAGACCACTTCTACCTCTACTTTGGAATAAGACCACTTCCACCTCTACTTTGGAATAAGACCACTTCCACCTCTACTTTGGAATAAGACCACTTCCACCTCTACTTTGGAATAAGACCACTTCCACCTCTACTTTGGAATAAGACAACTTCCACCTCTACTTTGGAATAAGACCACTTCTACCTCTACTTTGGAATAAGACCACTTCTACCTCTACTTTGGAATAAGACCACTTCCACCTCTACTTTGGAATAAGACCACTTCCACCTCTACTTTGGAATAAGACCACTTCCACCTCTACTTTGGAATAAGACCACTTCCACCTCTACTTTGGAATAAGACAACTTCCACCTCTACTTTGGAATAAGACCACTTCTACCTCTACTTTGGAATAAGACCACTTCTACCTCTACTTTGGAATAAGACCACTTCTACCTCTACTTTGGAATAAGACCACTTCTACCTCTACTTTGGAATAAGACCACTTCTACCACTACTTGGAATAAGACCACTTCCACCTCTACTTTGGAATAAGACCACTTCTACCTCTACTTTGGAATAAGACCACTTCTACCTCTACTTTGGAATAAGACCACTTCTACCACTACTTGGAATAAGACCACTTCCACCTCTACTTTGGAATAAGACCACTTCTACCTCTACTTTGGAATAAGACCACTTCTACCTCTACTTTGGAATAAGACCACTTCTACCTCTACTTTGGAATAAGACCACTTCTACCTCTACTTTGGAATAAGACCACTTCTACCTCTACTTTGGAATAAGACCACTTCTACCACTACTTGGAATAAGACCACTTCTACCTCTACTTTGGAATAAGACCACTTCTACCTCTACTTTGGAATAAGACCACTTCTACCTCTACTTTGGAATAAGACCACTTCTACCTCTACTTTGGAATAAGACCATTTCCACCTCTACTTTGGAATAAGACCACTTCTACCTCTACTTTGGAATAAGACCACTTCTACCTCTACTTTGGAATAAGACCACTTCTACCTCTACTTTGGAATAAGACCACTTCCACCTCTACTTTGGAATAAGACCACTTCCACCTCTACTTTGGAATAAGACCACTTCTACCTCTACTTTCGAATAAGACCACTTCCACCTCTACTTTGGAATAAGACCACTTCTACCTCTACTTTGGAATAAGACCACTTCCACCTCTACTTTGGAATAAGACCACTTCCACCTCTACTTTGGAATAAGACCACTTCCACCTCTACTTTGGAATAAGACCACTTCTACCTCTACTTTGGAATAAGACCACTTCCACCTCTACTTTGGAATAAGACCACTTCCACCTCTACTTTGGAATAAGACCACTTCTACCTCTACTTTGGAATAAGACCACTTACCCCACTAATTGCAATAAGACCACTTCCACCACTACTTTGGAATAAGACCACTTCTACCACTACTTGGAATAAGACCACTTCTACCTCTACTTTGGAATAAGACCACTTCTACCTCTACTTTGGAATAAGACCACTTCTACCTCTACTTTGGAATAAGACCACTTCTACCTCTACTTTGGAATAAGACCACTTCTACCTCTACTTTGGAATAAGACCACTTCTACCTCTACTTTGGAATAAGACCACTTCTACCACTACTTGGAATAAGACCACTTCTACCTCTACTTTGGAATAAGACCACTTCTACCTCTACTTTGGAATAAGACCACTTCTACCTCTACTTTGGAATAAGACCACTTCTACCTCTACTTTGGAATAAGACCATTTCGACCTCTACTTTGGAATAAGACCACTTCTACCTCTACTTTGGAATAAGACCACTTCTACCTCTACTTTGGAATAAGACCACTTCTACCTCTACTTTGGAATAAGACCACTTCCACCTCTACTTTGGAATAAGACCACTTCCACCTCTACTTTGGAATAAGACCACTTCCACCTCTACTTTGGAATAAGACCACTTCCACCTCTACTTTGGAATAAGACCACTTCCACCTCTACTTTGGAATAAGACAACTTCCACCTCTACTTTGGAATAAGACCACTTCCACCTCTACTTTGGAATAAGACAACTTCCACCTCTACTTTGGAATGAGACAACTTCCACCTCTACTTTGGAATAAGACCACTTCCACCTCTACTTTGGAATAAGACCACTTCCACCTCTACTTTGGAATAAGACAACTTCCACCTCTACTTTGGAATAAGACAACTTCCACCTCTACTTTGGAATAAGACAACTTCCACCTCTACTTTGGAATAAGACCACTTCCACCTCTACTTTGGAATAAGACAACTTCCACCTCTACTTTGGAATGAGACAACTTCTACCTCTACTTTGGAATAAGACCACTTCTACCTCTACTTTGGAATAAGACAACTTCCACCTCTACTTTGGAATAAGACAACTTCTACCTCTACTTTGGAATAAGACCACTTCTACCTCTACTTTGGAATAAGACCACTTCTACCTCTACTTTGGAATAAGACCACTTCCACCTCTACTTTGGAATAAGACCACTTCCACCTCTACTTTGGAATAAGACCACTTCCACCTCTACTTTGGAATAAGACCACTTCCACCTCTACTTTGGAATAAGACCACTTCCACCTCTACTTTGGAATAAGACAACTTCCACCTCTACTTTGGAATGAGACAACTTCTACCTCTACTTTGGAATAAGAGCACTTCTACCTCTACTTTGGAATAAGACAACTTCCACCTCTACTTTGGAATAAGACAACTTCTACCTCTACTTTGGAATAAGACCACTTCTACCTCTACTTTGGAATAAGACCACTTCTACCTCTACTTTGGAATAAGACCACTTCCACCTCTACTTTGGAATAAGACCACTTCCACCTCTACTTTGGAATAAGACCACTTCTACCTCTACTTTGGAATAAGACCACTTCCACCTCTACTTTGGAATAAGACCACTTCCACCTCTACTTTGGAATAAGACCACTTCCACCTCTACTTTGGAATAAGACCACTTCTACCTCTACTTTGGAATAAGACCACTTCTACCTCTACTTTGGAATAAGACCACTTCTACCTCTACTTTGGAATAAGACCACTTCTACCTCTACTTTGGAATAAGACCACTTCCACCTCTACTTTGGAATAAGACCACTTCCACCTCTACTTTGGAATAAGACCACTTCCACCTCTACTTTGGAATAAGACCACTTCCACCTCTACTTTGGAATAAGACAACTTCCACCTCTACTTTGGAATAAGACCACTTCTACCTCTACTTTGGAATAAGACCACTTCTACCTCTACTTTGGAATAAGACCACTTCCACCTCTACTTTGGAATAAGACCACTTCCACCTCTACTTTGGAATAAGACCACTTCCACCTCTACTTTGGAATAAGACCACTTCCACCTCTACTTTGGAATAAGACAACTTCCACCTCTACTTTGGAATAAGACCACTTCTACCTCTACTTTGGAATAAGACCACTTCTACCTCTACTTTGGAATAAGACCACTTCTACCTCTACTTTGGAATAAGACCACTTCTACCTCTATTTTGGAATAAGACCACTTCTACCACTACTTGGAATAAGACCACTTCCACCTCTACTTTGGAATAAGACCACTTCTACCTCTACTTTGGAATAAGACCACTTCTACCTCTACTTTGGAATAAGACCACTTCTACCACTACTTGGAATAAGACCACTTCCACCTCTACTTTGGAATAAGACCACTTCTACCTCTACTTTGGAATAAGACCACTTCTACCTCTACTTTGGAATAAGACCACTTCTACCTCTACTTTGGAATAAGACCACTTCTACCTCTACTTTGGAATAAGACCACTTCTACCTCTACTTTGGAATAAGACCACTTCTACCACTACTTGGAATAAGACCACTTCTACCTCTACTTTGGAATAAGACCACTTCTACCTCTACTTTGGAATAAGACCACTTCTACCTCTACTTTGGAATAAGACCACTTCTACCTCTACTTTGGAATAAGACCATTTCCACCTCTACTTTGGAATAAGACCACTTCTACCTCTACTTTGGAATAAGACCACTTCTACCTCTACTTTGGAATAAGACAACTTCTACCTCTACTTTGGAATAAGACCACTTCCACCTCTACTTTGGAATAAGACCACTTCCACCTCTACTTTGGAATAAGACCACTTCTACCTCTACTTTCGAATAAGACCACTTCCACCTCTACTTTGGAATAAGACCACTTCTACCTCTACTTTGGAATAAGACCACTTCCACCTCTACTTTGGAATAAGACCACTTCCACCTCTACTTTGGAATAAGACCACTTCCACCTCTACTTTGGAATAAGACCACTTCTACCTCTACTTTGGAATAAGACCACTTCCACCTCTACTTTGGAATAAGACCACTTCCACCTCTACTTTGGAATAAGACCACTTCTACCTCTACTTTGGAATAAGACCACTTCTACCTCTACTTTGGAATAAGACCACTTCTACCTCTACTTTGGAATAAGACCACTTCTACCACTACTTGGAATAAGACCACTTCTACCTCTACTTTGGAATAAGACCACTTCTACCTCTACTTTGGAATAAGACCACTTCTACCTCTACTTTGGAATAAGACCACTTCTACCTCTACTTTGGAATAAGACCACTTCCACCTCTACTTTGGAATAAGACCACTTCCACCTCTACTTTGGAATAAGACCACTTCCACCTCTACTTTGGAATAAGACCACTTCCACCTCTACTTTGGAATAAGACAACTTCCACCTCTACTTTGGAATAAGACCACTTCTACCTCTACTTTGGAATAAGACCACTTCTACCTCTACTTTGGAATAAGACCACTTCCACCTCTACTTTGGAATAAGACCACTTCCACCTCTACTTTGGAATAAGACCACTTCCACCTCTACCTTGGAATAAGACCACTTCCACCTCTACTTTGGAATAAGACAACTTCCACCTCTACTTTGGAATAAGACCACTTCTACCTCTACTTTGGAATAAGACCACTTCTACCTCTACTTTGGAATAAGACCACTTCTACCTCTACTTTGGAATAAGACCACTTCTACCTCTATTTTGGAATAAGACCACTTCTACCACTACTTGGAATAAGACCACTTCCACCTCTACTTTGGAATAAGACCACTTCTACCTCTACTTTGGAATAAGACCACTTCTACCTCTACTTTGGAATAAGACCACTTCTACCACTACTTGGAATAAGACCACTTCCACCTCTACTTTGGAATAAGACCACTTCTACCTCTACTTTGGAATAAGACCACTTCTACCTCTACTTTGGAATAAGACCACTTCTACCTCTACTTTGGAATAAGACCACTTCTACCTCTACTTTGGAATAAGACCACTTCTACCTCTACTTTGGAATAAGACCACTTCTACCACTACTTGGAATAAGACCACTTCTACCTCTACTTTGGAATAAGACCACTTCTACCTCTACTTTGGAATAAGACCACTTCTACCTCTACTTTGGAATAAGACCACTTCTACCTCTACTTTGGAATAAGACCATTTCCACCTCTACTTTGGAATAAGACCACTTCTACCTCTACTTTGGAATAAGACCACTTCTACCTCTACTTTGGAATAAGACCACTTCTACCTCTACTTTGGAATAAGACCACTTCCACCTCTACTTTGGAATAAGACCACTTCCACCTCTACTTTGGAATAAGACCACTTCTACCTCTACTTTCGAATAAGACCACTTCCACCTCTACTTTGGAATAAGACCACTTCTACCTCTACTTTGGAATAAGACCACTTCCACCTCTACTTTGGAATAAGACCACTTCCACCTCTACTTTGGAATAAGACCACTTCCACCTCTACTTTGGAATAAGACCACTTCTACCTCTACTTTGGAATAAGACCACTTCCACCTCTACTTTGGAATAAGACCACTTCCACCTCTACTTTGGAATAAGACCACTTCTACCTCTACTTTGGAATAAGACCACTTACCCCACTAATTGCAATAAGACCACTTCCACCACTACTTTGGAATAAGACCACTTCTACCACTACTTGGAATAAGACCACTTCTACCTCTACTTTGGAATAAGACCACTTCTACCTCTACTTTGGAATAAGACCACTTCTACCTCTACTTTGGAATAAGACCACTTCTACCTCTACTTTGGAATAAGACCACTTCTACCTCTACTTTGGAATAAGACCACTTCTACCTCTACTTTGGAATAAGACCACTTCTACCACTACTTGGAATAAGACCACTTCTACCTCTACTTTGGAATAAGACCACTTCTACCTCTACTTTGGAATAAGACCACTTCTACCTCTACTTTGGAATAAGACCACTTCTACCTCTACTTTGGAATAAGACCATTTCCACCTCTTCTTTGGAATAAGACCACTTCTACCTCTACTTTGGAATAAGACCACTTCTACCTCTACTTTGGAATAAGACCACTTCTACCTCTACTTTGGAATAAGACCACTTCCACCTCTACTTTTGAATAAGACCACTTCCACCTCTACTTTGGAATAAGACCACTTCCACCTCTACTTTGGAATAAGACCACTTCCACCTCTACTTTGGAATAAGACCACTTCCACCTCTACTTTGGAATAAGACAACTTCCACCTCTACTTTGGAATAAGACCACTTCCACCTCTACTTTGGAATAAGACAACTTCCACCTCTACTTTGGAATGAGACAACTTCCACCTCTACTTTGGAATAAGACCACTTCCACCTCTACTTTGGAATAAGACCACTTCCACCTCTACTTTGGAATAAGACAACTTCCACCTCTACTTTGGAATAAGACAACTTCCACCTCTACTTTGGAATAAGACAACTTCCACCTCTACTTTGGAATAAGACCACTTCCACCTCTACTTTGGAATAAGACAACTTCCACCTCTACTTTGGAATGAGACAACTTCTACCTCTACTTTGGAATAAGACCACTTCTACCTCTACTTTGGAATAAGACAACTTCCACCTCTACTTTGGAATAAGACAACTTCTACCTCTACTTTGGAATAAGACCACTTCTACCTCTACTTTGGAATAAGACCACTTCTACCTCTACTTTGGAATAAGACCACTTCCACCTCTACTTTGGAATAAGACCACTTCCACCTCTACTTTGGAATAAGACCACTTCCACCTCTACTTTGGAATAAGACCACTTCCACCTCTACTTTGGAATAAGACCACTTCCACCTCTACTTTGGAATAAGACAACTTCCACCTCTACTTTGGAATGAGACAACTTCTACCTCTACTTTGGAATAAGACCACTTCTACCTCTACTTTGGAATAAGACCACTTCTACCTCTACTTTGGAATAAGACCACTTCCACCTCTACTTTGGAATAAGACCACTTCCACCTCTACTTTGGAATAAGACCACTTCCACCTCTACTTTGGAATAAGACCACTTCCACCTCTACTTTGGAATAAGACCACTTCCACCTCTACTTTGGAATAAGACAACTTCCACCTCTACTTTGGAATAAGACCACTTCCACCTCTACTTTGGAATAAGACCACTTCCACCTCTACTTTGGAATAAGACCACTTCCACCTCTACTTTGGAATAAGACCACTTCCACCTCTACTTTGTAATAAGACAACTTCCACCTCTACTTTGGAATAAGACCACTTCTACCTCTACTTTGGAATAAGACCACTTCCCCCACTACTTGCAATAAGACCACTTCCACCACTACTTTGGAATAAGACCACTTCTACCACTACTTGGAATAAGACCACTTCTACCTCTACTTTGGAATAAGACCACTTCTACCTCTACTTTGGAATAAGACCACTTCTACCTCTACTTTGGAATAAGACCACTTCTACCTCTACTTTGGAATAAGACCACTTCTACCTCTACTTTGGAATAAGACCACTTCTACCACTACTTGGAATAAGACCACTTCCACCTCTACTTTGGAATAAGACCACTTCTACCTCTACTTTGGAATAAGACCACTTCTACCTCTACTTTGGAATAAGACCACTTCTACCTCTACTTTGGAATAAGACCACTTCTACCTCTACTTTGGAATAAGACCACTTCTACCTCTACTTTGGAATAAGACCACTTCTACCACTACTTGGAATAAGACCACTTCTACCTCTACTTTGGAATAAGACCACTTCTACCTCTACTTTGGAATAAGACCACTTCTACCTCTACTTTGGAATAAGACCACTTCTACCTCTACTTTGGAATAAGACCATTTCCACCTCTACTTTGGAATAAGACCACTTCTACCTCTACTTTGGAATAAGACCACTTCTACCTCTACTTTGGAATAAGACCACTTCTACCTCTACTTTGGAATAAGACCACTTCCACCTCTACTTTGGAATAAGACCACTTCCACCTCTACTTTGGAATAAGACCACTTCTACCTCTACTTTCGAATAAGACCACTTCCACCTCTACTTTGGAATAAGACCACTTCTACCTCTACTTTGGAATAAGACCACTTCCACCTCTACTTTGGAATAAGACCACTTCCACCTCTACTTTGGAATAAGACCACTTCCACCTCTACTTTGGAATAAGACCACTTCTACCTCTACTTTGGAATAAGACCACTTCCACCTCTACTTTGGAATAAGACCACTTCCACCTCTACTTTGGAATAAGACCACTTCTACCTCTACTTTGGAATAAGACCACTTACCCCACTAATTGCAATAAGACCACTTCCACCACTACTTTGGAATAAGACCACTTCTACCACTACTTGGAATAAGACCACTTCTACCTCTACTTTGGAATAAGACCACTTCTACCGTACTTTGGAATAAGACCACTTCTACCTCTACTTTGGAATAAGACCACTTCTACCTCTACTTTGGAATAAGACCACTTCTACCTCTACTTTGGAATAAGACCACTTCTACCTCTACTTTGGAATAAGACCACTTCTACCACTACTTGGAATAAGACCACTTCTACCTCTACTTTGGAATAAGACCACTTCTACCTCTACTTTGGAATAAGACCAGTTCTACCTCTACTTTGGAATAAGACCACTTCTACCTCTACTTTGGAATAAGACCATTTCCACCTCTACTTTGGAATAAGACCACTTCTACCTCTACTTTGGAATAAGACCACTTCTACCTCTACTTTGGAATAAGACCACTTCTACCTCTACTTTGGAATAAGACCACTTCCACCTCTACTTTGGAATAAGACCACTTCCACCTCTACTTTGGAATAAGACCACTTCCACCTCTACTTTGGAATAAGACAACTTCCACCTCTACTTTGGAATAAGACCACTTCCACCTCTACTTTGGAATAAGACAACTTCCACCTCTACTTTGGAATAAGACCACTTCCACCTCTACTTTGGAATAAGACAACTTCCACCTCTACTTTGGAATGAGACAACTTCTACCTCTACTTTGGAATAAGACCACTTCCACCTCTACTTTGGAATAAGACCACTTCCACCTCTACTTTGGAATAAGACAACTTCCACCTCTACTTTGGAATAAGACAACTTCCACCTCTACTTTGGAATAAGACCACTTCCACCTCTACTTTGGAATAAGACCACTTCCACCTCTACTTTGGAATAAGACAACTTCCACCTCTACTTTGGAATGAGACAACTTCTACCTCTACTTTGGAATAAGACCACTTCTACCTCTACTTTGGAATAAGACCACTTCCACCTCTACTTTGGAATAAGACCACTTCTACCTCTACTTTGGAATAAGACCACTTCCACCTCTACTTTGGAATAAGACCACTTCCACCTCTACTTTGGAATAAGACCACTTCCACCTCTACTTTGGAATAAGACCACTTCCACCTCTACTTTGGAATAAGACAACTTCCACCTCTACTTTGGAATAAGACCACTTCTACCTCTACTTTGGAATAAGACCCCTTCCACCTCTACTTTGGAATAAGACAACTTCCACCTCTACTTTGGAATAAGACAACTTCTATCTCTACTTTGGAATAAGACCACTTCCACCTCTACTTTGGAATAAGACCACTTCTACCTCTACTTTGGAATAAGACCACTTCCACCTCTACTTTGGAATAAGACAACTTCCACCTCTACTTTAGAATAAGACAAATTCTACCTCTACTTTGGAATAAGACCACTTCCACCTCTACTTTGGAATAAGACCACTTCCACCTCTACTTTGGAATAAGACAACTTCTACCTCTACTTTGGAATAAGACCACTTCTACCTCTACTTTGGAATAAGACCACTTCCACCTCTACTTTGGAATAAGACAACTTCCACCTCTACTTTGGAATAAGACAACTTCCACCTCTACTTTGGAATAAGACCACTTCTACCTCTACTTTGGAATAAGACCACTTCCACCTCTACTTTGGAATAAGACAACTTCCACCTCTACTTTGGAATAATACCACTTCCACCTCTACTTTGGAATAAGACAACTTCCACCTCTACTTTGGAATAAGACCACTTCCACCTCTACTTTGGAATAAGACCACTTCCACCTCTACTTTGGAATAAGACAACTTCCACCTCTACTTTGGAATAAGACAACTTCTACCTCTACTTTGGAATAAGACCACTTCTACCTCTACTTTGGAATAAGACCACTTCCACCTCTACTTTGGAATAAGACAACTTCCACCTCTACTTTGGAATAAGACAACTTCCACCTCTACTTTGGAATAAGACCACTTCCACCTCTACTTTGGAATAAGACAACTTCCACCTCTACTTTGGAATGAGACAACTTCTACCTCTACTTTGGAATAAGACCACTTCTACCTCTACTTTGGAATAAGACAGCTTCCACCTCTACTTTGGAATAAGACAACTTCTACCTCTACTTTGGAATAAGACCACTTCTACCTCTACTTTGGAATAAGACCACTTCTACCTCTACTTTGGAATAAGACCACTTCCACCTCTACTTTGGAATAAGACCACTTCCACCTCTACTTTGGAATAAGACCACTTCCACCTCTACTTTGGAATAAGACCACTTCCACCTCTACTTTGGAATAAGACCACTTCCACCTCTACTTTGGAATAAGACAACTTCCACCTCTACTTTGGAATAAGACCACTTCTACCTCTACTTTGGAATAAGACCACTTCCCCCACTACTTGCAATAAGACCACTTCCACCACTACTTTGGAATAAGACCACTTCTACCACTACTTGGAATAAGACCACTTCTACCTCTACTTTGGAATAAGACCACTTCTACCTCTTCTTTGGAATAAGACCACTTCTACCTCTACTTTGGAATAAGACCACTTCTACCTCTACTTTGGAATAAGACCACTTCTACCTCTACTTTGGAATAAGACCACTTCTACCTCTACTTTGGAATAAGACCACTTCTACCACTACTTGGAATAAGACCACTTCTACCTCTACTTTGGAATAAGACCACTTCTACCTCTACTTTGGAATAAGACCACTTCTACCTCTACTTTGGAATAAGACCACTTCTACCTCTACTTTGGAATAAGACCATTTCCACCTCTACTTTGGAATAAGACCACTTCTACCTCTACTTTGGAATAAGACCACTTCTACCTCTACTTTGGAATAAGACCACTTCTACCTCTACTTTGGAATAAGACCACTTCCACCTCTACTTTGGAATAAGACCACTTCCACCTCTACTTTGGAATAAGACCACTTCCACCTCTACTTTGGAATAAGACCACTTCCACCTCTACTTTGGAATAAGACCACTTCCACCTCTACTTTGGAATAAGACAACTTCCACCTCTACTTTGGAATAAGACCACTTCCACCTCTACTTTGGAATAAGACAACTTCCACCTCTACTTTGGAATGAGACAACTTCTACCTCTATTTTGGAATAAGACCACTTCCACCTCTACTTTGGAATAAGACCACTTCCACCTCTACTTTGGAATAAGACAACTTCCACCTCTACTTTGGAATAAGACAACTTCCACCTCTACTTTGGAATAAGACAACTTCCACCTCTACTTTGGAATAAGACCACTTCCACCTCTACTTTGGAATAAGACAACTTCCACCTCTACTTTGGAATAAGACCACTTCCACCTCTACTTTGGAATAAGACAACTTCCACCTCTACTTTGGAATGAGACAACTTCTACCTCTACTTTGGAATAAGACCACTTCCACCTCTACTTTGGAATAAGACCACTTCCACCTCTACTTTGGAATAAGACCACTTCCACCTCTACTTTGGAATAAGACAACTTCCACCTCTACTTTGGAATGAGACAACTTCTACCTCTACTTTGGAATAAGACCACTTCCACCTCTACTTTGGAATAAGACCACTTCCACCTCTACTTTGGAATAAGACAACTTCCACCTCTACTTTGGAATAAGACTACTTCCACCTCTACTTTGGAATAAGACAACTTCCACCTCTACTTTGGAATAAGACAACTTCTACCTCTACTTTGGAATAAGACCACTTCCACCTCTACTTTGGAATAAGACAACTTCTACCTCTACTTTGGAATAAGACAACTTCCACCTCTACTTTGGAATAAGACAACTTCCACCTCTACTTTGGAATAAGACAACTTCTACCTCTACTTTGGAATAAGACCACTTCCACCTCTACTTTGGAATAAGACCACTTCCACCTCTACTTTGGAATAAGACCACTTCCACCTCTACTTTGGAATAAGACCACTTCCACCTCTACTTTGGAATAAGACAACTTCCACCTCTACTTTGGAATAAGACAACTTCCACCTCTACTTTGGAATAAGACAACTTCCACCTCTACTTTGGAATAAGACAACTTCTACCTCTACTTTGGAATAAGACCACTTCCACCTCTACTTTGGAATAAGACAACTTCTACCTCTACTTTGGAATAAGACCACTTCCACCTCTACTTTGGAATAAGACCACTTCCACCTCTACTTTGGAATAAGACAACTTCTACCTCTACTTTGGAATAAGACCACTTCCACCTCTACTTTGGAATAAGACAACTTCTACCTCTACTTTGGAATAAGACCACTTCCACCACTACTTTGGAATAAGACCACTTCTACCACTACTTGGAATAAGACCACTTCTACCTCTACTTTGGAATAAGACCACTTCCACCTCTACTTTGGAATAAGACCGCTTCTACCTCTACTTTGGAATAAGACCACTTCCACCTCTACTTTGGAATAAGACCACTTCCACCTCTACTTTGGAATAATACCACTTCCACTTCCAGTAGCGCCAGGAGGATCATACTATTCTTCTTTTGTTTTTAGTTGATCTACTTTTGCACGCTGCTAATATTACCCTTTTTATGACGAATTCTAAAGATCATCTTACGATAATCATCTTCGTTAAGTCCATTATATTTTTCTAACATACTAGAAAAACACATAATCTAATAATCCGCAGTATATTTAGTTAAGTGATCATAATCATTATTTTTTTTTCATACGTTCCTGGTTCAAATTTATCAATTAATTTTTGAACGGATGGAATTCCCTTCTCTTGTGGTTTCTGCTATTTTTGTTCTTCATATTGACCAAACACTTTGTCTACTGCATCGATGAATAATATATATAATGCACTTGTTGTGTCGATTCATGTTAGTTTTATTTTTATAAAGCACATCAGCCCAGTGTTGTAGGTCTACAATATTTGTTCCATATGCCGGTCTCAACATTTTGTTTTCTTTTTCATAAGTCGCAACAATAAGAGCTGAAAACCCATTTGGATCAATTTTATCGATTGCTTTTAAAGTTTTAAAGCATCTTCAGTAAATTTATTACGTAATTCTTCGATTATTTCTTCATCAGTTTTTTTTCTCTTTAGTAATAGGTTTTACTAGTTGAGTCATTCGACCAGGAAGATCTTGTATAAGTCTTGATGTTTCTTCAGTTTTTTTCAGCTATTTTTTCAAGTTGAGGAAGAAGATGTTTAGTTCATTCAGTAACAGGTTTGAATAATTGTTGAGAACTTTCTGCATAATCAACCTGAGATTCCTGGCGTTCTTGAAGTTTTCGTTCCATAGAATCACGGACTGGTAGAAATTTCTTAATTGCTTCTAGTCGCTCTCGTGCTAACCGCGTGGTATACGCTTCTCCAACCACTATTGATATAACAATGATTTAATTTACAACAGTAGAGAGGGCGTGACCTCGATAAAGGGACAACAGGTAAACATCACGCACATACCTCTTCAGAAAAATACCAGGACAGCAACTAGTAAGTTAGAGGCTTCGGTTTGGCGCTATTAATATTATTTGTTTTCGTTTTCGTAAAAAGCTTTAGTTTAGTAAACGAACACTTCTAAAAGTTGTTATGTTCGCCCTCTCTGCTGCTGAGGTACGTCTCATTGTGTGCGTCAGGATATCCAAAAACATCACATTATATCGGGCATGTCATCCACACGAGACCAAATTAGTGACTTTCCCCCTTTTTTATCAATTCAAACAACATTGAAATTTCAACCATGAATTATTCTTTCATAAACAAATAGATCTATCAATAAACAGACGTATAAACAAATGGATTCACAAAACAAGTAGAAACTTAAATGATTTTCAATTGTCATTGGTTGAAATTAAACATTTATTTATCGCTCAAGTTTAAAAAGCCAGTCGTAGATACATAATTTCAAATTTCTAAAAGTATTTCCAGAGTACTCGGTTTTGACATTAGACACGAATTCATGTCCCGTTCGACACATGTGTCATTTTAATACACTGAAGATGTAACAACATATTTGAACAGTTCTCGTTTTCATATAATATCATTCTCCATATATCATCTTCACCACAAATACAATATTTTACCGTACTAATTAAAATTGGATTGTGAGCTGTGCTTATCACAGCACATGCTTTCGCTAAAATATCGGTGCAAGTTCTGGCATAATACACATACTATGGAATCTTAGTCCCTTATCCGATATTATATCACGAAGATCATTGTCCATAAATATTATTTTAAGATGACGATCATAGAAATTATTTGTTCTTGTTTTCTAAATCACATTAATGTATATTTGTAAAAAAAAAATCTGCACATATGATTAATAGCAATGTGCATGATTGCGGATCATCTTCACTATTCATCTTTTGATGTAAGCCAGTTAACTTCGAGCTTTATTTTGTCTTCCGTGCTGTATTGGCACATACTTTCAAGTATAGTCTCTGTATCATGTCGATGAAGTAAATATTCTTATTGACGATTAAATCAGATTTTTGTCTTGAATATATATAATGATTGATTTATTAAATCAAAATACGGCGCAAGGTGCGTTGCATTGTGGGAATTTGCGTTGATAACTAATATTTTTGTACGTTGATCTTCATTCCACTTTCCATTTTGTCGAATAAAGTCCCAGCGGAATAAAGGTCGGGATCCTCTATATGATAACGACTATTCGCTTTGCTCAGATATAGTAACTTCTCACTTAAGATTAGTGATATTAATTTATAAAATCGTTTTCCTTCTTATATATGGTGTAAAAATTGGAGGGATTTTAAAGTGAATTGGTTTTAAACACACAAAACATGTAGGTAAAAGTTGTAGTAGTAATAACAAGCTTATATTACTAGTAGAGTGTCATATGTTTGGAATTTAAACAACAAATATTAATAATTTAATGATCAGAAGTATTGTTTTCTCAAATATATTTTGATCATGATCGTATTGACATATCATTTGTTTTGAGTACATAATGAGCACATTTATAGCTCAATAGTATTGAATACTTTCACCATTATCATAGTGACATATGATTGGTACTGAGTACATTCATAATGATCACAATCATAGCTCAATGGTATTGAATACTTTCACCATTATCATAGTGACATATCATTGGTACTGAGTACATTCATAATGATCACAATCATAGCTCAATGGTATTGAGTATATTCACCATTATCATGAATCGTGCAATGTTTTATAATCATTTAAAATACGAATTTGAGTTTCACATTCAAACTTTTAATCATATCATTCATCAAAATTACAACCTTTATCATAAAGATGCTAGGAAAAATTATGTATGGTTATCGAGTTGGGATGTAAATAATTTCCAAGGTATGCCCCAGGATATGATTGACTTGCAGTGAGGAAAAAACTTATATGTATATCTTATTCATTGTGGATGAAAGAATACGCAATGTAACTCTCTAAGTTTGAAAGCACTGAAAAGATGTTAAAATTCAAAGGTATAACTTGTTTTGGTTTATGGCACAGCAACATATGTAGATTATTTACATTGGAGGCAATGGAATAAGTGCTTTCCCAAATGACAGTGATGTCTGACCTGGGTTGATCAGATGGGTTTTTTTTCAAACAATGCTCTTTGGTTTCTTAGCCTGACTTGAAAAGCATTGAGGCATTGAGTCATCAGGTTCACACGTCTGGCATGGTAACCATGGATATATTGTTGCATCTGATTTACAAGTCAATCATGTTAACCACTGACACACAAGCATTTGGTTCATAAGTCTTGCATGGTAACCCTGAAGACAATGTAGCATTTGCCTCCATTAGTAACCTCTAATGACATGCTTGGTAATGCATTTTGAAATAAGAATTAAAAATGAAATTTATAGCAACTAAAACCTAATCAAAATTAAAATCAGCAGATGTATTATTGAAATCGATAAGACCATGAAAGGCGTAGCTGCTGAAATAGTTTAAACTGGAGAACAACGAATTATGACATGAACACATTTTCTTTGCTGATGGGGTCTTTGAGAGACGCAACAGAAAGGGTCAACATTGTGTCACCAGAAAGTTTGTACTTTACTTTTTTGTAAATAGTAAGAATAGTTGATTCATTTTTGTACTGATTCTTCAAAACTTTAATGGGGAGTGTGTCCATTATATATTATACATTGATCAGCAAGGAATCCACTGTAACTGTAATATAAGAATCACATTTAAAAGAACAAAATCATATTTCGCTTCGATGGCCTAAGGAGTTCAATCATCATTCTTGGATGCGGAAGGTAGCGGGTTCAAACCCAGTCCGAGTCATACCAAAATCTCATAAAATGGTACTTACTAGCGGCTGTCTCGTTTGGTGCTCTGCATTAAAAATGATAGTGCATGACTGATCGGCCTAGCGTTAGGATAATGCGACTGAGTGGAACATGATGATAATTTTCTGCGTCATGATGCCACAGTTCTAGACACAACTGACACACTGTACATACAGTAGCGATATGACTAAAATTGCTAAATCTGTGTTAAAAGTTTTAAACAAATTAAACACAAAAGAGTATTCAGATTTTCTTATCACATTAATCTATTAATTATTGCACATAAATACGCTGTAAATACATGATGTCAAATTAAAATGTCGCAAGTAATGGTAAAACAATTATA
Source organism: Unio pictorum (assembly GCA_030141615.1). NCBI lineage: Eukaryota > Metazoa > Mollusca > Bivalvia > Unionida > Unionidae > Unio > Unio pictorum. Next base: position 647,280 of record JARLTB010000332.1, read on the forward strand.
TTCGTGTATTATACTTTGTATATGTCCACCATAAGGCGGAGAGTATAACGCTGTGAAATCAGTCTGTGGACTCGGTATATTATTTTGTTTCTGCGGAATAACTCAAGTTTTCCCCCCATCTTCCATCACCAAACTTTATGAATACCAATGACTTACTACATCTGGGGTAAGAAAGAAATCAATCTGGTTACGGATAAAATATGAAAATCGCATTGACTGAATAAAGAAACGTTTTGGATCAAAGATCATGATGGCATTGACTGAATGAGGAAACGTGTTTTAGGATACAAAAAAAAATGACATTTACTGAATGAAGAAAGTGTTTTTCGATCAAAGATCAAGTTTGCATTGATTGCCAGAAGAATATTTATCTTGGATCAAAGATTAAGATCGCATTGACTGAATGAAGAAAAGTGGTTTCCAGACAATAACCTTTGACCTTCCCTTCACAGGCATTTTTCTTTACCTAAGTTTGGGCTGGCCTTTTAATTTGGGGTTAGATAAAAGCCTATTCAACGTGAGGTCAAAAGGTCGAGCTATCAGTAGAGCATATCTCCGATTTCTGTTCCACGTAAATGAGACACAGACCCACACTGGTCTAATGCCACATATTGCATGCAATGGATACATACCATTCTGTGCAATACCCATTTTTTATTATCAAATTCCTTAGCTTATAAGTATGTGGTACCAGTCGAGTTTAATTATTGTATACACATCTACTGTATTCATGTCCTCTTGACATTTTCAGTTGTCAGTGAATTTTGTGACATTAATTGTGATTATCTCACCAGTGTAGTTGTGGCTATTTAATCTCCTTTATTACAACTGACCATATTCATATTTCTGTCAGCATCCACATAGTCTATACGGTTTATACACGGAAATTTTTCGTATAGCAGGGCAGCGTCATACATGATTTTTACAAAAATGGTCATTATCGTCATAAAAGAAGTACATATATTTATATAGCATTATTTGCCCCTATGTTATAGTATGAAAATAAAGTAAAAATTCATTAGTCTTTGAATTTATTTTAACACTATCTTGGAAAATAGATAATTTTCCCTGCCTTACATGCTTAAGAAAAGAAAACTTCATAGGTAGCACCTATTTAAGGTTTACTGATCAAACAATTTTGTTTTCCTGCTCATTGTATGCTATGCAATTATAACGTGGGTAAAATTGTCATTCGCAAAAGGTTTCCTTGTCACATGTTCAAGATAATAACAACAAATGGCAACAATTAAAGCTGCAGCAGCAGTTATCATTGCTACTATATAAAATAAATTAAAAAGATCGTACTAGTGCGCCAGCAATTACACATCCACCCCACAATCACATTCATGGGCAGCTAAGTAAATCTAACCATAAAAAAAGCCATATGAACAAATTATACTTTGATCCAGCAATTTTAACCTAAGGTTATGAAATATGTCTTCTCACCCACCCTGTTCCTTCTTTCATTATACAAAACATATTATATGTCTTGAACTCACACGTCTACTACTACTACTACAAGTGGCCAGCTCTTCTTTCTAGCCGATTATTGGTATTTAACTATCACATACTGCATAGCAACTATGGGAGGTGTACATGCCTCGTATGAATTTCGAGAACAACACAAGGCCGAAACATCTAGTTCACAACTATATCCATATCTTAAATATTAACAATAATAAGTGAAAAGGTCACACCATAGCCTTACGAATTTTTTCAGGGGCCAAGTTACGAAACTATCCCATAACACCCTCAAATTTGGCCTGGTTTTCTTAGATGCGGTATACATGACAACTAGGGCAACCACTTTCATATTGCAGGAGTTATGCCATTCGTGAGGACATGCACCAAACTGATGTTGGCGGTAGGAAAAGTCAGTGTTAACAGGTTTGTTTAATTCATTTGTGTTGTTTGTACATTCCTATTTTCTGATCGACGTATGAAAGTTACTTCATATATACATGATGTCAATAAAGTAAGGTTACACCTAAGACCGAATCATAAAATGCTTCGCAAAGTATCAGCTATGCGGTATTAGCAGGAATCTGTATTGTATGGTAGATATATATTACATATTTAATGCATCAATGGAAAAAAACAGGAATTTTCCTCGTTTCAGTTTCTCTAATCAAACTGGATTTTTGTTTCCATTTATTCATTAGGCTTATATTAAAAGTCATACATGCATATTTACTCTTCTTAAATTAAGTATAAATTGTAGTTTTAAAATTTAGTACTAATTAATCAAAGTCTATTCAATTCTGATTATTGAATGCTTTACAACTGTACTTTAATCAATAAACTTTTAGATGAAAATTATCGAGTGCTTATATTAATGGACTTATTCGAAACTGGGTTAAAAAAGAATAGAAACTCAAGTCTTATCGTGGCAGCGTAACGTAGCAGGAATTTGTTTATTAACATTCAACCCGGATTGTACTGGATCACACATATTTAGTCTGACCTCGTCCGAAAACGTCTTGGTAAACACCTCTGAGAGAACTATTTATAAGCATTAAGAATAATCAGAAGAACTAAGAGGCTCTAAGTGATATAAATTGGGCAATAAGAACAATGTAAAGCATTTAATTACCCGTGGAAACATAAATTGTACTAAACTGAATCGATTAATATTGTTAACACGGACAGTAACAGATACATACATACCTGATGTTTTCACGTGACATTTCTCAACGTGTACACTTCCATATCCGCCATTATGATTCCCTAGCCACGCAAACCTGCACCTAACAACGGTGTTCTTAACACATAATTATGAAGGCATGTCTCATTTTGTTCGTAAGTATGTCTTAATACATCATATTATGCTATGCATGCGTTACGTATATTTGATTTAAGTCATTTATTTTTGTTTTAAATGTTTGTTTGTCAGATTCAAATTTGACATTTTAAGTTTAAGATTAATTCATTGGGAGATATTTTTTTTAAAGTGGGATGACCTTTTTTTTTTACAAATAAACACCAGATGTTGACCTCATTTCTAACCTGGATTCAGATTTGTAAACAAGCTTTTAAAATGATTGGTTGATTCCAAGGACATTATGGAGCTTTGTTATAAACATCTTTCTATTTTTAGTTCTTGAGAGTAAAAATAACTGATTCTCATCTGGGTCATACGGTGTGTACGAGATTTTTTGAACGTAAATTTGTTCTAAAGATTCTAGAAGATCATGTGACCCCTTCCTTGTTTACGTAAAAACAGGTATATAAATTATGTTTTGGAGCGAACTATTTAGTAGAAGTTGGGCTGTTAGAATATTAAGTTGTATTGTTTTGAGTTATTTTAAATTACCTTGTACTGGAAATTATTTCAATTCGTTTGGATCAAGAGGATTTTTTTGTTATTTATCTGGAAAATAATTGTGCTCATTGAATTTCATAAGACCAGAACTGACTTCATCACGTGACATCGTCTTCCATCTTGGATGCTTCACTAAGATTCGAACTGGGAATAATTTTGACATTTTATTACCAGGACTTTTGCAATTTCACTAGTGGATTATATTTTGAATTATTTTTCCATTAATTTTGGATTTGATTCTTAAAACCGTAAGTTTATTTTTTTCTTTTCTGGAAAATATTTGTGCTCAATAAATTGTTTATTAGGTTTTTACAAGCTTGTTATTTTCACTCTTTCTATGTTACTGTTTATTCGAGCCTAAGCACGTAACACATGTAACCGCACGAAACTTTTCCTCTTGTTTCTTTAAATCAAACAACATTGATATTTCAGCCGTTTTCTTTCATAAACAAATAGATCAATACACAGACTCGTAAACAAAAGGATATGCAAACAAGTAGTACCATTTAATGATTTTCAATTTTCATGGGCTAAAATCAATCATCTGGTTATCGTTTAAGTTAAAAAGCCAATTGATAATATATAATTTCATATTTCTAAAAGTATTTGAAAAGTATTCGGTTTTGACATTCGACACAAAGTCATGTTCCGTTAGTTACAAATTTTAGTATAATACACGGAAGATGACAACTTCTATTAACAGTTATCGCTTTCATTCAATCTCATTCTCCGTCTATCATCTCCACCACAAATACAATATCTGACTGTACTAACTGAAACTTATTTTCCACCTATCTTTGGCACAAGCAGTTGTTTTTACGAAACGTACTGATACATAAAGATCAGTATCCGAAATATTCGTTCAGGATGCCAGTATTGGGGACAAAATAATTATTAAAAAGCAAAACAAAAAACAAAGCACACAATTATTTGTTTCTTAGAAATAATGTAATTTCTATTTGATAGTAATATGCATATTTGCGGTTCAACTTCACTATTCCGTCTTCCGATAGAAGTCAGTGAACTGTAGATTTTTAATATCCTTCTTGCTAATGGGGCACTTAATTTCAAGTATACTCTCTCTCTCTCTCTCTCTCTCTCTCTCTCTCTCTCTCTCTCTCTCTCTCTCTCTCTCTCTCTCTCTCTCTCTCTCTCATAATTTCGATGAAGTATATATCCTTATCGACGAATAAATCTGATTTTTTTCGTGAATATACGTGGCAATGACAAAGTTTCCCTGATAAAACAAAATGGTGACGCAAGGTGTACATTGTAAGTATTTGCGTACACAATCATGACGTCTGTGAAAAATATTTTGAGCATCAGGAAAGACAACTATGCTTAGTCTTTGTTTTACTACTCAGTCTAGAAGAAATATCAAATGTAAGAAAAATAAATTGACAGAAAGTAAAATAACGGAAGCAGACAAAATAAATCGGGAAAAGAAACAAACAATAAAAATGTGTCAACAAAAATGAAAGAAAAAGAAAAACAGGAAAAGAAACATGTAGAAAAAAGTAGTGAAGAAAGAGAAGTCAAACTTAAAAATATATTTCAGTTACAATGGGGAATAAAACAAGTTATTTTAAGCATACTTTTAAAACTTGAATGCATTAGTTCAAATTTAGCAAGACTGTTTTCTTTTTCTAGCGCAATCTGTTTCCATTCGTCCTGTATCTGCGTTATGCTACAAATTATCTTTACAAATAGAGAGCACGCATTTATTGTTGGACAGAAGTAAGAAATACCAAGAACACCCGAAAGCAGCACATTTTACAAATTAACACTCAGTTCATTTGCAAAGGACATTAACGAAGTTAAAATATAATTGATGAGCAGACGGACAATTCTTTATACACACTGTTTATCGAGGTTGTTGTTGTTGTAGGGTTTAACTAAAAATTTTCAGCACCATATAGGCTATCCATGGTGGCCAGCATAAATGGTGGAAGAAGAACTCGGGGAAAACCCTGGAAAGAACCACCAACCCATAAGAAGCTACTGGCAAACTTTCTCACATACCCATATTGGCCGAACCAGAGACTCGAACCCACGCAGACATAGGTGAGATGGCACTGATCCGCACCGGTGAGAGCTTTAAACCAGTCGGCCACTCATTGCCCCTTTTATCGAAGTATATTACCATTATTATCATTATTATTATCATTATTATTATTATTATTATTATTATTATTATTATTATTATTATTATTATTATTATATAGTCTGCATCATGTCAATATATATAATAACAATGTAGTTGATGTGCTCTGCATATTTAATTTGTATTGTTTGTTTGTTAGTTTTTCTTAATGTTTCTAAAATTCTTTTTATGCTATTGATAATGTTACATTGTATGTTGAACTTGATCTTGTCCACAATTAGGTTCACTTTCTTCCTGACCTGAATTATTGATTTTAGTTTTGTAGTAAACATGTTTATCTTAATCTGAGGCCATAACTTTGGAAAATTCCCCAGATACTGCCGGGTCTATCTGTTATTTACTACAAATATTATATTATAATATTAGTAATAGATTGATAATTAAAGAAACGATTTTATTTTGTAAACGTTATGAATCTTCTTGAAGGTTATTTTGTAATAGGTAATCTTTTTGTTGTTTTTTTAATTATTTTATTGTTTTTTTTAATAAAAAAAATTAAAATGCTAATTCTGAGCTGAAGTCTAGTGGAGAACTACATAATCTTGTTAGTGGAAAATTTTTTTGTTCTTGCTGTACTATTTTAGCATAATCAGTTGTATTATTGTTTGGACTGGAATTTATTTATTTACATTATTTAATTCAAGTGATTCGTCTCCCGAAGTACAAATTGTTCTTATCAAGAGCATTCATGGAAATAGAGAGTTGAATTATAGTAAAATTTCAAGTAAGGATTGTATCCTTTTATTGTATGATTTTGATCAAACAAAAAGACTGTTGGTACATAACCACGACAAGGGTCATCATAGGCACGTCAACACTTTCTTAGTTGCATTTGATTAGGATTTGTACTGAAGTTTTTTTTCTTCTTCAGAACTCAATTCGTTATGATTTGTGTCTTTAATTATATGATTTTTTTTAGGATTTAATTCGCAATACTGTAAGTTCTTTTTTGACATTTACACTTTGTATCCTAGGAAAATACATTATGTTAATTTTACAAAGCTTGTTGCTTCTCACATTTTCTAGTATTTATTTTAAAACCACATAGTCGAATAGTTGTTAAATACCAGCAATAATTATAATGAGATTTATGAGATCATATTTCAAGACAGTCCGTGCAAGTTTAATGATGACTTTAAACCATTTATTAAATCCGAAATTTAAATAGCAATCACACAACCAGGACTGCTATTGAAACGAATGGTTCTGTCATCAGTTTATTGTTTCGTTGTTCATGTTCTTCCTGGTTTCATCCGTGTCTTCTGGTTTGGTATTTTGGCAATCTTTCCGTCCTTCTGACAGTATATGTGTCATCAGAGGAGATTACAATCATTGGTTACTGTTCTTGTTTCAGCACTCGGTCGTTGGTGTAGTTAATTTCTGCAACAAAGGAATGTATGTAGAAAAGCGGAATTCCAGTTAATATTTAATCAGATTCATTTATTTTACCTTTTCGTTTCTGTGCTTGGTGCTTTTCATGTAATTCCGACACTGTTCTGTATTTCATGAGAACTCTTCCGAATTATTTAGCTTATTTCAAAGGTATTGGTTCAGCTGCAGCATTGTGTATGATTATTTATGTAATCATTTTTACCGTTGTTTGCTTGGTTCTGATGTAATATTCGAAGTACACCTTAACGTTACCATGGGTACGGGGGCGCATGTTTCATCATATTGCATTGTACATTAATGCTGAACTAGCGGTGCTCCAAAGTGTATGTTAACCCGCTAAACCAGCTGACACGATTTTGTTGTATATTGGGTGGGTTCCGTTTAAGCGACGAATACTAGCTCTTGTTTCTTCCAAGATGATGAGCACGTGCAATACCTTTGTAGTCCGATCCGTCATGATGTTAACTGGTCGGTTTTAAGCATAAATGTCATAACTTATCGCATCAAATGCTGCTTGCAAAGTCCATGTTGATAACCAGGTTCCAGATTTCGCACAGCTTTATATACTTCATCAAACATGGGCAAACATAGCAGATATTGTTAAGCATGGTTTTGCGAAAATATTTTAGAAAACAATTATTTTGTCTTTATTTCTTGAAACTGATCGTACTGTCAGATTAACAACAACTTATGTACATAACTGTTGGTGCTGCTTTTATTAAAAACAATTAAAGAAAATGTACAAGGTATGGGAATGGAACTCAAATTGTTGGCCACAATAAAATTTGCCCAGTAATCTTATATATTTAGAACAGAATAGTGACGTGCTGATTCGTGTAATTATTAAGTTACAAATTACCTGCTCCAATCGATACAGTCTTTAGGCGTTGTCGTAATCTGAATCACCTATCATTAGTGTAAAACTGTTTGCCAAGATACGAAGCATTTACGTTGTTGTATTCCTTCAAATCTTCGTCTGAAAGCTCTTTTCAGGTCTCTACCTCAGTACTAAAAGATATGTGGTTTTGTTTATTTTGTGATAAATGAAAACTTGATTGATAATACCCTTGTAACGCTCTTGCATACACGAGTCCGACAAAGAAAGCACCAACTTGTAATACCTATAACTGCTGTTTCAGGTAACAGATATGAAAATCACCACAAGTACATATTATCGATTTATATTTCTTGATACACCTCTGACTGAAATGAATTAAACGTAGTTTATTGAAACTTTGTGTCTGTTTGTTAAAAATAATTTTGTTGCTGTAAGTAAGCCTAAACGGAAAATATTTGCATCAACAACAAATTCTATCTAAATTGAATCAACTAGCTATGAAAATGTATGAAATTGTGACGGTATGGCGCCCTATTAAAATACACCATTGTTATCGCCATATCGTGGAATGATGGTGATTTATGTATTTTTAAAGAAATACATTTACATTTTTATTGTACGGGAAAATACGTTATATTATTTTTAAGTCATAGTCTTATGTCAGAAGGTTTTCAAGCTGTGTATGTCCTATCGATATCGTTTTGTACTAGTGCTATAATAAAATGATTGCTTTAATAACTTGTGAGGATTCTTTAATGATGTTTATAAGGTTTTTCATAAAACTTTTCCAGCATTGAGTATTCTCTCAAGATGCCTCAGTGTTGTAGTGCTTAAGGCGCCTAGCCAGAGATCACTTGCCTTTCAAAGCTGTAGATTCGAATCCAAGACCTTCATCCGATAAGAGCTACCAGTAAGTCACCAAGATTGTATTGGCCGACATATAAAGCTGAAAATGTATAAATGGCATAAAATCTAACCAACCAGTCAACCAACCAACCAAACAGCGTCTATCTCTGTGTATTTGTGAGTTTGGATTTTAAACGAAGCTATACTATTTTTCAGTCATATCGATATGATGTTTATAAATCTAGAAAGTTTCAAGTGATATTTAATGTGACTTGATTCAGTAATTTGCTAGTCATTTTTTTAAATGAATTTGTTTGGTGGTGCTTTCCCTTGTTTGTTTGGTCTTTTCAGTCCATTTTAGTGACGCCCTCCTACCTTGCTGATATAGCTTCCTAATTAACTTACATCATGTGTTCGTGCTTTAAGTTTTGTTGTATTATTAGCATTATTAGTTTATTTTCTTAAATTTTGTTTCAAATATGTTAAATATTTTGAGAAAAGTAGAATTTATTCATGATCTTTATCTCTTCAGCTAATGTCAGTTGTGACTACTTTTTGTTCACTTCATTTCTTCTTCCAGATCTCATTTTTAGTCTTTTTCTCGTTTTCTTCCTTTAATGTTGCGTTTAATCTGCCACTTGTTGATGAATTTGGTCCTTGCATTGTTGCCTTTGTTGTTATTGTTTTTGCATCTGCATATCCAGTTTAGTAATATGTTGATCTTGTTGCTGCTGTTGCTCCGTTTGTTTGGCATTTTACCTTGTTTACGTTGCCTTCTGTTGTGTATTCTGTATTGTCTGTTGTTTCTGCTGTTTTCGGAGATTCTGTTCTTGCCGCTTTTGTCCCTGTTGGGTGTTCTGCTTTTGTTTCTCTTTATCTTGTTGTTCTTGCCGATTTTGTCCTTGCTAGGTGTTCTGCACTGTTGTTGTTTCTATTCTTTCATATGAGTTCCTGCTGCGTGGGAATCATTGTCTTTCTGAGACATAATATTGATGTTTACTCTTTTCTTGGGTCTTTGGACATTCGTGTGGGGCATGACCAGTGTTTCCACATTTATTATATTTCCTGTGTTGGATACAGCCTTTGTACCAGGATTTGTTAAAATCTTGTGTATAAGGAAAGCTGGCTTCATTGTCCTTATTTCTGTTTTCTCAATTTCTAATATCCTTATCGCATTTAGAATTGGACTTGGTGGGTGTCCATTTAAAATTGGGCTTAGTGTGTGGGTACACATTTAGAATTGAGCTTAGTGGGTGGGTAGCCATTTAGAATTAGGCTTACTTGGTTGGTGCCTACTTAGAATTGGGCTTAGTTGGTGGGTGCCCATTTAGAATTGGGCTTAGTGGGTGGGTGCCCATTTAGAATTGGGCTTAGTTGGTGGGTGCCCATTTAGAATTGGGCTTAGTTGGTGGGTGTCCATTTAAAATTGGGCTTAGTGTGTGGGTGCACATTTATAATTGGGCTTAGTTGGTTGGTGCCCACTTAGAATTGGGCTTAGTGAGTGGATGCCTATTTAGAATTGGGTTTAGTTGATGGGTGCCCATTTATAATTGGGTTTAGTTGGTGGGTGCCCATTTAGAATTGGGCTTAGTTGCTGGGTGTCCATTTAAAAAGGGGCTTAGTGTGTGGGTGCTTATTTAGAATTGGGCTTAGTGGGTGGGTGCCCACTTAGAATTGGGCTTAGTGAGTGGGTGCCTATTTAGAATTGGGCTTAGTGGGTGGGTGCTCATTTAGAATTGGGATTATTGGGTGGGTGCTCATTCTTGGTTTATTACTTTGATATTGAATTTTCCTTTGAATCTCTCCACTGTTGCCTGCAGACGTATTTCTAGTCGTATATTTGATAAGCACATTTCTGCGGTTTCTCCTTTATTTTTCTTAATATTGGTGGTGGTTCTTTGATTGCTACTTTTTCTTCTCCAATGATTAATTCGACTGATATTAAAATTGGCTTTTTCCATTTCAGTCTCAATATATATCCCTTGAAATCCTTTCCTGTTGAGTGACTTAGCAAGACTAACTAAATCATTTTTCATTATTTGTAGCGCTATCAACACTGTTGCCATACATGGTCTTGTTTCCAAGGGTATTCCTGATATATCAATTTCTTGTGTTCCTTCTTGTAATCGCGTTCAAGACAAGATCCTTGATCCGTCTCTATTTTCTAGTCATAAAGTATTTTCCAGCTCTGTGACTTCTTCGTTCGCGGCCGTTATTTTTTATATTTCTTGTGCATCACGTGAGCAGAGTTTTCTCATTGTGGTTAATTTGTTTATTATATCATTTTGTATTATTATGTATTTCTATCTTCCCATACTCACATCATATTTGCACAAAGTTCCTAAACGTGTAGTTTTAGTCCTGTATCAAAATCATGTGGACTTACGGGCATTTTACTTCGTTCGAGCCATGGCTGATCAATATTTATTGACCTTACTTATCAAGAATGAGTGTCAAAATGAATGATTTCGAACATTTTAGGCCAGTGGAGTGGTTAATAAACTTACAAAGGATCAATTAATTCTTATAACTTTAAAACCTTCTGTAACTATTATTATTGTTCTGTTTTTAAGTTCTGTGAAATGAGGACTTCACCGACTGACGCCAGTGACATTGTTCTAAGTTGGTAATTACTTTTGAAATAACCGACAAAAGTTTGAATTAATACGGCTGATAGTTCTTTAAGTAATGGTTAGCCTAAGCCAATAAAAAGTGTTATATGTTCAAGCAGTCCATAGAAGAATGTCGAATAAACGACAAATCATAGAGATGTATTGAGTAAACTTGTTGATTGTTGTAGACACTTTAGGCATGAGAAGATAACAATTTTGTCAATTTCAGCGATTACAAAAGCAGGCATTTCTTTTAGTTATTTCACTTAGAACATAACCATTTTTTCTTATCTTTACTGGTAGTAGTAGCACGTATTTTAATTTGTTTTCAAGACATCGATGATATTGATAAGTAAAAGTTCATCAATGCATAAACTATATTTTATTAGGCCATTTTCCTTTTACTCACGAGACAATGCAATATTTTGGATCAATTAACTGGTTTTAAACGACTATAATTTTAGGGAGGAACCGACTGTCCCCTCAAGCCCGAAACGAAAGTGGATACAGCATGATTAATTAGTATATGATATGTAAAAATATTTATACTGAAGCATAATATTTATTTACAAATACATGTACATGATTAAATAACGAGAACTCGGTTTTCAAGGCACGGGAAGTACATTTGCCGTTTCGCAATTGCTAAAATTAATATCAGGTTATAGCGTGAAAACAGTAATTGTTGCATAATCTGACAATTATTTAATTATTAATTTCAAATACGTTTTATACTGTAAATTAATATCAGGTTATAGCGTGAAAACAGTAATTGTTTCATAATCTGACAATTAATTAATTATTAATTTCAAATACTCTTCATATTGTAAATTAATATCACGTTATAGCGTGAAAACAGTAATTGTTGCATAATCTGAAAATTAATTAATTATTAATTTATTTATAGTTAATTATTAGTTTCAAATACTCTTCATACTATAAGTTAATTAAAAATATTTAAAATTTTCCTATTATGCCAATTAGTCATTTTTGGTGTCTTTTTGAACAACGACTGAATAATTTATATATGTATATTTTAAAGAAAATGTGATACTGTGTAGGCTCAGTTTTCTCTTTTAAAATAATTGAGAGTAATAGCTGTACTTTAATCTGTTACGAGAAAGTTACTTATAATATTTTTAATATAATTTATCTTCTGTTTTCCTGCTACTACTTCTGGTGGTAATGATGTTGACGATGTTAATTCTCATTAGTCTTTTAACTTAAATTAACAGTATCATGGAAATGCAGACTGTTCCCTTTCTTACTTGCTTAAGAAAAGAAACAAAATCACAGGTAGCACACATTAAAGGTTTACTAATCAAACAGTTTTGTTTTCTTGCTCAACGTATGCTATGTAAATATAACGTGGGTAAAGTGCATTCGTTAAAGTGTCCTTGCCAAATTTTCCAGAAAAAAACCCTCAAGAATAACAACAACTAAAACTGCAACTGCAATTATTCTTGCTGCTTTAAAATCATAGAATAATTGCTGCTTTCAAATCATAGAATAATTGCTGCTTTAAAATCATAAGTTGGAATCACCATTTGTGACACCGTTCTCTGATTTCATAGCAAGGACGAAACATTGTAAACATCCACAGTTCCATTTCAGATAGAAGGGATTAATACACCTGTTTCCCAAAACTGGCAAGTGAGTTGACTTCATTGATAACCTACTAAATACGGTAGCAAGTCTAATTAATTAAATCCGACATTAAATATTTTCCATAATATTTCAAATTAATTTTCACTTTTACAAAAATAGTTCCCTGGTTCCTTACGCTGCCAGATAGATTTTGACAGAACAATGGTACACGAATCTTGAAATTTCAGCAAAAATATGTATAAAATGAAAGATAGACTCACCGATTGCATTAATGATTCCATAATGGTATTGTATCAAAATGAAAAGAAGAATCAAATAAAATTTATATATCCAGGTGAGTTAAATATGTCTTGGTATGTAAAAACCAGTTGTAGATGTTGACCAAAAGTTATTCCTGATTACACTGTTTCAAAAAAATATGAGCCGCCATATTCTTATCACAGAAAATCTGTGTGTGTGTGTGTGTGTGTGTGTGTGTGTGTGTGTGATTTATATTTTTAACGCAACAATTTGTTAGTCATAACTCTACGATGTCTGCAGTGTGGCAATTTACAGTGCCGCGGACATGTATCATCCATGCCCCACCTAGTCACATTATCCTGACACCAGGCCGACCAGTCACATTATCCTGACACCAGGCCGACCAGTCACATTATCCTGACACCAGGCCGACCAGTCCTACCACTAACCTTTTAATGCTGAGCGCCAATCGAGGTAGCTGTTAGTACCATTTTTTAATCAGTCATTGGTATGACTCGGCCGAGGTTCGAACAGGCGACTTCCCGCATCCGAGGAGGACCCTCTAACCACTAGACCATCGGAGCTGCCAAAAATATACGACGAAATGAGCAAATCATACATAATTTTAAATAAATTATTTTAAAAAATAACAGGAATATTAATTAGGCTGTCTGAGCAGTACCCAATAACAAGAACAAATTTGCAAATGGCATTTATTTCAGAAATATAAAGTAAGGGTTCAGAAATACTTTAAATAAAATATGTATTGGATTATTCTGGTACAAATATGTTTAAAATGCTGTTTTTGAATAATAATTTGGAACTTGTTAACAAACCAAAATCATTTAAAAATGTTTATTGCATTAGGAATTCCTAGCTACACTTTGATTATTGAACGTTGGACTGACATTTACCTGTTTATATTTTCAGATAGTACAACATATTAACACTGACAAAGCATTTAATACAGCCAGCAGGTGCTAACCTTTGACAGCAGCAACAGTATCACCAGTGAAATAGTAGGATGAAGCTACAGCTAGAAGAACTGTTGTCCAAGCTCGGGAATCCTGGCAGATACCAGAAGGTCATCTTTCTGCTCTTGGCTCTAAACTATCTCCCTCTGGTTTTCAACCATGTTATCATGGCCTTCTTTGGATCCGCACCAAAACATCAGTGTTACTCAGAATCTTATGAAAGCATACTGGACATTCAGCAAATGACCGGTGGGAATCTGACAACCAATAGCAGTATGAATACTAACCAAAGTTTCATAGTGAACAAGCAACTGAAAGAATGTCGAGCAGAATACTTCTTCCAGTCAGGGCAAAATGTTAGTGTCGTTTGTGGAGTAGGAGGAGCTGGAAAGTCAAAATACTACAAAGAACCAAGGGAGACAACCATAGTAACTGAGGTATTTATCTATCAAATGCCATATGCTTTTCAAATTATTAGAAAATAGCTTGAAATTGATAATATATAGAACATTATTATTGCCATCAAAGTCTAACATTAATTGCTAAGACACAGTAAGCAGTAGCGGATAATACAGCATTCTGTCACTGATAAATATAGCTTTAAAAGCAGAGCTAACATTTTCATTGTTTAGCTGTCAGACCAGTATGGTAAAAGGCAATAACAATAATTTGTCCCTCGTAAGAAACACTGCATATACTAAGACAACTTTGCCAAAAGAATCATTACAAAGAATATATCTTCAAATATAGCTTACCCTCATAAAAATGGAGTATACCAACTCATTGTGACATTACCTTATAATAGAGTATGATACATTATTCCCTCATTGTCCATTATATCTTGCCCAGGTGTTGGATCCCATTCGAAGTTTCCATAATGGTGGAACTATTATATTGTAGGGTTCAGTGTCACTACTGCATATTATGAGGAATACAATCTTTAATGTCACCACAGTGTCATACACAGGATATCAGCTGTATTGTAAGTTTAGTTATACATCTAGTTATATGTTTTAAATTGCAACCCTTGCAACAGATGACATACACCAAATTCGTCTTTTGTAAGGTACTGACCATTTCGTTGTTGGAGGTCAGTCTGATATTTTAGGCGAATACAGAACATAGACAAGACAGACAAATAAAATACAAAAACCGTGTTTACAAAACGTTACATGCCTGTTTCTACAGGAATTAAACCTTTAAATTTATTATGTTACAACTAGTTTCTTTCAACTTGTTGCGGATGCTGCAAAATGTATTGACTTAGAAATCAATGAGCCAAAGCGACACATCTGTTTTTGTATGTAAATTTATGTACGCGCAAATTATATCCCGGATATTTTATATTAGTAGTTAGAGGCTATTAAGCAAATTTAGAGAATTATTTAAAAGAAAATGTGTCAGCTGGAAAAGATAATTACATTTGTGTATGGCTGTCTTTTTCTAGTCTTCTTGGTTTAAACCGCTTGGTTTCAATGTTCCAAGGTGTCGTATCCAGTAAGATTCCTTTTCTTTCCTTACTTTTTTTCATACTACTGCAAGACTTCTTAAAATTTTCACTTCGTATTCTAGGGAAATAAATTATTTGTTGATGTTTACAAAACTTAGTGGATTTAGTTTTTTCTGTTTAAAATCATAGAGTCGTAACATATGCAAGGATTTTGCTTACCCAAACAGGGTTCAAGCTTTTCTCTGGATTGTCCTGTTTCTTCTGTCTTCAACCAAATACTGACATGTTGCCAATATCTAAGACATTAATGGTATTAGAGTGTATACGGTTTTATACTGTATACGGTATTATACTGTATACGGTATTATAGCGTATACCGTATTATACTGTATAAGGTATTATAGTGTATGCGGTATTATACTGTATAAGGTATTATAGTGTATGCGGTATTATACTGTATAAGGTATTATAGTGTATACCGTTTTATACTGTATAAGGTATTGTAGTGTATACGGTATTATACTGTATGAGGTAGTATAGTGTATACGGTATAAAACTGTATAAGGTATTATAGTGTATACGGTATTATACTGTATAAGGTATTATAGTGTATGCGGTATTATACTGTATAAGGTATTATAGTGTATACGGTATAAAACTGTATAAGGTATTATAGTGTATACGGTACTATACTGTATAAGGTATTATAGTGTATACCGTTTTATACTGTATAAGGTATTATAGTGTATACATTATTATACTGTATATGGAATGATAGTTTATAAGGTATTATAGTGTATACGGTATAAAACTATATAAGGCATTATAGTGTAAACAGTATTATACTGTATATGTTATTATATTGTATACGGTATAAAACTGTATAAGGTATTATAGTGTATACGGTATTACACTGTATAAGGTATTATAGTGTATACATTATTATACTGTATATGGTATTATAGTGTATACGGTATAAAACTGTATAAGGTATTATAGTGTATACATTATTATACTGTATAAAGTTTTAGTTTATAACGCATTATAGTGTGTATAAGCTTTTATAGTGTATACATTTATTATCGTGTATACATTTATTATACTGGAGCAGTTTCCAAATCTTCTAGAGTATGGAAATTCGATAGGTGGCAACCTAATTATTCTTGGAGATTTCAACTTTCACTATGACTGTCCGGGTAAACCAAACACGTCAAAACTCCTAGATTCCATTCATGTTTTCAATCTTAAACAGTCAGTTAACCAAATAAACTTGGTCACATTTTAGACTGGTTTCTTTATAGACCTGATGATAATATTCTGCAATCCACCCTTGTATCCCACGAACTTGCATCGGATCACCTCTGCATTGTATGCCATCTCGACGTATCAGTCCCTAACCCTCTACCTCTATTTGCTACTAAGAGAAACCTCCGTATGATAAATATAACTAAATTCATGCATGACATCCAAGAAAACCTTACAACTTTCTTACATCCAACAGCGGAACGACTTGATAACTGCCTGCGTTCATTGCTTGAAAAACATGCCCCAGCCACCAAATGCAGAGTATCAATAAAAAAAAAAGTGTTCTCCATGGTATAGCAGTGTTAGGGACCAGCTTCGCACTGCTAAAAGACATCGTCGAAAAGTAGAGAGGCTTTGGCTTTCCACCAGACTCACTATTCATAAACAAATCTACGAAGCCGCTAAGAAGAACGTCACAAACATACTCCATTTAGCCAAATCATCCCACTACAGTACTAAGATCACGGAGAGTTCCAACTGCAAAGAGCTCTTCGAGATAACTAACAAACTAATGTCAAGGAACAAATGTACACCACTTCCAACAACATTCTCTCCACTAGACCTACCAGACCAATTTGCAAATTTCTTCCATGACAAAGTACAAACCATTAGTGATTCGCTTGACAGCACAATTTCAAGTGATTCGTCACCATACAGGTATGATGCAGAATTTCAGCGACAACCGTTAGGAGCATTTGAACCTGTTTCTATTGATTTAGTACGGACAATCGTGATGAAATGTGCACCAAAGTCTTGTGAACTTAATCCAATTCCGACACCACTGCTGCTTGAGTGCTTAGACCCAATATTGCCTTCACTAACTGATGTTATTAATATCTCTCTCATGAGGGGAATTCTCATCATTTTTTTTTCAAAACTGCCATAGTAAAGCCACTGCTGAAGAAACCAAAACTGGACCATAACGATTTAAAAAAAACTACCGCCCAGTTTCCAATCTCACATTCATATAAAAATCTTAGAAAAGGTTGTTCTAACTCAACTTGTATCTCATTTGAATTCAAACAGTCTTTTTAGCAATGTACAGTCTGCATATCGCCCTTGCCACAATACGGAAACTACTCTTCTGAAAGTATTTAGTGACATTCTCTCTGCTTTGGATAGTGGAAATAGTACAGTCCTCACTCTCCTGGATTTATCTGCATCATTTGACACAACAGACCATGACATATTACTTCACCGACTCCAGCATGTAATTGGCATTCAGAATATAGCCTTACAGTGGTTCAAGTCCTACTTAGCCAACAGGACACAAATTATATCTGCAAATGGAATATACTCCAGCCCAGTTGACGTATGTTGTGATGTTCCACAGGGATCTGTTCTTGGACTTGTTCTCTTCATTCTGTATACTCAGCCGCTCTCAAGTGTCATATATCATCACCCAGTGTCGCACCAATTGTATGCTGATTACACCCAAATATACAAGTCTAGCCACCCGACTGAAGTTGATGCTACTATCCATGGAGTAGAGAAGTGCATTTCTGATGTGAAATCATGGATGACATGTAACAAGCTGCAGATGAATGATGATAAAACTAAGGCTATTCTGATCACAACACAAAGACTTTCTCATTCACATCCTTTACCTCAGACAATAAATATCAGCAACACAACATTAAATTCACAGACAGTACGGAACCTAGGCGTTACTCTAGACAGTACTCTCACATTGCACCAACATGTCATGAACATATGCAAGGCTGCATGAGATGCATCAGTTCCATTCGTAAATATCTTTCAGTTGATGCCACTAAAACACTTGTGTGTTTATTAGTACTTTCAAGACTGGACTATTGTAACTCAATTCTGTCTTGTTCGTCACAATATTTACTCCAGAAACTTCAAAAAGTTCAAAACACAGCTGCACGGATCATCTTTAGAGTACCTCGATCAGAGCACACCTCACCACTGCTCTCTAGCCTACATTGGCTATCAATCGATACAGAATCAAACACAAAATTTGTTTTCTGTGCTATGTTTCAATGACAGACTCTAGTTCAGCATACCTATCCAGCCTCACCCATGTGTATACACCAGCTAGAGCCTTACGCTCATCTTCTGATAATTGTATACTCATTGTTCACAAGGTGAAAACAAAGTCATATGGACAACGTTCGTTTGCACACCAGGGCCCGGCGACGTGGAACGAATTGCCCATTGAAATTAGACACAAAGACACAGTGGTCCCTTTTAAGAGTGCTCTTAAGACTCACCTGTTTCGACTGCAGGGACAAACTTAGCGACCTAATCATTGTTTTGTATCTCATATGTTTTCAGCATGTTTTTATGTTTTCCGATTTCATTGTTTTTGTCGTTTGTTGTTCTGTAGTGTAGTCATATCATTATTGATGGTGCAAAGCGCTTAGAGCTTCGAAAGATTAGGCGCTATACAAAGTCCTCATTATTATTATTATTATTATTATTATTATTATTATTATTATTATTATTATTATTATAAATGATTGTAGTATTTACAGGTAATATAGCGATTTTAAAGCGATTTTAAAGCCAAACACCATGATGTAAATAAGTGGAAAAACCAGGTCACGGGCCGGATACAGTTCTTGGGCTGTATGTTGCGCATGCCTGATGTAGTAGGACAGAAAAGACGGTCACTGTCAGATATTGCTTGTATAGAAAATCATATCGATTTATTATAATAGAATATTACCTTGTGTTTGCCCTCAATTCATTCTATGAGTTGTAAGCCAACTAGACAATGCAGTTTCTTTTTTACCTGTAAAATACGTAGGTAAGTATCTCATTACTGCAGCAGCATTATTAGTGTTAAACAAAGGCGTCTGGAAATGTTTTTCCTTTCCGATGAAGATAATCTATTTTTCATTAACGAATATAATGTATTTCATAAGGTCTCTTTTCTACAAATCAAGCATTTTGGAGGTTGGAAAATAATACCAATCAAATCTTTCCCAAAAATAAATATTCGATCCTTTACAACTCCATTGCCAGGGAAGGCAGCATATTTTGTCTAACAATGGTACCTTACTATTGATCAAAAACAATTTATACTTTAAATTTAATTTTTTGTACAATTAGGAGTTATTGTATTAAAGTTTAGCAGGAGAATGTTGAAATGCAAGTAATGTAGTCTTCTTTTGATTACATTCATGATTACATGTATTTAATATATGCCTTTCATGTCATCTATTCCAGTGGAACTTAGTATGTGACATCAAGTACCTGTCCAGTTTGGCTACTACTATTTATTTTTGTGGCGTTATGTTTGGTGGCATTTTGTTTGGACACATAGCGGATAAATTTGGCCGCAGGCTGGTGATGCTGCTGACTCTGTACGTGCCGATATTTGTTGGAGTTGGTATAGCTTTTGCACCCTGGTACTCGCTTTTTGGTGTCCTAAGGTTTGTTCAAGGTATTCTGATGCAGGTAATAATCAAATATGTACATTATTCAAGCTCTCTTGTGCATTATTCGATGTTTACTGATGCAGATAATTAACTCAGGTATTCAATGTCCACTAATGCAGGTAATTAATACATAGGTATTCAAGGTCTGCTACTAATGCATGTAATTAACACATAGGTACATTCTAACACATACAAATATGAGCCTATGACTCGTCAAAAATCTAATGTTTGTAGTAATTACCACATTGCTGAGACAGGTAATTTACAAATATTTTCATTCTAACACATACTATCAGCCTCTGATAGATTAGAAATGTAAATTATAGTAGTACACAGTCTTTGACAAGCCATTTTAACTGTTGTTACGATTTGGCAAAAATGAGACTCCCTATAATAAAGTGCCACTTAGAATTACAGTTTACACATCCTGCAAATACATTTTGAAATATTTTGAATAGGATATCGTTCTTTATTTTAAGATTTGAGGACAATAATTTTAGTTTTAATTCTAAGGATATCATTCTTTGTTTTAAGATTTGAGGATAATAATTTTAGTTTTAGTTCTAAGGATATCATTCTTTGTTTTAAGATTTGAGGACAATAATTTTAGTTTGTGTGCTACAAATTGATTGCGTCACCATTAGTGCTTTGCATTACTAAAACCTTCACGAACACGCGTACCAATGCAACAGTTTGAATCCCTCCCCCTTTCTAAACTTTGATCTCTTCCTAAATTATTATTAAGGTGACTGAATAGAAAAAAGGTTAGCAATCTGATACGTTTAGGAATATATTCAGAAAATATTTGAAATCAAAGTTTAACTTTAGACAACAGTGATGATGGCAAGTTATCTTCAAACAATTTAGTTCAGAAAACTGACTATATGTACTGGAAGTGAGTGATATAATTACATTTAGGATATATTCATTACCTATGTTAGTACCAGATATATTCTATTGTTTGGTACAAATTTGTTAAAAATATTTTAACTAGTGACAATGGTACAAGGTATGGTATGAAATGTTTGTACCATAAGATGAAATATATCATATATTCACACATGAATATATATGTACGAAACGTAAATCTAAATCAAAACAAGATTCAACTCACTTTTAAGAAAACAAACCCAACCCACCTATTATTTCAACTCACTTTCAGTCTTACTCATAGACTGGTCAAGTAAAAGTGATTTAATATAGTGGTTGGTTTTGGATGACATATGTTGCCGTTGTCTGACATTTTGTAAATTATTTTACGACATTTGATTGCAAGCAAGTCCAAGTCAGCAATGCTACACAGTGGGCTTTTGCCATTGTTATCTTGGTAGTACAGGCAAAATGACTCGTAGAGATGTGAAGACATCATGTAAAAAAATATCTTCTGCAAACAACAAGATCCATGTCTGAGAGGTAACGCAGTAGTCATAATAATTGGTTTGGACGCAAAATGTGTTCGTTTTTCTTCCTGCAAATATGGCACTCACAATTCAGCATCAAATAGTTGATATCAAATCTTGTATTTTCAATATTTCGCACCCAATTATACACCAAATCATTATATACAGGTTTTGATATGCAATAACAAAGAAAATATGTTTCTGTTTTGTTTTGTACAGGGTCTACAGACCTCCACCTACACACTGGCAATGGAGCTGTTCCTGCCAAAATATCGGAGTCATGCTGGGGTTTTGTTGGAATGTTTCTGGGGTTTTGGAGTCATGCTTCTGCCCGCTTTGGCTTATCTAATACAGGACTGGAGATATCTACAGCTGGCCACGTGTTTGCCCAGCCTTCTCGCTTTCGGCTACATCTGGTACGAAACGAAAATGACATCAGAGTCAGAGGCGTAGCGATGATATTTTGCGCCCGGGGACAAACTATAAAATTGGCGCCCCAGCGATCTTGTGACAGATTTATTACCCTTGTTTTCTTATTATAATGTAACGTTGCAAGCCTCATTTTGGCGCCCCTGTACCTTGGCGCCCGGGGACATATGTACCCCGCCCCCGCCCCCCCCCCCCCCCCCCCCGCTACGCCTCTGATCAGAGTTCGTGTTCAAATTCAAGATATTTGTTTTTGTCTGAAGGGGATTTTTTTTTTTTAAAAAAAAAAAAAAAGAGTTCTATGAGAACAATACTGTAAACAGTCCCAATGAAGAACATTTCTATAAAAATCATGTGAAATTACTAATTTAATCAGTTTGTTTCCCAATGGTCTAATTTTACCTCCAATCGGTATATCAGAATTATATTTGTAGACAGATTATTGATGCTTTCGAATATAATAAAGCTGTATATTATGGCACATAACAAAGAAAAGGAGATTCATAGAGCAAAAGAAAAAAGAAAAACAGCAAAACATACACAAAGTTTAGAACAGAGCCTTTCTTAGCTGTTGGAAAAACCAGGTCACGGGCCGGATACAGTTCTTGGACTGTATGTTACAAATTTAAATCACACACGCACTGTTTTCATTATGATAAGATCAGAGGTCCATTCTTGACAATTTTCGAAAAGTAGTCGAGTTGTTACTAGATGAAAATTTCCATGGTGGATATTTGTCACAGTTTTGTCAGTTTGTGTGGGTTTATTATAACATATGCATCTATTATTGAATAAATATGATTGTGATATACTTAAATTTCAATATTGCCTCACAGCATCATGCCAGAATCTCTCCGCTGGTTGATCATGATGGGGAAAGTGGACGAAGCGGAGGCCCTCATCACAAAGATCGCCGAGAAGAATAAGCTGCCTTATCCTCATGAAAGCTGGAAGGATGTGAAAGTGCAACTGGAAACACGCGATACGAACACAAAACAGTACAGCTTTCTTGACCTGATGCGGACACCTGTACTCCGAAAGCGTAGTCTCGTTTTATTTTATCTATGGTACAGTACAGTGCTTTGTTGCCATGTTGGTTTGTCTGTCTTTACATCTGTCTTTCTGTTATATGTGTTAGGGAGAAAATTTGATTTTTTATTTAGAACACTGCTTATGTTTAGAACACTGTTAATTTAAAACACTGCTTATTTAGAACACTGCTTATGTTTAGAACACTGCTTATTTAGAACACTGCTAAGTTTAGAACACTGCTTATTAGAACACTGCTTATTTAGAGCAATGCTTATTTAGAGCAATGCTTATTTAGAACACTGCTTATGTTTAGAACACTGCTTATTTAGAACACTGCTTAAGTTTAGAACACTGCTTATTTAGAACACTGCTTTTTTAGAACACTGCTTATTTTGAACAATGCTTATTTAGAAGAATGTTTATGTTTAGAACACTGCTTATTTAGAACAATGCTTATGTTTCATGTGTGCATTGTTACGTGCTTAGGCTCGAATAAGCAGCAACACAGAAAGAGTGAAAACTAACAAGCTTGTAAAACTTTAACAATGATTTTATTAAGTACAATTATTTTCATAAAATAAATAAACTTACGGTTTTAGAGAAACAAATCCAACAAATATAGAATTCACAAAATAATCCACTAATGGAATTGCAAGTCCTGATAAATAAATGTTCTAATAGTTCCAGGTTCGAATCTTGACGATGTAATAATCCAAAATGGCTGACAATGTCACGTGATGCAGTTCTTGTTTTTAAATCATCCAGATGAAATTATGAAACATATGTCCTTTTCCAGATAAATAGAATAATTCTTCTTTTCCAACGAATTGACACAGTCCAGAACAAAATATTAAACTCTAACAGAAAATACACAACTTCTTTAAAATAAGCCCAAATTATATTCTACTACAGTTAGCTTCTAAAATACAGCCATATATATTGTTATTCCCTCGTAAACAAGAGGAATCATGTGAGTCTGGAAGGTCATGGAAAAAGTACCTTCTTCAAGTCACGTAGAGATAGAATGAACCAGAAAGAAAAATCAGCCACTAATAAAATGCTGTCCCCGAAACCAACCAATAGAATTGAAGACCTGTTGACAATGTCTAAAGCAAGGTCAGATATTGAGGTAACCAAGCCAAGGTCAGCCTGTTTACCAGAAAAGTCCAGATCAAGTGAATTTTCTAGAAAAATTTCCCATTTAAATAATAATAAATCCTAAATGATAAATTTGGATTTAATAATTAAAAATAAATAAAATTAAATCCAATAGCCGTAACACCTTCCCCCATAAAATAAAAAGAAAGGTTTATATGATAAAACTTTCTTTTTATCACAAACCAATTTACATCTGAGATTAAAAATTACACAATATAATGAATTATACACGGGAAAGAGTGTTTACAATTATTTTATCAAGAAATAGCCTCAAATTTTTAACTTGTCCATGTCCCACAAAATGTCCTAAGAAAGGCACAATAGCACAGCAGAACTCACTTTTATACAAATTAACTGTCAAACATACATTAGTGAGTCTTTTTAAAGAATTATCGAATTGTTGCTAGATGTTCTCTCCAAGTGTCGTTGTAGATGATGACGTCACAAATCTCTAGACCAGAGATGAACATTTTTATGAGACGTTGAAATGGACTTTCTTTATATTGGTAGAGTCCTTTTGGAGTCGCAATGTTGAGTTTTCCTTTGCTCTTTCCGTAGTGAAATCTGCCAAAATCCTTTCAGAAGGTCAGAATTTGGTGACGTACTTGGCATTCCCAATTTTATCAATAGAATAGTCACTTCTTGTTAATGGGAATGAATCTGTTTTTGTCACTCTGTTCACCTTCCTATAATCAGTACACATACGGAGAGTTTTATCTGGTTTAGGAACAAATATGCATAGTGAACTCCAATCACTTTTACTGGGCTTGATAAAATCATTCTCCAGCAAATATTGAATTTCCTTTTTCAAATATTCCTGTTTGAGTGGACTCATCCTGCATGGATGCTGTTTGAAATTTTCAATTTCAACGTCATGAAAATTTTGTTTCTCCTGGTAAGAATATCTGGACATAAGTGCTCATATAATAATAACTTTCAGTTCATTTCTTTCTTGCACTTGCAAATGTGAAAGTTTCTGGTCTAGATTTTTTTTATAATTTCTGAATTCTGACAATTCGTAGCTCCAATATCAGTCGAATCCTGATGATATTTCTTCACTAAATGGGACAGGCACAACTAAATTAATTATATATTTAACATGGCTAACTCTTTCAATATACTGGTACTCCTATAATTAATTTAGATCCCAGGAGCACTAATACTATAACTTAATTCATTTTCTTCTTAACTTTGTAAGGGCCGTAATATCTAATTTGAAGAAAAGTAAGAAGAATGAACAAGAGTAACATAACTCCATTATCAGACTCAAAAGTTCTCTCCTTTTCAGTTCTATCAAACCTTACTTTCATTTTTAACTTTAATTGATTATTTGACTTGGTCTTGGGTAAGGAATCCACACAATCTACCATAATTCCACTGAATGTTTCATCAAACGTAGGAATAGGTTGCAGATGAGCCTTACGTATCTTCTGATTGGGTTTTCCTACCATTTGACAAGCATGACAAGATCTACAATATTTGACAACATCACTTTTGATTTCTGGCCAATAGAAGTGAGTCAAGATCTTGTGATACATTTTATTAATCCCTAAATGACCAGCCAAAGGAGTTTCATGGGCCAGATTAAGTATTTCCTGTCTGTAAGGTTTTGGAACTACTATTTGATAGTTCACTGACCATTCATCACCAACAGGTACCTCGGGAGGTCTCCATTTTCTCATAAGAATTCCATTTTTAATGAAATAACAGACAGAAACTTCAATAACTTCAGTCTCATTTATGACCCTTTGAAACAAACATGAGATCTCAGGATCTTTTTCCTGTTCAACGACAAGTGACTGTCGTTTATCACCCTGATTAAGAGAATGAGTTATTAAAAGATGATCACTATGATCAATACCTTCTGATTGATCTAAACCAAGAGTAAATGTGATCTCATCAAAAACCTGACCTATACAAGTGCCAGTTGAAGGAATGCTGCCTTCTGTAACATCACTCTCAAAATCATCACCCTGATTAGAATAAAGAGAATGAGTTGTCAAAAGAGGATCACTATGATCAATACCTTCTGATTGATCTAAACAAGAAGTAAATGTGACCTCATTGAAAACCTGACCTTTACAAGCGTCAGTTAAAGGAATACTGGCTTTTTCAACATAAGCCTGACCCACGCAGGTATCAGATAAGGGAATGCTGTCCTCAATAACATAAGCCTGACCCATGCATTTGTCAACGAAGGGAATACTGCCCTTTTCAACTTCATTCTCATGAGCTTTCTTTACCATAGCTCTAGTAACTGTACAAGCTTGAAATATATCAGGGATTTCTTTTTCAATTGGATCAACTTTCTGATCCAAATTAGGCTTGTCAGTTACAAGTGGATTAACCACAACCTTGTCTCCAGCTAAGTCGTTGCCTAGCAATAAATCTATTCCCTCTACGGGCAAAACCGAGACTGTTCCGATTGTCACAGGTCCTGACACTAAGTCTGATGACAAATTTACACAATGGAGAGGAACATTAACAAAATAGCACTCCAACCCCTGAATAAGAACACTTTCATTAGACGACTTCTCAGATAAAGGCAAAGTACCTGATAATAAAAGACTCTGAGAGGCTCCTGTGTCCCTTAAAATTTTAATAGGGGTGGGATTGGCTGAATCACCCAAAAGTGATACAGAACCCTTCGATATGAATGGTTCATAATTCTCCATATCAAAATCAGACTGGGATTTATTTGACCCAACAAATGTATTGCTTTCAATACATGACTGTGACCTTGACCTCTTGTAAATAAGAGCATTTGGAACTGGTCTATCTTGATTCTGTTGCCTATTTTTCAATTTGTAGCAATCAGAAATAACGTGTCCTTTTTTCTTGCAAAAGTTACACGTCGGAAGAGACAAGGATCTAGAATCAAACTTCTCTGAAGTCTGATTTTTGAAAGTTGTGTTAGTTTGAGTTTTAGAAGGGCTTGAATTAGGCGGAAATTCTTTTCTGCCAGTAAATTGTTGAGTAGAAGTCTTGTTAACAAAAGGAACTTTATGTGTCAAAGAATATTCGTCAGCAGCTCGAGCAGCATTTTCCAAGGTTTCAATCTGATGCTCATCAAGATAAGTTTTAACATCATTATGGACACAGTTTTTGAACTCTTCAATTAATATAATTTGCTTGAGATTTTGATAATCTTGCTCGACTTTCTTGGCTAAACACCATCTATCAAACAACTGCTCTTTTTGTCTAGCAAATTCGACATGAGTTTGTCCAGCTTCTTTTCTGTAATTTCTAAATTTTTGCCTATAAGCTTCAGGAACTAACTCATAACCTCTTAAAATGCATTCTTTAACTACGTCATAATCACTACTTTGATGAACAGACAGTGAAGTGTAAATCTCGCTAGCCTTACCAGTAAGTACACATTGTAGTAACTGAGTCCAATTCTCTCTTGGCCACTTTAAATTTTCTGCAACTTTTTCAAAAAGAATGAAATATTTGTCTACTTCTTTTTCTTTAAAAGGGGGCACTAATCTAATATTCCTTGCTAAATAAAAATTTTGATTTGAAGTATGACGGTGATTCTCACCTGCCAGCTCTATCTCTTTCATTTTAATTTCATATTGTAATTGTTTTCCTTCTCCCTTTCCTGTCTCTCTCTCTCCTCTTTTTCAAATTGTAATTGTCTTTCTTTATCCCTTTCCTGAAATTCCAGTTTCTTAAACTCTAATTCCCTCTCTCTCTCCTCTTTTTCTCTATCAATCTGCATCTGCTCTTTTTGTAATTCAATTTGTTTCTCTTTCTCCTCTCTCTCAATTCGCATTTGCTCTTTTTGTAATTCAATTTGTTTCTCTTTCTCCTCTCTCTCAATTCGCATTTGCTCTTTTTGTAATTCAATTTGTTTCTCTTTCTCCTCTCTCTCAATTCGCATTTGCTCTTTTTGTAATTCAATTTGTTTCTCTTTCTCCTCTCTCTCATATTGTAATTGCTTTTCTCTCTCCCTTTCCTGAAATTCTAGCCTCTTCAACTCTAATTCTCTCTCTCTCTCTCTCTCTCTGAAATTCCAGCTTCTTCAACTCTAATTCCATCTTGAATTTTAATTCTAATTCCTTCAGTTTAATGTCAGAGTCTGGTGTAGACTTACTGACTGGAATCAAAGCACTTTGTTCAAAAACATCCTGTTCTACCAAATACTGGACCAAAATCTTTTTGATATCTTGTTTCGTTAAAGAAGCTTTCACTTCAGAAAGATCGTATTTTCTGGCAAGTTGAACCAACTCGTCTTTTTTGAAAAGATCTAATTGCTCCTGGGTAGGATTAGAAAGAAATATTTCTACCTTAGATGTCATTTTGATACAAGCGTGTCAGTCTCACTTAAGATTTAAAACTCTCAAAAGCTAGGGGAAATTCAAATTTAAATTCAAATTTATCTCAAATCTCAATCCCGAGACGATAGCCACCAATTCTATGTTACGTGCTTAGGCTCGAATAAGCAGCAACACAGAAAGAGTGAAAACTAACAAGCTTGTAAAACTTTAACAATGATTTTATTAAGTACAATTATTTTCATGAAATAAATAAACTTACGGTTTTAGAGAAACAAATCCAACAAATATAGAATTCACAAAATAATCCACTAATGGAATTGCAAGTCCTGATAAATAAATGTTCTAATAGTTCCAGGTTCGAATCTTGACGATGTAATAATCCAAAATGGCTGACAATGTCACGTGATGCAGTTCTTGTTTTTAAATCATCCAGATGAAATTATGAAACATATGTCCTTTTCCAGATAAATAGAATAATTCTTCTTTTCCAACGAATTGACACAGTCCAGAACAAAATATTAAACTCTAACAGAAAATACACAACTTCTTTAAAATAAGCCCAAATTATATTCTACTACAGTTAGCTTCTAAAATACAGCCATATATATTGTTATTCCCTCGTAAACAAGAGGAATCATGTGAGTCTGGAAGGTCATGGAAAAAGTACCTTCTTCAAGTCACGTAGAGATAGAATGAACCAGAAAGAAAAATCAGCCACTAATAAAATGCTGTCCCCGAAACCAACCAATAGAATTGAAGACCTGTTGACAATGTCTAAAGCAAGGTCAGATATTGAGGTAACCAAGCCAAGGTCAGCCTGTTTACCAGAAAAGTCCAGGTCAAGTGAATTTTCTAGAAAAATTTCCCATTTAAATAATAATAAATCCTAAATGATAAATTTGGATTTAATAATTAAAAATAAATAAAATTAAATCCAATAGCCGTAACAGCATGTATCTGTATGAGTTTGTGTGATTACCTTCCAATACATTTTTCTGGTTTGGGTTTGTAGGATACTGCCTTTATTAGTAGTGTTGAGAAACCTGACTCAATTTACTCTTGTGTTCATCGTAAAAATGATCAATCATTCACTTCACCTATTTGTTTTGCTGTGACATAATACACCCACCTTCACCACCACCTCCCCCCCACCCCGCCAACAAAGAACAACAACATCAATATATATTATTTATCTAAAACCGTTATCAAGCAACCAGAAGCATTCAATATTTATATATTATTGCATTTGTATGGGAAAATATGAATGATGTTTTGAGATGGAAATACTGCACGACCTTGCGAATGCAGTATATCCATTCAACAAAACGAGTTCATATTTTCCATTACAAATGCAGTAACCTTTTATTATATGCTCATTTTCTTATTCTACCTTAGGATTAATTATGTAAACGAAAATACACTACACGAAACAAACTAACTGAACGTATGCCGTATTCCAAACTAAATACACAAATGCAGATTCATCATCACACAACATTATTAATACGCACATAACTCCGCCCAGATAATTTGATCTAAGTCGCGCGCTAGAGATAACTTTCGAAAAAATATGGCCTTTTGGTCTACATAAAACTGAAAATTGGAGTAATATTGTGAATGACTGCGCATTGCAACGACTTTTCCACGAACTTTCGTGATTAAGGATTGCATTTGTCAGTGCCAATTGTACATAAATTACATCGGATTTCAGCGGCAACGGAGTAGCGTGTTGACGTTTGCAATTGTTTCTGTTCTATCATTGAATGTTTGAAATTATAAAATATTGTGAAAATATGAAGTCTTTCAATTGCAATTATCAAAATTACGCTGTAGAACAAAATGTTTAATTGATCTTGAGCGCAGTAAGGATGATGTAGATGCACTTGGAATATAGTTGAAAGTACAAATTCGAAATGTAAAATCAAGCTTGAGAACCCAGGACATGGCTCATGTAATTCGGATTTGTATAACTAAGAAAGTACAAATTGGGGAAATTCAGAATTCAAAATTGTAAGTATCTTTTTTGTTTTGCTATTATTGTTTCAAGCTAAAGAAAGCAGTATATACCTTGTTACTCGCGTGTTATTTGCAGGTACTCAGGAATTTTATGAAATATGGCGTCTATCACCCGCCTAAATCCGAAACATTGTATCAAAAAAGTTAACGCGTAATTTAGTAAGGCAGCTGGTATGTGCCAATCCACGACACATTTGCTTTAGTTCCTTCAGAAACAAACTTAATCAACCAAAACGAATAGCGACTACTACGTGAGTGTACATAAATTGTTTACTATTCAAAAATGCTGGTGTATGCGTCCATTATTTGTTTACAATAGAAAGTAGGTTTTTTTTGTGAGTGCAATTTGTGTCTTCTGTTGAATGGTCTTCGCAGTGTATTAAAGCTCACCGCTACGCAATATAAAAGAGATCTTGTGCTGAATCCGGTGTAGATGTTAGCATCCACACAGATAAAAGCATTTATATACGTACAGATCACTGCGTCTCAGTCACTCTTTCATCGAAACTCCTATCCAATAATTTGGAATTGGATTCATGGTAACTCCCCTTTTCAAAGTGGGCTGAGAGATCTGACTTTGTACGTATAGTCCCATTAGTTGCATGTGCTTGTTACGTGTTTGCATTAGCTCACAACTTAATTTATTTAAATTTCACAGCAACTATCCGGGTAAGAGGAGATAATGCATTGATACAAATTAAGCTGATCTGTCATCAACTATGGTTGGCAATAATGAATATACAAAAACTTTCCAATGACTTCTTTTCAAAAATTACAGAATACTAATAAAAAACAGAATTCAAATAAAATTAGAAAACATTCTGGCACGAAGCCATAAAAGTTTATACAGTTTTTATGTCACTCAGGCATCCTATATTTTAAATGTGGCAACCATTATTTGTACAACCTTAAAAATCCTCTGAATTTGAATTTTTTGCGTTTTGATTTTGTTTTAAAACCTGGTTTAATCCTGGAAAAGTCGTTATCTTTTTTAACATAACTGTTTAAATTTATCTTCGGGAATACAAATCATTTTTACTGAACAATTTTGTTCACTTTTTGAATTCAGGAATTTTATTTAAATATTATACTAACATTGTAATAGATAAATACATAAAATATGAATAATTTGGGAACATGAGTTACCAGATCGAGTTACGCTGTTTGTTTTAATAGCATGTTAATTTTAGTTATTTGCTTTTCTTCTTCGTTTGTACTTATGTACGCAGTGATAAACAAAGTAACATATGTAAAAGTTCATTTTCTGTCAGAACTAATACTGCATGAAACCTTGTACTTGAAACGTCCTTGTGTGTGTTGGAAACAACCATTTGTGGCTGTATGAACCAAGTTAGAAATATACATAAAAAAACTGAATAACTTCTCAGAAACAAGAATTTACTAAATCTGACAGAAAATATCTTGGCATAAACAGCTTTTTATATGTTTTTAAAAATTGTTCATAATTTTACATCAAATATCTGCCATCAAAAATAAAATAAAAACATTGAAATGACTTGTCAAAAAGGACATAACTGCATTTGTCCAAATCCGACAGCAACCATAATCGCATGAAGGGCTGTCATTATAGCTGCCAATAATAAATATAGTAAACCTTTAAACAACTTTTTTAGAAACTACTCAGCAGAATCAGATCTGACTGGATAGCATTCAGGCTTGAAGGTCATTAAATTTTTTACATATGATGCCACTCTGCCGACAATTATGTTAAATATTACTGAGGTTGAATTCTCAAAAGCTGTTTAGCTTATTTCGACCAGTTTTGACAAAAAAAGAAACATATTGACATGATGGACGTTATACAGATTTGTACAGATAATACTGAATTTCCATCAACTATGACTGCCATGACTGAAATGAGGACAAAACTATCAACTACGTTTCTAAGCAAAACAGAATTTGACTATGCTTACCAAAGGTATTCTGCTTAAAGAAAAGTGAGCCTTTTACATATAATGTCGATATACTATCCAATATGTCTGTGGTTACTAAAAGTATTAAAATATTTAAATGACTTCTTCAGGACAAGTGCTAAGCAGAATCTTACCAATCTCAACATATTGAATTTGGCATGAAGAGCTTTGAGCTTTGTACAATTAAAACACAATCTATCATCAAATATAGATAGTTTTCAAAACAGGAAAACAGTTAAACAGTTTTATCTCAGAAACTGTTTTTTTTTATAGAATTTGACAAAGTTTGTTGAAAACATTGTAAGATATAATTTTCAGTATTGGACAAATGTTGCTGATAATGCCATTGTATTTTGATGCAAATACCAAATAAAAGGGAAACCATCAAACAGCATTGGAAAATTTTTTATTGAAAGTTTCCTTCTGACCCATATTTTCTCATCAACTACTCCTGCATTGGCATATTAGGCAGATATTAGACAGGTGAGCAATTTCAAGCCTACTTGGATCTCTTGTTTTAGCTAATAATTGCTACCTTGAGGTCATTAGTTGAATACACAGTACACACCCTGATCAGCTGTATCATAATGTTCTTAGGAAATACATGTCTAACTGTTCCCTTGAAGTCATTGGTAAAACAAAAACAATTATAGATTGTATACTGCTTGACCCCACTCTGTACTGTTTGTATGATAACAGATCAGGGCCTCACTGTTCTGTTTTCATTGGGGTGCATTGAGTGAAGTCAGATATGGACCCCACTCTGTAATGCTTGCATTTCGGTTCATATTA
The DNA here is from genome assembly GCA_030141615.1 of Unio pictorum. Classification (NCBI taxonomy): domain Eukaryota; kingdom Metazoa; phylum Mollusca; class Bivalvia; order Unionida; family Unionidae; genus Unio; species Unio pictorum. The sequence goes on from JARLTB010000332.1 coordinate 680,479, forward strand.
TGCAAGGACTAACATCACACTTGTTAAAATTCAGGTTTGCCACCTCTATAGGATACTATGGTTTGACGTGGAAACTGACAGAACTGGCTGGAAACAAGTACCTCAACTTCTTCATTGGTGGTGCTGTTGAGTTTGTGGCCTATGTCTTAGTTCTGCCAGTGACAAAGAGGTGAGATTCCTAAAACACATTACAAAACTCAAAGTCCTCCACCAGTTACATGTCAGTAAAGGGATCTCCTCCGTATCACGGATTCCTAAAATCTTCTCCAGTTGTCCATAAGCCTTTTCTTCTGTGCCATCTTCTCTGTGTTGCAAAAAGATAATCTCTTGATAAGTCCTTATTCTAACTTAACTATGTATTGTTTAAATCCTGTATTATTTATTTTTATTTTTCAGTAGTCTTCTTACACACTAGACATGCCGTAATGCATCTAAGTGGGGACGAGTACAGACCTGACACTTATCCTGATTTACTTGGGATTGTCATGAATTTTGGCTTACAAATAAAAAAAAATGCGCTTTTCCGAGTTTTACCCAAAACTGTGATTTTTTAAATATGCCCTAAAGATACATTTTGATTCACGATGGCTACACCTCCGTCACTTTTCCATTTTCAATTGTCTTGCTGATATTTAGTGTGTTAATTAAATTAAAACTAAATATCACCTCAAAAGATGAAAATAGACGAATGATAGATGTTCAGTTTTCTTGTTAGGTAAATACATAAAACAGTGGAGTTGTCATTTCCTTTGTAAAGCTTTTGTAAACATGTGGTCGCAATCACTAATCCTGATTTTCTTTCCAAATGCTGCCTTTTTACCTTTAGCATCCCGATTTTTCACTCCACTCAAGGTGGTAGGTCTGCTTTATCTTGGAAAGTGTCAATCTGGGGAAAATTTCCCTTACACTCCAATCTATGAAATTTGTGGGTGGATCAGTGCCATATGGTATCTGAGAATACAGGATATAATGGAACCAACAAAATGATCTATCCCGTACGATACATTACATAGCAATTTCCACACAGCTATACCATTCTATTCATTACAGAGCAAAATCCACTCCGTTATACAAGAATATACATGTACATTACATAGTTATTTTTCACTCCGCTATACCATATTATACATCACATAGCAATTTCGGTACATCTATCCCATACTATACATCGCACAGCTATTTCCACACAGCTATACCGTAGTATACATTACATGGCTATTTCCACTCAACTATACCGTACTGTACATTACATAGCAATTTCCATACATCTATCCCGTACTATACATCGCACAGCTATTTCCACACAGCTATACCGTACTATACATTACATAGCAATTTCCATAAAGCTATACCATACTATTCATTACATGGCAATTTCCACTCAGCTATACCGTACTGTACATTACATAACAATTTCCACTCAGCTATACCATACTGTACGTTACATAGCAATTTCCACTCAGCAATACCGTACTGTACCTTACATAGCAATTTCCGCTCAGCAATACAGTACTGTACGTGGCATAGCAATTTCCACTCAGCAATACCGTACTATTCATTACATAGCAATTTCCACTCAGCTATACCGTACTATACATTACATAGCAATTTCCACTCAGCTATACCGTACTGTACGATGCATAGCAATTTCCACTCAGCAATACCGTACTATTCATTACATAGCAATTTCCACTCAACTATACCGTACTATACATTACATAGCATTTTCCACTCAACTATACCGTACTATACATTACATAGCAATTTCCACTCAGCTATATCGTACTGTACATTACATAGCAATTTCCACTCAACTATACCGTACTATACATTACATAGCAATTTCCACTCAGCTATATCGTACTGTACATTACATAGCAATTTCCACTCAGCTATACATAGCAATTTCCATACAGCTATACCATACTATACATTACATAGCAATTTCAACTCAACTATACCGTACTATACATTACATAGCAATTTTCACTCAGCTAACCATACTATATATTACATAGCAATTTCCGTACATCTATCCCGTACTATATATCGCACAGCTATTTCCATAAAGCTATACCATACTATTCATTACATGGCAATTTCCACTCAGCTATACCGTACTGTACATTACATAGCAATTTCCACTCAGCTATACCGTACTGTACATTACATAGCAATTTCCACTCAGCTATACCGTACTATACGTTACATAGCAATTTCCACTCAGCTATACCATACTATACATTACATAGCAATTTCCATACAGCTAACCATACTGTACATTACATAGCAATTTCCATTCAGCTATACCGTACTATACATTACATAGCAATTTCCACTCAGCTAACTCTACTGTACATTACATAGCAATTTCCATACAGCTATACCGTACTGTACGTTACATAGCAATTTCCATTCAGCTATACCGTACTATACATTACATAGCAATTTCCACTCAGCTAACTCTACTGTACATTACATAGCAATTTCCATACAGCTATACCGTACTGTACGTTACATAGCAATTTCCACTCAGCTAACCGTACTATTCATTACATAGCAATTTCCACTCAACTATACCGTACTATACAATACATGGCAATTTCCACTCAGCTATACTGTACTATTCATTACATGGCAATTTCCATACAGCTATACCGTACTATACATTACAGAGCAATTTCCATACAGCTATACTGTACTATTCATTACAGAGCAATTTCCATACAGCTATACTGTACTATTCATTACAGAGCAATTTCCATACAGCTATACTGTACTATTCATTACAGAGCAATTTCCATACAGCTATACCATACTATACGTTACATATCTATTTCCACTCATCTATACTGTACTATATATTTCATTGCAATAATTTACATGGTATTTTTCCAGATAAATTGTTTCTTGCCTAAGGACTCAAGATAAACAATATTTAACTATAGTGATGCTCGATATAATGAGTAGTAACCATGGTTACCAGTACATGCGTTATATCACAAGCATCTGGTTCGAATGGTGCCTGCTTGTAGCGAGTTGTGTCGAGAATTGTATGTTTGAAGTTCGTTGATTATATGATCCATAAATGAGATATATTATAAACTGTTTGCAGTAATACTAAATATTCTTTGGCGACTGGGCTCATGATGTGACTCACGACTGCAGAAAACATACCGCTTAAAATGTATACAAAGTTTAGTTACATTTAAAACTCATTTGCAAGTTTCAGTATTACGCATGTCTCAGTGATATGAGGAACGGATGATGTCTCAAAGAAGGAAGGAAAGACATTTGTCTATGTGATATGATTAAATTTCTTGTTTTGCATCATGGTATTTATTTTTTCTAGGTTTGGTAGATGACGTCCACTGTGCTTTTACTTTTTATTGGCTGCTGCTACGTGCATCACAGCAGGAGGACTTATGTTTAAGCCAAATCGTGAGTACTGTACTTTTATAATACATGATATGACAGGCAAATTAAACAATTATCAAATTCTAATCTTCTTCGATTAATAAATTACCAATTTGTAATTTTTTTTATGGCAAGTAGGAAAATAAGACTTAAGGATGAGAATTTACATGTTATATCGCGAGCCTTCAAATGTCACCAAAACAGACATATGAGGCACAACACGACCATTTGAATTGACATCGCATGAGCTTAGCTTCAGAATATTTTAATATTTTCAATAAAATTCTTTGAATGATATTTATTCTGAAATTATTGGTAGTATTTGTATATGCCTACCATACGTGGAGCGTATTATGTTATGTATATCCATCTGTATGTTACCAATTTGGTTTCTTCACATGTTACCATCTACAGTTACCAAACTATGTGGATGGCATGTACTTGAGGTAAGGATAAACCCTGTCAGTTTCGTTGCCCAAACGATTCCCAGCTTAAAAGTTCAAAGGTCAATGTCACTGTTCTGAACGAAGGAAGTCAGTTTCTGTACATTAACTTCAGTTTTCCACCATCTATAGTTACAAGACTTTGTGGATAGCTTGCACATGGGTAAGAAAGAACCATGTAGATATAAAGCTCCAAGGATCAAAAGTAGTCTGAATAAACAATAACTGGAGTTCTCCATCATCTACATATAGCAAACTTAATAGATGGCATGCACTTTGTGAAAGTAAGAACTGCTCAGTTTGGAGTAAAACGGTAAAAGGTCTCGATAACTGGGGCTGAAATAATTTTAAAAAAAACAAACATAGTTTCTGCCTAAACTAATGTTATGCAAGACAGGTGGTCTTATATAACAGGTTATTGCAATATATAATCCAAATATCTGAGCATGGAGACTCAATATAGGAAGCCTTTCATAACAATGATCCCTCCAAACAGTTTTCTTCTGTACTTTTTCTGTACTTAGCAACTTTTGGTTAAAAAGTATTAAAGCAACTTTCTTACATCTAGCTTCTGCAGTTGCGAGTAGATAAACTATTGTGCTAAATTCAGTGTTTATAAAACTCATTTTCATGGCAGTAAATGATCATTCACAAATAGGTTGTGAGTTTATAATTATGTAGACGTAGATCAATCAATTAACTTATTGGATTTATAATCATTGTAGTCGTAGATCAATCAATTAACTTATTGGATTTATAATCATTGTAGTCGTAGATCAATCAATTAACTTATTGGATTTATAATCATTGTAGACGTAGATCAATCAATTAACTTATTGGATTTATAATCATTGTAGTCGTAGATCAATCAATTAACTTATTGGATTTATAATCATTGTAGACGTAGATCAATCAATTAACTTATTGGATTTATAATCATTGTAGTCGTAGATCAATCAATTAACTTATTGGATTTATAATCATTGTAGACGTAGATCAATCAATTAACTTATTGGATTTATAATCATTGTAGTCGTAGATCAATCAATTAACTTATTGGATTTATAATCATTGTAGTCGTAGATCAATCAATTAACTTATTGGATTTATAATCATTGTTGTCGTAGATCAATCAATTAACTTACTGGATTTATAATCATTGTAGACGTAGATCAATCAATTAACTTATTGGATTTATAATCATTGTAGACGTAGATCAATCAATTACCTTATTGGATTTATAATCATTGTAGACGTAGATCAATCAATTAACTTATTGGATTTATAATCATTGTAGACGTAGATTAATCAATTAACTTATTGGATTTATAATCATTGTAGTCGTTGATCAATCAATTAACTTATTGGATTTATAATCATTGTAGACGTAGATCAATCAATTTACTCATTGGATTTATAATCATTGTTGTCGTAGATCAATCAATTAACTTAATGGATTTATAATCATTGTAGTCGTAGATCAATCAATTAACTTATTGGATTTATAATCATTGTAGACGTAGATCAATCAATTAACTCATTGGATTTATAATCATTGTTGTCGTAGATCAGTCAATTAACTTATTGGATTTATAATCATTATCAATTAACTTATTTGATTTATAATCATTGTAGACGTAGATCAATCAATTAACTTATTGGATTTATAATCATTGTAGTCATAGATCAATCAATTAACTTATTGGATTTATAATCATTGTAGACGTAGATCAATCAATTAACTTATTGGATTTATAATCATTGTAGTCATAGATCAATCAATTAACTTATTGGATTTATAATCATTGTAGTCGTAGATCAATCAGTTAACTTATTGGATTTATAATCATTGTAGACGTAGATCAATCAATTAACTTATTTGCTAGTCACTCGCACCAACCCTATAATTCCCAATGTGGATATTGTAGATTAAGATCGTACATTGTGGTTGAATATATTGAGACTATCATGGATTCGCCTGACCTTTTTAGAGTTAAAATCATATGTTTATTCCAAAACTGTTGAAATGAACAGCCAAACATGCATGCTATAGTGCTATAGAAATCAAGCCCCATTTAATAACTGTATCATTATTGCTTATTAACTAATTTTCATCTTTGACAATAATTGGTACAGCTAACGTTTGCAGCATATTATTTGTATCATTTGATTGGCGTATGGTAATAGTGACTGCTGAAGGAGTGTAAATTGTCGTAGAACCTCAATCAGTGAGAAATATATACTGTCCTAAAATCAATCACTTATGTTTGACAATCAGAACTTGATAATTTACCATTGGTTCATTAATATACATTGTGCTTTTATCTCGTGTTAAAGTGGTATAGAGAAATATAACACTAGTTGATATGAGGCGATGTAACTTTCAGCAAGCCAAGAAGTGTCCTGGACAGCAACAGCATTTGCTATCGCGGGAAAGTTTGGCATGGGTGGAGTCTTCTGTGTCATCGCCATGTATACATCTGAGTTATATCCCACAGTAATACGGTACGGAAGAAACCTTATTTAGCTCACGTTATTTTTATAGTCTGTACAAACCTAGATCTTTGTTGAATCTGAGGGATTGCACTAAAAAAACATGATCTTTTTTATAGTTGTTTTTTATGGAAAGGCTTTCAAATTATTGAAAACACCCTTACTTTTTCCGAAAGGTTTGTTAAATTTATTTAAGACAGGCATGCACATCTTCCTCCTGAGCGCGTGCCAGATAAGCGTATTTTAAAGCCACAGCCTATGATATTAAACCAGTTTGTTGGCTGTATGTTCCACATGATTGAGAATACAACACCTTTTAAATCAAGAGCTATTTATGTTCACATATTTGCCACAATAAATGGATTCATAAATTAAATTGTATATGATGTTTTGGCATAAAAAAAACACAGACAACTGCTAGTTAACAAAGTAACACATAGAAAAAGTTATATAAGACAAAATACTCCTTCAAAACGTTTAAAAGTCCTTGAAAACGCATTGAAACAAACTCTATGGAGCTGCATGAAAGGTTTGTTTGTTTGTTTGTGTTTATGGTTTAACGCCATTTTTAAGCACAATATAGGTTATACATGGCGGCCAGTATTAATGGTGGAGGAAGAAGCCGGAAAACCCCCGGAAATAACCACCGACCCACGAGAATCTACTGGCAAGCTTTCTCACATAACTACATTAGCCGAATCTTAGACTCGAACCCACGCAGACAGAGGTGAGATGGCAGTGATCCGTAATGGACAGCGCTTTAGACCACTCGGCCACTCGGAGCCCCCTATGTTGAAAGGTCAATTAATAATTGAGCTTCATTATATCTATTTATTGACTTTAAGCTTTCATTTTGTTAATTTGAATACGGAATTTAGCCACATATATTTAGACTCTTAGCGAAGTATCAAACACTGTTGGAAAAGAGACAACCATTCAAGTCTAACTACACAGTCTCAGATCTGCCAATGCATAAAGCGCCAGGAAATCTGAATCAATGCAGCCCATTAGAAGTAATCAGCAAAACAAGCAATATAGACCTTGATGTGCTATTACATTGTGCAATATAGACCTTGATGTGCTATTACATTGTGCAATAAAGACCTTGATGTGCTATTACATTGTGCAAAAATGACCTTGATGTGCTATTACATTGTGCAATAAAGACCTTGATGTGCTATTACATTGTGAAATATAGACCTTGATGTGCTATTACATTGTGCAATAAAGACCTTGATGTGCTATTACATTGTGCAATATAGACCTTGATGTGCTATTACATTGTGCAATATAGACCTTGATGTGCTATTACATTGTGCAATAATGACCTTGATGTGCTATTACATTGTGCAATATAGACCTTGATGTGCTATTACATTGTGCAATAAAGACCTTGATGTGCTATTACATTGTGCAATAAAGACCTTGATGTGCTATTACATTGTGCAATAAAGACCTTGATGTGCTATTACATTGTGCAATAAAGACCTTGATGTGCTATTACATTGTGCAATATAGACCTTGATGTGCTATTACATTGTGCAATAAAGACCTTGATGTGTTATTACATTGTGCAATATAGACCTTGATGTGCTATTACATTGTGCAAAAAAGACCTTGATGTGCTATTACATTGTGCAATAATGACCTTGATGTGCTATTACATTGTGCAAAAAAGACCTTGATGTGCTATTACATTGTGCAATAAAGACCTTGATGTGCTATTACATTGTGCAATAAAGACCTTGATGTGCTATTACATTGTGCAATAAAGACCTTGATGTGCTATTACATTGTGCAATAAAGACCTTGATGTGTTATTACATTGTGCAATAAAGACCTTGATGTGCTATTACATTGTGCAATGGCAGATTAGGGTTAATGTTGTTTGAAAATAGGAAATATAGGTGAGTATATACAATATGTGTAATGTAGAATATTGGTTAAAACTAATAAGGATTATATATATATATATAGTTGGTGTCTTTACGCTGTTGAGGAACAAAAATATTATTTATAAATCCAGAATTACAGCATCAAATACAATACCACCATTATTTTGGTCTTCTTTGAAACAGAATCTTACTTTTTTGTGGGGTTTTTTTTTGCTCATAGTATAAGAAGGACATGTTTAAGGTCATCGTTTCACGTCATACACTGTTGATCGTCAAGCAAGAAATCATAAAAAAAACAACAGGAAATGCATACTATTGTATGTATATTATCTGCTATTAATCTGATACATATGGTTACCTTTAAATTTGTATTTCTCAAGCACTGCCTGTCAGTGTTTCAAGTGCTTTTAACTTATGAAAATTTCATTTTTTTTAAAAGAAATATTGGAATGGGAAGTTGTGCCTTCTGGACCCGTCTTGGAGGTGTAATTGCCCCTCAGATCCTTTTAATTGTAAGTATTATAAAGTTTGTGAATAACCAAAAAGTTCTAACCTTGACTTTCTTCAAATCTTAAAGGAAATCAAAATAAAAACGATGGCATCAACTATGGCTTTAAAACATGTTTCTAACAAGTGGATGAATATACATATTTTGTGTATATAATTTGCTTTGGTGTATCTGCATGAAAGGAAATAATTGTCCAGATGTAGAACAAGAGTTGCTACTTATCACAGTTGTTCCATTTCGTACATTGTTCCAAAAAAAAAAGGCATCTTTTCAAGTTACAACACTCATTATAACATGTTTCATTATCCATTATTATGTATACATCACGGTAATATTATGGACCCCTATAACCACGATCGCACCACTGAATTATAAAAAGGATTGAGAGAAAGAAATATGAAAGTTAGCGTTATATATTTTCTCTTCCAAACACTAGTAGTTAAGAGTTTTAAGACACCTTGTATTTTAGTTTAGGGAATTTGTTGCTAAAAGAAATTTTAATTATGTACTATAATTTCTATTACTGTTGAATTGCTTTTTAATTGGGATGCGTGGTTCCCAGTCCAAGCTAATTATTCCTTCCAATTAGTATCGGAGGGCAAAAATTGAATCGGACATGGTAGCAGTCTGACTCCCTAGTCAACACCAGCACATGGAATACTGTACCTCTTTTAACTTTCCCATAGTGTGCGTTTCTTTTCCTTTGAGTTTATAATGTTGCACGTTTATGGTAACTGTGAGCATAAGACGGTCTCATTGGGCCACTTAAACCACCTGCTTAGTATATATAGAGCGTGCAGACACATTCGGTTGTCAGAATTTTTGTCTTTGGTCTGACCAGTTGTGGACGTCAGTGAAAGTTGCTCAACATTCAGGGACAAAAAGATTATCTCTTCCTTCTCATCTGCGACGGATGACCCCTTACATTTCCAGAAGGGTTATGGATGCCTTCCGGTGTTGGTGAAGAATACTGCCCTTATGATTCAAGGACGTTTATGTGACCACTGGTGGTTCAGAGAGCAGTTAAATGCTAAGGATCCTTGGTGCTGTTATCAGTGCTGATGAGAGATCTATCCTAGATGCCGCTCAAGCGAGATAAACACCTTACAGTGAGGTGTGTATCCAGCCCTTTCAAGCAAGGTGTTCTCGTGAATGCGTTTAGATAATGGTACCTTCCTGAAAAGTGAGAGCAGCCATCTTCTTCCGCTAAATCTGATGTACATCAGATCATTTTCACCTGACTGGCGGTACCCACAGGTAAAAGGGTGCCAGGTATCCACCAGTCATCAGACTTCAAACAATGAACTTTGATTATTAGTGTATGGATAGTGACTGGGCCAGTACCACCCCAATTTATACAATTTAATGCTGATGGAAATATATATTCGGGTTATACTCGCACAGTTAGGATTGGGATTCAGATCAGCATTATCCCCATTCCTTTTTAATTCCTTTGAAAAGGTCAATCGTAGGTCCAGCCCAGTGATTAAAACGCAAGAGCGGTTGCGCACCCAGATAAGGGACACGCAGTGCCCTTTTGAGCTAGGCGTTTCGGTGAATGTGATTAATGAATCGTACCTTATCCTTCAGATACATATGATATAAGCGTATCCATTAGATGCCCACCGATCATAGGATAACAGGCATCATATATCCATCAGTCACCTGGGCATGGACTGAATTAATACTGTCCCAATTTCTACCATTTAATCATGATGTAGTTAGAGATTTAGGTTATAATTTCCCAAAGAAAGAAAATCATATCGGCAATACACATCGTTAATTTCTCATCCCAAAAAAATGTGGGGATCCTCTTCTTTGATAAGTGAGTCTTCATTGCACATCTATTATGCCCCAATGACAACAAGGGTGTTGTTTCCTTGGTTGTAAGGTGGTAGAGTGGATGTGATAGCAGGCTGTGGACTTGTTCTGTCCACTCTGGCCAGGGCCAACATAAAGAAGTAGGGATGACTCCCACAGTCTATAAGGGATTAACAACATTTCCATTCACATAGGAGGTCCACTATAAGGTTATTCATATCACTCGACACGAATTACTTCAAGAGGAGGGCAATATTATTTTAATAGTTTCTCACCAGAGAGAGATAATAAGACACTGTCTTGTCTCACTTGGGGAATAATCTCAGGACAGTGTTATTGCCATCAAGGTAGGATCAAATGAGTTTGCATTGGAAATGGTTGCAATGGTCAATGCCTTTCCCTTCCATTGGGTTTAAAACAGCAGCAGAGAGGGCGAACCCCAAAAACCAAAAAAAGCGTCGAATCGTAAAAAGAAGCGTCGAATCATAAAAAAGCGTCGAATCGTAAAAAAAGCGTCGACAACCAACGCTTCCTCGTCTACGCCAGCGTCGTTTTCGTTCGCCCTCTCTGCTGCTATGGGTTAATAATTATTTTACGAGTTCAACCGAATATTTGATCCAGTCCTTAGGATCTCACAAACAGACTAATCGCTAACACCTCCTCTTGTAGATCAATTAGATTATTAGATTGGTCTGTGAGTTTGAAATTAATTCTTGTTAGCGAATCATTATGACATCGCATATAGACTGGATTAACCGGAGACTCGATTATTAAAAATCCTGGAGGGGCTGTTGGTGCAAACGAATAAAGAATATATCCTTGCTGAGCTTGATTTGATCGTTCGAGATTAATTTGATAGCTTCCTTCGATAACATCGCATACTAAATTGAGCGCAATCACCGAGGATATATTCACGTTGAACGGAGCGATATGCCTACCGCCACCATCTGGATCATTATTATGTTTGAGGATTTTTATTTCCGGTGATGCTGTTTTTTTCCATGCATCATGAATTATTCTAAAACCAACATCGATGGTGTCACTGAGAAGTTTTTTTAGTTTTGGTACGTTATATCCTGGTAGTTTGAATGTGGGGATATCTTCAACGCGGATTTTATAATCTGATGCAAATCCGTCTCTCGATATGGGATTATCTTCATCTAATATATCCTGAATAATTTTCAGGTTAAATGTTTCCATATCGTCGATAATTTTGTTGCATGTTTCTACGACGCTGATAAATTCATCTCGGGTGAGAGAGCCGGATTTAAGAGATATTAACAACAGCGAAAAATCATTATTCATTGCCTTGAAATTGTCATTGATTTTAAGATCGTGAGCAGTAAGAAATCTCTCTTCCTTATTTATTATATTGTGAAGGATATTAAAAAAATCTGTAGTGACTTGGTGATCTTTATAACTTTTAACTGGAAAATCAGGTTTTATTCTGTCGGTGATATAATTAATTTTTTGTGGTTCCGGTAAATCAACGGTTTTTCCCCCTGGTGGTAATTCAGGCCATCCTAGTACGGTTCTAATAGAACTCTGATAGATATCTACGACGTATCCTTCTGTGCTTATTTCAATTGCGGATGATAGCGTCGGCTCATGAACCGTTATAGCGATTTTTGATTCTGCTCCAGTAATCGATTTTATTCTACGCGCGAATTCATTATTGATTTGTTCAATTTGGTAGGACCCTGTTGGTATTGAAACAACGTTCCAGTCTGGAGTCCCGTCTTCTTTATTCTTATTCGCGAACACCAAGGAATTATTCGGTTGTTGACCACCGAATGCTACCGATCTGATATTAGGCCAACTGTGATACACTCGTAGTTTTTCTAACGCTATCTCCTTCACTGGGACCGGAGAGGGGAAATTCACACTGAATTCTGGATTCGTTGATGTTATTGAGATCATGCTTGTTTGTACTGGGTTCGTGTTCTCCACTATTCGTTGAAGTAATTCCATCGGTGTTGTCATCGTTGCTATACTCATGTTGTCGCTCTAATTTTGATATCGTGGAATCGTGAATACTGACCATCACTGAGAACTCACTATCCGATATCGTTGAGGTTATTGATATCATTCTTTTTTTTGGGTTCGTGTTTTCTAATTCCATCGGTGTTGTCATTGTTGCTATACTGTTGTTGTCGCTCTAATTTAGATATCGCGGAATCATAAATACCGACCATCACTGAGAACTCGCTATCTGATATAATTGTATTATCGAGTGACGACGATATCATCGAGGATAATTGCGAGTACGCGGTTGATACAACATTGAATTGAATTAAGTAATCTTGCAGTTTACTCTGGCTGCATGATGATATCTTTTTTATGATCCCGGTTGATATACCTGCGATTGTAGCCGCCGCAGAAATGCAAATTGGAACTACGACCGGGGCAATCATTGTAACCGATGCGAGTATTATTCCGGCGCCAGTGAGAACGCCTGACAACGAGTACATGGTAACATCAACTGCGGTGATTCTTCGTCGGTATTTTTTTATTTTTATTTGATACTCCTCGGCGAGGGTTTTGAGTCTAGTCTGAAATTCTCTGACCTGATCATAGCGATATCGATGCGATTGTGATTCCATTGACTCTGTCAACGGGATTATTATCAGTTCAATTGATTTCGTTGACTTCGTCGATGATGTCATTGTTATTTTAAACCCGCTAGTGTTTTCAATTATTCGCCATCGTTAGCGGGAATTGCTAGTTGCTTCAGCCGGAAAAATTATCTACGAGTTCTATACACCAGGCTATTTTTGATCTAATGGTGGAGCTATCAACCGCGACAAAGTGAAAGCGTGGTGTTTTGCCAGTCTCGATAATTAACGTCGCGACGCCACCAGAGTAGGTTCTATTGTCCATGATCAGATTAAATTGATGAATAGAGGCCCACGTTAACCTGTAGATGCCATCAACCTTCGCTTCCCCACCCCACAAGAGATCGACGGTAGTAAAAGGCAGGAGGGGATCGTCTATTATCCAATTCTTGATTCCATGATCGGTTGTATACACGATATTTTTAATGTCCTTGTGCGGAATCTTTACCTTTTCAAGGTTTTCTATTAGTTTAGAAATATCGAGATAATTTGCCTTGATTTCATTTTCATTCATCATCCTTCCCGCCTCCTTGTTAAAAAAGAATAGCGATAAAAAGTTTTTAATTTCAGCGAGAGTCATGCCAACCACAGGTGGGGTTCCAAAGAACCTACCAATGATATTTCTTCGAAAAGCGGTATAACCTCGTATATGATCATCCAGCTCACGGCCGTGGGCGGCAATCGCGTCGGTGATCGTAGACACAAGTGCGCCTGGTTTAAGTTGTCCACCGCTGGAATACAGCGCAATAGAGTTTTCAGCGGCGTTGTGTTGTCGTTTTAAAATGTCATCCAATGACACATCACTGCTTTTCAATTTACCCTGATCGGAAAATAGCACAACGGTATCCTCGATTGTGTTTCGTTGTTTAACCAATATATCATCCAATGACACATCACTGCTTTTCAATTTACCCTGTTTGTCTTGAAATACAACTATTTCGTTCGGGTCGACGTTTACTAAATTTAACGTCTCAGCGATTTCATCTTCGATTATTCTCTTTATATCACCGGTTGCAACGCCATCGGGTTTGGGTTTCAAAGATCTCCCCCAAATATCAATCATGTTATTACAAAACTCTTTCTTTCTCTAAAATCTTTGTTGACGACTCTGTCGTTGCCAGTGATTACTAGTGTATTCATTTACGACAACATGTGGTGGTTTTCCCCTTGGGTTACCCAACGAGTTAGAAATAGCGTTAAGGACATTTAATACTTCACTGCCGCATATTGGTGGATCATTCATCGTTTGTGTTGGTAGCGTAGAATACCAAGTCTTCATTGGAAAAGTTTTTATATAACGCATAAATTCTTTAGGCGGTGCTAATCCATATGAATCAGAATAGACAATCCCACGTGGATCAATAGCGTATGCAACCCAGTGAGTTCCGGGTCCGGTGCTGTTATCTTAATTAATGATTCCGGTTTCAGTGTTGTTTGGTTGATGTGGTAATTGATCTTTCATAAAGACACCTCTGAAATTTTTAATCGCTAGTTTTTTTAGCGGCATCCATTAAATCAAAATTGGACATAGGAATCGAAGATTTGGGAACCATAGGTTCGGAAATCGAAGATTTCTGAATTAATAAACCGGTCCTAATCTCAGGCCTTTTCCGCTGTACCATGAATACGGGGTTCCTGGTAGTCTTAGACCCTTTCCGCTGTACCACGAATACGGGGTTCCTGGTAGTCTTAGACCCTTTCCCTTTTTTTATATCCTTGTCCAGTTGCCTTTTTCAACGCCATTCCTGCCGCGGTACCAACGGCTCCTAACGCTGCCGCTTTAGCCACCGCTGGGGCTGCTGCCGCAATCAATGCTGGAATCGCAGCTAACAACGGGAATATACCGCCTGTTTTAATCATGCTTTTGATAGCAGCCGCAGAAAGAGTAATCTGGACACCCTTTTTTGCTACTAGTGCATCATTGAAATGTTTTATTTGACGAGTTGTCAACGACAACTTATTCTGACCACCGGTCATTTGATTAGGTTTCAACGTGATTGTGGTTCCACATTGCTTAGCTGATTTGGATTGCAATTTCTTGACTTGACCGGGAGTTAACGCAACACTAATAACACTATACGACATTATACAATAACAGATTGATCTAATGGAAAAATCCGAAGGATTTTCAATTACATATTTTCTACTGGTGCATCTACCACTCTCATTCTTCCACCAACACCTTCGAGTAGCATTGATTTATCACTGAGAATGACAGCAACCGCTCTGTAATTAATAATACCACCAGGACGGGTTACACGGGCTCTAAAGTGTATATCAACGACAGATTGTCTCATCAAATCAAGGTGTTCCAATGAAAAGTAATAAATCGGATATAGACTTTTGAAATCCAATTGTGATATTTGCAAACCAGTATCCACATTTTGATCACGTGCCATATACGACAATAGGTTATGATACACGCGTGCAATATGATTTTGACCGTAATTAAGTTGTACATCCTCGGATGGTTCCTGTTGGCCGTTTATTCTCAGCGAGACTTCTTTAACACCTAACTGATCAAATATCATATGACTACGTTGTTGACTACCAACTCGCTCATTATTCTGTAACGCCACAAATATGTGACGTGGAGCTGAAACGCCTTGTCGCGCTGCCAGGTGCCATGTGAATATATCATCGACATTATCAGGTTTAATATCCGTACTCACTGATAACCAACTCAACAACGACTTTCCTCCTTGATCCATAAATGATAGTAGTCGCTGTTCTTCGGTGATCGATGGAGTTAACACTGGCATCCACAATGATAGTTTTGTTAAATGGACTTTACCATCGGCAACACCAGCATCACGCCAGATTGCATCATTATCAGTACCCTTTCGTACAAGCGCTACTGTATGCTTCGCTCCATAGATAACTTTTCGGACGTTTCTACAGAATCCAAATATATGATGCAGTGGAATCGCGCATGAAAATTGTCGACGCTGTCCTTGTAATGTTAATACTCGTGTTGCAAATCCTAGGTTGTAGTTAATGATATTATTTATGACATCAAAATCACCAGCTGGTCTTACATATCCGGCTGGTGCTGGATTAACTGAAGAAGCATGTGTTGCCTTTACTCTAGAATACTGATTGTGTTCAGGGTGATCAGTGATATCCTTCGCGAACATCATAGATGGACCAGCTGATCTTGTATAATCATCAGAATATCTCGCTAACCCTATGATTGTTGTAGCCACATCAACTTCACGGTCAATGGATTCAATTTCTTTTCCATCAATGAGATATCTAGCGCTTTCAAATAACGCCATGATACCGTTATTGACAAAACCGACTTTGATAGTTGGGTTATTGTCATATGGTGTATTAGCTTCAACATTTGTTACAAGTTCTCCTTCGATTTCGATAAATGCCTCACACGGTAGAAAATATTTACTGGTATCATGAACTTGAAGTTCAATTCGCGATCGGAGATCCGGTTGTGCTGCGTGATAAGAATAAAATTGAAAATCGCGTACGGAATCATTCTTGAGCACTGGGGCATCCATATCAAATGCTGGATCAGGTGACCTTTTGAACATTTTATTCTATTTATCAGAGTCTAAATCGTAAAATCGTAAACGATTTTCACCGTAGGATTTTCATCGTCGTGTTTTTTTAAAGCCACTTCCCGCTATCATGTTTGCTATCATGTTATTTTGGTCACTCGGAGTCACCAATGACGAAGTCATCAACGATGCTAATTTTTCGTCTACTGCGTTATTTATAATTTTACTAACACTTGCAGGCATTTCCGCTGTAGACGGTAACGGTATCGGTTTCTTTTTTCGTAAATCACTTCGTAATTTCACTAATGATGTTATTTTATTCTTTGCGGCTGAAAACGCTTTTTCAGCGAAATCTCCGATTTTGCTAATACCCTTATCACGAATAACATCAATGGCTTTCATTCCTAGTTGTTTAGCCAACGGCATCACTTTTGGAGCCATTCTCAAAAATAATCCTAAAATGGTATCACCGAGACCATCTCCGTAGTATGCTCTATAAACAGGCAATCGTGAGTTTACCACATAGACGCTAGTTGGTTTGTCATGGTTGTAGTGTATGATCATTATTTGAAATCAGAAACAATTTTTCAATTGTAAAAAAATTTATCAATTGTAAATTCAGTCGCTGTGATACCCACTTGATAACTCGCCAATGAAATCTCGATATGTTTTGATATCCATGATACCACCTTGAAATAACCGCCTGCAGATATCAGCTGCCTCATTAATTATTTCCGGTGAGTTATTTCCAGCTCGGAACCCTCCTACAAGAACTTCTAATCGTGATATATCACTGAGAACACTACCAGGACATGAAATCCTTGGATTCTCACTGAAATCTTGCAATCCGCTTCCGCTATAACCCATTGCTTCATCCAGTTTTTCATCCAGTTTTTCTTCATCCGTGGGTTGTAAATAACCAAGAGGATCATAATCATCATCATCATCAGGTGGTAGTTGTTGTTTTTTAGGTGAAAAAGATATTTTCTTTGCAGATTGCTGTCGCCGCCTTTGCAATTTTGGCGGTTTTTGTTGTTGTTTTAGTTCTTCAAATTGTTTATACACTATACCCACCGCATTGATATATTCGATGTATGATGCACTATCTGTCTTAATTTGACTTTTTTCAGTTTTGATCTTATAGAATATATCAGCCCAGTGAGTTATACTTCTAACAAACTTATGATGTTCTGGTTTCAACATATTTTTCCTGTTTTCATAAGTCGAAACAACAAGCGCAGGAATTTCTGTTGGATCAGTCTTATCAATTGCTGCTAACCCTTCCTCGTTAAATCTCACGCGTAAATCATCTACTGTTCTTTTTGATTCCATTTTTTGTACAGCCTGTTTTGTTTGTTCAGTTTTCGCTGCTATTTTTTCGAGTTCACCGATAACAGATTTCTCCGTCTCGGGATCATCTCCCAGTATAGCACGCTCTACCCCTTTCGTTGCTGTGGTTACTGGTTTAAACAATTCTTCTGATCCCGCAGCAAAATCAGTCTGAAGACTCTGTCGTTGTTGCAGTTTATTTCTTACAGAGTCGCGAATTGGTATAAATCCCCTGATTGCATCCAGTCGTTCACGAGCCAATCGGGTCGTTAATGCTTCATTGACCATTATTTGAAATCAGAAACAATTTTTCAATTGTAAAACAATTTTCCCGAACCTGACCTAACAGACGAAAACATTTGACATGTCAGATTCTGAGGGCGAAAACCCGAGGTTTTTTACACAGGATTTTCGAGATTTTTTATCAAAAAGGGCTAAATCAAGCAAATCTTACATGAATTTCAATGAAAAAATGCTATAAAAAAAAAGGAGAATCTGATACGAATTATGGCTAAAAAGTGTAATCTGATAAAAAAAATCTCGAAAATCCTGTGTAAAAAACCTCGGGTTTTCGCCCTCAGAAACCATGAAATGTCTGACCTGTTTGAGCAATTTTATATTGAAAACTATGTTTTTTTCATCGCGGGTGGGTGAGAATACACAAAAATAAAAAATTATTACTAACCTGTGAGATGATTCTGACATTCAATCAAAAAATGCTAAAAAAAATGAAAATCTCCTTGAGGGTTGGTCACGGTCAAAATCGTTCATTTTCTTGAATTAACGCTCGTAGGTTTCTAACTTTAGAATTGATATCCTTTTTCAATTCGTATTCGTTACCTAATTCTTTTCGTATTCCTTCTACGATAGTATATAACGGGACGAACACCATTACGTCACTGGAGAATGCAAGAGAGTCTCGAATAGAATTCTGAATTCTCTTGATGAACGCGTATTTCTTGGGTAGCATATACTTGTTAGTGTTAACTCCGTATTCTATATCCTGATAATCCGACATGATTTGATCAGGATTTAACCCATCTGATAGTTTGATATTCTGATTTTTCAATTTTGAAATCTCGGATATAATGCTATTCATTTTTTCAGAATTCATATTCTATGGTGATTACATATTTCTAAATGAAAATTATGACGCATCAGACATAAATAAATTGAATTCTCTGTTCGGTCTTTTTTGAAATCGCCGATCGATAAATCCCCTCTGCAACGAATCGTACTGAGGGTGAACAAATATCGAAATGCCTACCGGCGCTGGTTATTGATTGAAATATTTTTTCTTCGTTAGTTGTTGTATTCAAAGATTTTACGGGTCTCGCTCGCTTCGAGTATTTCCCAGTCCTTCCAGATGAATTATTTTCACTATGTGTAACAACTCGTAAATTTGATAAAGAATTGTTCATTGGATTAGAATCAATGTGATCAATGACAGAATCATCCTCGATCAATCCATTGAAACATTCAAATACGAAACGATGATTGAGATAAGTTTTCTTTTCTTTTCCCCCACCAAACCTCAAATATCCATGATTATTCATAACACCAACTGGTTTCTTCAGTCTACAGTGTCTGACAGTACCATCACTGGATGCTTCATAATTTGTAATCAAGGGATGCGGTCTGAATTCTTGGTTCATTATATACTATACTATTCTTTGTCTAATTCATTGTTTGGTTTAATAATAAATCTTTCAATATAGTCTTGAGGTGTTCTTATGACTTTATCCTTGACTCTGACAGTGTCAGGGTCAGGGACTTTGTCAGGGACAGAGTCAAGGTCAGAATTTTTGATTGAAAATTCATATGATTTTCCATTTTTGATTCTTTTGTCATAATAACGCTTCAATTCCCTGTATCGTTTGCCACCGCAATTCAAACACAATTGCGATTTTCCCCTGACCCCAACCCCACATCGTATGCAAGGTAACGGACCAAGGCTTCCACGACGAAAACTTTGCATATGATACCCACAGAACTCATTTCTGCATGATTTGTTACACGGGGTTGTTGATCCAATCATAAGCCACTTGCAGTGATTCATTATACATAATCTTTCATTTAAATGCTTGTTTTGATTATAGTATGGAGGAGTTCAAGAGATTATCGAAAATTACGCCTTGGAAAAATGTTAAATTCAATCTCGATAGAGTCTCTGATACGCCAAAACGTCTAATCGGTGATAGAACTATACTGGGTAAAATCAGAGACTGTTTTAATGAATTCTACCGAGACGGTGCAGTACACTGTTGGTCGACATTTCGAATTATACATGACGATGTCAATGTACCCAACATCGATGCTACTATGAACGATAAAAGAGCAGCTGAGGTGATTTCACATCTTGGCTGGAAATCCAAGAGTAAATTGCAAAGTAATTCCCAACAGAAGTATTTTTTCAGAATAAAATTCATTATCGAAGTCGAGGACAAATGGATTATTAGGGATAAATTTGAACCAATCCTCAAGGATAAAAAAACAATCACGCTGAGTAGAGATTCCAAACCAGGAATTCTAACTGGAATCGACAAACTATACTACGAGAGATCTTATCCTGTAACAGCAATCATTTATGGAATATACCCGTTAAATGATAAACCCGATATTGCAAAACTAGCTTCTATGAAATATTCTAGTTCACTGAATTGTGTAGCAACACGGGTAATGGAACACTTCACAAATGCATCCCGAGGAAATAAACTAACTGATCTGCGACGTAGGAAAATAACCGAATGGGAACTGACAGTGAAACAGCACGGTGCAAAGATTTCTGATATAGCTAAATTAGAAACATTATTAAAATTCCCAATATCAGTAACGACAATAACCGGGGAAGTATTACACGAACCGAAATATAGATTACAAGGAGCGCCAATACAGATTATTGATCATAACGAACACGCGTGGACACCTGCGGTAACAATATTTCCACGAGAACGAATCGTGAGATATATCCCCCAAGAATTCGTCGGGGATGTTTTTTATAATGAGAAATTATTCGATGCTATTCATGCGTTGTGTAAAGATGATCCTGTGTCAGTGTGGTTACTTAGAAGTGATGAGGATCCCGAAATAGGATTCGATCAATTTGTAAGACCAAATGGTGAATTATATCGCGTTGAAGAATTAGATAACAGAATGAGAAAAATCGCTAGTGATTTTTCACCGGAGAGTTCCCATGAAAAACTACTCGCGGGTAGTTTTACTATTCCATCAGTGGTAGCTCACTTTGCAAGAGAAAAAAACTCATGGCGTCCAACACGAAGTGATTTTCTCGAGGACGTTAAATCGAGCTGCGTCGAATTCGGTCATGGAGGACTGTGGAATACGAAATACTCACGTGATGGTATGATTTCAATTGATATATCCGCGTGTTATCCTGGGAGTTTTCTCGGGTATGGAGAATGCGCTGAGTACTTTAAACGATTTGGACACCCCACGCATGAAATGACTCGTGTTGCGATTAATGGGCCATTACCCGATTTTGATTTAACCGGATTCGCTCGTGTGATATCATTTGAACTCGCTACAGGGTTACATCCGTGTAGTTATCTTTGGCTTGGTAGACATATATCTGAAAAGGCCTGGATGCCAATAGTGTTACTACGATATATGATTGATTGTGGTATGCTAATATCGTTGATTGTCAGTGAAGCGATTATATCCTATCGAGCACAGAAATCAGTCTGGTTACCACAACCCGATCTAGATAGAATAATTAGCGAACAGCGAAAACAATTTCCTGATTTCAATGAAGAACAAATCATGAATTGGTCTAAGAGGTTATTTGAAATTAAAAGCGGACAAGCAAAAGATTTTGGACGAAGAATAATCGGTAAATTTACCCAGGGTGGAAGATACGACAATGCAAAATATTCTTCGAGGTTGATCATAGACGTCGCTGAATACGATTTTATTGTAACGGATTTAACGAAACAGGGAAAACTTGTATCCCGTAAGGATGCTTTTCTATCCAATGGTGAGAAATTAGGTACGGTTGTTACCTACTGTGATGGATATAATTCCCAGTACACACATTTGAGAGGTTCTATGCTAGCCTATGCTTCTATTAATCTATTTTCGATGATAAATAGATTTCCTAATGCCGCGGTTAGAGTAGCCACTGATTCTATGTATATCCACGAGAAATACAAATCAGCTGTAGCGGCATTCACAGATCCGGAGGAAGCGTGGGGGTGTTGGAGATTTAAAAAGGAGACGCTACATGAGTATTGTGAATCCGCAGATGTTACCATGGATGATAAATATCTTTCGTGTAACCGTATTGAAATTCAATCAGAATTTTCTAATGCACCACCGGTATCTGATCCAATATGTAGATATAAGACAGTTTATTTAAACGGTTGTGGTGGATCAGGAAAGACAACTCGTGCAATTGAATTATTTCGTCGGTCAACCATGATTGTGTTAACACCAACTCACAGACTCGCCAGAGAAATGATACAAAGAGGGGTAAATGCCTGCACCTACCACAGTTTTTTTCGATGGAAGGGTGACAAATGGACCCCTGATCGAATGGGTGATAAATTCATTCCTGAAATCATAATTTGGGATGAAATATGCACAGTGTCATTAGATGTATTACAAACATTTCTCGAGTGGTTGTTAAACAAAAACACAAAAGTCGTCATGTGCGGTGATCACGGCCAACCACCACCATTTGTCGGTGCATCCCCACATGAATGGCTAAAGGGTTTTGTAGACTATTATGAAGAAATTACCACTGATTATAGATCACTTGATGAACGATTACGAGAATTCAAAGCGCTAATTAGACTACAACCGGATAGAATCCAGTGTGAAATAGCGCGTGAAGTGATTTCAGAAACCCCAATGAATGATTTCTGGGAAGCGTGGAAACCAAATGATTTGATAGTAGCAAGTAGAAAAATAGTCAGAGACACACTTCAGATGAAGTTATTTGAAACGCATAAAAAAAAATTTGCAACACTTCCAGTACCCCTTTGTTATAGGCCATCGGATACACGAAAACAGAATATAGAAGTTGATATTCCAGGACAGCGTGAAAAGCGGATTCTCGTATTAAATGATATTGTGCTGGTTGATATCAGCGTCGTCGAAGATGCATTGCGTGCTAATAAATCCCCGTGGACGCTAGGATACGCAGCGACGATACACTCCTCACAGGGATTGACTATATCGGATACAATTGTTTGGATAGTAGATAATCGCATTGAGTGGTCAAATTTAGTTTATCTCGCAGTATCCAGAGTACGAAGTATAAATCAACTCCGAAGAATCATTTTAGATGATGATGACACTACAATAAGTGATATTGTCACTGGTGATTTCATCACTGGTGATATCATCGGGGACATAATCAGAAAAAAACTCTCTGGTTATAAACAACAGGATAAAAAAAATAATAGAAAATTTGACATTGATGCTGAATTAATAATTTCGCTGAAGCAACAACAGAATAATCACTGCGCGAGTTGCAATTGTATAATGCGTTGGAGTTGGTTGGATAAGGATCCTCGCCAATTTACCGTAGACAGAAGGAATAGCAGCATTGGTCATACTAGAGATAACGTTATGCTGACTTGTCTTGAGTGCAACAGACGAAGAGGTGCTAGTTAAGACCACGCGGTGGTAATTGAGTATCCTCGGAAATTACCTGTAGTTGTTGTCGAGTAAATCCTCGCTGAGGAGCAGTTGAATCCAGTTTATAGATTGCTGGTCTACCAGTTGATCGTGTTATACTGGATATTTTATGTACGGTCACACTCCAAATAGGATCAGTAGGTCTTTTTTTTACCACCCTCAAGCTCTCCTGGTTCGTATAAATACCTAACAGTGACATTACTACCAAGAATTGGTTCTTTGAAATCTTTTTGTGGTTGTGCGGGTATAGACTTCTTTTTAATAGCGTTGCTAGGTTTCATGTTGATTGTTCTAGTAATCTCATTATTGATTGCGGTAACTACACCTGGTAATCTCTTAACCCATTCACGGGATCTTTTATCCTGAATAAACTCCTTCGCGTATTGATATCCAAATAACCGCTCAGCAAGTGTCCGATTAAATCGTTCAACAATTGCCTGATCGCGATGTAGTGCAGTATGCCCTCGTCTGATGGTGACATTGTGATCTTTCATCGCTGATACAACAGCGCCTTGAAATTCCTTGCCAGGATCGACTTGTAATAGATTTAGCCAGCGTAGTGGGCCTCGTCGATAAATCCTCTCAAATGCAGAAGCAACCTCAGGTGATGATTTTGTTTTTAACGGTTCTGCTTGTTTGTATCGACTCGCAACGTCAACTACGGTTAGCGCGTATTTGTAACCGTTATCATGTGTTAAAAACAATAAATCAGCCTGATGAACTTCATTAGGAGCGGTCACATCAAAATGCGAGAAATTAATTTGTTTAGGCGGTGGTAGATAAATTTGCCATAGTGCCTGTTTGGATAACCAATTAGCCGCAGTAGCCTTTTTCACTTTTGCGGCGCTGGCGAGTTTATTGATTGCTGCCTTGCCTCTCCAGTATCCTCTTGGGGAATAATAAATTGATTCCATAGTATTAATTACCGGCACCTAACATCAATTTACCTTTCATAGCCGATTTTATCAAAAAGGAAGCCAATTTTTCTTTGAAGGATTTATCAGGAATAGCATTTAACGCATGAATTAATTTCACATCTGCTAGATGCCTGTGTTGCAGATTATTGCTTTTATAAGCAACATCATGAAGGTGACAGGCCTTATCAATGGCGTTTATTGGTTCTTCACCGGGTTTGGGCTGATTTTGATCATTGAGTCTGATATCAAGTCTGGTTCCCGGTCCACAGTAGCTATATCCTGGAAGGTGCTTTTCTCCGGGGTATTTTGCCCATGGGGTTCCAGGGAGTTCTGCCAATTTGGCTGCGATATCACCTCCTCGTTTTTTTTAAAATCAGATCTCATAGACACAAATCTAAATTTCTTTGTACCACATTGCACGCATTTACCAGAAAGCGCTGATCGGTTATTTCTAGTTGTAATCGTCGTCAAGTCATCTGTGCCAGTACGCGTTTTACACTTCATACAATATAGATCCATAATTATGTATAGAAATATGGATATAATTGATTTTTCAGCGACCAAAGCAAGAGAACCGGTTAAGCATCATGCAGCGCTACCAAACTCTATCCGGATGATTATAATCGGGCCATCTGGATCCGGTAAAACGCAATTGTTGCTCAATTTAATAATGAGATGGATGAAGTGGGATAAGTTGTATTTAATTGCCCCTAGCGTAGATGATCAACGATGCTATGAAGTGCTAAAAGATTTTAACGAGAATGCATCAGAAATTAAAGGCGAGAACGCCATTGATTTTATAACCGATATTGACGAGGCACCATCCGTGGATGACCTTGATGGGAGCATTAACAATTTAGTCGTATACGACGATGTGATGTTGGATAAACAAACAAACCCGGCTAGAATATTTTCCCGAGGCAGGCACAAAAACACTGATGTGATATATGTCACTCAACGCTACACTCAGATTCCAAAAGTGATCAGAGATAACTGCAATATGCTTGCTGTATTCAACGGAGTTGATACTCATACTCTTAGAAATATTTGGCAGACATGGTGTTCCGATATGGACTTCAATCAATTTAAAAATTTCTTTAGTAATGCTCAGTCAACCCCGTACGGATTCGCAACAATAAATTTACATGACCCTCGGACACGATATCGTATCGGACTGGATCAAATATTCGGTTGAACTCGTAAAATAATTATTAACCCATAGCAGCAGAGAGGGTGAACGAAAACGACGCTGGCGTAGACGAGGAAGCGTTGGTTGTCGACGCTTTTTTACGATTCGACGCTTTTTTATGATTCGACGCTTTTTTTTACGATTCGACGCTTTTTTTTGGTTTTTGAGGTTCGCCCTCTCTGCTGCTAAAACTCAATTCTACTTGTCGGACTTGGTGAGGGAGGAGACGAATGTTTATACAGTCGATATACTTAGGGCTTAAGCCTTATGGCACTGAAAACAAGAATATTCTCTAGTCTGGAGAAGTTGTCTGGGGCAGGATCTCATCCAGACATTATGTTGCCTTGCACTCTATGTTGGTTCAAGAGTTAACACAGACGTTCTCCACAAGTGGCAGAATGGGTGGTCTGTCCCCTCTTTTATGCTTCAGATGCTGGTTTCTGCCTTAAGTAAATAATCTGTCTTAGTTTTTTTAAGCCCCCGACCCCCTTGGACTGAGGGGGACCACATTCACAATGAATGCACTATGAGGTTATTTTCCAAGTTTTTCAAGCAGATGAAGCCTCATCAGTCTCACAAGCAGCCTAAATTCAAAGCTCCCTTTTGTTTGTTGTTTGCAACTAGAATTGGTCTGGAAGACCAAATGAGAAAAAATGTGTACTCCAACCCTTTCACCAAGGAGGGATAGTATCGGCCGTAGTATTTACAACATCTTCTGCATTGTCTTCCTTCCAGAATATCAGTTGAAACTTTTCTAGCTCATTTTTCATGGGTTTGTTATGTACCACAGACACAAGGTAGGTCCATCGCACCTTAAATGATTACTACTGGCATTTGTTCCTGGGAACATACTCCCCTATCATAAACCCCAGTCTTTGAACTGCCTTACTGGTTCAATTAAGAGGATAGAGAATTGACAGAATTGTTTGCAATGAGATTCAACCATAAGCTCCTCTTTCATGTCTAGATGAATAGTACCATATCACGGTGGGATCATCTGTATGTGTACTTTTTCCAACCTTTCAAAATATTTTTCATGTCCTCTTTTATGTTTGGATCTCCAATGCTCGGCTCATCGTGGTAGCCTAATGCCTCCACTCACCCCAGGATATTGCTTATCCTATCGGATCCTTATCTGAGTGCATTTATTGATTATCTTATATTAATTTTAGAATAAAAATTTGTTCAGTGTCTACAATTTAGGGCTGTTGGGCAGCCATTTATAAGACTTGGGTTCTCTAGTGGTTCTGCCGTTAGGTCAGGACGTCATCTTTCATGTCTCATCAAATATTTTAAATTTCAGAGGCCAGTAACTGGGCTCACTAAACCCTATTTATAATTTTCATTTGTTCATTGCATCTTTGTATTACAGGAATTAGGATGGGGGAGGAGGAGTAAAATTAATTTTACCAGCTAATATTGTAAATAGACATTTCTGCCATGCTCTCATGTCCAATAATCTTG
Source organism: Unio pictorum (assembly GCA_030141615.1). Taxonomy (NCBI): domain Eukaryota; kingdom Metazoa; phylum Mollusca; class Bivalvia; order Unionida; family Unionidae; genus Unio; species Unio pictorum. The sequence continues at coordinate 707,746 of JARLTB010000332.1, forward strand.
GTTTAAGTCATAAGAGGAAGGGTATTCCTCATGATGGCTGTGACTAAGCTATCAGAATGTGATCACGTTCTTTTTAATTTTGGCCTACGATTATAATTAGCTAGATCCTTTGACTGCATGTCCCAGAAAAGGAGAGCGATGCAATAGTAGCAGGTAATTATTACATAATTAAAGTTAGTTTTATCTTCTCTCGCAAAACAACTACACTTTAGTTTGTTTAAAAAGACAATTCCCATTTACACTATAATGTTACTCTCACTATGACGTGGCTTGGTACAGCATGTGGTCTGCAGTAATCGACTCAAACTACCATCTTAGAATGAGGAATATCTGTGGGTACATCATTTAGAAGCTACCTTTGTGGTTTGCTTTTGTCTTTGTATACTTGACCAATATATCTGTTTTATCAAGTACAGTTCATAATTTATTAAATGTTTTGCTTTATTTTAGGACCAGTTTGCAAATAAAGCAGTACCATTAGTTTTGTTTGGAGCTGTAACCCTGCTTGGCGGAATATTGACTATGCTACTTCCCGAGACTCGAGACCGCAAACTCCCCGACACTGTAGAGGATGTGGAGAAATCAAGTAGCAGTTTTGCTGAGGAACAATGTAACACATATTTGTAAAAACACAGACAATGTGGAAAGGAAAAATGATTGCGCAGTGTCAAGAATCATCTCTTTGCATCAGCTTCACTTTTTATAAATGTTATCAAAAGGCATGCGTTTATTAGGCATAATCACAAAAAATTTTATGAAATCTTTTGACCTCGTTTTCAATTTGTACATTTTCGTTGAAGTGGTGTTGCACTTTTTATTATTAATAATACACCTATGAAAAGAAGCTACCTAATTCAGTAGTAGTGAGAAAATTATATGTTGAATTTTGCGTTTATATTTTTGTTTACTAGCATAATTACAGGAAGAAATATGAATCACAATGTAGGTATCTGATAGTATAGACTATCTTAGGAAACTTTGAAAATATATCTGAAATAACGTTTTTTTAATGAATATTTAGGCTCGCAATTTTTAAAATGTTAGGATCTATTTAAAAACATTGAATGATTTTTTCATTTAAAAAAGTCATGTAATACTACCGTTTTTAAGGCATTTATGTTCCATGAATACATTTATAGTTGTTCCTGTTGTGAAAGTAAGCAACAAACAAAATGTATTACTTACTACCTACATGAAGATATTGACTTAATGCCATATTTTATCGGTCTTAGTAAACGCCCCAAGATACCCCATGACAGCCCAAGATCTCCAAGATTTCGCGAATTTTTCCTCTTGGGACAAGTGCGAGCTCATGTGACAACCGCCAACCGATGAAAAGAACTACATGTACTATGTTTGCGGCTCAACGATACTTTAGGAATCTTGTTCCATGGAAGAATTATACATTTTCTACTTCGCTGCACATATCGTAAACTATCGATTCTATTTTCAAAACAGTTTACTATTAGGCACACACGTGAACGCTGAAATATGATTGGCTCCAAAGGTTATACTTAAATAACATCCACGCATCAGATATTTCGGCGTTGACGTGTGTGCTAAAGTTGAATCGAGTTAATAGTAAGTAATAACTTACTTTTGCATTTACAACTGTTCTGTAATTAAAGAAATAATGTATCGTAGAGCCGCCAACATAGTACATGTAACTCTTGTCACATGAGCTCGCCCGTGTCCCGAAAGGAAAAAAAATCGCGAAAATCGCACGTTTCGGATGCAAAATAAAAGCAAACGCACACATGGAAATCGATACTATCAATGATTGTTATAATTGGTTGATGACCCATTTCCGAAAACATACGAAAATAACTTGTACATCAAATCTCTTTAATTTTATATTATTAAAACAAAATTTCTCATTTAATCGCAACAAACCGTTCTTACCTCATTTGTTTTGTTGTAAAATGTTTATATACAAATTTTCATTTCAAATCGTGCATCGAACGTTTTCAGAGGCGTAGCTATGATATTTTGCGCCCGGGGACGAACTATAAAATTGGCGCCTCAGCGATCTTGTGACCGATTTATTACCCTTGTTTACTTATTATAATGTAACGTTGCAAGCCTCATTTTGGCGCCCCTGTACCTTGGCGCCCGGGGACATATGTACCCCCCTGCCCCCCCCCCCCCTAGCTACGCCTCTGAACGTTTTTACAGAGACGTTTGGAATGCATGACCAATGATTGTTTCAAACTTCATGGTAGTGATTTCCCTTTACGTTAATTGGCTGTGAAGGAAACTTGGTCTGCTATTCCCTTGACTTTACTTCGATGCCAAGATAAATCGCTGTGTGTAGATTACTTGATATATTGCATGTAATTTGTCTAAACATTTTGAACATACAGGTCATATAATGAATGATGTACAATGTCCCATGTTTCCTTGAAAACTAATATTACGATGTTGAATTAATACATTTTAAAACATTATATGTATTTAAATAAATTAAATGCACTAATGCATAATAAGTACATAAAACGTGTTTTTTCCCTCCAATAATCAAGACTATATATTGCATAAATAACAATATTCTTTTGTATATTCTAATATTCACGTGTTAAAAATTACCTTTTTTCTTTCACTTTAATTTTTATTATAATTTTATAACATATTTTTTCTTGTTTACTTAAGAAATTAGTCATTTGTTCTTTAAAATCTTTAGTCAGCATCTGTCTTATTGTTGTGTTCTGTATTTGATTTGGGCTGATGTTATTTATTCAAATCAAAAGTTTATATACAAATTGTGCTCTTCGCATGCTATATTTTGAAATATAAAATGCATTCCTTATACTTAGACGTATTTACTGAAATTAAAACAATACTGGGTTATACGTGTTACATTCTTCCTGTCAATGTATGATGTACTTTGTCTCAATAGCGAATCGAGAACCATGCCGAAAATATAACACGTGCAGCAAAGATGATGTCATTACTGGATTCAAAATTCATTGGGGGAAAAAAGTAATAATTAAAGCTTTTTGTCGCCAGGAGGCATATATCCATAGAGGGTGCCGTAAGTAAACAAGCTCACCTCTTACAATTGAATTAGCCTTGCCTTATTTTCGGCAAATTTAATGATTGTATCATCGCATGATACGGACCGCAAGAACACTGGTCGAAAACTGAATGGGTTGATTCGTTCCAAAGTACAGACTGATTAAAAGAAGAACGAGAAAAGATGAGACACACATTCCTGGTTGATTTTAGAAGTTATTAATATTTTTGCAAGCATAGTAAGAGAATATTAAAGGTAGATTTTCATTATTTTAAATATACGTCAAATAGCAAGCTTCTAGCTGAAATCAGAAAAAGAGATATGAGCTATCGCATTTACAATAATGTCTACCAAAATAACTTTCAAATGTTTCAATAAAGAAAATATAAAGTTAACTTTTCATACATCAGGTCATTATCAACACTATTAAACAGTAATGCATATTTATTTATTACTGGGTTCTCGAGCAAATAGTGAGTTTATTGATGAGTAAATGGATAGAATAGTGCATCAAAGAGTTGTCAGAAACAGTACAAACGAACATTCAATTTTGATTGTTCTGTCCTTCTGCACAAAGACGCTTCTTACAAAACTTACAAAGGGCTTTCTGGAGCATAATGTTGCAAAGCTAGAAAGAGTCCGTCAAAGTAAGAGTATCTGAAAATGATGGAATTTGGAAATGATGGTGATAAGGCATGACCAAGCCAACCGAACATGTATTTTCATCGGCTAAACACCATCTTTGCATTAAACATCTGGAGAATAATGTCAGTCACTACCTTCAAAATAAAATTGGGATGGAAAATGGTGAACGTGGTATAAAAATGACCCAAGTATTTGGTACCGGTGGCATCACTGACGCAAAATCTACAATATATTTGAATACCGATCGGAACATCTGAAAACAATCATCAATGAACAGCACTTGACAATTGCACCATATTGTAGAAACAACATGAAAAAGACTGCATAAATATTTCTAGAACCAAGCCGCAAAAGCACTGAACGCGTAAATTTGTAGGGATAACGGGCTAAATTTACATATTCATCTCAGGTTAATCAATGTGGTATTTTTTAGAAGTCAAAGCATCAGAAATAACAATTTAGCAAAAAAAGTATACTGCTTTTCATAGTTTTATGCACAGTATATATATATATATATATATATATATATATATATATATATATATATATATATATATATATATATATATATATATATATATATATATATATATATATATTTATTTTTTTTGAAAAAATCCAATAATGCAATAGTTTGGGGGTTAATTAATGAAGCAGTCACTAGAGAAAATAACAAGACTGTTCTTGAAGCAACATGTTCAAATGTATGTGGTATATAAAAGGAAATTTGGAGAAATGTGTGTCGGCTAATCTAAAATTTGCAGCTATAATTACTCAGAATATAGAATTATGATTGCATGTCCAATTCAAAGGCCAATTATGTTTAAATTTTCTTTTTATTCATGTTTTATTAATTTGAAAGTGAAAAACAAAAGGAATTGGTAACATTCGCTTCCTTGCTTTTCAAAAGAAATCTATAAGGACAAGACAATCCAAGCATTTATTCCATTTAAATGCCCACCTTATGAGAATTTGTTTATAATAATTCGTTTACAAAATACTGTTTTCATGACTGTAAGATTACATAACATATTTATATTTTTCTAATATTTTATTATGAAATGTTAAATATAGTAATGTATATACTTTTAATTTTTTTTTTCATTTTGCAGTTGCTTTATTGCATAGTTGGACTGTGCTGGCTTTCATGTCATAACAATATTAACTTATATTTTAATGGTGTAAAGCAAAATCGCAGAGAAATGAAAATGTTTATGCAAGGTCTATGGATGCTACAACAATCTGAGCTGTGAGTAACCTTAAAAACTTCAAAAGCTCCTTTCAAAATATTACAGGTTGGATCTTATTATTCAAACAGAAAACAATCACATCTCATTTGTGAAGATAAAAGTTAAAATTTATAATAACTGTTTTACTAATACATTAGTTTCATATCCAAAAGTATCAAGCAGGTTTTATTCTATTTTGCAACAGTAATAATAAAAACAAACTGCCGGTTGCTGGTAATGGTAGTGACGATATTTATATTTATTGAGTACATGGTTGCTACCGATGGAGTCTGATGTTTTGTCATCAAAATACCTTACACTAAATCACCTTAATGTACTATACATATATGTATATTTATTAAACAGATAAGGTGATGGCATGTTGTCAAAGATTGTGTTGTACTTTACTGATAAAACGTCAGACTCTGTAGATTCTACCTCTACCAGGTGCTGAAGGGAGAGAACTAACACACATTTTCGGTTAGAGATGAGACGGGGGGTGGTATGTTATAATACAACTCTATTCCTATGAAAGGAAGATCAGTACCAAAATATTCCTGGCACAATCTCTATTTATATACATAAATAAAACCTCTCCAGCATGAAATCTTCCATGATCCACACGTTTTGTGGATTTGTTTAATGAAATTTTTCTCTGAGCCGTATAAAATTATTACCAATAACGTATAATTTAAAATAAAATCCAAATGGTTTCCCTTACGCATGGTATAGCGTAAAATGTCCTCACTATTCACGAAACTATCCAATTAAAGTTTTAAAAAATTGAAGCCGCGTAAAGAGGGACACCGTCTTTGTACAATATTAGTAAGATACTGGAATTCCGCTTGACTGAAGCGCCCTCTAGTTACGTTTTTATCGCTACATTAAGAACATTCTAGCAGGCCATTTTCTATTTGGTAATGGTTTGTGTTTAGTAAATGTTAATTGAAACATGAGGTCAAGTAAATGTTGTCACTGAAAATATGATTCATTCGTGCTAAACATATAGCCGAATCCATTTGTACTATTGTTGTGACCATAGTTCATTTGGGTTGGAATTTATGTCTTCAAAATGTTCGATTCAGTTAAAAACAATTCTGGAAATAAAGAATGGTCATTATAAATAATATTCTTGAGCAGCGATATTCACTTTAGATTTATATTGAGTTAACATGTTATTATGTTTTGGTGTTTCAACAAAAGACAGTTGATTTGACAACACAATACAGGCTGCAACAGGCACATCAACACCTTCAGCATTGGATTTAATTTGGATTTCTAGAAAAGTTTATTCAGAACATTAATTTATTAGGATTTGTATCTCTAAATCCATGATTATTTTGGGTTTTAGATGGCAACACCTTAAGTTCTTTTGTATTTTCACATTGTATTCTAGGGAAATAATGTTTTATTGTTGAATTTTACAAAGCTTATGCTTTTCATCATATCCTGCTAATTATTTTAAGAGAAAAGATTCTAAACACTTTTCTGTTTTGTTTGGTACATTACGCAAAAGGCGAATCACCAATCACTCCAAATTATTGTGGATTGCAACAATTACTTCCGATGTTATGTCATGACTTTATGGAATTGCCGAATGATGTTCTGATTGCACGCAAGTTATTAGCTCATCAACTACGGAAGTAGATAAATTTTTGCATGCAGTCTGCAATCTCATAATGCCTATAAAGCTGCGATCAGTAAACATGTGTAAATAATGGTGGGTTTTATGCGAGAGAGGTTTTATTTATGTATCTAAATATAGAATGTGCAAAGAATATTTTGATACTTATCTTCGTTTCGTGGAAACACAGTTGTATTATAACATACCCTCCGCATGGAAACAGATCACAATTAATTGTTCTGGTTAGTACCCAACGAATATAGTCCCAGTCTATTTTAGAGCATTTTTTAAATGTATTTTTGGTGGTGATAAAAGAGTTAGATTTAGGCTGTCTTGGTATCGATTTTAAGGCAATAGTTTTATTTTTTTGCCCGCGTGTGTTTCGGTGACAGTGTTCAGTGAGTAAAAAGTAGGTGATGATCCTGAAGTGAAATACGTGTTCCAATGCACGCTGTTTTGTTGTTTTGTTGACAATCCAGCCTTCAAACAAATGCTGGCGAACCTTTGACAAGAACTTCTTTGAAGGTAATTTAGACTAACTCATGATTTGTAATGATTGTCACTGTCACAGAATTAGGCGAAAATTGAATTTATTTCTTCTTGAATACAAACTAATTTCACCATTTTTTTGTTTCGTCGTACATGCGTTACCTGGGATGAATAAGTGTTTTTCAAGGTAAGCGACGTGTAGCGATTTGCATGTGCCTGACTACAAATCACTTGAAGTCAGGAACATTATAATCACGGGGTGCACGGGAATTTTGCCGTGAATTCTGCTCACCTATTTGAGGACATATAAGGCAGAATATTTCTAAAAGGTATCTTGTCAAAGGAGAGACAGCTCGTCATTCTTTCTCCAGCCAAAGGGGTGAGTGTTAATTTATATTTCGTTTTATTGTGAATTTTATTCAGTTTATCATTTCATGTAATGATGCCTTTTTTACAATGCAGATTTAAACCGTTGAATATTTGGAATTACTAGTCACTATTAGACTTTAAATGCAATAGCATAATCTAAATTTTAGATTGTTTTAGAAACAACTATTATTAGTTTGGTTTCTTTATTGTAGCTGAATTGTAGCTGAATGTGATTGATTGCTCCAGCAAAAGGGCTGAATGTGTTTGATTGTGCCGTGATTGTGCCTTGATTATGCTGTTTAATTGTGCGATCAAATTGAGGTATCTGACTCTCTGTCTGTCGGATTGTCTGTCCGTCTACGTCTGTCGAGATGTGTAAATATCCGGAAATCTAGAAGTCTAAATGTCCGAGTGTCGGAGCTGTCTAGAGGTGTAAACGTCCGGGGTAGTATCTGACCGGTGGTTCTAGTAGATGCTGTATGCTGTCTGTACGTATAACTGTAGTGGATCCGTGAAGGGCAAGCGGCCGATAAAAGTATTGGGCCAACCCTAGGTATTCGGAGAAGCTGTGCGGCGATTCAACAGTTGGTGAATCGTACGGTTGTACAGGGTCGAGACGCATGTGTACGTTTCAATTGTGGTGACAATTGAATACATTGTTATATTTACACGTAGTTACTTTGAATCTGTAGGATTCCAATGGATTACATGAATCTCAATAACAGTTAGTAACTTGATTTAATACATGTAGATGTTTGTACTTGTACATGTAGATGTTTGTACTTGTTGTCGCAATCCATACGTGCGATAATGTAATTTGATGTTTGTATTTGTTGTGCGATAATATAACTTTTGTAAAGGTTCCATTTTATATGAAACATTTGTGTAGTCCAGGAGGTTCCTTGGATCTGTGTTTATTTTGTATTAATATTTAATTTATTTTCAAATTGTGAATGGTTGTGAAGTGTGATTGTGGGTTGAACGCATGAGTTATTGTGTTGATACATCATTATTTTTCATTAATAATTAATTTCATAAATTTACATCATCTTTCACGTATTGTGTTTGCGTTGTTCATTTAATCCACCAACCACTCGGTAACAATTCTGTTACAGTCACACAGTGGAAAGAAATGAGAAAAAAATGCTGATAATATATAGTAAAATTATTTATTTTTCTTTGTCCGTCTCATCAGTAGTTATAGGGGACACCGTAGGATCTATGTGAAAATACATTACAAAACCCCCTGGGAACGTTTAGGGTCAGCACTTTTTAAACCACCCTGGGGACATCCACACCGTCAGCATATACTTGTTTTGCAACCACGTGTCCAAAAGCAAACGATCCATCAATTTTAAACTTCGAAATCCATGAATTATCTTTCGTCGCTCGACAAAATTCGATGGGAGCTGAATCCGCCAAAGAGGAGACATGATGAAACTCTTCCCATTGGGATTCATGCATGGTCATCATAGTGGGTGGCATGGCAAATAGATCCAGTTTCGACTTGGAACAGGCTTAAGACTTTCGAAGAGTTTTTTTTTAATCTCTATGATTTTTAATAACAAAAAATGTCTAAGTCTCGAAAGGTTCTTCGTTTCTTAGTATTTCTATCTCTAGGGGTGTGAAGGCCTCAGGAGGGGTGTCTTTCTTGTCTCATTCTACCTTGTTTTTGCTGTGGTGCTATGGCAGCAGGAATGCCCGACTCAGTACCGTCCAGTGCATTTATAGGAGTTTCTCGTAGGCCCAAAATATCTTTACCGATTTAAAGCAAAATATTTTTGCCTGCTCACAAGAAAGCTTCTTTGGGGTTTTGTTTGCCAATGATGACATTTTGTGGAAATTCTTTTCTGTGCGTCAATGTGCCACCATCGGTTTCAAAACTGGGGCCACTGAACAAAAGTCCGATTTTAACATATTTCTTAAACCATGTCCTCGTTGTCGAGCGAGTCCTCGGGACACAGGATACATGACTTATGAGTCGTTAGAGAATAGTTTTCGAAAATGGAATTTCGCTGTGACATTCCCTTTTGTCCCTGATCTACTTTTATAGCAATGTTGACAATATCAAAATAGGACTTATTGACATTCAAATAACGAGAATGTACAAACTCGCGGTGAACACGATAGGTGTTTCCACCGTCTTCGTCAAAGTTCGTGCCAGAATCCACTTTGAAAGGAATGACACGCAGTAATGGTACGGAGATGTGTCCCACCCACTACGTTGAACTCTACCACATCGGAGTACACAAACATCAAATTCATAAAATTGGATGGCCTAAGCTAATTTGGCCGTGTAATAACACAACGTATTGTTGGAAAACACCTCCATGGAACTGTCACTGGGTAACATTAAGTTAAATTGGTTCTTATTATTCATAATTCCAGAGTTCTGCTGCTCGATGGGTCACTGGAGGTCAGATGAGTGTCTAAAAGAGGATTGTTGTTGGGGCGGTGATTGGAGAAAAAGATTGGCAGAAAAAGACTATTTGCGTTTTAGGAACACGTTCTCCATACCACACTCTTATAGAGAGGAACTGGGTGAAGGAGTGATCACTGTGGCAACTGAGGCTGTGTTGAAGGGAATGAAGGTCACGTCTTTTTATAGCGGATGACTTGCAAAGCATATATTCAAGAATCAAAACTGGGAGGATATCCTTTCGAAGGTACTTTGACTTTTTTGACACGACGTTTTCCCAATTTACGGGTTCTTCGTTCGAGAATGCTTTTGATGGCATACACTGCGTCTTCTATTTTGGCACGCATTTTAATTCGGGTAAGTAAAATGTTACAATTAACATTTCCCTGTTCATGTCTTCCAATTTATAGACGACACGATGATGACCAGGCACTCGTCCAGTAACATGAAACAATTTTATGGTCCAGTTGGGTAAGTAACATTTGTAGATTTGGTTTTGCCAATGCGCACCAAATCTCGATGACACAAAATAAGTTTTGTAGCCACAATTGTAGAAAGGCAGATGAGAGACATCGGCTAAATCGGCTTGCCATTGATGATCTATGTTTTCCACTTGGGTGCGACGAATGGGTTTGTGTAAAGTGTTCGTAGCTTGTTATTGTAACTATCATTGCACTTGAGGTAAACAGAGACTTTTCAGTCGCGTTTGGCAGCACGATACAAATTCTGAACTCTTCAGTAACCTGCAAGATGGGCTGGATCGTAGTAAATGCTGGCTAACACCCTCTCCGTTTTTTCATAAGTGACCCACTCTTCGCTGATGCTAGATTGGATGTGACGAAATGGTGGTTTGGAAACGGTTTTACGTGTCATATGTGCCAAAGGAGTAGAATTCCAGTTTTCGTCCTTCCATTCTCTTCCAAGTGACACGTCTTAGACTTAGTACTCCAGAGGTCCATTTAATCTTCTTATTCTAACTTGTAATTCGGGTAAAACACTTCTCAGGAGTCCCAACGTAGGACCCACTAATGTTTAAGCAAAAATACCAATCAAGGGCAAAATCCTTCGCTTGGCAACCAATGTCTTTTTCTGTTGACTAATAAGTATTATTTTTTTTCTGATGTGGAGACAAAGGTATCGTGCCTTTCAAGCCATACAAACAACATTCGCACACGATATCATTGGAGGCAGTTTGAATATAAAAAAATCCGCATGGGTAGATAGACTTTGGACAGGACGGACATGTCCCAATATTTGCCTAAACAAGGATGTAATCAGTTTCATTTCTTTCTTTTGGAGAGTGAAAAAGGATGTTTACGGGCGAGAGGTGACATCTTTGTTGGTTCTTAAAATATACTGACGTTGATGACTTGGCACACGCTATTTTATCATTATTTACTATCTCTAATTCAAAAAGGTAACGATGTGTTTTCCAATATCACCAAGGAAACCTCTTTCAACGACTACGTCTTTTCTGGGGGTTACGTCGATGCTTGGCTACGTATGTTTTTCAGATGACGTGACTCGCTAAATTTTAATGAAAAAAGATATTTTCGAATAAAGTAATAACCAAACAAAGTATGCGGATATCTGACAAAGTGGGCGTAATGAAAGTCAAATTCCCAAACCGTATTTGAAATGCGTGTTGGAGTAAGAGGAGATACCCTTTTGTGTGTGTAATGTGGTGGTAAACAAAGATACAGCGAACCAAACATATATTTTGATTAAAACAAACACCGACAAGAATGACAAGGCTATAGAAAGTGCAGAAGATTACCTAGCTAGATTTTCACAAAAGTGATTTAGATAAATAATAATTTAAACAGATAATTATATTATATAATGGAGGAAAATGAGTTTGTGAAACATCCAGTCATCCAGAATTACGAAGCAGCTCGTGTTGGTGTAATCACGCACTGTCGACTAAAAAAGCCAAACGATGATGTCATTAATACTGGCGATATCGTGTTCAATACTGAGAGGAATTAAAATATATCTTTGTCATAGGTTCGTATTTGAATATTTCAATGGAATAATCGAAAAGAATCATGTGATCGATCATATCAACGCTGTGAGAGAATTTGTTGATTAATCTACGAGCTCTTACACTAAGTCAAAATTATGCATGTGGATGTACTGGCAGATGTAAAGTAATTGGAAAATGGCAGTTAAATCTATAAATACTGAGATTGGTAAAGAAATCTTTCAATGACTACAGCTGGAAAATAGTTCGATATTTTAATGCGTTCTGTAAAATATGTCGCATATACTATTACCAGATTGGCTTTTCAATATATATATATATATATATATATATATATATATATATATATATATATATATATATATATATATATATATATATATATATATATAAATGCGAGCATGCAAATGGAATGCTGGCACCCTGGTCTATGTTTGTGTTTCCAAATCATGCTTGGTAAAAGTGATTTCTTACATCTTAGATGCTTTTATATCATAGTTGATTCAATTCTCTGTATGCCTGCATGCAAAACTTATCTCACCGCTATTTTTCACAGCCTCCTTGTAAGCCAGTGAGGTTATTCCTAGAATAAATAATTTGTTGTATAATCTTCTTAGATAAAACAGTTATACGAGATTTAAAGTAACCAACAAAGCTATTAGCAGATATATGTCTTAATTGACTTAAATAAATATAATTTACTTTTAAAAAAAGAACTGCTTTTTTCTTCTTTTTTTTTGCCCTGTGTTTTATAAATAGCGGTAGGCAAAAGACTCGTAAATTATAATTTTAACGGCCTGCTATGAAATCATTGTAATGCTTGTGACTTAGAGAATATGTCGAGTACATAATAATAATAATAAATGTGTTTGCTCGTCCTCTCCAATTTTTAATTAAATGATTAAGTCACAAAAAAGTGAGTGCTTAAGCGTGTGTTTTAAGCATTAAGATTATGTCGCATACTATCGCTGATCGCAACTAATCTTAACGGTAAAACGCACGCTTTAATGCATTAACGAGAACATGACCAGGGCCGACAAGGGGAGGCAAACGTATTGGGGTCCCAGACCAAACAACACTTAATTTTATAGAAGAAAACATTTGCTTGAATAATAACTAGGATAGGTCGGAGTGTTTCTTACCCCAGGGCCCTTGATCGCTCTCTACGGCCTTGAAAATGACAAACATAGATGTACACGTAAGCACTAAGCAATGTACTAAATGTGACAAATAAAGGAACGCAATCGTCTGAAATATTAGGTCGTGCTCTAAACTTAAAGAAAGAATGCAAGTTATTACTTATCATTAACTACACAATATATGAAGAAAAAAAAGGTCTATCAAAACGTAATAAAATGAGCCCTATGTACATAAAAAATTAAATTATATATGCAATAAAATATGGTTGATATTGGTGGCAATAATATATATGATTTTTAGAGTTTAATCAGTCTTATTAATATGAAATTTTATGAATATATTTAAAGATATACTTATCAGGGTTGCATGTTGCCAAAACCCACACACACCACAAACAATCGCAGTCTGTCGTGGCCTAATTTTCCAATGACGACATTGAACATACACTTTTATATAAGTATTTCATGTTGTAATCATCTTATTATTTGCTGCTCATGTGCATATACCTTATGAAGTAGAGAGAAGGTCACACACATCATATTCTCCAGAGATATCATTTGCGGAGGGCGGGGTGGAGAGGTGGTAGTTTTATACAGTGTGCCTTTGAACTATTACAAAGCTATATTACTTCACTGATACTAATTACCATACAGATGGTTAAATTATTGTATATAATTAATTACTGAATGGTGACACAATACAAAAATGCTGATGTCAAAAAAACGCAGCAACAAGCGAGATAACTCCTTGTTATCACTTTCTACTAAAGAAATATAACTGACAATAGTTATTTTCCTTCACTTCATAACAAGCTAGGTCACTTTTATATTCACCCTCTACTGAAGAAATCTGACTGACAAAGTTATTTCCCCTAATATGTATGTATGTAAGTTTATGTGTGTGTGTGTGTGTGTGTGTGTGTGTGTATATATATATATATATATATATATATATATATATATATATATATATATCACTAACAAACAGCCATTTACAACAATACCTCAAGCATGATTAAAAAATACATGCATGAATCTATAAAGAAATAGCACGAAATCAATTTTTTACAGTTGTATCGCTACTGGTTGCTTTCGTCAAAACTATGTCTCCATCGATATAATTCAAATTCATAATCAAAACATCCTCGACCTTTGTTGTAATATATGACATTTCGATTCCGTGAATATCGTGGGGGGAAAAAACCAATAATGTTCCGATTGTGACTTTGTCTCCTTCCGCTCCGCTATTGGGCTCAAGACGATGAACTACATCAGAAGTTTCTTCCTCGACTTAAAAAAAGAGTCCGAATATATAGTTATTGTCAATATTTAAGCCAAACTAAACATTCCAAGCCTTTTCCCATTAAGTCGAGAAATTAGTATCGGATGTTCCAATCGGCATTCGAGTATTCGTAACCTCGTAGTTATTCCTACGGTTCATACCACGCTTGCTGATGGTATCACGGTACCAATTGTTTTTCCATAGACCTCAATGCTAATATTTGGAGAGATAAATATATTTTCTATCCTAATTTAGCATGCATCTCACACACTGTTATAGAGAACAATGTTAGATTGTCAATTTGATGATGACAAAACCAGGTACTCCATTGCATTTAAGAGAGATAACTCTGCTGGAACTAGACAGGGGTATGAGTTATCTAGTCACAACATACTTATTTTCAGTCATGTCTATGACATTTTCAAAAAATCATAAAAAATACAAAATATGATCTATATAGGAATTAACATAAATTCACATGTTGCCAAGAGGCTAAACTATTTTTTAAGCCTAACAGAAAGTACAACTCTTACATAATCCACCAATCATAGCTCGTGTTGTCCTCTAGTACTGCCTGCAATGGACCCTACACTTTAAGCTCCACCCATCTGGTCATGCGCAATTGGTACCGTTATACCTATAGCAAACCTTGATTTTTCCAATAATCTGTGAAATAGCTCGGGACTATATAACTAACAAGTGTACTTAGTCTCGCTTGTCAAAAACAATTTTATGAAGTACTAAGCTATGTTCTATATGATTGTATATAGAAATGTTATTGAGCTGTTGGAACTCTTGTTTGCAAACTTTTGCTTCACTATCAAACTCATGTTTTGAAATAAAATGAATTCTTTAAACTATGAGTTGTGTTTTGTTCATATTAGCACTTATCAAACTTCACTTTGGTGATATGCGATAAATCACATTATGTCATATTGTTTAATAGTAAGGTCAAAGGTCAACACACTAGTTAGCATGTACCAGTTCTACTCTTAAAGAGACATTTTGATCTAAAATAAAGGACTTATAATTGTTTCATTAACACAGAAAGTAACAACAAGGACAGGTGGACATGGCCCAATCTAATTATAAAGTATTAGCTTTGAACACTTTACACTGTCTGCATATGCAAGAGGTCACTAACCTCTAGTCCTCACACAAAGGTCAAGCTACCCAGCCTCTTTGTCATGCTAATAGAAATCTTCCCTCCTTTCTGTAGTGCATACAATTGATGCAATAAGCCAATCTGACACCAAATAAAGTAAATAACAGCTTTTCTAAGTGGTTATCATGGATTTGGGGTTGAAAATGTGGACTGATATACAGAAAAATGCTAAAGTTTAACAATGAGTATAGTGAGTCCAATGGATTTATAAACAGAAGAAAAGTGTGTATCTAAATGGGAGATTTAGCTAATGATACTGGAATTAAAGGAGACACAAGCAGCAATGAGAAAAATGAGAAGCGAGAGCTTGATGATGTTACCTTGGACAATATTTTGAGGCAGTGGATCATAGGTAAAGGGACAATAAAAAAGGGACCTGTGCTATAACATCCCTTACAGACACCAACTATCAGGTGACATGGTGTTCATTCCTAGCTAATATAAAAGGGTGAATAATGTAGATAATATAGATGCATATAAGTTATATTTCTTCCAAATAAGAAATTAACAATAATGGGCTTCTGTTAGACAGAAAAAATACCTAAGCAAAAATCCCAAAGCATGTTTGATCAGTTTTCAAACTTTTAAACTTTACTGGGAAAAATTATTAAAGTACTTCTAGTTCAATTTGCATCAAGACCAAGGGCTAATATGATTCTTCACAAATCTTCTATTGATTTTCTTACACATTAACTTAAATTGTGGGTTTTTATCTATTGAAATTTTAGGTTTGGTGTAAGGGAGATAACTTAATGATATACATAAGGTGTGGTCTTTTTATTTTCTCCAAGATCTTATCCATGTTATATATAGATGAGTTCAAGGACACATGTATTAACTTCAATGCAATTAAATTATCCAAAAATGCATTACTGATAAAGTGAGGACCTAAAATCCAGGTTTCCATATGTAGTAGAGACCTCAAGAATGATTATCTAACTAAGGAATCGCATGTTCATTTTTCATGGCACAAAAGTTTACAACAAAAAAAAGACATTTAGAGCAGGACTATTCAAATCAAAATAGGAAGGAATACCATATCTTTAATAAATTACCTAAAATACTCATACCAGAATATTCTTTATGGTACAGGTGAAATATCTACAAGAGGACCAGTAGAGGTCCTCTATCCTGGTCTATAACATGCTTTAGAAGAACAAGAGAGTTGTTTTTTATCCATGATTTTTCATCTTTTGCGCATAAAATAGTCAATACTTTGGCTAAAATTAACTATATTAACTTTACATAACCTTTTTATGGCCTGTATGCTAATATTGGAGCTGACTACACAGTCACAAAGCCATCAGTCTATATATGCTATAGATATAATTACAAAAGCCCCATTCCAAAGCTAATGTGTGTTATTTTCTACATTTTCTATGTAAAAGTCTGTCAATATTAGACCAAAACATCTCAATATCCATTGTTTAACCAAATGACACTATGACAGTATAGAAGTGGTGGTTATGTATACTCGTTACTATGGATACACTGTGAAGCTTGTATTATCTTTTAGGTATCACGGTACCAATTGTTTTTCCATAGACCTCAATGCTAATATTTGGAGAGATAAATATATTTTCTATCCTAATTTAGCATGCATCTCACACACTGTTATAGAGAACAATGTTAGATTGTCAATTTGATGATGACAAAACCAGGTACTCCATTGCATTTAAGAGAGATAACTCTGCTGGAACTAGACAGGGGTATGAGTTATCTAGTCACAACATACTTATTTTCAGTCATGTCTATGACATTTTCAAAAAATCATAAAAAATACAAAATATGATCTATATAGGAATTAACATAAATTCACATGTTGCCAAGAGGCTAAACTATTTTTTAAGCCTAACAGAAAGTACAACTCTTACATAATCCACCAATCATAGCTCGTGTTGTCCTCTAGTACTGCCTGCAATGGACCCTACACTTTAAGCTCCACCCATCTGGTCATGCGCAATTGGTACCGTTATACCTATAGCAAACCTTGATTTTTCCAATAATCTGTGAAATAGCTCGGGACTATATAACTAACAAGTGTACTTAGTCTCGCTTGTCAAAAACAATTTTATGAAGTACTAAGCTATGTTCTATATGATTGTATATAGAAATGTTATTGAGCTGTTGGAACTCTTGTTTGCAAACTTTTGCTTCACTATCAAACTCATGTTTTGAAATAAAATGAATTCTTTAAACTATGAGTTGTGTTTTGTTCATATTAGCACTTATCAAACTTCACTTTGGTGATATGCGATAAATCACATTATGTCATATTGTTTAATAGTAAGGTCAAAGGTCAACACACTAGTTAGCATGTACCAGTTCTACTCTTAAAGAGACATTTTGATCTAAAATAAAGGACTTATAATTGTTTCATTAACACAGAAAGTAACAACAAGGACAGGTGGACATGGCCCAATCTAATTATAAAGTATTAGCTTTGAACACTTTACACTGTCTGCATATGCAAGAGGTCACTAACCTCTAGTCCTCACACAAAGGTCAAGCTACCCAGCCTCTTTGTCATGCTAATAGAAATCTTCCCTCCTTTCTGTAGTGCATACAATTGATGCAATAAGCCAATCTGACACCAAATAAAGTAAATAACAGCTTTTCTAAGTGGTTATCATGGATTTGGGGTTGAAAATGTGGACTGATATACAGAAAAATGCTAAAGTTTAACAATGAGTATAGTGAGTCCAATGGATTTATAAACAGAAGAAAAGTGTGTATCTAAATGGGAGATTTAGCTAATGATACTGGAATTAAAGGAGACACAAGCAGCAATGAGAAAAATGAGAAGCGAGAGCTTGATGATGTTACCTTGGACAATATTTTGAGGCAGTGGATCATAGGTAAAGGGACAATAAAAAAGGGACCTGTGCTATAACATCCCTTACAGACACCAACTATCAGGTGACATGGTGTTCATTCCTAGCTAATATAAAAGGGTGAATAATGTAGATAATATAGATGCATATAAGTTATATTTCTTCCAAATAAGAAATTAACAATAATGGGCTTCTGTTAGACAGAAAAAATACCTAAGCAAAAATCCCAAAGCATGTTTGATCAGTTTTCAAACTTTTAAACTTTACTGGGAAAAATTATTAAAGTACTTCTAGTTCAATTTGCATCAAGACCAAGGGCTAATATGATTCTTCACAAATCTTCTATTGATTTTCTTACACATTAACTTAAATTGTGGGTTTTTATCTATTGAAATTTTAGGTTTGGTGTAAGGGAGATAACTTAATGATATACATAAGGTGTGGTCTTTTTATTTTCTCCAAGATCTTATCCATGTTATATATAGATGAGTTCAAGGACACATGTATTAACTTCAATGCAATTAAATTATCCAAAAATGCATTACTGATAAAGTGAGGACCTAAAATCCAGGTTTCCATATGTAGTAGAGACCTCAAGAATGATTATCTAACTAAGGAATCGCATGTTCATTTTTCATGGCACAAAAGTTTACAACAAAAAAAAGACATTTAGAGCAGGACTATTCAAATCAAAATAGGAAGGAATACCATATCTTTAATAAATTACCTAAAATACTCATACCAGAATATTCTTTATGGTACAGGTGAAATATCTACAAGAGGACCAGTAGAGGTCCTCTATCCTGGTCTATAACATGCTTTAGAAGAACAAGAGAGTTGTTTTTTATCCATGATTTTTCATCTTTTGCGCATAAAATAGTCAATACTTTGGCTAAAATTAACTATATTAACTTTACATAACCTTTTTATGGCCTGTATGCTAATATTGGAGCTGACTACACAGTCACAAAGCCATCAGTCTATATATGCTATAGATATAATTACAAAAGCCCCATTCCAAAGCTAATGTGTGTTATTTTCTACATTTTCTATGTAAAAGTCTGTCAATATTAGACCAAAACATCTCAATATCCATTGTTTAACCAAATGACACTATGACAGTATAGAAGTGGTGGTTATGTATACTCGTTACTATGGATACACTGTGAAGCTTGTATTATCTTTTAGGTATCACGGTACCAATTGTTTTTCCATAGACCTCAATGCTAATATTTGGAGAGATAAATATATTTTCTATCCTAATTTAGCATGCATCTCACACACTGTTATAGAGAACAATGTTAGATTGTCAATTTGATGATGACAAAACCAGGTACTCCATTGCATTTAAGAGAGATAACTCTGCTGGAACTAGACAGGGGTATGAGTTATCTAGTCACAACATACTTATTTTCAGTCATGTCTATGACATTTTCAAAAAATCATAAAAAATACAAAATATGATCTATATAGGAATTAACATAAATTCACATGTTGCCAAGAGGCTAAACTATTTTTTAAGCCTAACAGAAAGTACAACTCTTACATAATCCACCAATCATAGCTCGTGTTGTCCTCTAGTACTGCCTGCAATGGACCCTACACTTTAAGCTCCACCCATCTGGTCATGCGCAATTGGTACCGTTATACCTATAGCAAACCTTGATTTTTCCAATAATCTGTGAAATAGCTCGGGACTATATAACTAACAAGTGTACTTAGTCTCGCTTGTCAAAAACAATTTTATGAAGTACTAAGCTATGTTCTATATGATTGTATATAGAAATGTTATTGAGCTGTTGGAACTCTTGTTTGCAAACTTTTGCTTCACTATCAAACTCATGTTTTGAAATAAAATGAATTCTTTAAACTATGAGTTGTGTTTTGTTCATATTAGCACTTATCAAACTTCACTTTGGTGATATGCGATAAATCACATTATGTCATATTGTTTAATAGTAAGGTCAAAGGTCAACACACTAGTTAGCATGTACCAGTTCTACTCTTAAAGAGACATTTTGATCTAAAATAAAGGACTTATAATTGTTTCATTAACACAGAAAGTAACAACAAGGACAGGTGGACATGGCCCAATCTAATTATAAAGTATTAGCTTTGAACACTTTACACTGTCTGCATATGCAAGAGGTCACTAACCTCTAGTCCTCACACAAAGGTCAAGCTACCCAGCCTCTTTGTCATGCTAATAGAAATCTTCCCTCCTTTCTGTAGTGCATACAATTGATGCAATAAGCCAATCTGACACCAAATAAAGTAAATAACAGCTTTTCTAAGTGGTTATCATGGATTTGGGGTTGAAAATGTGGACTGATATACAGAAAAATGCTAAAGTTTAACAATGAGTATAGTGAGTCCAATGGATTTATAAACAGAAGAAAAGTGTGTATCTAAATGGGAGATTTAGCTAATGATACTGGAATTAAAGGAGACACAAGCAGCAATGAGAAAAATGAGAAGCGAGAGCTTGATGATGTTACCTTGGACAATATTTTGAGGCAGTGGATCATAGGTAAAGGGACAATAAAAAAGGGACCTGTGCTATAACATCCCTTACAGACACCAACTATCAGGTGACATGGTGTTCATTCCTAGCTAATATAAAAGGGTGAATAATGTAGATAATATAGATGCATATAAGTTATATTTCTTCCAAATAAGAAATTAACAATAATGGGCTTCTGTTAGACAGAAAAAATACCTAAGCAAAAATCCCAAAGCATGTTTGATCAGTTTTCAAACTTTTAAACTTTACTGGGAAAAATTATTAAAGTACTTCTAGTTCAATTTGCATCAAGACCAAGGGCTAATATGATTCTTCACAAATCTTCTATTGATTTTCTTACACATTAACTTAAATTGTGGGTTTTTATCTATTGAAATTTTAGGTTTGGTGTAAGGGAGATAACTTAATGATATACATAAGGTGTGGTCTTTTTATTTTCTCCAAGATCTTATCCATGTTATATATAGATGAGTTCAAGGACACATGTATTAACTTCAATGCAATTAAATTATCCAAAAATGCATTACTGATAAAGTGAGGACCTAAAATCCAGGTTTCCATATGTAGTAGAGACCTCAAGAATGATTATCTAACTAAGGAATCGCATGTTCATTTTTCATGGCACAAAAGTTTACAACAAAAAAAAGACATTTAGAGCAGGACTATTCAAATCAAAATAGGAAGGAATACCATATCTTTAATAAATTACCTAAAATACTCATACCAGAATATTCTTTATGGTACAGGTGAAATATCTACAAGAGGACCAGTAGAGGTCCTCTATCCTGGTCTATAACATGCTTTAGAAGAACAAGAGAGTTGTTTTTTATCCATGATTTTTCATCTTTTGCGCATAAAATAGTCAATACTTTGGCTAAAATTAACTATATTAACTTTACATAACCTTTTTATGGCCTGTATGCTAATATTGGAGCTGACTACACAGTCACAAAGCCATCAGTCTATATATGCTATAGATATAATTACAAAAGCCCCATTCCAAAGCTAATGTGTGTTATTTTCTACATTTTCTATGTAAAAGTCTGTCAATATTAGACCAAAACATCTCAATATCCATTGTTTAACCAAATGACACTATGACAGTATAGAAGTGGTGGTTATGTATACTCGTTACTATGGATACACTGTGAAGCTTGTATTATCTTTTAGGTATCACGGTACCAATTGTTTTTCCATAGACCTCAATGCTAATATTTGGAGAGATAAATATATTTTCTATCCTAATTTAGCATGCATCTCACACACTGTTATAGAGAACAATGTTAGATTGTCAATTTGATGATGACAAAACCAGGTACTCCATTGCATTTAAGAGAGATAACTCTGCTGGAACTAGACAGGGGTATGAGTTATCTAGTCACAACATACTTATTTTCAGTCATGTCTATGACATTTTCAAAAAATCATAAAAAATACAAAATATGATCTATATAGGAATTAACATAAATTCACATGTTGCCAAGAGGCTAAACTATTTTTTAAGCCTAACAGAAAGTACAACTCTTACATAATCCACCAATCATAGCTCGTGTTGTCCTCTAGTACTGCCTGCAATGGACCCTACACTTTAAGCTCCACCCATCTGGTCATGCGCAATTGGTACCGTTATACCTATAGCAAACCTTGATTTTTCCAATAATCTGTGAAATAGCTCGGGACTATATAACTAACAAGTGTACTTAGTCTCGCTTGTCAAAAACAATTTTATGAAGTACTAAGCTATGTTCTATATGATTGTATATAGAAATGTTATTGAGCTGTTGGAACTCTTGTTTGCAAACTTTTGCTTCACTATCAAACTCATGTTTTGAAATAAAATGAATTCTTTAAACTATGAGTTGTGTTTTGTTCATATTAGCACTTATCAAACTTCACTTTGGTGATATGCGATAAATCACATTATGTCATATTGTTTAATAGTAAGGTCAAAGGTCAACACACTAGTTAGCATGTACCAGTTCTACTCTTAAAGAGACATTTTGATCTAAAATAAAGGACTTATAATTGTTTCATTAACACAGAAAGTAACAACAAGGACAGGTGGACATGGCCCAATCTAATTATAAAGTATTAGCTTTGAACACTTTACACTGTCTGCATATGCAAGAGGTCACTAACCTCTAGTCCTCACACAAAGGTCAAGCTACCCAGCCTCTTTGTCATGCTAATAGAAATCTTCCCTCCTTTCTGTAGTGCATACAATTGATGCAATAAGCCAATCTGACACCAAATAAAGTAAATAACAGCTTTTCTAAGTGGTTATCATGGATTTGGGGTTGAAAATGTGGACTGATATACAGAAAAATGCTAAAGTTTAACAATGAGTATAGTGAGTCCAATGGATTTATAAACAGAAGAAAAGTGTGTATCTAAATGGGAGATTTAGCTAATGATACTGGAATTAAAGGAGACACAAGCAGCAATGAGAAAAATGAGAAGCGAGAGCTTGATGATGTTACCTTGGACAATATTTTGAGGCAGTGGATCATAGGTAAAGGGACAATAAAAAAGGGACCTGTGCTATAACATCCCTTACAGACACCAACTATCAGGTGACATGGTGTTCATTCCTAGCTAATATAAAAGGGTGAATAATGTAGATAATATAGATGCATATAAGTTATATTTCTTCCAAATAAGAAATTAACAATAATGGGCTTCTGTTAGACAGAAAAAATACCTAAGCAAAAATCCCAAAGCATGTTTGATCAGTTTTCAAACTTTTAAACTTTACTGGGAAAAATTATTAAAGTACTTCTAGTTCAATTTGCATCAAGACCAAGGGCTAATATGATTCTTCACAAATCTTCTATTGATTTTCTTACACATTAACTTAAATTGTGGGTTTTTATCTATTGAAATTTTAGGTTTGGTGTAAGGGAGATAACTTAATGATATACATAAGGTGTGGTCTTTTTATTTTCTCCAAGATCTTATCCATGTTATATATAGATGAGTTCAAGGACACATGTATTAACTTCAATGCAATTAAATTATCCAAAAATGCATTACTGATAAAGTGAGGACCTAAAATCCAGGTTTCCATATGTAGTAGAGACCTCAAGAATGATTATCTAACTAAGGAATCGCATGTTCATTTTTCATGGCACAAAAGTTTACAACAAAAAAAAGACATTTAGAGCAGGACTATTCAAATCAAAATAGGAAGGAATACCATATCTTTAATAAATTACCTAAAATACTCATACCAGAATATTCTTTATGGTACAGGTGAAATATCTACAAGAGGACCAGTAGAGGTCCTCTATCCTGGTCTATAACATGCTTTAGAAGAACAAGAGAGTTGTTTTTTATCCATGATTTTTCATCTTTTGCGCATAAAATAGTCAATACTTTGGCTAAAATTAACTATATTAACTTTACATAACCTTTTTATGGCCTGTATGCTAATATTGGAGCTGACTACACAGTCACAAAGCCATCAGTCTATATATGCTATAGATATAATTACAAAAGCCCCATTCCAAAGCTAATGTGTGTTATTTTCTACATTTTCTATGTAAAAGTCTGTCAATATTAGACCAAAACATCTCAATATCCATTGTTTAACCAAATGACACTATGACAGTATAGAAGTGGTGGTTATGTATACTCGTTACTATGGATACACTGTGAAGCTTGTATTATCTTTTAGGTATCACGGTACCAATTGTTTTTCCATAGACCTCAATGCTAATATTTGGAGAGATAAATATATTTTCTATCCTAATTTAGCATGCATCTCACACACTGTTATAGAGAACAATGTTAGATTGTCAATTTGATGATGACAAAACCAGGTACTCCATTGCATTTAAGAGAGATAACTCTGCTGGAACTAGACAGGGGTATGAGTTATCTAGTCACAACATACTTATTTTCAGTCATGTCTATGACATTTTCAAAAAATCATAAAAAATACAAAATATGATCTATATAGGAATTAACATAAATTCACATGTTGCCAAGAGGCTAAACTATTTTTTAAGCCTAACAGAAAGTACAACTCTTACATAATCCACCAATCATAGCTCGTGTTGTCCTCTAGTACTGCCTGCAATGGACCCTACACTTTAAGCTCCACCCATCTGGTCATGCGCAATTGGTACCGTTATACCTATAGCAAACCTTGATTTTTCCAATAATCTGTGAAATAGCTCGGGACTATATAACTAACAAGTGTACTTAGTCTCGCTTGTCAAAAACAATTTTATGAAGTACTAAGCTATGTTCTATATGATTGTATATAGAAATGTTATTGAGCTGTTGGAACTCTTGTTTGCAAACTTTTGCTTCACTATCAAACTCATGTTTTGAAATAAAATGAATTCTTTAAACTATGAGTTGTGTTTTGTTCATATTAGCACTTATCAAACTTCACTTTGGTGATATGCGATAAATCACATTATGTCATATTGTTTAATAGTAAGGTCAAAGGTCAACACACTAGTTAGCATGTACCAGTTCTACTCTTAAAGAGACATTTTGATCTAAAATAAAGGACTTATAATTGTTTCATTAACACAGAAAGTAACAACAAGGACAGGTGGACATGGCCCAATCTAATTATAAAGTATTAGCTTTGAACACTTTACACTGTCTGCATATGCAAGAGGTCACTAACCTCTAGTCCTCACACAAAGGTCAAGCTACCCAGCCTCTTTGTCATGCTAATAGAAATCTTCCCTCCTTTCTGTAGTGCATACAATTGATGCAATAAGCCAATCTGACACCAAATAAAGTAAATAACAGCTTTTCTAAGTGGTTATCATGGATTTGGGGTTGAAAATGTGGACTGATATACAGAAAAATGCTAAAGTTTAACAATGAGTATAGTGAGTCCAATGGATTTATAAACAGAAGAAAAGTGTGTATCTAAATGGGAGATTTAGCTAATGATACTGGAATTAAAGGAGACACAAGCAGCAATGAGAAAAATGAGAAGCGAGAGCTTGATGATGTTACCTTGGACAATATTTTGAGGCAGTGGATCATAGGTAAAGGGACAATAAAAAAGGGACCTGTGCTATAACATCCCTTACAGACACCAACTATCAGGTGACATGGTGTTCATTCCTAGCTAATATAAAAGGGTGAATAATGTAGATAATATAGATGCATATAAGTTATATTTCTTCCAAATAAGAAATTAACAATAATGGGCTTCTGTTAGACAGAAAAAATACCTAAGCAAAAATCCCAAAGCATGTTTGATCAGTTTTCAAACTTTTAAACTTTACTGGGAAAAATTATTAAAGTACTTCTAGTTCAATTTGCATCAAGACCAAGGGCTAATATGATTCTTCACAAATCTTCTATTGATTTTCTTACACATTAACTTAAATTGTGGGTTTTTATCTATTGAAATTTTAGGTTTGGTGTAAGGGAGATAACTTAATGATATACATAAGGTGTGGTCTTTTTATTTTCTCCAAGATCTTATCCATGTTATATATAGATGAGTTCAAGGACACATGTATTAACTTCAATGCAATTAAATTATCCAAAAATGCATTACTGATAAAGTGAGGACCTAAAATCCAGGTTTCCATATGTAGTAGAGACCTCAAGAATGATTATCTAACTAAGGAATCGCATGTTCATTTTTCATGGCACAAAAGTTTACAACAAAAAAAAGACATTTAGAGCAGGACTATTCAAATCAAAATAGGAAGGAATACCATATCTTTAATAAATTACCTAAAATACTCATACCAGAATATTCTTTATGGTACAGGTGAAATATCTACAAGAGGACCAGTAGAGGTCCTCTATCCTGGTCTATAACATGCTTTAGAAGAACAAGAGAGTTGTTTTTTATCCATGATTTTTCATCTTTTGCGCATAAAATAGTCAATACTTTGGCTAAAATTAACTATATTAACTTTACATAACCTTTTTATGGCCTGTATGCTAATATTGGAGCTGACTACACAGTCACAAAGCCATCAGTCTATATATGCTATAGATATAATTACAAAAGCCCCATTCCAAAGCTAATGTGTGTTATTTTCTACATTTTCTATGTAAAAGTCTGTCAATATTAGACCAAAACATCTCAATATCCATTGTTTAACCAAATGACACTATGACAGTATAGAAGTGGTGGTTATGTATACTCGTTACTATGGATACACTGTGAAGCTTGTATTATCTTTTAGGTATCACGGTACCAATTGTTTTTCCATAGACCTCAATGCTAATATTTGGAGAGATAAATATATTTTCTATCCTAATTTAGCATGCATCTCACACACTGTTATAGAGAACAATGTTAGATTGTCAATTTGATGATGACAAAACCAGGTACTCCATTGCATTTAAGAGAGATAACTCTGCTGGAACTAGACAGGGGTATGAGTTATCTAGTCACAACATACTTATTTTCAGTCATGTCTATGACATTTTCAAAAAATCATAAAAAATACAAAATATGATCTATATAGGAATTAACATAAATTCACATGTTGCCAAGAGGCTAAACTATTTTTTAAGCCTAACAGAAAGTACAACTCTTACATAATCCACCAATCATAGCTCGTGTTGTCCTCTAGTACTGCCTGCAATGGACCCTACACTTTAAGCTCCACCCATCTGGTCATGCGCAATTGGTACCGTTATACCTATAGCAAACCTTGATTTTTCCAATAATCTGTGAAATAGCTCGGGACTATATAACTAACAAGTGTACTTAGTCTCGCTTGTCAAAAACAATTTTATGAAGTACTAAGCTATGTTCTATATGATTGTATATAGAAATGTTATTGAGCTGTTGGAACTCTTGTTTGCAAACTTTTGCTTCACTATCAAACTCATGTTTTGAAATAAAATGAATTCTTTAAACTATGAGTTGTGTTTTGTTCATATTAGCACTTATCAAACTTCACTTTGGTGATATGCGATAAATCACATTATGTCATATTGTTTAATAGTAAGGTCAAAGGTCAACACACTAGTTAGCATGTACCAGTTCTACTCTTAAAGAGACATTTTGATCTAAAATAAAGGACTTATAATTGTTTCATTAACACAGAAAGTAACAACAAGGACAGGTGGACATGGCCCAATCTAATTATAAAGTATTAGCTTTGAACACTTTACACTGTCTGCATATGCAAGAGGTCACTAACCTCTAGTCCTCACACAAAGGTCAAGCTACCCAGCCTCTTTGTCATGCTAATAGAAATCTTCCCTCCTTTCTGTAGTGCATACAATTGATGCAATAAGCCAATCTGACACCAAATAAAGTAAATAACAGCTTTTCTAAGTGGTTATCATGGATTTGGGGTTGAAAATGTGGACTGATATACAGAAAAATGCTAAAGTTTAACAATGAGTATAGTGAGTCCAATGGATTTATAAACAGAAGAAAAGTGTGTATCTAAATGGGAGATTTAGCTAATGATACTGGAATTAAAGGAGACACAAGCAGCAATGAGAAAAATGAGAAGCGAGAGCTTGATGATGTTACCTTGGACAATATTTTGAGGCAGTGGATCATAGGTAAAGGGACAATAAAAAAGGGACCTGTGCTATAACATCCCTTACAGACACCAACTATCAGGTGACATGGTGTTCATTCCTAGCTAATATAAAAGGGTGAATAATGTAGATAATATAGATGCATATAAGTTATATTTCTTCCAAATAAGAAATTAACAATAATGGGCTTCTGTTAGACAGAAAAAATACCTAAGCAAAAATCCCAAAGCATGTTTGATCAGTTTTCAAACTTTTAAACTTTACTGGGAAAAATTATTAAAGTACTTCTAGTTCAATTTGCATCAAGACCAAGGGCTAATATGATTCTTCACAAATCTTCTATTGATTTTCTTACACATTAACTTAAATTGTGGGTTTTTATCTATTGAAATTTTAGGTTTGGTGTAAGGGAGATAACTTAATGATATACATAAGGTGTGGTCTTTTTATTTTCTCCAAGATCTTATCCATGTTATATATAGATGAGTTCAAGGACACATGTATTAACTTCAATGCAATTAAATTATCCAAAAATGCATTACTGATAAAGTGAGGACCTAAAATCCAGGTTTCCATATGTAGTAGAGACCTCAAGAATGATTATCTAACTAAGGAATCGCATGTTCATTTTTCATGGCACAAAAGTTTACAACAAAAAAAAGACATTTAGAGCAGGACTATTCAAATCAAAATAGGAAGGAATACCATATCTTTAATAAATTACCTAAAATACTCATACCAGAATATTCTTTATGGTACAGGTGAAATATCTACAAGAGGACCAGTAGAGGTCCTCTATCCTGGTCTATAACATGCTTTAGAAGAACAAGAGAGTTGTTTTTTATCCATGATTTTTCATCTTTTGCGCATAAAATAGTCAATACTTTGGCTAAAATTAACTATATTAACTTTACATAACCTTTTTATGGCCTGTATGCTAATATTGGAGCTGACTACACAGTCACAAAGCCATCAGTCTATATATGCTATAGATATAATTACAAAAGCCCCATTCCAAAGCTAATGTGTGTTATTTTCTACATTTTCTATGTAAAAGTCTGTCAATATTAGACCAAAACATCTCAATATCCATTGTTTAACCAAATGACACTATGACAGTATAGAAGTGGTGGTTATGTATACTCGTTACTATGGATACACTGTGAAGCTTGTATTATCTTTTAGGTATCACGGTACCAATTGTTTTTCCATAGACCTCAATGCTAATATTTGGAGAGATAAATATATTTTCTATCCTAATTTAGCATGCATCTCACACACTGTTATAGAGAACAATGTTAGATTGTCAATTTGATGATGACAAAACCAGGTACTCCATTGCATTTAAGAGAGATAACTCTGCTGGAACTAGACAGGGGTATGAGTTATCTAGTCACAACATACTTATTTTCAGTCATGTCTATGACATTTTCAAAAAATCATAAAAAATACAAAATATGATCTATATAGGAATTAACATAAATTCACATGTTGCCAAGAGGCTAAACTATTTTTTAAGCCTAACAGAAAGTACAACTCTTACATAATCCACCAATCATAGCTCGTGTTGTCCTCTAGTACTGCCTGCAATGGACCCTACACTTTAAGCTCCACCCATCTGGTCATGCGCAATTGGTACCGTTATACCTATAGCAAACCTTGATTTTTCCAATAATCTGTGAAATAGCTCGGGACTATATAACTAACAAGTGTACTTAGTCTCGCTTGTCAAAAACAATTTTATGAAGTACTAAGCTATGTTCTATATGATTGTATATAGAAATGTTATTGAGCTGTTGGAACTCTTGTTTGCAAACTTTTGCTTCACTATCAAACTCATGTTTTGAAATAAAATGAATTCTTTAAACTATGAGTTGTGTTTTGTTCATATTAGCACTTATCAAACTTCACTTTGGTGATATGCGATAAATCACATTATGTCATATTGTTTAATAGTAAGGTCAAAGGTCAACACACTAGTTAGCATGTACCAGTTCTACTCTTAAAGAGACATTTTGATCTAAAATAAAGGACTTATAATTGTTTCATTAACACAGAAAGTAACAACAAGGACAGGTGGACATGGCCCAATCTAATTATAAAGTATTAGCTTTGAACACTTTACACTGTCTGCATATGCAAGAGGTCACTAACCTCTAGTCCTCACACAAAGGTCAAGCTACCCAGCCTCTTTGTCATGCTAATAGAAATCTTCCCTCCTTTCTGTAGTGCATACAATTGATGCAATAAGCCAATCTGACACCAAATAAAGTAAATAACAGCTTTTCTAAGTGGTTATCATGGATTTGGGGTTGAAAATGTGGACTGATATACAGAAAAATGCTAAAGTTTAACAATGAGTATAGTGAGTCCAATGGATTTATAAACAGAAGAAAAGTGTGTATCTAAATGGGAGATTTAGCTAATGATACTGGAATTAAAGGAGACACAAGCAGCAATGAGAAAAATGAGAAGCGAGAGCTTGATGATGTTACCTTGGACAATATTTTGAGGCAGTGGATCATAGGTAAAGGGACAATAAAAAAGGGACCTGTGCTATAACATCCCTTACAGACACCAACTATCAGGTGACATGGTGTTCATTCCTAGCTAATATAAAAGGGTGAATAATGTAGATAATATAGATGCATATAAGTTATATTTCTTCCAAATAAGAAATTAACAATAATGGGCTTCTGTTAGACAGAAAAAATACCTAAGCAAAAATCCCAAAGCATGTTTGATCAGTTTTCAAACTTTTAAACTTTACTGGGAAAAATTATTAAAGTACTTCTAGTTCAATTTGCATCAAGACCAAGGGCTAATATGATTCTTCACAAATCTTCTATTGATTTTCTTACACATTAACTTAAATTGTGGGTTTTTATCTATTGAAATTTTAGGTTTGGTGTAAGGGAGATAACTTAATGATATACATAAGGTGTGGTCTTTTTATTTTCTCCAAGATCTTATCCATGTTATATATAGATGAGTTCAAGGACACATGTATTAACTTCAATGCAATTAAATTATCCAAAAATGCATTACTGATAAAGTGAGGACCTAAAATCCAGGTTTCCATATGTAGTAGAGACCTCAAGAATGATTATCTAACTAAGGAATCGCATGTTCATTTTTCATGGCACAAAAGTTTACAACAAAAAAAAGACATTTAGAGCAGGACTATTCAAATCAAAATAGGAAGGAATACCATATCTTTAATAAATTACCTAAAATACTCATACCAGAATATTCTTTATGGTACAGGTGAAATATCTACAAGAGGACCAGTAGAGGTCCTCTATCCTGGTCTATAACATGCTTTAGAAGAACAAGAGAGTTGTTTTTTATCCATGATTTTTCATCTTTTGCGCATAAAATAGTCAATACTTTGGCTAAAATTAACTATATTAACTTTACATAACCTTTTTATGGCCTGTATGCTAATATTGGAGCTGACTACACAGTCACAAAGCCATCAGTCTATATATGCTATAGATATAATTACAAAAGCCCCATTCCAAAGCTAATGTGTGTTATTTTCTACATTTTCTATGTAAAAGTCTGTCAATATTAGACCAAAACATCTCAATATCCATTGTTTAACCAAATGACACTATGACAGTATAGAAGTGGTGGTTATGTATACTCGTTACTATGGATACACTGTGAAGCTTGTATTATCTTTTAGGTATCACGGTACCAATTGTTTTTCCATAGACCTCAATGCTAATATTTGGAGAGATAAATATATTTTCTATCCTAATTTAGCATGCATCTCACACACTGTTATAGAGAACAATGTTAGATTGTCAATTTGATGATGACAAAACCAGGTACTCCATTGCATTTAAGAGAGATAACTCTGCTGGAACTAGACAGGGGTATGAGTTATCTAGTCACAACATACTTATTTTCAGTCATGTCTATGACATTTTCAAAAAATCATAAAAAATACAAAATATGATCTATATAGGAATTAACATAAATTCACATGTTGCCAAGAGGCTAAACTATTTTTTAAGCCTAACAGAAAGTACAACTCTTACATAATCCACCAATCATAGCTCGTGTTGTCCTCTAGTACTGCCTGCAATGGACCCTACACTTTAAGCTCCACCCATCTGGTCATGCGCAATTGGTACCGTTATACCTATAGCAAACCTTGATTTTTCCAATAATCTGTGAAATAGCTCGGGACTATATAACTAACAAGTGTACTTAGTCTCGCTTGTCAAAAACAATTTTATGAAGTACTAAGCTATGTTCTATATGATTGTATATAGAAATGTTATTGAGCTGTTGGAACTCTTGTTTGCAAACTTTTGCTTCACTATCAAACTCATGTTTTGAAATAAAATGAATTCTTTAAACTATGAGTTGTGTTTTGTTCATATTAGCACTTATCAAACTTCACTTTGGTGATATGCGATAAATCACATTATGTCATATTGTTTAATAGTAAGGTCAAAGGTCAACACACTAGTTAGCATGTACCAGTTCTACTCTTAAAGAGACATTTTGATCTAAAATAAAGGACTTATAATTGTTTCATTAACACAGAAAGTAACAACAAGGACAGGTGGACATGGCCCAATCTAATTATAAAGTATTAGCTTTGAACACTTTACACTGTCTGCATATGCAAGAGGTCACTAACCTCTAGTCCTCACACAAAGGTCAAGCTACCCAGCCTCTTTGTCATGCTAATAGAAATCTTCCCTCCTTTCTGTAGTGCATACAATTGATGCAATAAGCCAATCTGACACCAAATAAAGTAAATAACAGCTTTTCTAAGTGGTTATCATGGATTTGGGGTTGAAAATGTGGACTGATATACAGAAAAATGCTAAAGTTTAACAATGAGTATAGTGAGTCCAATGGATTTATAAACAGAAGAAAAGTGTGTATCTAAATGGGAGATTTAGCTAATGATACTGGAATTAAAGGAGACACAAGCAGCAATGAGAAAAATGAGAAGCGAGAGCTTGATGATGTTACCTTGGACAATATTTTGAGGCAGTGGATCATAGGTAAAGGGACAATAAAAAAGGGACCTGTGCTATAACATCCCTTACAGACACCAACTATCAGGTGACATGGTGTTCATTCCTAGCTAATATAAAAGGGTGAATAATGTAGATAATATAGATGCATATAAGTTATATTTCTTCCAAATAAGAAATTAACAATAATGGGCTTCTGTTAGACAGAAAAAATACCTAAGCAAAAATCCCAAAGCATGTTTGATCAGTTTTCAAACTTTTAAACTTTACTGGGAAAAATTATTAAAGTACTTCTAGTTCAATTTGCATCAAGACCAAGGGCTAATATGATTCTTCACAAATCTTCTATTGATTTTCTTACACATTAACTTAAATTGTGGGTTTTTATCTATTGAAATTTTAGGTTTGGTGTAAGGGAGATAACTTAATGATATACATAAGGTGTGGTCTTTTTATTTTCTCCAAGATCTTATCCATGTTATATATAGATGAGTTCAAGGACACATGTATTAACTTCAATGCAATTAAATTATCCAAAAATGCATTACTGATAAAGTGAGGACCTAAAATCCAGGTTTCCATATGTAGTAGAGACCTCAAGAATGATTATCTAACTAAGGAATCGCATGTTCATTTTTCATGGCACAAAAGTTTACAACAAAAAAAAGACATTTAGAGCAGGACTATTCAAATCAAAATAGGAAGGAATACCATATCTTTAATAAATTACCTAAAATACTCATACCAGAATATTCTTTATGGTACAGGTGAAATATCTACAAGAGGACCAGTAGAGGTCCTCTATCCTGGTCTATAACATGCTTTAGAAGAACAAGAGAGTTGTTTTTTATCCATGATTTTTCATCTTTTGCGCATAAAATAGTCAATACTTTGGCTAAAATTAACTATATTAACTTTACATAACCTTTTTATGGCCTGTATGCTAATATTGGAGCTGACTACACAGTCACAAAGCCATCAGTCTATATATGCTATAGATATAATTACAAAAGCCCCATTCCAAAGCTAATGTGTGTTATTTTCTACATTTTCTATGTAAAAGTCTGTCAATATTAGACCAAAACATCTCAATATCCATTGTTTAACCAAATGACACTATGACAGTATAGAAGTGGTGGTTATGTATACTCGTTACTATGGATACACTGTGAAGCTTGTATTATCTTTTAGGTATCACGGTACCAATTGTTTTTCCATAGACCTCAATGCTAATATTTGGAGAGATAAATATATTTTCTATCCTAATTTAGCATGCATCTCACACACTGTTATAGAGAACAATGTTAGATTGTCAATTTGATGATGACAAAACCAGGTACTCCATTGCATTTAAGAGAGATAACTCTGCTGGAACTAGACAGGGGTATGAGTTATCTAGTCACAACATACTTATTTTCAGTCATGTCTATGACATTTTCAAAAAATCATAAAAAATACAAAATATGATCTATATAGGAATTAACATAAATTCACATGTTGCCAAGAGGCTAAACTATTTTTTAAGCCTAACAGAAAGTACAACTCTTACATAATCCACCAATCATAGCTCGTGTTGTCCTCTAGTACTGCCTGCAATGGACCCTACACTTTAAGCTCCACCCATCTGGTCATGCGCAATTGGTACCGTTATACCTATAGCAAACCTTGATTTTTCCAATAATCTGTGAAATAGCTCGGGACTATATAACTAACAAGTGTACTTAGTCTCGCTTGTCAAAAACAATTTTATGAAGTACTAAGCTATGTTCTATATGATTGTATATAGAAATGTTATTGAGCTGTTGGAACTCTTGTTTGCAAACTTTTGCTTCACTATCAAACTCATGTTTTGAAATAAAATGAATTCTTTAAACTATGAGTTGTGTTTTGTTCATATTAGCACTTATCAAACTTCACTTTGGTGATATGCGATAAATCACATTATGTCATATTGTTTAATAGTAAGGTCAAAGGTCAACACACTAGTTAGCATGTACCAGTTCTACTCTTAAAGAGACATTTTGATCTAAAATAAAGGACTTATAATTGTTTCATTAACACAGAAAGTAACAACAAGGACAGGTGGACATGGCCCAATCTAATTATAAAGTATTAGCTTTGAACACTTTACACTGTCTGCATATGCAAGAGGTCACTAACCTCTAGTCCTCACACAAAGGTCAAGCTACCCAGCCTCTTTGTCATGCTAATAGAAATCTTCCCTCCTTTCTGTAGTGCATACAATTGATGCAATAAGCCAATCTGACACCAAATAAAGTAAATAACAGCTTTTCTAAGTGGTTATCATGGATTTGGGGTTGAAAATGTGGACTGATATACAGAAAAATGCTAAAGTTTAACAATGAGTATAGTGAGTCCAATGGATTTATAAACAGAAGAAAAGTGTGTATCTAAATGGGAGATTTAGCTAATGATACTGGAATTAAAGGAGACACAAGCAGCAATGAGAAAAATGAGAAGCGAGAGCTTGATGATGTTACCTTGGACAATATTTTGAGGCAGTGGATCATAGGTAAAGGGACAATAAAAAAGGGACCTGTGCTATAACATCCCTTACAGACACCAACTATCAGGTGACATGGTGTTCATTCCTAGCTAATATAAAAGGGTGAATAATGTAGATAATATAGATGCATATAAGTTATATTTCTTCCAAATAAGAAATTAACAATAATGGGCTTCTGTTAGACAGAAAAAATACCTAAGCAAAAATCCCAAAGCATGTTTGATCAGTTTTCAAACTTTTAAACTTTACTGGGAAAAATTATTAAAGTACTTCTAGTTCAATTTGCATCAAGACCAAGGGCTAATATGATTCTTCACAAATCTTCTATTGATTTTCTTACACATTAACTTAAATTGTGGGTTTTTATCTATTGAAATTTTAGGTTTGGTGTAAGGGAGATAACTTAATGATATACATAAGGTGTGGTCTTTTTATTTTCTCCAAGATCTTATCCATGTTATATATAGATGAGTTCAAGGACACATGTATTAACTTCAATGCAATTAAATTATCCAAAAATGCATTACTGATAAAGTGAGGACCTAAAATCCAGGTTTCCATATGTAGTAGAGACCTCAAGAATGATTATCTAACTAAGGAATCGCATGTTCATTTTTCATGGCACAAAAGTTTACAACAAAAAAAAGACATTTAGAGCAGGACTATTCAAATCAAAATAGGAAGGAATACCATATCTTTAATAAATTACCTAAAATACTCATACCAGAATATTCTTTATGGTACAGGTGAAATATCTACAAGAGGACCAGTAGAGGTCCTCTATCCTGGTCTATAACATGCTTTAGAAGAACAAGAGAGTTGTTTTTTATCCATGATTTTTCATCTTTTGCGCATAAAATAGTCAATACTTTGGCTAAAATTAACTATATTAACTTTACATAACCTTTTTATGGCCTGTATGCTAATATTGGAGCTGACTACACAGTCACAAAGCCATCAGTCTATATATGCTATAGATATAATTACAAAAGCCCCATTCCAAAGCTAATGTGTGTTATTTTCTACATTTTCTATGTAAAAGTCTGTCAATATTAGACCAAAACATCTCAATATCCATTGTTTAACCAAATGACACTATGACAGTATAGAAGTGGTGGTTATGTATACTCGTTACTATGGATACACTGTGAAGCTTGTATTATCTTTTAGGTATCACGGTACCAATTGTTTTTCCATAGACCTCAATGCTAATATTTGGAGAGATAAATATATTTTCTATCCTAATTTAGCATGCATCTCACACACTGTTATAGAGAACAATGTTAGATTGTCAATTTGATGATGACAAAACCAGGTACTCCATTGCATTTAAGAGAGATAACTCTGCTGGAACTAGACAGGGGTATGAGTTATCTAGTCACAACATACTTATTTTCAGTCATGTCTATGACATTTTCAAAAAATCATAAAAAATACAAAATATGATCTATATAGGAATTAACATAAATTCACATGTTGCCAAGAGGCTAAACTATTTTTTAAGCCTAACAGAAAGTACAACTCTTACATAATCCACCAATCATAGCTCGTGTTGTCCTCTAGTACTGCCTGCAATGGACCCTACACTTTAAGCTCCACCCATCTGGTCATGCGCAATTGGTACCGTTATACCTATAGCAAACCTTGATTTTTCCAATAATCTGTGAAATAGCTCGGGACTATATAACTAACAAGTGTACTTAGTCTCGCTTGTCAAAAACAATTTTATGAAGTACTAAGCTATGTTCTATATGATTGTATATAGAAATGTTATTGAGCTGTTGGAACTCTTGTTTGCAAACTTTTGCTTCACTATCAAACTCATGTTTTGAAATAAAATGAATTCTTTAAACTATGAGTTGTGTTTTGTTCATATTAGCACTTATCAAACTTCACTTTGGTGATATGCGATAAATCACATTATGTCATATTGTTTAATAGTAAGGTCAAAGGTCAACACACTAGTTAGCATGTACCAGTTCTACTCTTAAAGAGACATTTTGATCTAAAATAAAGGACTTATAATTGTTTCATTAACACAGAAAGTAACAACAAGGACAGGTGGACATGGCCCAATCTAATT
This sequence comes from Unio pictorum, assembly GCA_030141615.1. NCBI lineage: Eukaryota > Metazoa > Mollusca > Bivalvia > Unionida > Unionidae > Unio > Unio pictorum. Next base: position 745,581 of record JARLTB010000332.1, read on the forward strand.
ATAAAGTATTAGCTTTGAACACTTTACACTGTCTGCATATGCAAGAGGTCACTAACCTCTAGTCCTCACACAAAGGTCAAGCTACCCAGCCTCTTTGTCATGCTAATAGAAATCTTCCCTCCTTTCTGTAGTGCATACAATTGATGCAATAAGCCAATCTGACACCAAATAAAGTAAATAACAGCTTTTCTAAGTGGTTATCATGGATTTGGGGTTGAAAATGTGGACTGATATACAGAAAAATGCTAAAGTTTAACAATGAGTATAGTGAGTCCAATGGATTTATAAACAGAAGAAAAGTGTGTATCTAAATGGGAGATTTAGCTAATGATACTGGAATTAAAGGAGACACAAGCAGCAATGAGAAAAATGAGAAGCGAGAGCTTGATGATGTTACCTTGGACAATATTTTGAGGCAGTGGATCATAGGTAAAGGGACAATAAAAAAGGGACCTGTGCTATAACATCCCTTACAGACACCAACTATCAGGTGACATGGTGTTCATTCCTAGCTAATATAAAAGGGTGAATAATGTAGATAATATAGATGCATATAAGTTATATTTCTTCCAAATAAGAAATTAACAATAATGGGCTTCTGTTAGACAGAAAAAATACCTAAGCAAAAATCCCAAAGCATGTTTGATCAGTTTTCAAACTTTTAAACTTTACTGGGAAAAATTATTAAAGTACTTCTAGTTCAATTTGCATCAAGACCAAGGGCTAATATGATTCTTCACAAATCTTCTATTGATTTTCTTACACATTAACTTAAATTGTGGGTTTTTATCTATTGAAATTTTAGGTTTGGTGTAAGGGAGATAACTTAATGATATACATAAGGTGTGGTCTTTTTATTTTCTCCAAGATCTTATCCATGTTATATATAGATGAGTTCAAGGACACATGTATTAACTTCAATGCAATTAAATTATCCAAAAATGCATTACTGATAAAGTGAGGACCTAAAATCCAGGTTTCCATATGTAGTAGAGACCTCAAGAATGATTATCTAACTAAGGAATCGCATGTTCATTTTTCATGGCACAAAAGTTTACAACAAAAAAAAGACATTTAGAGCAGGACTATTCAAATCAAAATAGGAAGGAATACCATATCTTTAATAAATTACCTAAAATACTCATACCAGAATATTCTTTATGGTACAGGTGAAATATCTACAAGAGGACCAGTAGAGGTCCTCTATCCTGGTCTATAACATGCTTTAGAAGAACAAGAGAGTTGTTTTTTATCCATGATTTTTCATCTTTTGCGCATAAAATAGTCAATACTTTGGCTAAAATTAACTATATTAACTTTACATAACCTTTTTATGGCCTGTATGCTAATATTGGAGCTGACTACACAGTCACAAAGCCATCAGTCTATATATGCTATAGATATAATTACAAAAGCCCCATTCCAAAGCTAATGTGTGTTATTTTCTACATTTTCTATGTAAAAGTCTGTCAATATTAGACCAAAACATCTCAATATCCATTGTTTAACCAAATGACACTATGACAGTATAGAAGTGGTGGTTATGTATACTCGTTACTATGGATACACTGTGAAGCTTGTATTATCTTTTAGGTATCACGGTACCAATTGTTTTTCCATAGACCTCAATGCTAATATTTGGAGAGATAAATATATTTTCTATCCTAATTTAGCATGCATCTCACACACTGTTATAGAGAACAATGTTAGATTGTCAATTTGATGATGACAAAACCAGGTACTCCATTGCATTTAAGAGAGATAACTCTGCTGGAACTAGACAGGGGTATGAGTTATCTAGTCACAACATACTTATTTTCAGTCATGTCTATGACATTTTCAAAAAATCATAAAAAATACAAAATATGATCTATATAGGAATTAACATAAATTCACATGTTGCCAAGAGGCTAAACTATTTTTTAAGCCTAACAGAAAGTACAACTCTTACATAATCCACCAATCATAGCTCGTGTTGTCCTCTAGTACTGCCTGCAATGGACCCTACACTTTAAGCTCCACCCATCTGGTCATGCGCAATTGGTACCGTTATACCTATAGCAAACCTTGATTTTTCCAATAATCTGTGAAATAGCTCGGGACTATATAACTAACAAGTGTACTTAGTCTCGCTTGTCAAAAACAATTTTATGAAGTACTAAGCTATGTTCTATATGATTGTATATAGAAATGTTATTGAGCTGTTGGAACTCTTGTTTGCAAACTTTTGCTTCACTATCAAACTCATGTTTTGAAATAAAATGAATTCTTTAAACTATGAGTTGTGTTTTGTTCATATTAGCACTTATCAAACTTCACTTTGGTGATATGCGATAAATCACATTATGTCATATTGTTTAATAGTAAGGTCAAAGGTCAACACACTAGTTAGCATGTACCAGTTCTACTCTTAAAGAGACATTTTGATCTAAAATAAAGGACTTATAATTGTTTCATTAACACAGAAAGTAACAACAAGGACAGGTGGACATGGCCCAATCTAATTATAAAGTATTAGCTTTGAACACTTTACACTGTCTGCATATGCAAGAGGTCACTAACCTCTAGTCCTCACACAAAGGTCAAGCTACCCAGCCTCTTTGTCATGCTAATAGAAATCTTCCCTCCTTTCTGTAGTGCATACAATTGATGCAATAAGCCAATCTGACACCAAATAAAGTAAATAACAGCTTTTCTAAGTGGTTATCATGGATTTGGGGTTGAAAATGTGGACTGATATACAGAAAAATGCTAAAGTTTAACAATGAGTATAGTGAGTCCAATGGATTTATAAACAGAAGAAAAGTGTGTATCTAAATGGGAGATTTAGCTAATGATACTGGAATTAAAGGAGACACAAGCAGCAATGAGAAAAATGAGAAGCGAGAGCTTGATGATGTTACCTTGGACAATATTTTGAGGCAGTGGATCATAGGTAAAGGGACAATAAAAAAGGGACCTGTGCTATAACATCCCTTACAGACACCAACTATCAGGTGACATGGTGTTCATTCCTAGCTAATATAAAAGGGTGAATAATGTAGATAATATAGATGCATATAAGTTATATTTCTTCCAAATAAGAAATTAACAATAATGGGCTTCTGTTAGACAGAAAAAATACCTAAGCAAAAATCCCAAAGCATGTTTGATCAGTTTTCAAACTTTTAAACTTTACTGGGAAAAATTATTAAAGTACTTCTAGTTCAATTTGCATCAAGACCAAGGGCTAATATGATTCTTCACAAATCTTCTATTGATTTTCTTACACATTAACTTAAATTGTGGGTTTTTATCTATTGAAATTTTAGGTTTGGTGTAAGGGAGATAACTTAATGATATACATAAGGTGTGGTCTTTTTATTTTCTCCAAGATCTTATCCATGTTATATATAGATGAGTTCAAGGACACATGTATTAACTTCAATGCAATTAAATTATCCAAAAATGCATTACTGATAAAGTGAGGACCTAAAATCCAGGTTTCCATATGTAGTAGAGACCTCAAGAATGATTATCTAACTAAGGAATCGCATGTTCATTTTTCATGGCACAAAAGTTTACAACAAAAAAAAGACATTTAGAGCAGGACTATTCAAATCAAAATAGGAAGGAATACCATATCTTTAATAAATTACCTAAAATACTCATACCAGAATATTCTTTATGGTACAGGTGAAATATCTACAAGAGGACCAGTAGAGGTCCTCTATCCTGGTCTATAACATGCTTTAGAAGAACAAGAGAGTTGTTTTTTATCCATGATTTTTCATCTTTTGCGCATAAAATAGTCAATACTTTGGCTAAAATTAACTATATTAACTTTACATAACCTTTTTATGGCCTGTATGCTAATATTGGAGCTGACTACACAGTCACAAAGCCATCAGTCTATATATGCTATAGATATAATTACAAAAGCCCCATTCCAAAGCTAATGTGTGTTATTTTCTACATTTTCTATGTAAAAGTCTGTCAATATTAGACCAAAACATCTCAATATCCATTGTTTAACCAAATGACACTATGACAGTATAGAAGTGGTGGTTATGTATACTCGTTACTATGGATACACTGTGAAGCTTGTATTATCTTTTAGGTATCACGGTACCAATTGTTTTTCCATAGACCTCAATGCTAATATTTGGAGAGATAAATATATTTTCTATCCTAATTTAGCATGCATCTCACACACTGTTATAGAGAACAATGTTAGATTGTCAATTTGATGATGACAAAACCAGGTACTCCATTGCATTTAAGAGAGATAACTCTGCTGGAACTAGACAGGGGTATGAGTTATCTAGTCACAACATACTTATTTTCAGTCATGTCTATGACATTTTCAAAAAATCATAAAAAATACAAAATATGATCTATATAGGAATTAACATAAATTCACATGTTGCCAAGAGGCTAAACTATTTTTTAAGCCTAACAGAAAGTACAACTCTTACATAATCCACCAATCATAGCTCGTGTTGTCCTCTAGTACTGCCTGCAATGGACCCTACACTTTAAGCTCCACCCATCTGGTCATGCGCAATTGGTACCGTTATACCTATAGCAAACCTTGATTTTTCCAATAATCTGTGAAATAGCTCGGGACTATATAACTAACAAGTGTACTTAGTCTCGCTTGTCAAAAACAATTTTATGAAGTACTAAGCTATGTTCTATATGATTGTATATAGAAATGTTATTGAGCTGTTGGAACTCTTGTTTGCAAACTTTTGCTTCACTATCAAACTCATGTTTTGAAATAAAATGAATTCTTTAAACTATGAGTTGTGTTTTGTTCATATTAGCACTTATCAAACTTCACTTTGGTGATATGCGATAAATCACATTATGTCATATTGTTTAATAGTAAGGTCAAAGGTCAACACACTAGTTAGCATGTACCAGTTCTACTCTTAAAGAGACATTTTGATCTAAAATAAAGGACTTATAATTGTTTCATTAACACAGAAAGTAACAACAAGGACAGGTGGACATGGCCCAATCTAATTATAAAGTATTAGCTTTGAACACTTTACACTGTCTGCATATGCAAGAGGTCACTAACCTCTAGTCCTCACACAAAGGTCAAGCTACCCAGCCTCTTTGTCATGCTAATAGAAATCTTCCCTCCTTTCTGTAGTGCATACAATTGATGCAATAAGCCAATCTGACACCAAATAAAGTAAATAACAGCTTTTCTAAGTGGTTATCATGGATTTGGGGTTGAAAATGTGGACTGATATACAGAAAAATGCTAAAGTTTAACAATGAGTATAGTGAGTCCAATGGATTTATAAACAGAAGAAAAGTGTGTATCTAAATGGGAGATTTAGCTAATGATACTGGAATTAAAGGAGACACAAGCAGCAATGAGAAAAATGAGAAGCGAGAGCTTGATGATGTTACCTTGGACAATATTTTGAGGCAGTGGATCATAGGTAAAGGGACAATAAAAAAGGGACCTGTGCTATAACATCCCTTACAGACACCAACTATCAGGTGACATGGTGTTCATTCCTAGCTAATATAAAAGGGTGAATAATGTAGATAATATAGATGCATATAAGTTATATTTCTTCCAAATAAGAAATTAACAATAATGGGCTTCTGTTAGACAGAAAAAATACCTAAGCAAAAATCCCAAAGCATGTTTGATCAGTTTTCAAACTTTTAAACTTTACTGGGAAAAATTATTAAAGTACTTCTAGTTCAATTTGCATCAAGACCAAGGGCTAATATGATTCTTCACAAATCTTCTATTGATTTTCTTACACATTAACTTAAATTGTGGGTTTTTATCTATTGAAATTTTAGGTTTGGTGTAAGGGAGATAACTTAATGATATACATAAGGTGTGGTCTTTTTATTTTCTCCAAGATCTTATCCATGTTATATATAGATGAGTTCAAGGACACATGTATTAACTTCAATGCAATTAAATTATCCAAAAATGCATTACTGATAAAGTGAGGACCTAAAATCCAGGTTTCCATATGTAGTAGAGACCTCAAGAATGATTATCTAACTAAGGAATCGCATGTTCATTTTTCATGGCACAAAAGTTTACAACAAAAAAAAGACATTTAGAGCAGGACTATTCAAATCAAAATAGGAAGGAATACCATATCTTTAATAAATTACCTAAAATACTCATACCAGAATATTCTTTATGGTACAGGTGAAATATCTACAAGAGGACCAGTAGAGGTCCTCTATCCTGGTCTATAACATGCTTTAGAAGAACAAGAGAGTTGTTTTTTATCCATGATTTTTCATCTTTTGCGCATAAAATAGTCAATACTTTGGCTAAAATTAACTATATTAACTTTACATAACCTTTTTATGGCCTGTATGCTAATATTGGAGCTGACTACACAGTCACAAAGCCATCAGTCTATATATGCTATAGATATAATTACAAAAGCCCCATTCCAAAGCTAATGTGTGTTATTTTCTACATTTTCTATGTAAAAGTCTGTCAATATTAGACCAAAACATCTCAATATCCATTGTTTAACCAAATGACACTATGACAGTATAGAAGTGGTGGTTATGTATACTCGTTACTATGGATACACTGTGAAGCTTGTATTATCTTTTAGGTATCACGGTACCAATTGTTTTTCCATAGACCTCAATGCTAATATTTGGAGAGATAAATATATTTTCTATCCTAATTTAGCATGCATCTCACACACTGTTATAGAGAACAATGTTAGATTGTCAATTTGATGATGACAAAACCAGGTACTCCATTGCATTTAAGAGAGATAACTCTGCTGGAACTAGACAGGGGTATGAGTTATCTAGTCACAACATACTTATTTTCAGTCATGTCTATGACATTTTCAAAAAATCATAAAAAATACAAAATATGATCTATATAGGAATTAACATAAATTCACATGTTGCCAAGAGGCTAAACTATTTTTTAAGCCTAACAGAAAGTACAACTCTTACATAATCCACCAATCATAGCTCGTGTTGTCCTCTAGTACTGCCTGCAATGGACCCTACACTTTAAGCTCCACCCATCTGGTCATGCGCAATTGGTACCGTTATACCTATAGCAAACCTTGATTTTTCCAATAATCTGTGAAATAGCTCGGGACTATATAACTAACAAGTGTACTTAGTCTCGCTTGTCAAAAACAATTTTATGAAGTACTAAGCTATGTTCTATATGATTGTATATAGAAATGTTATTGAGCTGTTGGAACTCTTGTTTGCAAACTTTTGCTTCACTATCAAACTCATGTTTTGAAATAAAATGAATTCTTTAAACTATGAGTTGTGTTTTGTTCATATTAGCACTTATCAAACTTCACTTTGGTGATATGCGATAAATCACATTATGTCATATTGTTTAATAGTAAGGTCAAAGGTCAACACACTAGTTAGCATGTACCAGTTCTACTCTTAAAGAGACATTTTGATCTAAAATAAAGGACTTATAATTGTTTCATTAACACAGAAAGTAACAACAAGGACAGGTGGACATGGCCCAATCTAATTATAAAGTATTAGCTTTGAACACTTTACACTGTCTGCATATGCAAGAGGTCACTAACCTCTAGTCCTCACACAAAGGTCAAGCTACCCAGCCTCTTTGTCATGCTAATAGAAATCTTCCCTCCTTTCTGTAGTGCATACAATTGATGCAATAAGCCAATCTGACACCAAATAAAGTAAATAACAGCTTTTCTAAGTGGTTATCATGGATTTGGGGTTGAAAATGTGGACTGATATACAGAAAAATGCTAAAGTTTAACAATGAGTATAGTGAGTCCAATGGATTTATAAACAGAAGAAAAGTGTGTATCTAAATGGGAGATTTAGCTAATGATACTGGAATTAAAGGAGACACAAGCAGCAATGAGAAAAATGAGAAGCGAGAGCTTGATGATGTTACCTTGGACAATATTTTGAGGCAGTGGATCATAGGTAAAGGGACAATAAAAAAGGGACCTGTGCTATAACATCCCTTACAGACACCAACTATCAGGTGACATGGTGTTCATTCCTAGCTAATATAAAAGGGTGAATAATGTAGATAATATAGATGCATATAAGTTATATTTCTTCCAAATAAGAAATTAACAATAATGGGCTTCTGTTAGACAGAAAAAATACCTAAGCAAAAATCCCAAAGCATGTTTGATCAGTTTTCAAACTTTTAAACTTTACTGGGAAAAATTATTAAAGTACTTCTAGTTCAATTTGCATCAAGACCAAGGGCTAATATGATTCTTCACAAATCTTCTATTGATTTTCTTACACATTAACTTAAATTGTGGGTTTTTATCTATTGAAATTTTAGGTTTGGTGTAAGGGAGATAACTTAATGATATACATAAGGTGTGGTCTTTTTATTTTCTCCAAGATCTTATCCATGTTATATATAGATGAGTTCAAGGACACATGTATTAACTTCAATGCAATTAAATTATCCAAAAATGCATTACTGATAAAGTGAGGACCTAAAATCCAGGTTTCCATATGTAGTAGAGACCTCAAGAATGATTATCTAACTAAGGAATCGCATGTTCATTTTTCATGGCACAAAAGTTTACAACAAAAAAAAGACATTTAGAGCAGGACTATTCAAATCAAAATAGGAAGGAATACCATATCTTTAATAAATTACCTAAAATACTCATACCAGAATATTCTTTATGGTACAGGTGAAATATCTACAAGAGGACCAGTAGAGGTCCTCTATCCTGGTCTATAACATGCTTTAGAAGAACAAGAGAGTTGTTTTTTATCCATGATTTTTCATCTTTTGCGCATAAAATAGTCAATACTTTGGCTAAAATTAACTATATTAACTTTACATAACCTTTTTATGGCCTGTATGCTAATATTGGAGCTGACTACACAGTCACAAAGCCATCAGTCTATATATGCTATAGATATAATTACAAAAGCCCCATTCCAAAGCTAATGTGTGTTATTTTCTACATTTTCTATGTAAAAGTCTGTCAATATTAGACCAAAACATCTCAATATCCATTGTTTAACCAAATGACACTATGACAGTATAGAAGTGGTGGTTATGTATACTCGTTACTATGGATACACTGTGAAGCTTGTATTATCTTTTAGGTATCACGGTACCAATTGTTTTTCCATAGACCTCAATGCTAATATTTGGAGAGATAAATATATTTTCTATCCTAATTTAGCATGCATCTCACACACTGTTATAGAGAACAATGTTAGATTGTCAATTTGATGATGACAAAACCAGGTACTCCATTGCATTTAAGAGAGATAACTCTGCTGGAACTAGACAGGGGTATGAGTTATCTAGTCACAACATACTTATTTTCAGTCATGTCTATGACATTTTCAAAAAATCATAAAAAATACAAAATATGATCTATATAGGAATTAACATAAATTCACATGTTGCCAAGAGGCTAAACTATTTTTTAAGCCTAACAGAAAGTACAACTCTTACATAATCCACCAATCATAGCTCGTGTTGTCCTCTAGTACTGCCTGCAATGGACCCTACACTTTAAGCTCCACCCATCTGGTCATGCGCAATTGGTACCGTTATACCTATAGCAAACCTTGATTTTTCCAATAATCTGTGAAATAGCTCGGGACTATATAACTAACAAGTGTACTTAGTCTCGCTTGTCAAAAACAATTTTATGAAGTACTAAGCTATGTTCTATATGATTGTATATAGAAATGTTATTGAGCTGTTGGAACTCTTGTTTGCAAACTTTTGCTTCACTATCAAACTCATGTTTTGAAATAAAATGAATTCTTTAAACTATGAGTTGTGTTTTGTTCATATTAGCACTTATCAAACTTCACTTTGGTGATATGCGATAAATCACATTATGTCATATTGTTTAATAGTAAGGTCAAAGGTCAACACACTAGTTAGCATGTACCAGTTCTACTCTTAAAGAGACATTTTGATCTAAAATAAAGGACTTATAATTGTTTCATTAACACAGAAAGTAACAACAAGGACAGGTGGACATGGCCCAATCTAATTATAAAGTATTAGCTTTGAACACTTTACACTGTCTGCATATGCAAGAGGTCACTAACCTCTAGTCCTCACACAAAGGTCAAGCTACCCAGCCTCTTTGTCATGCTAATAGAAATCTTCCCTCCTTTCTGTAGTGCATACAATTGATGCAATAAGCCAATCTGACACCAAATAAAGTAAATAACAGCTTTTCTAAGTGGTTATCATGGATTTGGGGTTGAAAATGTGGACTGATATACAGAAAAATGCTAAAGTTTAACAATGAGTATAGTGAGTCCAATGGATTTATAAACAGAAGAAAAGTGTGTATCTAAATGGGAGATTTAGCTAATGATACTGGAATTAAAGGAGACACAAGCAGCAATGAGAAAAATGAGAAGCGAGAGCTTGATGATGTTACCTTGGACAATATTTTGAGGCAGTGGATCATAGGTAAAGGGACAATAAAAAAGGGACCTGTGCTATAACATCCCTTACAGACACCAACTATCAGGTGACATGGTGTTCATTCCTAGCTAATATAAAAGGGTGAATAATGTAGATAATATAGATGCATATAAGTTATATTTCTTCCAAATAAGAAATTAACAATAATGGGCTTCTGTTAGACAGAAAAAATACCTAAGCAAAAATCCCAAAGCATGTTTGATCAGTTTTCAAACTTTTAAACTTTACTGGGAAAAATTATTAAAGTACTTCTAGTTCAATTTGCATCAAGACCAAGGGCTAATATGATTCTTCACAAATCTTCTATTGATTTTCTTACACATTAACTTAAATTGTGGGTTTTTATCTATTGAAATTTTAGGTTTGGTGTAAGGGAGATAACTTAATGATATACATAAGGTGTGGTCTTTTTATTTTCTCCAAGATCTTATCCATGTTATATATAGATGAGTTCAAGGACACATGTATTAACTTCAATGCAATTAAATTATCCAAAAATGCATTACTGATAAAGTGAGGACCTAAAATCCAGGTTTCCATATGTAGTAGAGACCTCAAGAATGATTATCTAACTAAGGAATCGCATGTTCATTTTTCATGGCACAAAAGTTTACAACAAAAAAAAGACATTTAGAGCAGGACTATTCAAATCAAAATAGGAAGGAATACCATATCTTTAATAAATTACCTAAAATACTCATACCAGAATATTCTTTATGGTACAGGTGAAATATCTACAAGAGGACCAGTAGAGGTCCTCTATCCTGGTCTATAACATGCTTTAGAAGAACAAGAGAGTTGTTTTTTATCCATGATTTTTCATCTTTTGCGCATAAAATAGTCAATACTTTGGCTAAAATTAACTATATTAACTTTACATAACCTTTTTATGGCCTGTATGCTAATATTGGAGCTGACTACACAGTCACAAAGCCATCAGTCTATATATGCTATAGATATAATTACAAAAGCCCCATTCCAAAGCTAATGTGTGTTATTTTCTACATTTTCTATGTAAAAGTCTGTCAATATTAGACCAAAACATCTCAATATCCATTGTTTAACCAAATGACACTATGACAGTATAGAAGTGGTGGTTATGTATACTCGTTACTATGGATACACTGTGAAGCTTGTATTATCTTTTAGGTATCACGGTACCAATTGTTTTTCCATAGACCTCAATGCTAATATTTGGAGAGATAAATATATTTTCTATCCTAATTTAGCATGCATCTCACACACTGTTATAGAGAACAATGTTAGATTGTCAATTTGATGATGACAAAACCAGGTACTCCATTGCATTTAAGAGAGATAACTCTGCTGGAACTAGACAGGGGTATGAGTTATCTAGTCACAACATACTTATTTTCAGTCATGTCTATGACATTTTCAAAAAATCATAAAAAATACAAAATATGATCTATATAGGAATTAACATAAATTCACATGTTGCCAAGAGGCTAAACTATTTTTTAAGCCTAACAGAAAGTACAACTCTTACATAATCCACCAATCATAGCTCGTGTTGTCCTCTAGTACTGCCTGCAATGGACCCTACACTTTAAGCTCCACCCATCTGGTCATGCGCAATTGGTACCGTTATACCTATAGCAAACCTTGATTTTTCCAATAATCTGTGAAATAGCTCGGGACTATATAACTAACAAGTGTACTTAGTCTCGCTTGTCAAAAACAATTTTATGAAGTACTAAGCTATGTTCTATATGATTGTATATAGAAATGTTATTGAGCTGTTGGAACTCTTGTTTGCAAACTTTTGCTTCACTATCAAACTCATGTTTTGAAATAAAATGAATTCTTTAAACTATGAGTTGTGTTTTGTTCATATTAGCACTTATCAAACTTCACTTTGGTGATATGCGATAAATCACATTATGTCATATTGTTTAATAGTAAGGTCAAAGGTCAACACACTAGTTAGCATGTACCAGTTCTACTCTTAAAGAGACATTTTGATCTAAAATAAAGGACTTATAATTGTTTCATTAACACAGAAAGTAACAACAAGGACAGGTGGACATGGCCCAATCTAATTATAAAGTATTAGCTTTGAACACTTTACACTGTCTGCATATGCAAGAGGTCACTAACCTCTAGTCCTCACACAAAGGTCAAGCTACCCAGCCTCTTTGTCATGCTAATAGAAATCTTCCCTCCTTTCTGTAGTGCATACAATTGATGCAATAAGCCAATCTGACACCAAATAAAGTAAATAACAGCTTTTCTAAGTGGTTATCATGGATTTGGGGTTGAAAATGTGGACTGATATACAGAAAAATGCTAAAGTTTAACAATGAGTATAGTGAGTCCAATGGATTTATAAACAGAAGAAAAGTGTGTATCTAAATGGGAGATTTAGCTAATGATACTGGAATTAAAGGAGACACAAGCAGCAATGAGAAAAATGAGAAGCGAGAGCTTGATGATGTTACCTTGGACAATATTTTGAGGCAGTGGATCATAGGTAAAGGGACAATAAAAAAGGGACCTGTGCTATAACATCCCTTACAGACACCAACTATCAGGTGACATGGTGTTCATTCCTAGCTAATATAAAAGGGTGAATAATGTAGATAATATAGATGCATATAAGTTATATTTCTTCCAAATAAGAAATTAACAATAATGGGCTTCTGTTAGACAGAAAAAATACCTAAGCAAAAATCCCAAAGCATGTTTGATCAGTTTTCAAACTTTTAAACTTTACTGGGAAAAATTATTAAAGTACTTCTAGTTCAATTTGCATCAAGACCAAGGGCTAATATGATTCTTCACAAATCTTCTATTGATTTTCTTACACATTAACTTAAATTGTGGGTTTTTATCTATTGAAATTTTAGGTTTGGTGTAAGGGAGATAACTTAATGATATACATAAGGTGTGGTCTTTTTATTTTCTCCAAGATCTTATCCATGTTATATATAGATGAGTTCAAGGACACATGTATTAACTTCAATGCAATTAAATTATCCAAAAATGCATTACTGATAAAGTGAGGACCTAAAATCCAGGTTTCCATATGTAGTAGAGACCTCAAGAATGATTATCTAACTAAGGAATCGCATGTTCATTTTTCATGGCACAAAAGTTTACAACAAAAAAAAGACATTTAGAGCAGGACTATTCAAATCAAAATAGGAAGGAATACCATATCTTTAATAAATTACCTAAAATACTCATACCAGAATATTCTTTATGGTACAGGTGAAATATCTACAAGAGGACCAGTAGAGGTCCTCTATCCTGGTCTATAACATGCTTTAGAAGAACAAGAGAGTTGTTTTTTATCCATGATTTTTCATCTTTTGCGCATAAAATAGTCAATACTTTGGCTAAAATTAACTATATTAACTTTACATAACCTTTTTATGGCCTGTATGCTAATATTGGAGCTGACTACACAGTCACAAAGCCATCAGTCTATATATGCTATAGATATAATTACAAAAGCCCCATTCCAAAGCTAATGTGTGTTATTTTCTACATTTTCTATGTAAAAGTCTGTCAATATTAGACCAAAACATCTCAATATCCATTGTTTAACCAAATGACACTATGACAGTATAGAAGTGGTGGTTATGTATACTCGTTACTATGGATACACTGTGAAGCTTGTATTATCTTTTAGGTATCACGGTACCAATTGTTTTTCCATAGACCTCAATGCTAATATTTGGAGAGATAAATATATTTTCTATCCTAATTTAGCATGCATCTCACACACTGTTATAGAGAACAATGTTAGATTGTCAATTTGATGATGACAAAACCAGGTACTCCATTGCATTTAAGAGAGATAACTCTGCTGGAACTAGACAGGGGTATGAGTTATCTAGTCACAACATACTTATTTTCAGTCATGTCTATGACATTTTCAAAAAATCATAAAAAATACAAAATATGATCTATATAGGAATTAACATAAATTCACATGTTGCCAAGAGGCTAAACTATTTTTTAAGCCTAACAGAAAGTACAACTCTTACATAATCCACCAATCATAGCTCGTGTTGTCCTCTAGTACTGCCTGCAATGGACCCTACACTTTAAGCTCCACCCATCTGGTCATGCGCAATTGGTACCGTTATACCTATAGCAAACCTTGATTTTTCCAATAATCTGTGAAATAGCTCGGGACTATATAACTAACAAGTGTACTTAGTCTCGCTTGTCAAAAACAATTTTATGAAGTACTAAGCTATGTTCTATATGATTGTATATAGAAATGTTATTGAGCTGTTGGAACTCTTGTTTGCAAACTTTTGCTTCACTATCAAACTCATGTTTTGAAATAAAATGAATTCTTTAAACTATGAGTTGTGTTTTGTTCATATTAGCACTTATCAAACTTCACTTTGGTGATATGCGATAAATCACATTATGTCATATTGTTTAATAGTAAGGTCAAAGGTCAACACACTAGTTAGCATGTACCAGTTCTACTCTTAAAGAGACATTTTGATCTAAAATAAAGGACTTATAATTGTTTCATTAACACAGAAAGTAACAACAAGGACAGGTGGACATGGCCCAATCTAATTATAAAGTATTAGCTTTGAACACTTTACACTGTCTGCATATGCAAGAGGTCACTAACCTCTAGTCCTCACACAAAGGTCAAGCTACCCAGCCTCTTTGTCATGCTAATAGAAATCTTCCCTCCTTTCTGTAGTGCATACAATTGATGCAATAAGCCAATCTGACACCAAATAAAGTAAATAACAGCTTTTCTAAGTGGTTATCATGGATTTGGGGTTGAAAATGTGGACTGATATACAGAAAAATGCTAAAGTTTAACAATGAGTATAGTGAGTCCAATGGATTTATAAACAGAAGAAAAGTGTGTATCTAAATGGGAGATTTAGCTAATGATACTGGAATTAAAGGAGACACAAGCAGCAATGAGAAAAATGAGAAGCGAGAGCTTGATGATGTTACCTTGGACAATATTTTGAGGCAGTGGATCATAGGTAAAGGGACAATAAAAAAGGGACCTGTGCTATAACATCCCTTACAGACACCAACTATCAGGTGACATGGTGTTCATTCCTAGCTAATATAAAAGGGTGAATAATGTAGATAATATAGATGCATATAAGTTATATTTCTTCCAAATAAGAAATTAACAATAATGGGCTTCTGTTAGACAGAAAAAATACCTAAGCAAAAATCCCAAAGCATGTTTGATCAGTTTTCAAACTTTTAAACTTTACTGGGAAAAATTATTAAAGTACTTCTAGTTCAATTTGCATCAAGACCAAGGGCTAATATGATTCTTCACAAATCTTCTATTGATTTTCTTACACATTAACTTAAATTGTGGGTTTTTATCTATTGAAATTTTAGGTTTGGTGTAAGGGAGATAACTTAATGATATACATAAGGTGTGGTCTTTTTATTTTCTCCAAGATCTTATCCATGTTATATATAGATGAGTTCAAGGACACATGTATTAACTTCAATGCAATTAAATTATCCAAAAATGCATTACTGATAAAGTGAGGACCTAAAATCCAGGTTTCCATATGTAGTAGAGACCTCAAGAATGATTATCTAACTAAGGAATCGCATGTTCATTTTTCATGGCACAAAAGTTTACAACAAAAAAAAGACATTTAGAGCAGGACTATTCAAATCAAAATAGGAAGGAATACCATATCTTTAATAAATTACCTAAAATACTCATACCAGAATATTCTTTATGGTACAGGTGAAATATCTACAAGAGGACCAGTAGAGGTCCTCTATCCTGGTCTATAACATGCTTTAGAAGAACAAGAGAGTTGTTTTTTATCCATGATTTTTCATCTTTTGCGCATAAAATAGTCAATACTTTGGCTAAAATTAACTATATTAACTTTACATAACCTTTTTATGGCCTGTATGCTAATATTGGAGCTGACTACACAGTCACAAAGCCATCAGTCTATATATGCTATAGATATAATTACAAAAGCCCCATTCCAAAGCTAATGTGTGTTATTTTCTACATTTTCTATGTAAAAGTCTGTCAATATTAGACCAAAACATCTCAATATCCATTGTTTAACCAAATGACACTATGACAGTATAGAAGTGGTGGTTATGTATACTCGTTACTATGGATACACTGTGAAGCTTGTATTATCTTTTAGGTATCACGGTACCAATTGTTTTTCCATAGACCTCAATGCTAATATTTGGAGAGATAAATATATTTTCTATCCTAATTTAGCATGCATCTCACACACTGTTATAGAGAACAATGTTAGATTGTCAATTTGATGATGACAAAACCAGGTACTCCATTGCATTTAAGAGAGATAACTCTGCTGGAACTAGACAGGGGTATGAGTTATCTAGTCACAACATACTTATTTTCAGTCATGTCTATGACATTTTCAAAAAATCATAAAAAATACAAAATATGATCTATATAGGAATTAACATAAATTCACATGTTGCCAAGAGGCTAAACTATTTTTTAAGCCTAACAGAAAGTACAACTCTTACATAATCCACCAATCATAGCTCGTGTTGTCCTCTAGTACTGCCTGCAATGGACCCTACACTTTAAGCTCCACCCATCTGGTCATGCGCAATTGGTACCGTTATACCTATAGCAAACCTTGATTTTTCCAATAATCTGTGAAATAGCTCGGGACTATATAACTAACAAGTGTACTTAGTCTCGCTTGTCAAAAACAATTTTATGAAGTACTAAGCTATGTTCTATATGATTGTATATAGAAATGTTATTGAGCTGTTGGAACTCTTGTTTGCAAACTTTTGCTTCACTATCAAACTCATGTTTTGAAATAAAATGAATTCTTTAAACTATGAGTTGTGTTTTGTTCATATTAGCACTTATCAAACTTCACTTTGGTGATATGCGATAAATCACATTATGTCATATTGTTTAATAGTAAGGTCAAAGGTCAACACACTAGTTAGCATGTACCAGTTCTACTCTTAAAGAGACATTTTGATCTAAAATAAAGGACTTATAATTGTTTCATTAACACAGAAAGTAACAACAAGGACAGGTGGACATGGCCCAATCTAATTATAAAGTATTAGCTTTGAACACTTTACACTGTCTGCATATGCAAGAGGTCACTAACCTCTAGTCCTCACACAAAGGTCAAGCTACCCAGCCTCTTTGTCATGCTAATAGAAATCTTCCCTCCTTTCTGTAGTGCATACAATTGATGCAATAAGCCAATCTGACACCAAATAAAGTAAATAACAGCTTTTCTAAGTGGTTATCATGGATTTGGGGTTGAAAATGTGGACTGATATACAGAAAAATGCTAAAGTTTAACAATGAGTATAGTGAGTCCAATGGATTTATAAACAGAAGAAAAGTGTGTATCTAAATGGGAGATTTAGCTAATGATACTGGAATTAAAGGAGACACAAGCAGCAATGAGAAAAATGAGAAGCGAGAGCTTGATGATGTTACCTTGGACAATATTTTGAGGCAGTGGATCATAGGTAAAGGGACAATAAAAAAGGGACCTGTGCTATAACATCCCTTACAGACACCAACTATCAGGTGACATGGTGTTCATTCCTAGCTAATATAAAAGGGTGAATAATGTAGATAATATAGATGCATATAAGTTATATTTCTTCCAAATAAGAAATTAACAATAATGGGCTTCTGTTAGACAGAAAAAATACCTAAGCAAAAATCCCAAAGCATGTTTGATCAGTTTTCAAACTTTTAAACTTTACTGGGAAAAATTATTAAAGTACTTCTAGTTCAATTTGCATCAAGACCAAGGGCTAATATGATTCTTCACAAATCTTCTATTGATTTTCTTACACATTAACTTAAATTGTGGGTTTTTATCTATTGAAATTTTAGGTTTGGTGTAAGGGAGATAACTTAATGATATACATAAGGTGTGGTCTTTTTATTTTCTCCAAGATCTTATCCATGTTATATATAGATGAGTTCAAGGACACATGTATTAACTTCAATGCAATTAAATTATCCAAAAATGCATTACTGATAAAGTGAGGACCTAAAATCCAGGTTTCCATATGTAGTAGAGACCTCAAGAATGATTATCTAACTAAGGAATCGCATGTTCATTTTTCATGGCACAAAAGTTTACAACAAAAAAAAGACATTTAGAGCAGGACTATTCAAATCAAAATAGGAAGGAATACCATATCTTTAATAAATTACCTAAAATACTCATACCAGAATATTCTTTATGGTACAGGTGAAATATCTACAAGAGGACCAGTAGAGGTCCTCTATCCTGGTCTATAACATGCTTTAGAAGAACAAGAGAGTTGTTTTTTATCCATGATTTTTCATCTTTTGCGCATAAAATAGTCAATACTTTGGCTAAAATTAACTATATTAACTTTACATAACCTTTTTATGGCCTGTATGCTAATATTGGAGCTGACTACACAGTCACAAAGCCATCAGTCTATATATGCTATAGATATAATTACAAAAGCCCCATTCCAAAGCTAATGTGTGTTATTTTCTACATTTTCTATGTAAAAGTCTGTCAATATTAGACCAAAACATCTCAATATCCATTGTTTAACCAAATGACACTATGACAGTATAGAAGTGGTGGTTATGTATACTCGTTACTATGGATACACTGTGAAGCTTGTATTATCTTTTAGGTATCACGGTACCAATTGTTTTTCCATAGACCTCAATGCTAATATTTGGAGAGATAAATATATTTTCTATCCTAATTTAGCATGCATCTCACACACTGTTATAGAGAACAATGTTAGATTGTCAATTTGATGATGACAAAACCAGGTACTCCATTGCATTTAAGAGAGATAACTCTGCTGGAACTAGACAGGGGTATGAGTTATCTAGTCACAACATACTTATTTTCAGTCATGTCTATGACATTTTCAAAAAATCATAAAAAATACAAAATATGATCTATATAGGAATTAACATAAATTCACATGTTGCCAAGAGGCTAAACTATTTTTTAAGCCTAACAGAAAGTACAACTCTTACATAATCCACCAATCATAGCTCGTGTTGTCCTCTAGTACTGCCTGCAATGGACCCTACACTTTAAGCTCCACCCATCTGGTCATGCGCAATTGGTACCGTTATACCTATAGCAAACCTTGATTTTTCCAATAATCTGTGAAATAGCTCGGGACTATATAACTAACAAGTGTACTTAGTCTCGCTTGTCAAAAACAATTTTATGAAGTACTAAGCTATGTTCTATATGATTGTATATAGAAATGTTATTGAGCTGTTGGAACTCTTGTTTGCAAACTTTTGCTTCACTATCAAACTCATGTTTTGAAATAAAATGAATTCTTTAAACTATGAGTTGTGTTTTGTTCATATTAGCACTTATCAAACTTCACTTTGGTGATATGCGATAAATCACATTATGTCATATTGTTTAATAGTAAGGTCAAAGGTCAACACACTAGTTAGCATGTACCAGTTCTACTCTTAAAGAGACATTTTGATCTAAAATAAAGGACTTATAATTGTTTCATTAACACAGAAAGTAACAACAAGGACAGGTGGACATGGCCCAATCTAATTATAAAGTATTAGCTTTGAACACTTTACACTGTCTGCATATGCAAGAGGTCACTAACCTCTAGTCCTCACACAAAGGTCAAGCTACCCAGCCTCTTTGTCATGCTAATAGAAATCTTCCCTCCTTTCTGTAGTGCATACAATTGATGCAATAAGCCAATCTGACACCAAATAAAGTAAATAACAGCTTTTCTAAGTGGTTATCATGGATTTGGGGTTGAAAATGTGGACTGATATACAGAAAAATGCTAAAGTTTAACAATGAGTATAGTGAGTCCAATGGATTTATAAACAGAAGAAAAGTGTGTATCTAAATGGGAGATTTAGCTAATGATACTGGAATTAAAGGAGACACAAGCAGCAATGAGAAAAATGAGAAGCGAGAGCTTGATGATGTTACCTTGGACAATATTTTGAGGCAGTGGATCATAGGTAAAGGGACAATAAAAAAGGGACCTGTGCTATAACATCCCTTACAGACACCAACTATCAGGTGACATGGTGTTCATTCCTAGCTAATATAAAAGGGTGAATAATGTAGATAATATAGATGCATATAAGTTATATTTCTTCCAAATAAGAAATTAACAATAATGGGCTTCTGTTAGACAGAAAAAATACCTAAGCAAAAATCCCAAAGCATGTTTGATCAGTTTTCAAACTTTTAAACTTTACTGGGAAAAATTATTAAAGTACTTCTAGTTCAATTTGCATCAAGACCAAGGGCTAATATGATTCTTCACAAATCTTCTATTGATTTTCTTACACATTAACTTAAATTGTGGGTTTTTATCTATTGAAATTTTAGGTTTGGTGTAAGGGAGATAACTTAATGATATACATAAGGTGTGGTCTTTTTATTTTCTCCAAGATCTTATCCATGTTATATATAGATGAGTTCAAGGACACATGTATTAACTTCAATGCAATTAAATTATCCAAAAATGCATTACTGATAAAGTGAGGACCTAAAATCCAGGTTTCCATATGTAGTAGAGACCTCAAGAATGATTATCTAACTAAGGAATCGCATGTTCATTTTTCATGGCACAAAAGTTTACAACAAAAAAAAGACATTTAGAGCAGGACTATTCAAATCAAAATAGGAAGGAATACCATATCTTTAATAAATTACCTAAAATACTCATACCAGAATATTCTTTATGGTACAGGTGAAATATCTACAAGAGGACCAGTAGAGGTCCTCTATCCTGGTCTATAACATGCTTTAGAAGAACAAGAGAGTTGTTTTTTATCCATGATTTTTCATCTTTTGCGCATAAAATAGTCAATACTTTGGCTAAAATTAACTATATTAACTTTACATAACCTTTTTATGGCCTGTATGCTAATATTGGAGCTGACTACACAGTCACAAAGCCATCAGTCTATATATGCTATAGATATAATTACAAAAGCCCCATTCCAAAGCTAATGTGTGTTATTTTCTACATTTTCTATGTAAAAGTCTGTCAATATTAGACCAAAACATCTCAATATCCATTGTTTAACCAAATGACACTATGACAGTATAGAAGTGGTGGTTATGTATACTCGTTACTATGGATACACTGTGAAGCTTGTATTATCTTTTAGGTATCACGGTACCAATTGTTTTTCCATAGACCTCAATGCTAATATTTGGAGAGATAAATATATTTTCTATCCTAATTTAGCATGCATCTCACACACTGTTATAGAGAACAATGTTAGATTGTCAATTTGATGATGACAAAACCAGGTACTCCATTGCATTTAAGAGAGATAACTCTGCTGGAACTAGACAGGGGTATGAGTTATCTAGTCACAACATACTTATTTTCAGTCATGTCTATGACATTTTCAAAAAATCATAAAAAATACAAAATATGATCTATATAGGAATTAACATAAATTCACATGTTGCCAAGAGGCTAAACTATTTTTTAAGCCTAACAGAAAGTACAACTCTTACATAATCCACCAATCATAGCTCGTGTTGTCCTCTAGTACTGCCTGCAATGGACCCTACACTTTAAGCTCCACCCATCTGGTCATGCGCAATTGGTACCGTTATACCTATAGCAAACCTTGATTTTTCCAATAATCTGTGAAATAGCTCGGGACTATATAACTAACAAGTGTACTTAGTCTCGCTTGTCAAAAACAATTTTATGAAGTACTAAGCTATGTTCTATATGATTGTATATAGAAATGTTATTGAGCTGTTGGAACTCTTGTTTGCAAACTTTTGCTTCACTATCAAACTCATGTTTTGAAATAAAATGAATTCTTTAAACTATGAGTTGTGTTTTGTTCATATTAGCACTTATCAAACTTCACTTTGGTGATATGCGATAAATCACATTATGTCATATTGTTTAATAGTAAGGTCAAAGGTCAACACACTAGTTAGCATGTACCAGTTCTACTCTTAAAGAGACATTTTGATCTAAAATAAAGGACTTATAATTGTTTCATTAACACAGAAAGTAACAACAAGGACAGGTGGACATGGCCCAATCTAATTATAAAGTATTAGCTTTGAACACTTTACACTGTCTGCATATGCAAGAGGTCACTAACCTCTAGTCCTCACACAAAGGTCAAGCTACCCAGCCTCTTTGTCATGCTAATAGAAATCTTCCCTCCTTTCTGTAGTGCATACAATTGATGCAATAAGCCAATCTGACACCAAATAAAGTAAATAACAGCTTTTCTAAGTGGTTATCATGGATTTGGGGTTGAAAATGTGGACTGATATACAGAAAAATGCTAAAGTTTAACAATGAGTATAGTGAGTCCAATGGATTTATAAACAGAAGAAAAGTGTGTATCTAAATGGGAGATTTAGCTAATGATACTGGAATTAAAGGAGACACAAGCAGCAATGAGAAAAATGAGAAGCGAGAGCTTGATGATGTTACCTTGGACAATATTTTGAGGCAGTGGATCATAGGTAAAGGGACAATAAAAAAGGGACCTGTGCTATAACATCCCTTACAGACACCAACTATCAGGTGACATGGTGTTCATTCCTAGCTAATATAAAAGGGTGAATAATGTAGATAATATAGATGCATATAAGTTATATTTCTTCCAAATAAGAAATTAACAATAATGGGCTTCTGTTAGACAGAAAAAATACCTAAGCAAAAATCCCAAAGCATGTTTGATCAGTTTTCAAACTTTTAAACTTTACTGGGAAAAATTATTAAAGTACTTCTAGTTCAATTTGCATCAAGACCAAGGGCTAATATGATTCTTCACAAATCTTCTATTGATTTTCTTACACATTAACTTAAATTGTGGGTTTTTATCTATTGAAATTTTAGGTTTGGTGTAAGGGAGATAACTTAATGATATACATAAGGTGTGGTCTTTTTATTTTCTCCAAGATCTTATCCATGTTATATATAGATGAGTTCAAGGACACATGTATTAACTTCAATGCAATTAAATTATCCAAAAATGCATTACTGATAAAGTGAGGACCTAAAATCCAGGTTTCCATATGTAGTAGAGACCTCAAGAATGATTATCTAACTAAGGAATCGCATGTTCATTTTTCATGGCACAAAAGTTTACAACAAAAAAAAGACATTTAGAGCAGGACTATTCAAATCAAAATAGGAAGGAATACCATATCTTTAATAAATTACCTAAAATACTCATACCAGAATATTCTTTATGGTACAGGTGAAATATCTACAAGAGGACCAGTAGAGGTCCTCTATCCTGGTCTATAACATGCTTTAGAAGAACAAGAGAGTTGTTTTTTATCCATGATTTTTCATCTTTTGCGCATAAAATAGTCAATACTTTGGCTAAAATTAACTATATTAACTTTACATAACCTTTTTATGGCCTGTATGCTAATATTGGAGCTGACTACACAGTCACAAAGCCATCAGTCTATATATGCTATAGATATAATTACAAAAGCCCCATTCCAAAGCTAATGTGTGTTATTTTCTACATTTTCTATGTAAAAGTCTGTCAATATTAGACCAAAACATCTCAATATCCATTGTTTAACCAAATGACACTATGACAGTATAGAAGTGGTGGTTATGTATACTCGTTACTATGGATACACTGTGAAGCTTGTATTATCTTTTAGGTATCACGGTACCAATTGTTTTTCCATAGACCTCAATGCTAATATTTGGAGAGATAAATATATTTTCTATCCTAATTTAGCATGCATCTCACACACTGTTATAGAGAACAATGTTAGATTGTCAATTTGATGATGACAAAACCAGGTACTCCATTGCATTTAAGAGAGATAACTCTGCTGGAACTAGACAGGGGTATGAGTTATCTAGTCACAACATACTTATTTTCAGTCATGTCTATGACATTTTCAAAAAATCATAAAAAATACAAAATATGATCTATATAGGAATTAACATAAATTCACATGTTGCCAAGAGGCTAAACTATTTTTTAAGCCTAACAGAAAGTACAACTCTTACATAATCCACCAATCATAGCTCGTGTTGTCCTCTAGTACTGCCTGCAATGGACCCTACACTTTAAGCTCCACCCATCTGGTCATGCGCAATTGGTACCGTTATACCTATAGCAAACCTTGATTTTTCCAATAATCTGTGAAATAGCTCGGGACTATATAACTAACAAGTGTACTTAGTCTCGCTTGTCAAAAACAATTTTATGAAGTACTAAGCTATGTTCTATATGATTGTATATAGAAATGTTATTGAGCTGTTGGAACTCTTGTTTGCAAACTTTTGCTTCACTATCAAACTCATGTTTTGAAATAAAATGAATTCTTTAAACTATGAGTTGTGTTTTGTTCATATTAGCACTTATCAAACTTCACTTTGGTGATATGCGATAAATCACATTATGTCATATTGTTTAATAGTAAGGTCAAAGGTCAACACACTAGTTAGCATGTACCAGTTCTACTCTTAAAGAGACATTTTGATCTAAAATAAAGGACTTATAATTGTTTCATTAACACAGAAAGTAACAACAAGGACAGGTGGACATGGCCCAATCTAATTATAAAGTATTAGCTTTGAACACTTTACACTGTCTGCATATGCAAGAGGTCACTAACCTCTAGTCCTCACACAAAGGTCAAGCTACCCAGCCTCTTTGTCATGCTAATAGAAATCTTCCCTCCTTTCTGTAGTGCATACAATTGATGCAATAAGCCAATCTGACACCAAATAAAGTAAATAACAGCTTTTCTAAGTGGTTATCATGGATTTGGGGTTGAAAATGTGGACTGATATACAGAAAAATGCTAAAGTTTAACAATGAGTATAGTGAGTCCAATGGATTTATAAACAGAAGAAAAGTGTGTATCTAAATGGGAGATTTAGCTAATGATACTGGAATTAAAGGAGACACAAGCAGCAATGAGAAAAATGAGAAGCGAGAGCTTGATGATGTTACCTTGGACAATATTTTGAGGCAGTGGATCATAGGTAAAGGGACAATAAAAAAGGGACCTGTGCTATAACATCCCTTACAGACACCAACTATCAGGTGACATGGTGTTCATTCCTAGCTAATATAAAAGGGTGAATAATGTAGATAATATAGATGCATATAAGTTATATTTCTTCCAAATAAGAAATTAACAATAATGGGCTTCTGTTAGACAGAAAAAATACCTAAGCAAAAATCCCAAAGCATGTTTGATCAGTTTTCAAACTTTTAAACTTTACTGGGAAAAATTATTAAAGTACTTCTAGTTCAATTTGCATCAAGACCAAGGGCTAATATGATTCTTCACAAATCTTCTATTGATTTTCTTACACATTAACTTAAATTGTGGGTTTTTATCTATTGAAATTTTAGGTTTGGTGTAAGGGAGATAACTTAATGATATACATAAGGTGTGGTCTTTTTATTTTCTCCAAGATCTTATCCATGTTATATATAGATGAGTTCAAGGACACATGTATTAACTTCAATGCAATTAAATTATCCAAAAATGCATTACTGATAAAGTGAGGACCTAAAATCCAGGTTTCCATATGTAGTAGAGACCTCAAGAATGATTATCTAACTAAGGAATCGCATGTTCATTTTTCATGGCACAAAAGTTTACAACAAAAAAAAGACATTTAGAGCAGGACTATTCAAATCAAAATAGGAAGGAATACCATATCTTTAATAAATTACCTAAAATACTCATACCAGAATATTCTTTATGGTACAGGTGAAATATCTACAAGAGGACCAGTAGAGGTCCTCTATCCTGGTCTATAACATGCTTTAGAAGAACAAGAGAGTTGTTTTTTATCCATGATTTTTCATCTTTTGCGCATAAAATAGTCAATACTTTGGCTAAAATTAACTATATTAACTTTACATAACCTTTTTATGGCCTGTATGCTAATATTGGAGCTGACTACACAGTCACAAAGCCATCAGTCTATATATGCTATAGATATAATTACAAAAGCCCCATTCCAAAGCTAATGTGTGTTATTTTCTACATTTTCTATGTAAAAGTCTGTCAATATTAGACCAAAACATCTCAATATCCATTGTTTAACCAAATGACACTATGACAGTATAGAAGTGGTGGTTATGTATACTCGTTACTATGGATACACTGTGAAGCTTGTATTATCTTTTAGGTATCACGGTACCAATTGTTTTTCCATAGACCTCAATGCTAATATTTGGAGAGATAAATATATTTTCTATCCTAATTTAGCATGCATCTCACACACTGTTATAGAGAACAATGTTAGATTGTCAATTTGATGATGACAAAACCAGGTACTCCATTGCATTTAAGAGAGATAACTCTGCTGGAACTAGACAGGGGTATGAGTTATCTAGTCACAACATACTTATTTTCAGTCATGTCTATGACATTTTCAAAAAATCATAAAAAATACAAAATATGATCTATATAGGAATTAACATAAATTCACATGTTGCCAAGAGGCTAAACTATTTTTTAAGCCTAACAGAAAGTACAACTCTTACATAATCCACCAATCATAGCTCGTGTTGTCCTCTAGTACTGCCTGCAATGGACCCTACACTTTAAGCTCCACCCATCTGGTCATGCGCAATTGGTACCGTTATACCTATAGCAAACCTTGATTTTTCCAATAATCTGTGAAATAGCTCGGGACTATATAACTAACAAGTGTACTTAGTCTCGCTTGTCAAAAACAATTTTATGAAGTACTAAGCTATGTTCTATATGATTGTATATAGAAATGTTATTGAGCTGTTGGAACTCTTGTTTGCAAACTTTTGCTTCACTATCAAACTCATGTTTTGAAATAAAATGAATTCTTTAAACTATGAGTTGTGTTTTGTTCATATTAGCACTTATCAAACTTCACTTTGGTGATATGCGATAAATCACATTATGTCATATTGTTTAATAGTAAGGTCAAAGGTCAACACACTAGTTAGCATGTACCAGTTCTACTCTTAAAGAGACATTTTGATCTAAAATAAAGGACTTATAATTGTTTCATTAACACAGAAAGTAACAACAAGGACAGGTGGACATGGCCCAATCTAATTATAAAGTATTAGCTTTGAACACTTTACACTGTCTGCATATGCAAGAGGTCACTAACCTCTAGTCCTCACACAAAGGTCAAGCTACCCAGCCTCTTTGTCATGCTAATAGAAATCTTCCCTCCTTTCTGTAGTGCATACAATTGATGCAATAAGCCAATCTGACACCAAATAAAGTAAATAACAGCTTTTCTAAGTGGTTATCATGGATTTGGGGTTGAAAATGTGGACTGATATACAGAAAAATGCTAAAGTTTAACAATGAGTATAGTGAGTCCAATGGATTTATAAACAGAAGAAAAGTGTGTATCTAAATGGGAGATTTAGCTAATGATACTGGAATTAAAGGAGACACAAGCAGCAATGAGAAAAATGAGAAGCGAGAGCTTGATGATGTTACCTTGGACAATATTTTGAGGCAGTGGATCATAGGTAAAGGGACAATAAAAAAGGGACCTGTGCTATAACATCCCTTACAGACACCAACTATCAGGTGACATGGTGTTCATTCCTAGCTAATATAAAAGGGTGAATAATGTAGATAATATAGATGCATATAAGTTATATTTCTTCCAAATAAGAAATTAACAATAATGGGCTTCTGTTAGACAGAAAAAATACCTAAGCAAAAATCCCAAAGCATGTTTGATCAGTTTTCAAACTTTTAAACTTTACTGGGAAAAATTATTAAAGTACTTCTAGTTCAATTTGCATCAAGACCAAGGGCTAATATGATTCTTCACAAATCTTCTATTGATTTTCTTACACATTAACTTAAATTGTGGGTTTTTATCTATTGAAATTTTAGGTTTGGTGTAAGGGAGATAACTTAATGATATACATAAGGTGTGGTCTTTTTATTTTCTCCAAGATCTTATCCATGTTATATATAGATGAGTTCAAGGACACATGTATTAACTTCAATGCAATTAAATTATCCAAAAATGCATTACTGATAAAGTGAGGACCTAAAATCCAGGTTTCCATATGTAGTAGAGACCTCAAGAATGATTATCTAACTAAGGAATCGCATGTTCATTTTTCATGGCACAAAAGTTTACAACAAAAAAAAGACATTTAGAGCAGGACTATTCAAATCAAAATAGGAAGGAATACCATATCTTTAATAAATTACCTAAAATACTCATACCAGAATATTCTTTATGGTACAGGTGAAATATCTACAAGAGGACCAGTAGAGGTCCTCTATCCTGGTCTATAACATGCTTTAGAAGAACAAGAGAGTTGTTTTTTATCCATGATTTTTCATCTTTTGCGCATAAAATAGTCAATACTTTGGCTAAAATTAACTATATTAACTTTACATAACCTTTTTATGGCCTGTATGCTAATATTGGAGCTGACTACACAGTCACAAAGCCATCAGTCTATATATGCTATAGATATAATTACAAAAGCCCCATTCCAAAGCTAATGTGTGTTATTTTCTACATTTTCTATGTAAAAGTCTGTCAATATTAGACCAAAACATCTCAATATCCATTGTTTAACCAAATGACACTATGACAGTATAGAAGTGGTGGTTATGTATACTCGTTACTATGGATACACTGTGAAGCTTGTATTATCTTTTAGGTATCACGGTACCAATTGTTTTTCCATAGACCTCAATGCTAATATTTGGAGAGATAAATATATTTTCTATCCTAATTTAGCATGCATCTCACACACTGTTATAGAGAACAATGTTAGATTGTCAATTTGATGATGACAAAACCAGGTACTCCATTGCATTTAAGAGAGATAACTCTGCTGGAACTAGACAGGGGTATGAGTTATCTAGTCACAACATACTTATTTTCAGTCATGTCTATGACATTTTCAAAAAATCATAAAAAATACAAAATATGATCTATATAGGAATTAACATAAATTCACATGTTGCCAAGAGGCTAAACTATTTTTTAAGCCTAACAGAAAGTACAACTCTTACATAATCCACCAATCATAGCTCGTGTTGTCCTCTAGTACTGCCTGCAATGGACCCTACACTTTAAGCTCCACCCATCTGGTCATGCGCAATTGGTACCGTTATACCTATAGCAAACCTTGATTTTTCCAATAATCTGTGAAATAGCTCGGGACTATATAACTAACAAGTGTACTTAGTCTCGCTTGTCAAAAACAATTTTATGAAGTACTAAGCTATGTTCTATATGATTGTATATAGAAATGTTATTGAGCTGTTGGAACTCTTGTTTGCAAACTTTTGCTTCACTATCAAACTCATGTTTTGAAATAAAATGAATTCTTTAAACTATGAGTTGTGTTTTGTTCATATTAGCACTTATCAAACTTCACTTTGGTGATATGCGATAAATCACATTATGTCATATTGTTTAATAGTAAGGTCAAAGGTCAACACACTAGTTAGCATGTACCAGTTCTACTCTTAAAGAGACATTTTGATCTAAAATAAAGGACTTATAATTGTTTCATTAACACAGAAAGTAACAACAAGGACAGGTGGACATGGCCCAATCTAATTATAAAGTATTAGCTTTGAACACTTTACACTGTCTGCATATGCAAGAGGTCACTAACCTCTAGTCCTCACACAAAGGTCAAGCTACCCAGCCTCTTTGTCATGCTAATAGAAATCTTCCCTCCTTTCTGTAGTGCATACAATTGATGCAATAAGCCAATCTGACACCAAATAAAGTAAATAACAGCTTTTCTAAGTGGTTATCATGGATTTGGGGTTGAAAATGTGGACTGATATACAGAAAAATGCTAAAGTTTAACAATGAGTATAGTGAGTCCAATGGATTTATAAACAGAAGAAAAGTGTGTATCTAAATGGGAGATTTAGCTAATGATACTGGAATTAAAGGAGACACAAGCAGCAATGAGAAAAATGAGAAGCGAGAGCTTGATGATGTTACCTTGGACAATATTTTGAGGCAGTGGATCATAGGTAAAGGGACAATAAAAAAGGGACCTGTGCTATAACATCCCTTACAGACACCAACTATCAGGTGACATGGTGTTCATTCCTAGCTAATATAAAAGGGTGAATAATGTAGATAATATAGATGCATATAAGTTATATTTCTTCCAAATAAGAAATTAACAATAATGGGCTTCTGTTAGACAGAAAAAATACCTAAGCAAAAATCCCAAAGCATGTTTGATCAGTTTTCAAACTTTTAAACTTTACTGGGAAAAATTATTAAAGTACTTCTAGTTCAATTTGCATCAAGACCAAGGGCTAATATGATTCTTCACAAATCTTCTATTGATTTTCTTACACATTAACTTAAATTGTGGGTTTTTATCTATTGAAATTTTAGGTTTGGTGTAAGGGAGATAACTTAATGATATACATAAGGTGTGGTCTTTTTATTTTCTCCAAGATCTTATCCATGTTATATATAGATGAGTTCAAGGACACATGTATTAACTTCAATGCAATTAAATTATCCAAAAATGCATTACTGATAAAGTGAGGACCTAAAATCCAGGTTTCCATATGTAGTAGAGACCTCAAGAATGATTATCTAACTAAGGAATCGCATGTTCATTTTTCATGGCACAAAAGTTTACAACAAAAAAAAGACATTTAGAGCAGGACTATTCAAATCAAAATAGGAAGGAATACCATATCTTTAATAAATTACCTAAAATACTCATACCAGAATATTCTTTATGGTACAGGTGAAATATCTACAAGAGGACCAGTAGAGGTCCTCTATCCTGGTCTATAACATGCTTTAGAAGAACAAGAGAGTTGTTTTTTATCCATGATTTTTCATCTTTTGCGCATAAAATAGTCAATACTTTGGCTAAAATTAACTATATTAACTTTACATAACCTTTTTATGGCCTGTATGCTAATATTGGAGCTGACTACACAGTCACAAAGCCATCAGTCTATATATGCTATAGATATAATTACAAAAGCCCCATTCC
This sequence comes from Unio pictorum, assembly GCA_030141615.1. Lineage (NCBI taxonomy): Eukaryota > Metazoa > Mollusca > Bivalvia > Unionida > Unionidae > Unio > Unio pictorum. The sequence goes on from JARLTB010000332.1 coordinate 777,077, forward strand.
AAAGCTAATGTGTGTTATTTTCTACATTTTCTATGTAAAAGTCTGTCAATATTAGACCAAAACATCTCAATATCCATTGTTTAACCAAATGACACTATGACAGTATAGAAGTGGTGGTTATGTATACTCGTTACTATGGATACACTGTGAAGCTTGTATTATCTTTTAGGTATCACGGTACCAATTGTTTTTCCATAGACCTCAATGCTAATATTTGGAGAGATAAATATATTTTCTATCCTAATTTAGCATGCATCTCACACACTGTTATAGAGAACAATGTTAGATTGTCAATTTGATGATGACAAAACCAGGTACTCCATTGCATTTAAGAGAGATAACTCTGCTGGAACTAGACAGGGGTATGAGTTATCTAGTCACAACATACTTATTTTCAGTCATGTCTATGACATTTTCAAAAAATCATAAAAAATACAAAATATGATCTATATAGGAATTAACATAAATTCACATGTTGCCAAGAGGCTAAACTATTTTTTAAGCCTAACAGAAAGTACAACTCTTACATAATCCACCAATCATAGCTCGTGTTGTCCTCTAGTACTGCCTGCAATGGACCCTACACTTTAAGCTCCACCCATCTGGTCATGCGCAATTGGTACCGTTATACCTATAGCAAACCTTGATTTTTCCAATAATCTGTGAAATAGCTCGGGACTATATAACTAACAAGTGTACTTAGTCTCGCTTGTCAAAAACAATTTTATGAAGTACTAAGCTATGTTCTATATGATTGTATATAGAAATGTTATTGAGCTGTTGGAACTCTTGTTTGCAAACTTTTGCTTCACTATCAAACTCATGTTTTGAAATAAAATGAATTCTTTAAACTATGAGTTGTGTTTTGTTCATATTAGCACTTATCAAACTTCACTTTGGTGATATGCGATAAATCACATTATGTCATATTGTTTAATAGTAAGGTCAAAGGTCAACACACTAGTTAGCATGTACCAGTTCTACTCTTAAAGAGACATTTTGATCTAAAATAAAGGACTTATAATTGTTTCATTAACACAGAAAGTAACAACAAGGACAGGTGGACATGGCCCAATCTAATTATAAAGTATTAGCTTTGAACACTTTACACTGTCTGCATATGCAAGAGGTCACTAACCTCTAGTCCTCACACAAAGGTCAAGCTACCCAGCCTCTTTGTCATGCTAATAGAAATCTTCCCTCCTTTCTGTAGTGCATACAATTGATGCAATAAGCCAATCTGACACCAAATAAAGTAAATAACAGCTTTTCTAAGTGGTTATCATGGATTTGGGGTTGAAAATGTGGACTGATATACAGAAAAATGCTAAAGTTTAACAATGAGTATAGTGAGTCCAATGGATTTATAAACAGAAGAAAAGTGTGTATCTAAATGGGAGATTTAGCTAATGATACTGGAATTAAAGGAGACACAAGCAGCAATGAGAAAAATGAGAAGCGAGAGCTTGATGATGTTACCTTGGACAATATTTTGAGGCAGTGGATCATAGGTAAAGGGACAATAAAAAAGGGACCTGTGCTATAACATCCCTTACAGACACCAACTATCAGGTGACATGGTGTTCATTCCTAGCTAATATAAAAGGGTGAATAATGTAGATAATATAGATGCATATAAGTTATATTTCTTCCAAATAAGAAATTAACAATAATGGGCTTCTGTTAGACAGAAAAAATACCTAAGCAAAAATCCCAAAGCATGTTTGATCAGTTTTCAAACTTTTAAACTTTACTGGGAAAAATTATTAAAGTACTTCTAGTTCAATTTGCATCAAGACCAAGGGCTAATATGATTCTTCACAAATCTTCTATTGATTTTCTTACACATTAACTTAAATTGTGGGTTTTTATCTATTGAAATTTTAGGTTTGGTGTAAGGGAGATAACTTAATGATATACATAAGGTGTGGTCTTTTTATTTTCTCCAAGATCTTATCCATGTTATATATAGATGAGTTCAAGGACACATGTATTAACTTCAATGCAATTAAATTATCCAAAAATGCATTACTGATAAAGTGAGGACCTAAAATCCAGGTTTCCATATGTAGTAGAGACCTCAAGAATGATTATCTAACTAAGGAATCGCATGTTCATTTTTCATGGCACAAAAGTTTACAACAAAAAAAAGACATTTAGAGCAGGACTATTCAAATCAAAATAGGAAGGAATACCATATCTTTAATAAATTACCTAAAATACTCATACCAGAATATTCTTTATGGTACAGGTGAAATATCTACAAGAGGACCAGTAGAGGTCCTCTATCCTGGTCTATAACATGCTTTAGAAGAACAAGAGAGTTGTTTTTTATCCATGATTTTTCATCTTTTGCGCATAAAATAGTCAATACTTTGGCTAAAATTAACTATATTAACTTTACATAACCTTTTTATGGCCTGTATGCTAATATTGGAGCTGACTACACAGTCACAAAGCCATCAGTCTATATATGCTATAGATATAATTACAAAAGCCCCATTCCAAAGCTAATGTGTGTTATTTTCTACATTTTCTATGTAAAAGTCTGTCAATATTAGACCAAAACATCTCAATATCCATTGTTTAACCAAATGACACTATGACAGTATAGAAGTGGTGGTTATGTATACTCGTTACTATGGATACACTGTGAAGCTTGTATTATCTTTTAGGTATCACGGTACCAATTGTTTTTCCATAGACCTCAATGCTAATATTTGGAGAGATAAATATATTTTCTATCCTAATTTAGCATGCATCTCACACACTGTTATAGAGAACAATGTTAGATTGTCAATTTGATGATGACAAAACCAGGTACTCCATTGCATTTAAGAGAGATAACTCTGCTGGAACTAGACAGGGGTATGAGTTATCTAGTCACAACATACTTATTTTCAGTCATGTCTATGACATTTTCAAAAAATCATAAAAAATACAAAATATGATCTATATAGGAATTAACATAAATTCACATGTTGCCAAGAGGCTAAACTATTTTTTAAGCCTAACAGAAAGTACAACTCTTACATAATCCACCAATCATAGCTCGTGTTGTCCTCTAGTACTGCCTGCAATGGACCCTACACTTTAAGCTCCACCCATCTGGTCATGCGCAATTGGTACCGTTATACCTATAGCAAACCTTGATTTTTCCAATAATCTGTGAAATAGCTCGGGACTATATAACTAACAAGTGTACTTAGTCTCGCTTGTCAAAAACAATTTTATGAAGTACTAAGCTATGTTCTATATGATTGTATATAGAAATGTTATTGAGCTGTTGGAACTCTTGTTTGCAAACTTTTGCTTCACTATCAAACTCATGTTTTGAAATAAAATGAATTCTTTAAACTATGAGTTGTGTTTTGTTCATATTAGCACTTATCAAACTTCACTTTGGTGATATGCGATAAATCACATTATGTCATATTGTTTAATAGTAAGGTCAAAGGTCAACACACTAGTTAGCATGTACCAGTTCTACTCTTAAAGAGACATTTTGATCTAAAATAAAGGACTTATAATTGTTTCATTAACACAGAAAGTAACAACAAGGACAGGTGGACATGGCCCAATCTAATTATAAAGTATTAGCTTTGAACACTTTACACTGTCTGCATATGCAAGAGGTCACTAACCTCTAGTCCTCACACAAAGGTCAAGCTACCCAGCCTCTTTGTCATGCTAATAGAAATCTTCCCTCCTTTCTGTAGTGCATACAATTGATGCAATAAGCCAATCTGACACCAAATAAAGTAAATAACAGCTTTTCTAAGTGGTTATCATGGATTTGGGGTTGAAAATGTGGACTGATATACAGAAAAATGCTAAAGTTTAACAATGAGTATAGTGAGTCCAATGGATTTATAAACAGAAGAAAAGTGTGTATCTAAATGGGAGATTTAGCTAATGATACTGGAATTAAAGGAGACACAAGCAGCAATGAGAAAAATGAGAAGCGAGAGCTTGATGATGTTACCTTGGACAATATTTTGAGGCAGTGGATCATAGGTAAAGGGACAATAAAAAAGGGACCTGTGCTATAACATCCCTTACAGACACCAACTATCAGGTGACATGGTGTTCATTCCTAGCTAATATAAAAGGGTGAATAATGTAGATAATATAGATGCATATAAGTTATATTTCTTCCAAATAAGAAATTAACAATAATGGGCTTCTGTTAGACAGAAAAAATACCTAAGCAAAAATCCCAAAGCATGTTTGATCAGTTTTCAAACTTTTAAACTTTACTGGGAAAAATTATTAAAGTACTTCTAGTTCAATTTGCATCAAGACCAAGGGCTAATATGATTCTTCACAAATCTTCTATTGATTTTCTTACACATTAACTTAAATTGTGGGTTTTTATCTATTGAAATTTTAGGTTTGGTGTAAGGGAGATAACTTAATGATATACATAAGGTGTGGTCTTTTTATTTTCTCCAAGATCTTATCCATGTTATATATAGATGAGTTCAAGGACACATGTATTAACTTCAATGCAATTAAATTATCCAAAAATGCATTACTGATAAAGTGAGGACCTAAAATCCAGGTTTCCATATGTAGTAGAGACCTCAAGAATGATTATCTAACTAAGGAATCGCATGTTCATTTTTCATGGCACAAAAGTTTACAACAAAAAAAAGACATTTAGAGCAGGACTATTCAAATCAAAATAGGAAGGAATACCATATCTTTAATAAATTACCTAAAATACTCATACCAGAATATTCTTTATGGTACAGGTGAAATATCTACAAGAGGACCAGTAGAGGTCCTCTATCCTGGTCTATAACATGCTTTAGAAGAACAAGAGAGTTGTTTTTTATCCATGATTTTTCATCTTTTGCGCATAAAATAGTCAATACTTTGGCTAAAATTAACTATATTAACTTTACATAACCTTTTTATGGCCTGTATGCTAATATTGGAGCTGACTACACAGTCACAAAGCCATCAGTCTATATATGCTATAGATATAATTACAAAAGCCCCATTCCAAAGCTAATGTGTGTTATTTTCTACATTTTCTATGTAAAAGTCTGTCAATATTAGACCAAAACATCTCAATATCCATTGTTTAACCAAATGACACTATGACAGTATAGAAGTGGTGGTTATGTATACTCGTTACTATGGATACACTGTGAAGCTTGTATTATCTTTTAGGTATCACGGTACCAATTGTTTTTCCATAGACCTCAATGCTAATATTTGGAGAGATAAATATATTTTCTATCCTAATTTAGCATGCATCTCACACACTGTTATAGAGAACAATGTTAGATTGTCAATTTGATGATGACAAAACCAGGTACTCCATTGCATTTAAGAGAGATAACTCTGCTGGAACTAGACAGGGGTATGAGTTATCTAGTCACAACATACTTATTTTCAGTCATGTCTATGACATTTTCAAAAAATCATAAAAAATACAAAATATGATCTATATAGGAATTAACATAAATTCACATGTTGCCAAGAGGCTAAACTATTTTTTAAGCCTAACAGAAAGTACAACTCTTACATAATCCACCAATCATAGCTCGTGTTGTCCTCTAGTACTGCCTGCAATGGACCCTACACTTTAAGCTCCACCCATCTGGTCATGCGCAATTGGTACCGTTATACCTGATAGCAGCATTTGACATTTGAACTATCTCGGCTATTTACGAACGAAGAGTTGAGCGTGAAGTGGGGAATGTATCGAACTTTTTAATTCCCAACTTTACTGTTGCTTCCCAGTTAATTCTACATGTCATTAGCTGGAGACCATCTAATGGATTGTTGTTGCTTTTCTAGTATGATTTGTTTTTGCAAATTAAATGGTATGACAAACATTCGGGGCAAACTATTTTCCTCACATAAATTGTTGAAGATATTCCAAATGATCTTTGAGCTAGTAGTGATCTGTGAGACTCCTCTCAAAGTTGGCATGGTTTCCAGTCAGGGATAGTACGGTTTACTTGACAAATGTAGCAACCAGCCTCGCCTGCGTAGGAGTTAGGTTCTAAATATGGACACACTAACAGGGAAGTTGATGATAGAATAGGTAAGTGTCAGGATATATTTCCTTAATTCATTTGTGTTGCCGGTTTGATAGAATAGGTAAGTGTCAATAGGATATATTTCCTTAATTCATTTGTGTTGCCGGTTCATGCCTGTTTGCGAATTGACGTATGAATATGACCATTTATAGAGTGATGTTGGTAAGGCTACACCTAACAGAGGACTCGGACGAGTTTTCAATAAAATATGAAATATCTAACAACACGAAATCACCTTATCGGTACCAGCCATTAATTAATAAAATGTCAAACTTCTGTGACAACTAAGACCAGAATATAAACGGCTTCCTAAAGTATCAACAATTCAGTTTTAGCAAGAGGTACTTTGAGAAATCAGCCCCCGCTCCCAATCAATGATAGACGATAAACCGCCAGTCAATATTATAGGTGTGGAGATGATTTATCGACCTAAGCAAGCGGCTGTAGTGCGAGGTTGGTAAACTGGACGCACGGATATTAAATGTAACTTGTCGGTGCCAGTGGAAAATAAAAACAGGAATTTTCCTTGTTTCAGTTTTAGTTTCAAATTACAATTTCCACTTTCCATTCAGTTGAACTAGTTACCAGCGGAATAAAGGTAGAGATGTCAGACTGATTTATTTGACAGAGACTTTTGCTTGAAAATTTGCATTTCATTATCAAATGATTTAATTTTCAACAAAGGGCAGCAATTTTTTTTTGAAGGTTTCCTTGTTGAAAAGGCATATTTCAGTCATATTTGTTTAAATTGTAGCGATTTTATCGTAATTTTTTGTAAGCAATGTATGTAAAAACACAGTTTTCATATTGAGAAACATTTTTGGAAAATATCGGGATAGTAAGATGCTTATTTTACCAGTAGACAAGAACATTTGCACGATAGATCAATTTGATTGACTATCATCATGACAGATCATTTGTATTTAGCGTATTCATGATGATTATATTAACAGATTTGTATTGAGTACTTTCATTGTGATCATATTGGCTGATCAATTGTATTTAGTACATGTGACAAGATTATATAAATTTATATTGACATATTTATACTGAGTACATTCGTGATAGATTGTTTGTATTTAATACATTCATCATGACTGACAGTTTTGAGTATTGAGTACATTCATAGTCATCATATTGACAGATCATTCATATTGGGTACATTCAAGGTCATATTGACAGATCAATTGATTTCAAGTACATGCATCATGATCATAGATTATGCAATGTTTTTCTAATGATTTTGATGCCTTTTTTAAATTTATAATTATTCCCTCAGAATTATAGCTTATAATGAGCTTGGAAAAAATTTAAGGAAATATAGTATATAGTGTTTTCATAACCTTAGTTTCTGATGAAAATGTCAGTCTTTATCACATGTTGCAGAAAATAATGATAATTCAAACTGCTACATAAACTACTATTACTCTTGTTACAATATAAACAAAAATAGTAAATTGTGTTTGTAACCCAGAAAAAATCCCACCCCCTCAAATCTCACCCATTGGTAACAAGTAGATCTGAACCAAAATAAACCATCCAATCAAGCGATTTCCTGCCTAGGCAGTGAAGTTTTCATATCAGTTTTGAAAATTGTTCATTTATTTTGCTCTTTATTTGTTGAAATTCATTTATCTAAATCAGAATCACCATTCATATCACCAGTCTCAGATCTTCATAGCTAGGCCAACATGGGCCCAGCTAGGTTGATAAGTAAATTTTTTTCTACGGTGATGTGTCCATTTTTAAAGATGAACAATAAGAACTCTTTTAACTTAAAAAGCAATATGTGTAACTTTTTGAGCTGATAGTGGGAATGGCCGATACATACGCATTGCACACTACCAATATACTACAATACATGATCATTGAACCATTACATGACGGCATTGTAGTCTATCAGAACCACCATAGCTAAAGGCCATAGGGACAACACTAAAAAATTATATGATTTATAGTTGGTATTTGTATCAGCTGTTTGTGGTTACAAAGGCCAAAGGGTTTGTATCAGCTGTTTGTGGTTACAAAGGCCATAGGGACAACACGAACAAATTATCTGTTTTATAGTTGTTTTGTATCAGCTGTTTGTGGTTACAAAGGCCATAGGGACAACACTAAAAAATTATGTCTTATAGTTGGTATTTGTATCCGTAGTTACAAAGGCAATTGTTATGACTCCAAGTCTTCAGGCAGTTTTGGTAAATGTTCATAGGGTTAACATAAAATAGAAGTTGTTTATCACACCCACACACAGAAGTCAGTTGCAGAAAACCAAGATCATTATGGTAATTGAGCATTACTTTCTTGCATTGATTAATTGTTTGAGGCACTATTCATTCTTTTGACTGGTATCAGATGTGTTTATCATTCTCCTTGACCCTTAATGTTTTTCAGCTGGGAACCAGTTTAAGCAATCTTATGTTCCAGTACATGAATAAAAAAATCCTACCAAGATTTCTATGTCACGGTCACTGTGACTGTGATTTAGATTTTAGTGATGTCTAGCACAGAAGCATCATGCCGCAGACATGTAGTATCATGTACTGCCAAGTCACATTAATCTTACACCAGCCGGACCTGTTCTAACCCTAACCTTTTAATGTTGAGCGCCAAGTGAAGCAGCTGTTAGTACCATTTTTATAAATCTTTGATATGACCACTGTGACTGAAGAAGGAAGAGTGGTAAAGTTTTGTTGAAATATATTACACTGTGACTGAAGAAGGAAGAGTGGTAAAGTTTTGTTATAATATATTAATATTTATATTAATATTTAAACCACATGCCATGACCAACGTTTGTGGATGGCTTGCACTTAAGGTATAAAAAGGCCTATGGATTTTGGAGTCAAAAGGACATATGCCAAGGTCATTGTTTCCATAAATGTGACACATATATTTAAATTTATTAATTTAGTTAATTATTTTAAATTATTCATATTATAAAAATACTTTTAAATTATTCATATTATAAAAATGCTTTTCATTTGTTAGAAGATAACAGGAATGTTGGGCAGTCTGAACATTTAGATTAAACTCTGTAAAATGGCAATTATTTTATAAACTCTATCTGAGCCCAGAATTTTTCAGATTTTCAATTTATTAGAAAACTTTACCCATATTACAAATTTTTTTAGATTAGACTGTTACAATCATGTTGCTATAAATACTCATTTAGATGAATGTTATTAAAGTTTTTAACCCAAATTGTGTTAAACTGTTTATTGTATTATGAATTCCTAGCTACAGTTAGATTATTGAACATTGGACTGACATGTAACAATCGTTTATATTTTCAGATATTGCAACATATTAACACTGAGAGGAAAAGCATTTAATACAGACATTCAACAGGTGCTAACCCAACCAAAATCATTTGAATTTGTTTATTGTATTATGAATTCCTAGCTACAGTTTGATTATTGAAAGTTTGGCTGACATTTAATTGTTTATATTTTCAGATAGTACAACATATTAACAAAGCATTTAATACCGACATTCAGCACGTGTTAACTTGTGACAACAGTAATAGTATCACCAGTGAAATAGTAGGATGAGGCTACGGCTAGAGGAACTGTTGTCCCAGCTCGGGAATCCTGGCAGATACCAGAAGGTCATCTTTCTGCTGTTGGCTCTAAACTATCTCCCAGTGATTTTCAACCATGTTATCATGGCCTTCATTGGATCCACACCAACCCACCAGTGTTACTCAGAATCTTATGACAATATACTGGACAGTCAGCAAATGACCAGTGAGCATCTGTCAGACAATAGCAGTATGACTACTGACCCAAGTATCATAGTGGAAAAGCAGCTGAAAGAATGTCGAGCAGAATACTTCTTCAAGTCAGGGCAAAATGTTAGTGTCGTTTGTGGAGTAGGAGGTGCTGGGAAGTTAAAATACTACAAAGAACCAAGGGAGACAACCATAGTAACTGAGGTATTTATAAGTCACATGACGTTTTATTGCACTGGTAAAATTAGGGTAGCAAGTCATTTGTTTTCTTTACACAAACACACACACACACATATATATATCATCATCATTGGCGCCTTAGTCTCGGGAGACCATGCGGATAACACCCTTGGGGTGTCGTCTGTCTCTGGGTTGTTGGCATTGTCTGTTGTGGCTGTGGAGACCTATGTGCGAGTGGCAGTCCCTCTTGCAGTTTGTGCAGACATGCTGGGAAGCCTGAGTTGCTGTGGTTGCTGTCACGTGTCCCTTTCTGACACGTTTCTCTGCCGCCAACTGGCCTCTCCTCATATCAGCGACTGATATACCTTTACTTACTCTCAGTCTCCTGGTGCCTCTGTTCTCGGCCAGCACTTCCCAGCCATCAAGTGCGATGTCACATGCCTTCAGGTCCCTCTTGCATGCATCCTTGAAACGGAGTGAGGGGTGGCCGACTCTTCTCGTGCCAGTGGCCAGCTGTCCATATAGGATGTCTTTGGCAGCCTCCCATCCTCCATGTGTGGGATGTGTCCCAGCCATCGAAGGCAACATTTGCTCAGCAGGGAGAACATGCTATGGATGTTTGCACGCTGCAGGATTTCGCTGTTTGGGACACTGTCTTGCCAGCTGATTTTCAAGATGCGTTTAAGGCACCGTATATGGAAGGAGTTGAGCTGGCGCTCTTGCCTCATGTAGGTACTCCATGTCTCGCTTCCATACAGAAGGGTGCTGAGAATGCAGGCTTGGTAAACTTTGACATTGGTTTGCACTGTCAGCACGTTGTTTTCCCACACCCTCTTGGTCAGTCGAGACATGATGGTGTTTGCCTTTCCAAGCCTTCTGTCCAGCTCCTTATCAAGCGAGAGAGTGTTGCTGATGGTTGACCCAGGTAGGTAAAGTTGTTGACTGCTTCCATGGTGACACCGTTGATTTTGATTGTAGGAGCAATGGTGGTATCTTGCACGCTGGCCTTTGTCTTTTCCAGGCTGATGGTGAATCCAAACTGCATGCAGACATCAGCCAAACGGTCTCCCAGTCTCAGAAGGGCTTCCTCAGTGTGTGTGCCACAAGAGCTGCGTCATCTGCAAAAAGCATCTTCCTGATGAGCACAGCCCTCACTTTCGTCTACGAGCGCAGTCATGCCAGGTGGAACAGCCTCCTGTCAGACCTGGTGTATATATATATATATATATATATATATATATGCCATCAGTGGACGAGTAAAAGGCGTAGGACAGAAGCAAGGAGAAGAAGATCCTGAATAGGGTTGGTGCCAGAACGCAGCCCTGCTTCACGTCGCTGTTAACTGGGAAGGAGGTTGAGGAAGATCCATCATACAGGACTGTTCCCTTCATATCTGCATGGAAAGAGATTATCATGCTGCGGAGTTTTGAAGGCAACCGATCTTACTGAGAACTTTAAAAAGGCCCTTCCTGCTGACTAAGTCAAAGGCCTTGGTGAGGTCGATGAACATCATGTAGAGTGGTTGACCTTGCTCTCTGCTCTTCTCTTGGAGTTGTCGTAAAGGGAAGAAGATCATGTCTGTTGTCGACCTGCCTGCTCTGAAGCCGCACTGGGATTCTGGGTATACATGGTCTGCCAGCAACTGCAGCCTGTTTAGTATGATGTGGGCATACACTTTACCAACGATGCTCAGAAGCGAGATCCCTCTGTAATTATTGCAGTCACTACGGTCACCCTTGTTTTTGTAAAGAGTCACAATTGTGGCATCACGCATGTCTTGGGGGATTGCTCCTTCCTCCCAGCAGAGGCAAAGTAGTTTGTGCAGTGGTTGGAGCAGTGTTGGTTTCCCACATTTGATAGCTTCGGGCGGGATGCTGTCACTACCTGGTGCTTTGTCATTTGGGAGGGAGGCAATTGCTTTGCTGAGCTCTTCTAAGGTTGGCACTTCGTCAAGCTCCTCCATGATGGGAAGATTCTTTATGCTGCTGAGGGCTACTTCAGTGACTAACGTTTCATGGGAATATAGCTCTGAGTAGTGCTTCACCCATCTGGCCATCTGTTGCTCACGGTCTGTGATCTTCTCTCCCATCATAGATTTCAGGGGAGCGACCCCTTTCACTGTAGGGCCTAGAGCCTTCTTGATGCCACTGTACATACCTTTTATGTTTCCGGTCTCGGCACTGCGCTGGATTCCTTCACACAGTTGTTGCCAGTACTCATTCACACACTGTCTAGCGATGTGTTGGGTGTTGCTTCGAGCACTTTTATGAACAGCATGCGTCCGTTCATTGGGGCATTTTTTGTACGCTATAAAGGCTTTTCGTTTCTCCTCGATTAGTAGTTCCATCCTTGTTAGGTATGCATTGAACCAGTCTTGACTGGGTCGTTCCTTTTTGCCAAACGTGGACATGGCTATTTTGTAGATGGCACCCTTTATGGCGTTCCACTTGGCTGTGGCGTCGTGCTCTGGCAGGTCCTGGCGAACCTTGTCCAGGGAGGACACATACTCCTGTACCTTAGAGGGGACCGACATCTGTGCGGTGTTTATGTATGGTTGTCCTTTTGGTTTTGAGCGGTGTAGTGTCTTTGGCTGTAGTCGCATCCCTGCTGCTCACAAGGACATGGTCGGAGTCACAGTCTGCACTGTGGTAGGTTCTGGTGGAGAGGCATGTGTTAAGGGCAGAGCGCCTGGTGATGACCAAGTCAAGTTGGTGCCAGTGATGGGACCTGGGGTGTTTCCATGACACTTTGTGTTGTGGCTTACCCTTGGAGCCATTGGTTTTCAATCAGAGTTTCCTGCTCCTAGAAAAATTGCCTTGACCAGGCTAATGAGCTTCATCCACCCGGGTTTGGAGTCCGAGTTTCCCTTCTCTTAGACTGGCTGCCTGCCAGGGCTAATGAGCCCAGTCTGCCCTCCCAGTTATACCGCCAGGTATATTTCCCAGGTTAAATGTGTTCTTGATTACTTTTTTTTACTAGGAGTAAAAAAAAAAGTACTAGGGTCAACAATGAGAGACAAGCAGAGTTGGCAGACTAGAAACATATTTTTTGTTTGGCCTTATAGAAAATATGTCTAACATTATTAACCAGGACACAATAAGCAGTAGCTGAGAATATAACATTCTGTGGAATAGCTTGCCAGTAATAGAATTACAGTACATGTATATATAAAAGCAAAATTCTCATTTCAAGGCTGCCACAGCTGTATGGTTAAAGACCATATCATTGTTAATGTCATAGTACATGTAGTAATATTTGTGGTAATGAAAAAGATCATTTGAAATTACGTTTGCTGTACAGATATTATCAGAATATGGTTTGATTTATTTTATAGCCATAAGTATTCAAAATTTGTCATGAAAAATAAAATAAAATATGAGTATTTTCCATACATGAAAATGTGTTAGAACTGAATTTTTTTACATCATTGCTATTGCTGATATACACCTTTCTGATGTTATTTTACTCTCTATTTCTTATGTATTTATTTGTTTGTTTCTCATTTTCCAATGAATGCCCATGAATATATAGAGAAAAAAACTATCTTCTTCTCTAATTACATGATCTTTATCATTTTTAAAATTAATGTCAATAACCACTTGTAAATAAGAGTCCTGGCTCTCAGCAGATTACCTTTAGGATGGAGTTGCTGTTAAGTTTGTGAACTGTAATAACTTTTATCCAAATCAAAAACTGATTAATCAGTGATCAATATATATCATGCCTATTGATGAAATATATTATCATTTCTTTGTTTTTCAATGGTATCTTCATACTTGCTATGTACTTGAGGGCCTCACTACAGGTACATGTAGGTCCTGTGATTGATAGATTTAGCCATTTGTACAAGCCATACAGGTCATGTATGTATTCAGGATCGACTAATACTATAATGGATGCCTTTTTTAAAATTTGATTGTCCATACCTTTAAATGTTGAATATTCAGTTACGGATCACTGCCATCTCACCTGTGTGGGTTTGAGTCTCAGATTTAACCAATGTGAGAAATCTTACCAGTAGGGTTGGTGTTTTTTTCTGACGGTTTTCCGCGGGTTCCTCCTCTGCTATTAATACTGGCCGTCATGTAGCCTATCGTGTGCTGAAAAATGGCATTAAAGCCTTCAACAACAACAACAAAATATGTATTGCTTCTATGTTGCAATAGAGATTAAGTCCTTTACACTCACTTTCACTCTTACGATTGAAACATTATTATTTGGCAACCCTATGTTAACAGTAGAAAACAATACAAACATTTTTAGATGTACAAAATTTAGGATTTTAGATCTTCAAAATTTAGGATGTGAAAAGATTTCATTAATTGATCAAACTCCAGACCATTTGAATTGCAATTAATCATTTCTTATTTATAGTTATACCTTGTGTAATTATATGTATATTTTTGGTAAAACCATTGGTACTACCGGCATCAACATCCTTAAGTTTATATATTCTTTCCTGTTACTGTTTAGGAGACAGTGCTAATAAGCTTATGTTTTCAATCAAATTCCCAAATTGTATGTTTGTAATAATACAAAAATTAATGTTGCTTGTTTGATTAATTAGGATTATTTTTAATGTAGCTTTAATTTTTAAGTCTGCAACTCACTATAGTACTACTTGTTATAATGTACAGTAAGTAGTAGGTAAGGTCATTTTATTGTGTAATACTAAAATGATATGTATAAAGTATATTTATTGAGTATGCATGGTGTGTTATTACCTGTATCTTGACTTTTTATATCAGTACATAAGAAGTGTGCCAGCTAGCTATAGAAGTTCAGTGTCTTGCTGTTTTTTACAAGAGCCATATATTTTCTTATTTTACCCAGAGGTCTTGCTAGGATTCTAAAACTAGTAGTCCAGGACTCCCATTTTGGTAAAAATAAGAGTCCAATCAGTAAAAGTTGCAGTCCTCTCCAGGGGTCAAGCTAGACTTGCATTTTAGGGAGAAGAGACTTCTCTTTTTGGACAGAACAGTTAAAAGTGAAAACTCAACAGTTTGGTGGTCAAAGTAATTGATATCACAACTAGGCCTAGGCAGAGATGTCTTGATGAATACATTTTGCTACAACACTATAACTAACCCGGCTAAAGCAAGGGGCCATCTTAAAAATTGTGGTCAGTCAATGTACCTCTTGTAAAATCACAGAGTGAAGTCGTTTTCACATTGCCCCAACCCTACCTGAATTCACATATGCTGTAAAATTGCTGTAGCCTACATATGAAAATTAACAAGCCTGTCAATTTTCGCCCCCCCCCCCCAAAAAAAAAAATTGAAATGACGTCCCAGACTTTCCTGCACTTAACTTCTGTTCCTTCTGAACAATCAATTCTAGCAGCTTTAGCACTCTTCTGAATCTCGTTACAGTCTTCATGCACTGCGGAAGCAGGAGGTTGTGGGTTCAATCACCTGTTGAGACATACCAAAGACTTACAAAAATGGTACTTACAGCTGCCTAGCCTGGCGTTCAGCATTAAGAGGTTAATGTTATGACTGGTCTGCCTGGTGTCAGGAAAATGTGACTGGGTGGGACATGATGCTACATGTCTGCAGCATGATGCCCCAGTGCTAGACATCACTATAAACTGCCTCATGACACTATAGATATCGTAGCAATATGACTGAAAATTTTTTAAAGCTACGTTAACAATCCTAAACACACACACACACACACACACACACAATCTTCACAAGTTTGCTGTGTTCTTTTTAGGGGGTGGGGGGTGGGCAAAACTTGATGGGCGAATTAATTTTCATATATAGGCTACAGCAATTTGACAGCACATGCAAAATCAGAGTGGGGGGTATACTCCACCCACCCTCGCCCCCAATGACATCCCTGTGTTTAACCTCAAAATACTTTTACAAATTTGTTATTGTCCAAGTCTCAACATATTTGAATCTAATGTCACGTGCACAGCTTATTCCGCTACATTTGGAAATGGACACAATAATGAAAGCTAATGTTGTTTATTTGATCTACTCTTATAAATGACAACATTTACATCTTTGGGTCTTTCTGCCTCTGAATTCAATCATTGTAAATATCAGTACATTTTACCACCCATCCGCCAGTCAGTCTTTGAACTTGCCACCTAGCTATTGCATCATGTTCATTTGATGTACTTTTATAATGGCAATACATACATCAAGGGGTTTTTGAGCCACTGACTTATGTCACTGTAAATATCAGCAGAGCAAATTGATCAACACAGTTTCCCACAAAGCAGGTGGCTGAAGCAGGACTGGCAGGTCTTTGATGCATAAGGAGGATTCCCGCCTTGGTGATTTTCTTTGTCCCAGAATTTAAACAAAATGGTGTACAAACATGATTTAGTGTTTCTGATACATCTGTTTTGTTTTTTTATGATGCCACTCTAATTTTTGACAATTATTCCCCTTTTTTCCTTGAGCAATTTTGATCTTGTTTTCAGTATTCATTGTTGCATCTTCAATAAACCCAGCGAGTTTGTTCCCACCCCACACTGCCAGCATCCCCTCTAATTTTACAGAACCCTATATCTTACATAAAATACCCCGCTGACAGCTTAGCTGAGGTGTAAAATTGAATCTGTGTATTGAAAATGATAGATTTGCCAGAAAGGCATTTGGTTGTGCTTTGTGTTCACCATTAATTTGTATTGGAAATTTTGCAGATAATTTACTCATGTACCTGCAATTCAGTAAATATTAAAATCTGACGAAGTATTTTCACTATTGTATATCCTGTATATTGTATATCCTGTACGTAATACTCATGTGAGTCCACTGACCTAGAAAAACAAAAACTCTTCATATCTGATCTTTCCAAAACACAGCTGTCAGCCAAACAGGTTACTGAGAACAAATTCATAGATGAAAATTACATTTAATACATTCAGAAATTTTCTGAAGAATTTAATTTAATAATAAAAGATTAATAACATTGCAATAAATAAATTTATCCTTTCAGCTATTAAACAATTTTGAATTCAGTGGATCATTAATGACATGTACAACTAGGATGGCCCTACTACTAAGGATAGACTGAAGGTTGGGTTGGGGTGGTGTTTTACATCGCATCAACACTAAGGGTAGACTGAAGGTTGGGTTGGGGTGGTGTTTTACATCGCATCAACACTTTGAAGGTTACATTGAGCTAACACAAATAAAGCAGAGTGAAATACTTTGCCCAAGAAGAGATAATATTATGGGCTGATCCTATGGTAGGCATCAAAACTGAACATTTCTGGTCATGAGCCAAAAACAAATACAAATGCCGTTATGTCTTGATTTTGATACATATAACATAACATACCTTTTAGGATAAATGCCGTTATGTCTTGATTTTGATACATATAACATAACATACCTTTTAGGATAAATGCCGTTATGTCTTGATTTTGATACATATAACATAACATACCTTTTAGGATAAATGCCGTTATGTCTTGATTTTGATACATATAACATAACATACCTTTTAGGACAAAGAAAAGCAGCCTCGTAGCTTTTCTATTTAGGAACAAAATTACTGTTGCTATTTTTAGGTAATGCCCCAGTTGAGAAATAAAATGAACTTTGAGTAAAACATTTGGTTTGCTCAGACAATTCCAGAACTCTTTAAGTGGAGTAATTTACATTTTATTTGAAATAAAGCTTAGACCATTTGTGGAATGGATTTTGTAATTCTGCGAAGTGTAACTAATATGTATGATAAGAAAAACTATATTATTATGATTATATAGTCCAGGGTTCTCAAACTCAAACCACCTTGAGGGCCACATGAGGGCATTTTGAATGACCCAAAGGCAGCACCACCTTTGTTACTTCTCATGGCACCTTGTATCACCAATCATTTTGCAGGCCACAGGATACGGCTTGGCAGGCCACAGGATACGGCTTGGCAGGCCGCATTTGAGACCCCTGATATAGACTGTCACAGTTAAAAGATTGGCTAATATATAGGATCCTATCAATGGTAAAATTATTTTTTTAGCCTTGTAAACTGAAGCATAATGTCCAGAAATAATTAGAACCACACCTTACAAAGTTGGTGAAGCTCTAGGATTGCTACATGTTAATTAGCTCTTCCAACTTATGAATAAACATGATCAACTCCAGCCTCAAGAAATATATAGCTTTCCAGTGATGGTACCTTTACAGTTAATTGCGGTAACATTTTTTATTAGGTATATGCAGTAAGACAGGTCATGTTCATGATAAACTGCTTGACACTTCCATTAACTATATCAAGATCGGCAACCTATTTTACATAGCGTGACCCTTTTTCCAGATAAATTACAAAATGAATGAGTGCATGCCACCAGTAAGAAAGTAACACTGTTGAAAGATTTTTGGCTGCCCTTCACATGTCACTCAAAACCTCTTGACATGCCACCTTGTGGTAGGTTGCCGACCCCTGAACTATATATACTGTATTGGTCACTGTCTGCTTTTACCCCTCTTCCAAACCAATGTCTTTTAGGGATTTTATCAATATAGGTTTGAAAAAAAAATCATTGGACCCAAGCTATATGAAGTTCTGTCAAGATGGGCCAGTATTAGTCATGATGGCCCATGTTTTATTGACAAGAATAGGCTCACATTCATGGGGCATCAGACATTTGTAATGACATTCCTGTCAACTGCAGACACTTTTCTTCACAAGGTTTTATATCCAGTGCACATTCTGAAGTGGTATTTAAGAGGGACATAATGTTTTGTGATCATGCATTT
This sequence comes from Unio pictorum, assembly GCA_030141615.1. Taxonomy (NCBI): domain Eukaryota; kingdom Metazoa; phylum Mollusca; class Bivalvia; order Unionida; family Unionidae; genus Unio; species Unio pictorum. Next base: position 795,772 of record JARLTB010000332.1, read on the forward strand.
TCTTACCCCTTGTATAGGGTAAGGAGTGTGTGTCAGTTTCTATATATCTAAGGGAGATAACTCAAACTGCTACCAGTGTGGGATGAGTGTTTAGTATTTTGGCTAAAATATTTTTGCCGGGGAGGCATGATTTTTAAGATAGTAATAGTTCTCCTAAGGTATTAACATCTGTAAGCACAGAATGGTCAGAATTTTGGACCATGTAGAGAAACATTAAATGAAAATTAACGATCTTCGGATAGAATTGATCTTACTATGTTATAAAGTGAGTGGGTGGGTGTGCATGAAGATATAAGAACAGTGCCACTGATTTTGAACTGTGACCATACACAAGAATTTATCCAAATTATTTTTTTTAAACATTAAATGGCCTTGACCTTGATTTAGGGCAGAATGAGAATGGATGGATGGAGATTAAACAACATTCCTTATTATGTTTGACAGCAGTCTGTTGAAATGTTTGACGGCAGTCTGTTGAAATGTTTGACGGCAGTCTGTTGAAATGTATTGGAACATATGACCATACAGAAGCAGCTATTAAAACCTTCATATTTTTTTTTAAAAATGACCTTGATCTCATTTATGGTCAGGTTTTTGGTTGATGGAGATGAAGGAGCTGTGCTGATTGATTCTACAATGCAGGTTAGACAGCTAGCTGAAGGACATATGGTCAAGCAGACAAAATGTAAACCTAATAGTAGCCTCTTCAGCTGCTTGAACTGGTATTCATGAAAGATGTCCTTGCACATTGGACATCTCCAAGACTTCCAGAATTCTACTACTAGATGGCCTGAGGACTTTCTTTTCTTTTACCTGTTTGCCAAAATAATAAACTTGTCTTTCCAACCATTATGAGATGCAGTCTATATTTTATACCAGCTAATTGATTTAGAATAACCAACAGAGCTAACAATGCTGATGACATCCAGGTTATGTCCTAGTTAGCATTACTGTGTAAATTTGATATGGACATTGATAAAGGTGTCCCTGAAGTTTAGGCATTGGCCATTGATTTATACATCTCTATGCAGATTGTTCTTAAAACTTCGCTTTTTTCCAGCCTGCTTATCTACTGCCACTAAGACTGAAAAAGAATCATTGCCCACATTTTGCAATAAGTACTGGACCTCATACTTCAAAAGTGCTGTTATGAAATAGTAATTTTTCACAATCTGACTGGGAGCAAATTTAAAGAGTAATCAAGTCACTTTTACAAGTTTTATCTCCTAGACTGGCCTTGTTCACCTTGGATGAATACCATTTATTTGTATGCACTTGACTGACACAGTTCACCCTGGCTAAATACCATTCATTTTTATGCGCTTGAATATTATGCATTTGTATCTGCTGCTAGACTGTCACTGTTACCATGGCTAAATATTATTCCTTTGTATCTCCTAGACTGTCCCTGTTTACCATGGCTAAATACCATACATATTCAAGACAATTACAATAAATTGAACAAAGATCAGATCTCGGTAATTGCAAGAAACTTACAAAATTGCAGAGACTTGTGATAAACAAAAAAATAAAACTTCGGATAAAACTTTGATATAAATTCATAACAAGTTATATATATATATGGTAACATTTTATTTTTCTGGGGGTGGGAGGGCCTGGATTTAAAAAATAGGTACATTATATACATTATATCCTATATTTTATAAATGCTATACCTCAGTTGAGATAGTAGAACAAAGTGCAGTTTGTAAATGTTATACATAAGGATATATAAGACTTCAGGATATCCAGAAATAAAAATATAATGTAACTCCTTTGCTATTAAAGTGAAACAACAAATTCCTAGTAACTTATGTAAATATGACATTATCAAATTCTCTAGTATTCGATAGTTGTGTATAAAGTAAAGACAAGGAAGGTAGATAGCATTACACATTTTTTTTAGCGTCTTTGCTCACAAGAGATAGTTAAACTGATAATAGGAAGAGGTTGTATTCCAGTAAGCCGTAAACAAGGATTAATGAATGTTTCTTAAAAACAAGATACAATTACAACATGAGTGACACATAAAACTTTAAGAAGGAGTAATTGTCTCTAACAACATTTACATACTGTAATAGACCTGGGGCTCTAAAGCTGTAACAGACATGGGGCTCTAAAGCTGTAATAGACCTGGGGCTCTAAAGCTGTAATAGACCTGGGGCTCTAAAGCTGTAATAGACCTGGGGTCTAAAGCTGTAATAGACATGGGGTCTAAAGCTGTAATATGATGGATTTGATGGGTGGTTTTTTATGTCATAAATTAAACATTTTGTTCATGTCGATGACTATATATATAAACTTTTGAAAGAATGAATTTAAATGATGTAATGTAATAGAAATGTAGATTGTGACTTACCTTGATATACTACATGCTATTAAGTCAGCACAGAGAAGGATTAATGAGCAAGCAACTTCATGTGAAACAGCAATTCAGACAGACTCCCAAATTGAAACAACGTCAGATGCTCTAATAACTGCCTTCATTGGCCTAGTGATTATAGTGTCTGCCTCGAACCAGGAGGTCATGGGTTTGAACCCTTTCATGAGTCATACCAAAGAATTAAAAAAATGTTACTAACAGCTGCCTTGCTCGGCACTCAGCATTAAGAGGTTTGTGTTGGAACTGGTCGGCCTGGTGTCAGGATAATATGACTTTGTGGGACATCATGCTACACGTCTGTGGATTGATGCTCCAGTACTAGAGACATCACGATAAACTGCCTCACTGCAGACATCATAGCGATATGACTGAAACATTGTTAAAGCTGTGTTAAAAATCCTAATCACACACACACAGATGCTCATACACAGACAATGCCAATACCAGCCAAGAGAAAATGTAAAATGACCATGCAAGTAACAACTGATACCCACAGTAATCCTGCATGGCAAACAACAGTACTCCCACATCAGTTATGTACCACACCTGCAGTAGCAATATAGTACACCCATCAACTCAGACAAATCTGTTGCTTGCACCAACAACAGCATTTCCCATTGCTCAGACAAATGTGTCAACATCAGCTCAATTAGTTCATACAACTGAAACACAAATTTCAGTGCCCCTTCCTCCAAGAGATGCATACATGTCTGAACTACAAACCAGAGTCCAACATAAAATCACAAACCAGAAAAGATTTCCTCAATATTGAAAAGTATAATACCAAGGAGACCTTTTTAAACAGATGTACAAACTCTAAATGGTGCAAAAATTGACATCACATACAGAATAATGAATACTGACCTAACCAAATATAACCATATTATTATTTTAGTAGGTGGAAATGATGCCAGTGAGAGGTCACAATCAAATCAGAACAGATTTTGAAAGTCTACTCTATGCTGCTAGGTATTGCAGTCTAGATATATGTAAAGTAATGATATCAGGACTGCCTCCATTTACAACAAATCTAAACGTAACTAGCAAGTCTGTTGACAATTACCTATTCAAAGGACCCTATTGTAAATGCAATTAGGATGTCATAATGATAAAAGTAGTATGGAGACAATCTCAGTGAGTACCCCATTGCATGATGACATAGATATAATTGATATAAAATTGAATACAAAAGGTTTTAACATAGGTCACTTAACTGTACAAGATATAGTGGGGTAAATAGACCAGATTAAGTTAATGTTGTCTTCCAAGGAAAATAACATACACATTTTAGGATTCACTGAAACCAAATTAATTGCTAATTACAATAATATACATGTATTCCAATTTCAAGGCTACAATAAATGATTATGGAGGGACAGGTCGTGGTGTTGTATACATTTGGGCAGATGTAAATGCAGAAAGGTTACTTGAGATGGAATCACATGAAATTGAGAGTATCTGGGTGGAAATTTCTTAAAATTATGCAAAATCATTCCTTGTTGGTTTCATTTATAGGCCATCTTCCTCCAAAGCAATTTGGAATGATAAATTTTTGAAATAAATGGAAAATGTAAATGAAAAGGAGAAAGAAACATATTATCGGTGATATAAGTTTGGACCTTCTCAATGCTATAATAAGGAACAACTGGATGGAATTCATTGAATCATTAGGCCTAGTCCAGCAGGCAAATGATCCCACAAGAGTAACAGAAAAATCAAGCACTTTTATTAATCACATTTATTCCAACCAACCAGACTGTGGCATGTGTTAATGTACTGAATGTTGGTCTTTGTGACCACTATCCTACTTTTTTGACAAGAAAGGTTAAATGCACGAGAAATAAGAAAACTACACACAATTTAATTTTTTATTATGAAGAACATTTTCTTAATGACCTTTATAAAGTTCCATAGAATATGATCCAAAATTTGGGTGACATAGATGAAGCTCTGAGAGTGTGGACTGACTTCTGTATGGATATAGTCTCTAAGCATGCACCACTGAAAGTACTTTGAGTAAAGAATGAAATCCAACCTAACTGGCTTACTACTGAAATCCTAGATGCTATGAAAACAAGAGACCAATTCAAGGCTGTGGGAAACCATGCACAATATAAAGTATTGAGAAATAAAATAACAAGTATGATTAAGAAAGCTATTAAAAAACCAACTTATTATCAATCATTGCTTGAAAACAAAAAGAGCAACACAAACTCCATTTGGAAAGTTTTCAGTGAACTCAGCTGGAGGAACAAACAAAGATCAGACAAATAAAATTAACTCACTTCTGTAAATGACACTATAGTCACTGATGACAATGACATTGCAAATGTTTTCAATGATTTTTTTTCACCAACATTACCACAAAGTTACAAGAACCAGTGATAGAAAACAATTTGAATGAACTGAAAAAGTTCTACAGCAGCAAAATCTGCAAAGAGATTTGTTTCTCTGTCTCAAGAGTATCACAAAAACTTTGTAAAAAAAATGTCTTAGTGAACTTGATGCCAAGAAAGCTACAGGACTTGATCAGATTGGTCCATGAATCCTTAAATCTTCTGCCTCTGTTTTTTTTTTGTTAGCATAACATTCATAATCAAATTAAGTATTTCAACCTCATCTGTCCCCAAAATATGGAAAATGCTAAAGTAACTCCTTTTCACATATCTGGTTTAAAGGATGATGCTGACAGCTACCAACCAATCTCAATACTACCAAGCTTGTCAAAATTGATTGAAAAATATGTCCATGACTTATTCATGTCATATTTAACCGAACATTTGCTGTCATACCATAATCAATCAGGCTTTAGACAGAAACATTCATGTGAGACTGCCTTGATTTCCCTAACTGATAAATTGCTTCAAGCACTTGACCAAGGTAAAATAATAAGATCTGTATTTGTAGATTTCAGAAAAGCTTTTGACATGGTAGTTCATGAAATCCTTTTGAAGAAACTGAAAATCTACCAATATGATGAAAGAACAGTTAGATGGTTTACTTCATACTTAAGTGAGAGAACACAACATATTTATATAAATAACATTCTGTCTGAACCCGGAACAGTTAGATATGGAGTACCACAAGGCTCAATTCTAGGTCCATTACTATTTGTTTTATTTATTAATGACCTGTCACTTTTACCGAGGGACTCAATATCATCTACAGATCTTTATGCAGATGACAACATTGTCAGACATCCAAAACACAAAGCATGAATAAAAAATTTCTGTACAGAATGATCTAAACAAACTGGATGAACTGGTGCACATGCAATTTCTAGCTAAATAATTACATTGTTGTTATGAAGGCCAGCATATTATAGCATTTGTGTATTGCACAAGTTACACATAGTCAAACACATACATTCATGTTTTAGTCATATTTTTATTAAGCATCTTATCACAATTTCTTAGTCAAAATAAAAAAGGTCCTCACATTGAGCATTTCTTTCAAACTTATTATTTATTACCTTTACTCAAGTCGGCCAATACCTCCCCCCCCCCCCATGTTATCCCAACTCTGACACCATTTGGAACAGATTGGGATGGGAGTTCTTTGATTTATCAGCGATTTAAAACAGATGGTGTTGTTCCACTTGGTAAAACTTGCACATGCAATTAGCACAATGGGCTCAACAGCAGTCTTCAAAGGGCTATTGTCAGCCAGTTATGGAATACATGATATGGTGGTTGTTTATACCTCACCTCTTTGCCTTTCAATGCCTCAGTGACAATTTAATTATAAACAGTAACAAGGACATTTTTACATGAGCTCTAAACAAGGCTGTTTAAAGGTTATACATTACAAGTGTGTTTGAAGTAGTTTTTTGATAAATTTTTAACTAGGTTTTTCCTCAAAGATTATTAAAACCATGATGGAGGTTATTAAAAAGATTATTAAAGATTATTAAAACACATTAACCCCTGGATGTTTTTGCTGTTTTCACATGAAATGCAAGTAGGAAACACATTTTGGGGACTATTTCTGAATACATCCTAATACATCAACTTCCAAGCAATATTCCATTAGACAAATGGCTAGTTGTGCTAAAGAAAATCTTTTTCATTGGTTAGTTTGCTGGCGCATGAGCAGAAGGTGAAAAGTTGGACTTCTTTGTTTGTTTTGTTTTCTTTTTTGCTTAATGGACCCATAATTTTCATATGGAGAAGACATTATTCAAAATGTCCACCTTATCCTACTTGTTGCACAGGTTCACCTGTCTGTATGCGCTTCAGACTGGTCTGCCATAGATCTGAGGACATCAAGTCTAAAATCTGATGACACAAAATTGAATTTTGACCCTGGGCGAATTTTGGGTGAAAAATAGATGGGTAAAAAAAACTTAGGTTTTTCCCTCTGTATTTTTGTACTGCAACTAAAATGTCATAAAATGTCATATAATACCACCCACTTTAGTATATCATGCATGACCTTGATGCTACAGATCTTGGAAGTAGGCTACTACCTCATGCCCCGTAAACTTGTTGCTTAGGGTTGATGTGTTAACAACTTCTGATTTTAGTGTGACATATCATGTTTTGGCATGTATGCCCCTGGAACAAAACATAAAATACCAGGAAAATCTACCTCAGAATTAAATGGTCAGTCCCTTACAGTACCAGTGACAGACAAGACACAACATTAAAGATTTGTTCATTTTATTTATTTATTTTTATTTATCAAAAACAGTTCATACTATAAATTTAAATTTGTGTAGAATTTGGAGTTGTTCTGTTCAAGTTTAGCAGGGAATGTTAAAATGTCATCCCTGGATTGACCACAAGAAGAATCATTAAATACTCATACATTTTGTATCACAGGTATTTCCCTTTTAAATAAAACCCCAGTTCCTACAACTTTGTGTATAAATTTAAATGAAAGTCATTATTACATCTATTTTTACATCTTTTATGTCATCTTTTTCAGTGGAATTTAGTGTGTGACTTCAAGTACATGTCCAGTTTGGCAACCACCATTTATTTCTGTGGCGTTATGTTTGGTGGCATTTTGTTTGGGCACATAGCAGATAAATTTGGTCGAAGGCTGGTGATGCTGCTGACTCTGTATATGCCCATTATGGTTGGAGTTGGCATAGCTTTTGCACCATGGTACTCGCTCTTTGCTGCCCTCAGGTTTATTCAAGGCCTACTGATGCAGGTAATCTATATATATAAAAATGAATGTTTGTTTGTTTGTTTGTTTGTTTGTTTGTGTCTTATGCGTTCCTATACCGTTCATCCGATTGCGATTAAACTTTGGTGAGTTGTTCTGCGCACGCCCGTGAAGGTTTCTGAATTAGTACAACCATTAAACTTGTAACAATTAACAAATGTGTTTTTGCGACATTTACCGTGTGTTCGCTGTGAACAGTAGGCGCCTTAGATACGTCACGTGATCGAACAGTAGGCGCCTTAGATACGTCACGTGATCGAACACGGTCTGTAGCGATACCTAATTTCGCGTGTCTTCGGTGTGAACTGTAGGCGCCTTAGATATGTCATGTTTACTTAAATACGTTTGGTTCGCGCCTTGGTTACGTCAAACAATCACGGTGTGAATTTGTACGTCACTTGATCAAACAGTAGGCACCTTAAATACGTCACGTGATCGAACACGGTCTGGATTGGCTGAAACTATGATGACGTAAATCAACAGCTGTATGAAATTCATAATCGGTAGCGATACCTAATTTCACGTGTGTTCGGTATGAACTGTAGGCGCCTTAGCTACGTCATGTTTACTTAGTTACGTTAGGTTCGCGCCTTGGCTACGTCAAACAATCGCGGTGTGAATTTGTAATAGTCGTTAAAACGCATTATTTTTGCTGTCAAATCAATTATGCCACCTAAATGAAAAGCTATTGGTCGATCTACACCTCAAGCACAAAAGATAAAGGCATCACGAGCTTCAGAAACAGACGAGCAACGGAAAGCAAGATTGGAAACCGTTCGAGTTCGCACTGCTCAAACCCGATCATCTGAAACAGACGAGCAACGGAAAGCAAGAATGGAAACCGTTCGAGTTCGCACTGCTCAAACCCGATCATCTGAAACAGACGAGCAACAGGAGGAAGATTCCAAACCGTTCGAGTTCGCACTGCTCAATCCAGATGAACAATGCACGCTGATTTAAATCTTAGTGCATTCCATTACAATGCTAATTATGATTACAGTCTTCATCCAAGTGTGCTTATTGGAAAAATGGATAAATTAAGCCAAAGCGGTGGATTGTATTTCCTAGATGCGCCCGGAGGCACAGGATAAACTCTTCTCATTTCACTTATTTTGGCAACTATACGATCACGACACAATATTGCACTGGCAATTGCATCATCTGGAATTGCAGCAACTCTTTTGGATGTTGGTCGAACAGCGCATTCAGCACTGAAATTGCCGTTGAATATGCAAATCACTGACACACCAACATGCAATATCAAAAAAAATTCTGGATTGGGTAAAGTACTCCAATCATGTCAACTCATTATATAGGACGAATGTACTATGGCGCACAAAAAGGCTTTGGAAGCGCTTCACTGTACACTAACAGATTTGAGAGGAAATGAACAGCTCTTCGGTGGCGCACTTATTTTATTGTCTGGTGATTTTTGACAAACTCTACCAGTTATACCACGTTAAACAGCTGCTGATGAATTAAATGCATGTCTCAAATCATCAGTTTTATGGCGACACGTGCAGAAATTGACTTTGAAGACCAATATGCGTGTAGAACTTCAATAGGATGCATCCGCTGAACATTTCGCAAAACAATTGTTGGATATTGGGAATGGGAAAATGGAAATTGATGAATCCACACAATGTATCACGTTGCCAACAAGCTTCTGTAAAATTACAGGAACCACAGACGAATTGATTCACAAACTTTTCCCAAATATCGCACAGAATTACAAAAATCATCAGTGGCTCAGTGAACGTGCTATATTAGCAGCCAAAAACAACGATGTTAATGCCATCAACTTCAGCATTCAAAAACAAATACCAGGCAAAGAGACAGCGTATAAGTCCATCGATACTGTAATGAATCAAGATGAAGTTGTCAATTATCCAACTGAATTCTTAAATTCACTTGATTTGCCAGGCATGCCGCCGCACGTTTTAACATTGAAAATTGGTGTACCTATCACTCTTCTCCGAAACATAAAACCACCATGACTCTGCAACGGTACCAGGCTTTCAGTGAAAAAGTTAATGAACAATATCATCGAAGCTATAATTTTAAATGGAAAATTTAAAGGAGATGTACTGTTGCCACGCATCCCAATGATTCCGACAGATGTGCAATTCGAATTCAAACGTTTGCAGTTTCCTGTGCAACTCGCATTTGCAGTTACCATAAACAAAGCACAGGGACAATCGCTACAAGTGTGTGGACTAAATTTGGAAATCCATGCTTCTCACATGGACAGCTGTATGTGGCCTGCTCACGCGTTGGAAAACCTTCTGATTTATTCATATACGCACCAGACAGAAAAACAAAAAATATTGTGTATCCAAAAGCACTTCAATAAACAGAATAAGCTATTTGACAGTATGAAAAAAATGTATCTTTTTTTGTTTCTTTGTTTGTGTCGTATGCGTTCCTATACCATTCATCCGATTGCGATAAAACTTTGGTGAGTATCAACAGCTGTATGAAATTCATAATCGGTAGCGATACCTAAAATCGTGTGTGTTTGGTGTTAACTGTAGGCGCCTTAGATACGTCACGTGATCGAACACAGTCTGGATTGGCTGAAACTGTGATGACGTAAATCAACAGCTGTATGAAATTCATAATCAGTAGCGATACCTAAAATGGTAAAGTAAATACTTATTGTGGGCTCGATAAATACCGCTAAATAATCGGAGATGCTTTCCAGAAAACAGTCAAATAGTCTATTAAAACACAAACACTTTCTTTCTTTCAGTGGCATTGCAACGCATGCCAGGATCAAAACACAAACACTTTCTTTCTTTCAATGGCATTGCAATGCATGCCGGGTACTTGCTAGTTACCACATATTAAGTACATCATTCTCTGTCTGCTGATTAAGACATAGGTACATTATTCTATGTCTAATGATGCAGGTAATTAAGACATAGGTACATTATTCTTTGTCTAGTGATGCAGTTAATTAACACTACACAGGTATCACTATGTCTAGCGCTTCAGGTAATTAAGACATAGGTACATTATTCTATGTCTAATGATGCAGGTAATTAAGACATAGGTACATTATTCTATATCTAATTATGCAGGTAATTAAGACATAGGTACATTATTCTATGTCTAATGATGCAGGTAATTTACACATGGGTACATTATAACACATAAGTATCAGTCTCTGATTGGGCAGATGTAAAAATTGCAGCAGTGCACAATCTTATGATCCAAAATGCTGTTACCAGTTGGCCAAAAATGGGATTCCTGATACAGTGTTACTCAGAACTACAGCTTCTTGAAAATACATTCTGAAATATGCTATAATGGGATATCAGCCTTTATTTTAAGATTTGATGACAATTTAGTTTTAGTGTACACAAATACAAGATTTGATGACAATTTAGTTTTAGTGTACACAAATACAAGATTTGATGACAATTTAGTTTTAGAGTTACAAATACAAGATTTGATGACAATTTAGTTTTAGAGTTACAAATACAAGATTTGATGACAATTTAGTTTTAGTGTACACAAATACAAGATTTGATGACAATTTAGTTTTAGTGTACACAAATACAAGATTTGATGACAATTTAGTTTTAGTGTACACAAATACAAGATTTGATGACAATTTAGTTTTAGTGTACACAAATACAAGATTTGATGACAATTTAGTTTTAGTGTACACAAATACAAGATTTGATGACAATTTAGTTTTAGTGTCACAAATACAAGATTTGATGACAATTTGGTTTTAGAGTTACAAATACAAGATTTGATGACAATTTGGTTTTAGTGTACACAAATACAAGATTTGATGACAATTTAGTTTTAGTGTACACAAATACAAGATTTGATGACAATTTGGTTTTAGAGTTACAAATACAAGATTTGATGACAATTTGGTTTTAGTGTCACAAATACAAGATTTGATGACAATTTAGTTTTAGTGTACACAAATACAAGATTTGATGACAATTTAGTTTTAGTGTACACAAATACAAGATTTGATGACAATTTAGTTTTAGTGTACACAAATACAAGATTTGATGACAATTTAGTTTTAGTGTACACAAATACAAGATTTGATGACAATTTAGTTTTAGTGTACACAAATACAAGATTTGATGACAATTTGGTTTTAGAGTTACAAATACAAGATTTGATGACAATTTAGTTTTAGTGTCACAAATACAAGATTTGATGACAATTTAGTTTTAGTGTACACAAATACAAGATTTGATGACAATTTAGTTTTAGTGTACACAAATACAAGATTTGATGACAATTTAGTTTTAGTGTCACAAATACAAGATTTGATGACAATTTAGTTTTAGTGTACACAAATACAAGATTTGATGACAATTTAGTTTTAGTGTACACAAATACAAGATTTGATGACAATTTAGTTTTAGTGTACACAAATACAAGATTTGATGACAATTTAGTTTTAGTGTACACAAATACAAGATTTGATGACAATTTAGTTTTAGTGTACACAAATACAAGATTTGATGACAATTTAGTTTTAGAGTTACAAATACAAGATTTGATGACAATTTAGTTTTAGTGTCACAAATACAAGATTTGATGACAATTTAGTTTTAGAGTTACAAATACAAGATTTGATGACAATTTAGTTTTAGTGTCACAAATACAAGATTTGATGACAATTTAGTTTTAGAGTTACAAATACAAGATTTGATGACAATTTGGTTTTAGAGTTACAAATACAAGATTTGATGACAATTTAGTTTTAGTGTACACAAATACAAGATTTGATGACAATTTAGTTTTAGTGTACACAAATACAAGATTTGATGACAATTTAGTTTTAGTGTACACAAATACAAGATTTGATGACAATTTAGTTTTAGTGTCACAAATACAAGATTTGATGACAATTTAGTTTTAGTGTCACAAATACAAGATTTGATGACAATTTGGTTTTAGAGTTACAAATACAAGATTTGATGACAATTTAGTTTTAGTGTACACAAATACAAGATTTGATGACAATTTGGTTTTAGAGTTACAAATACAAGATTTGATGACAAGTTAGTTTTAGTGTACACAAATACAAGATTTGATGACAATTTGGTTTTAGAGTTACAAATACAAGATTTGATGACAATTTAGTTTTAGAGTTACAAATACAAGATTTGATGACAATTTAGTTTTAGTGTACACAAATACAAGATTTGATGACAATTTAGTTTTAGTGTACACAAATACAAGATTTGATGACAATTTAGTTTTAGTGTCACAAATACAAGATTTGATGACAATTTAGTTTTAGTGTCACAAATACAAGATTTGATGACAATTTAGTTTTAGAGTTACAAATACAAGATTTGATGACAATTTAGTTTTAGAGTTACAAATACAAGATTTGATGACAATTTAGTTTTAGTGTCACAAATACAAGATTTGATGACAATTTAGTTTTAGTGTCACAAATACAAGATTTGATGACAATTTGGTTTTAGAGTTACAAATACAAGATTTGATGACAATTTGGTTTTAGAGTTACAAATACAAGATTTGATGACAATTTGGTTTTAGAGTTACAAATACAAGATTTGATGACAATTTAGTTTTAGTGTCACAAATACAAGATTTGATGACAATTTAGTTTTAGTGTACACAAATACAAGATTTGATGACAAGTTAGTTTTAGAGTTACAAATACAAGATTTGATGACAATTTAGTTTTAGTGTACACAAATACAAGATTTGATGACAAGTTAGTTTTAGTGTACACAAATACAAGATTTGATGACAATTTGGTTTTAGAGTTACAAATACAAGATTTGATGACAATTTGGTTTTAGAGTTACAAATACAAGATTTGATGACAATTTAGTTTTAGTGTACACAAATACAAGATTTGATGACAATTTAGTTTTAGTGTCACAAATACAAGATTTGATGACAATTTAGTTTTAGTGTTACAAATACAAGATTTGATGACAATTTAGTTTTAGTGTTACAAATACAAGATTTGATGACAATTTGGTTTTAGTGTACACAAATACAAGATTTGATGACAAGTTAGTTTTAGTGTACACAAATACAAGATTTGATGACAATTTAGTTTTAGTGTTACAAATACAAGATTTGATGACAATTTGGTTTTAGAGTTACAAATACAAGATTTGATGACAAGTTAGTTTTAGTGTCACAAATACAAGATTTGATGACAATTTAGTTTTAGTGTCACAAATACAAGATTTGATGACAATTTAGTTTTAGTGTCACAAATACAAGATTTGATGACAATTTAGTTTTAGTGTCACAAATACAAGATTTGATGACAATTTAGTTTTAGTGTCACAAATACAAGATTTGATGACAATTTAGTTTTAGTGTACACAAATACAAGATTTGATGACAAGTTAGTTTTAGAGTTACAAATACAAGATTTGATGACAATTTAGTTTTAGTGTACACAAATACAAGATTTGATGACAAGTTAGTTTTAGTGTACACAAATACAAGATTTGATGACAAGTTAGTTTTAGTGTCACAAATACAAGATTTGATGACAATTTAGTTTTAGTGTCACAAATACAAGATTTGATGACAATTTAGTTTTAGTGTACACAAATACAAGATTTGATGACAATTTAGTTTTAGAGTTACAAATACAAGATTTGATGACAATTTGGTTTTAGTGTACACAAATACAAGATTTGATGACAAGTTAGTTTTAGTGTACACAAATACAAGATTTGATGACAATTTAGTTTTAGTGTCACAAATACAAGATTTGATGACAATTTAGTTTTAGTGTCACAAATACAAGATTTGATGACAATTTAGTTTTAGTGTACACAAATACAAGATTTGATGACAAGTTAGTTTTAGTGTACACAAATACAAGATTTGATGACAATTTAGTTTTAGTGTCACAAATACAAGATTTGATGACAATTTAGTTTTAGTGTACACAAATACAAGATTTGATGACAATTTAGTTTTAGTGTCACAAATACAAGATTTGATGACAATTTAGTTTTAGTGTCACAAATACAAGATTTGATGACAATTTAGTTTTAGAGTTACAAATACAAGATTTGATGACAATTTGGTTTTAGTGTACACAAATACAAGATTTGATGACAATTTAGTTTTAGTGTACACAAATACAAGATTTGATGACAAGTTAGTTTTAGTGTCACAAATACAAGATTTGATGACAATTTAGTTTTAGTGTACACAAATACAAGATTTGATGACAAGTTAGTTTTAGAGTTACAAATACAAGATTTGATGACAATTTAGTTTTAGTGTACACAAATACAAGATTTGATGACAAGTTAGTTTTAGTGTACACAAATACAAGATTTGATGACAAGTTAGTTTTAGTGTCACAAATACAAGATTTGATGACAATTTAGTTTTAGTGTCACAAATACAAGATTTGATGACAATTTAGTTTTAGTGTACACAAATACAAGATTTGATGACAATTTAGTTTTAGAGTTACAAATACAAGATTTGATGACAATTTGGTTTTAGTGTACACAAATACAAGATTTGATGACAAGTTAGTTTTAGTGTACACAAATACAAGATTTGATGACAATTTAGTTTTAGTGTCACAAATACAAGATTTGATGACAATTTAGTTTTAGTGTCACAAATACAAGATTTGATGACAATTTAGTTTTA
This sequence comes from Unio pictorum, assembly GCA_030141615.1. Taxonomy (NCBI): domain Eukaryota; kingdom Metazoa; phylum Mollusca; class Bivalvia; order Unionida; family Unionidae; genus Unio; species Unio pictorum. Next base: position 810,995 of record JARLTB010000332.1, read on the forward strand.
GTGTACACAAATACAAGATTTGATGACAATTTAGTTTTAGTGTCACAAATACAAGATTTGATGACAATTTAGTTTTAGTGTACACAAATACAAGATTTGATGACAATTTAGTTTTAGTGTCACAAATACAAGATTTGATGACAATTTAGTTTTAGTGTCACAAATACAAGATTTGATGACAATTTAGTTTTAGAGTTACAAATACAAGATTTGATGACAATTTAGTTTTAGAGTTACAAATACAAGATTTGATGACAATTTAGTTTTAGTGTCACAAATACAAGATTTGATGACAATTTAGTTTTAGTGTCACAAATACAAGATTTGATGACAATTTGGTTTTAGAGTTACAAATACAAGATTTGATGACAATTTGGTTTTAGAGTTACAAATACAAGATTTGATGACAATTTGGTTTTAGAGTTACAAATACAAGATTTGATGACAATTTAGTTTTAGTGTCACAAATACAAGATTTGATGACAATTTAGTTTTAGTGTACACAAATACAAGATTTGATGACAAGTTAGTTTTAGAGTTACAAATACAAGATTTGATGACAATTTAGTTTTAGTGTACACAAATACAAGATTTGATGACAAGTTAGTTTTAGTGTACACAAATACAAGATTTGATGACAATTTGGTTTTAGAGTTACAAATACAAGATTTGATGACAATTTGGTTTTAGAGTTACAAATACAAGATTTGATGACAATTTAGTTTTAGTGTACACAAATACAAGATTTGATGACAATTTAGTTTTAGTGTCACAAATACAAGATTTGATGACAATTTAGTTTTAGTGTTACAAATACAAGATTTGATGACAATTTAGTTTTAGTGTTACAAATACAAGATTTGATGACAATTTGGTTTTAGTGTACACAAATACAAGATTTGATGACAAGTTAGTTTTAGTGTACACAAATACAAGATTTGATGACAATTTAGTTTTAGTGTCACAAATACAAGATTTGATGACAATTTAGTTTTAGTGTCACAAATACAAGATTTGATGACAATTTAGTTTTAGTGTCACAAATACAAGATTTGATGACAATTTAGTTTTAGTGTCACAAATACAAGATTTGATGACAATTTAGTTTTAGTGTTACAAATACAAGATTTGATGACAATTTAGTTTTAGTGTACACAAATACAAGATTTGATGACAAGTTAGTTTTAGAGTTACAAATACAAGATTTGATGACAATTTAGTTTTAGTGTACACAAATAGAAGATTTGATGACAAGTTAGTTTTAGTGTACACAAATACAAGATTTGATGACAATTTAGTTTTAGAGTTACAAATACAAGATTTGATGACAAGTTAGTTTTAGTGTACACAAATACAAGATTTGATGACAATTTAGTTTTAGAGTTACAAATACAAGATTTGATGACAAGTTAGTTTTAGTGTACACAAATACAAGATTTGATGACAATTTGGTTTTAGTGTCACAAATACAAGATTTGATGACAATTTAGTTTTAGTGTACACAAATACAAGATTTGATGACAAGTTAGTTTTAGTGTACACAAATACAAGATTTGATGACAAGTTAGTTTTAGTGTCACAAATACAAGATTTGATGACAATTTAGTTTTAGTGTCACAAATACAAGATTTGATGACAATTTAGTTTTAGTGTACACAAATACAAGATTTGATGACAAGTTAGTTTTAGAGTTACAAATACAAGATTTGATGACAATTTAGTTTTAGTGTCACAAATACAAGATTTGATGACAATTTAGTTTTAGTGTACACAAATACAAGATTTGATGACAAGTTAGTTTTAGAGTTACAAATACAAGATTTGATGACAATTTAGTTTTAGTGTACACAAATACAAGATTTGATGACAAGTTAGTTTTAGTGTACACAAATACAAGATTTGATGACAAGTTAGTTTTAGTGTCACAAATACAAGATTTGATGACAATTTAGTTTTAGTGTCACAAATACAAGATTTGATGACAATTTAGTTTTAGTGTCACAAATACAAGATTTGATGACAATTTAGTTTTAGAGTTACAAATACAAGATTTGATGACAATTTGGTTTTAGTGTACACAAATACAAGATTTGATGACAATTTAGTTTTAGTGTACACAAATACAAGATTTGATGACAATTTAGTTTTAGTGTACACAAATACAAGATTTGATGACAATTTAGTTTTAGTGTCACAAATACAAGATTTGATGACAATTTAGTTTTAGTGTACACAAATACAAGATTTGATGACAAGTTAGTTTTAGTGTCACAAATACAAGATTTGATGACAATTTAGTTTTAGTGTCACAAATACAAGATTTGATGACAATTTAGTTTTAGTGTACACAAATACAAGATTTGATGACAAGTTAGTTTTAGAGTTACAAATACAAGATTTGATGACAATTTAGTTTTAGTGTACACAAATACAAGATTTGATGACAATTTAGTTTTAGTGTACACAAATACAAGATTTGATGACAAGTTAGTTTTAGAGTTACAAATACAAGATTTGATGACAATTTAGTTTTAGTGTACACAAATACAAGATTTGATGACAAGTTAGTTTTAGTGTACACAAATACAAGATTTGATGACAAGTTAGTTTTAGTGTCACAAATACAAGATTTGATGACAATTTAGTTTTAGTGTCACAAATACAAGATTTGATGACAATTTAGTTTTAGTGTCACAAATACAAGATTTGATGACAATTTAGTTTTAGTGTCACAAATACAAGATTTGATGACAATTTAGTTTTAGAGTTACAAATACAAGATTTGATGACAATTTGGTTTTAGTGTACACAAATACAAGATTTGATGACAATTTAGTTTTAGTGTACACAAATACAAGATTTGATGACAATTTAGTTTTAGTGTACACAAATACAAGATTTGATGACAATTTAGTTTTAGTGTCACAAATACAAGATTTGATGACAATTTAGTTTTAGTGTTACAAATACAAGATTTGATGACAATTTAGTTTTAGTGTTACAAATACAAGATTTGATGACAATTTGGTTTTAGTGTACACAAATACAAGATTTGATGACAATTTAGTTTTAGTGTCACAAATACAAGATTTGATGACAATTTAGTTTTAGTGTACACAAATACAAGATTTGATGACAAGTTAGTTTTAGAGTTACAAATACAAGATTTGATGACAATTTAGTTTTAGTGTACACAAATACAAGATTTGATGACAAGTTAGTTTTAGTGTACACAAATACAAGATTTGATGACAATTTGGTTTTAGAGTTACAAATACAAGATTTGATGACAATTTGGTTTTAGAGTTACAAATACAAGATTTGCTATTTATACTTTGTATTACTAAAAGCTCCACATAAACCCACAGCTTAGTAATACGGTTCAACAGTTTTCTCCCCTTTGTAAAACTTTGATCCATCATATTACTTTAAAGAAATTTTGAGGAGTAAATATGTATGGAAGGAAAAAAATTAATGTTAAAGTTTAATTTTAAAATAATTTAGTTCAGAATACAATCAATTGACTAAAGTTACAGAAATGAACAAAGCCATAAGTTATAGTTTTGTAGCATAAGATGAAATATATCCTGCATTCACAGTTTAAGGTAAATATACCAAACATGCTCCTAAAAGAAAACTTGAAAGATCCCCACCTACTTATTAGTTCACCTCACTCTCTCAATTCTTATTCATGGGCCAATCATACAAATATCAGTTATTTAAGAGAGAGGTGGTTTTTGGATAACTAAATCTGTTGCAATATATTAAAATTTTGACATTTTTAAAAGTATTATATTGTACTCAATTGACAACAAATCCAATTCAGCCTTGCCTCACACTGGGTTTTAGCATTGTTTTCAGGAAAGTACTGACAAAATGACTTTATAGAGAAACCAGTGACATTGAGCCAGATTTCTTCTGCCAAAAATAATTTACATTCCTAAAATTTAATGAAGCATCATAATTTTTTATTTGGCTTGCAAACTCACAATTCAAGATCGCATTGTGTGATGGAAAGTCTTGTATTTTCACATGAAGATAAATGAATGAGAAGAGAAAAAAGTATGTACAATATTTTACCAACAATTTTTTATATTTCACCATTACAGATATAATAAATGATAATATAGTGATTGTTATGCTATGACAAATAAAAAAAAAATCTTTTTTGTACAGGGTCTACAGACCTCCACCTACACACTGGCAATGGAGCTGTTCCTGCCAAAATATCGGAGTCATGCTGGGGTTTTGTTGGAATGTTTCTGGGGTTTTGGAGTCATGCTTCTGCCCGCTTTGGCTTATCTAATACAGGACTGGAGATATCTACAGCTGGCTGTCTCTTTGCCCAGCATTCTTGCTCTTGGCTACATCTGGTGAGAAACAGCAATGACATGTGATCAGGATCTTTTGTTTGTTTGTTTGATTAGGATTTTTAACGTAGCTTTAAAAATAATTCAGTTACATCACTATGATGTCTGCAGTGAGGCGGTTTATAGTGATGTCTAGCACTGGGGCATCATGCCGCAGGCATGTAGCATGTAGCATGATGTCCCACCCAGTCACATTATCCTGACACAAGGCCAACCAGTCCTAACACTAACCTCTTAATGCTGAGCGCCAAGTGTGAGGCAGCTGTTAGTACCATTTTTGTAAGTCTTTAGTATGACTCGGCCGGGGATCAAGCCCACGACCTACCGCTTCTGCAGCAGATGCTCTAACCACTAGGCCACCGGAGTGGTGATCTTTTGTTCAAGTTCAATATATTGTTCTTTCTTTCTGGTGATGTTTTAAGGAGTTCTTCACAACCAACAATGGATCCATTACCAGTGAGAATATTGCTAAACAGTCATTTGAAATTCCCAATTTAAGCAGTTTACTTCTAAAATCTTTGTTCCCCAGTTGTCTAATTTTACCCTTAAAACAGGAGATAAAATTGAAATAAATATCAGCATGTTTTAATTTTTGTATAAAATTATATTTTCAGACATTATTTATGCTTTGGAATACAATAATGCTGTCTATTATAGTGCATAATAAAGAGAAGCAGATTTATGGAACCAAAACAAAAAAGAGAAACAGCAAAACATACACAAGGTTCATAACATCTAGCCCTTTTTTAAGTTACTGGAAGCCAGCTCAAAAACATTCTACTTAGACCACATTAAACATTGTAGTCATTTACTTTTACAACTCTGTAACATTTTTTGTATATTTAATTTTGAGCTGGTTTCTGTAGACAATAGTGACAAGGCTTGATGCATATTACTTCCATGAAGATAACTTGAGGTCGTCTGCTTTTGTAAAATTTGTGTATGCTGTGCATCTCGAAACGATGTTACAGTGGTCCCCCTCTTATGTGGTCACCACTTCTGCACTGGAAAAGTGGTTGCATAGGGCAGGTGGCTTTTCTAGAGATGGACTGTATTTGTGAAATTTATGCGCATGTAGTAAATATACCCTTATATTTCCAAATGTGAAAATATAAGATTTTCCCATCATGCCATGTGATACTTGACTCTGTGTTCCTGCAAAAGTTGTAGCTGCAGCAACATAAACAATTACTTTAATTTATTATTACTTTACAAGAAATAAATAGACAGTCTTACAATGCAGACGTGAAACAATTCACCATTGCCAAAGTTATTTCCCCTTACTTGACAACAATGATAAACCCTCTTTGGTGCATTGTTGAATCAGACTTGCATTACTTTTAGACAGGAACAAAAAAATATAACCAAATGACTAAAATATAATTTGCTATGGTAGATTAGTTTTAACCATATCTTACCACTTTCTTAGGTTACTTATATTTATATCATCAGCCTACGAATATGAAGAGAATTTATAGAAAGGTGGTGGGGGTGTTTAGTTGAAGAGTAAATTTAATCTTCCAGATGTTGATTCTGGAGCAAGTTGGGTAAGCAATAAACAGAACATTTTCTTTTCCTTAGTTAATACAGATTCATTTCATCTTTTTGTTCCCAAAATGATATATTTTATATCATGGCTTTGCCATACATTAAAATATATTTTTGGTACCACATGATTAAATATATCCAGTATTTATGTAAGAAAAGAAAATATCCTCTATGTACTGAAAGAAAAATCACTCCCCAACATATCCTTTCTTTTGTGTATTTAATAAAATGTCATTGATCTTTGTCCTAGATGTATTTGTTGAAATTTTAAAGTCCTTTAGCTATTTTTATATTTACATTGAGTGGGATAGTACTTATTTATGTCCATAGTTTTCAGGTATATTTCCGAAGTGAACATTTAAGGGGAAATTACCCATCCCTTAATATAAATGGACAGGGGGGAGTGGGTATAGTTTTGTGAATATCAGAGGGATTTGATGAAAAGATAAAGGTAAGACGTGAAAATATAAAGTTTAGCACATGCAATTTTTATAGTGATTTGTTTGAAATTTAGTGTGAATGCAGTAATTAAACAATCAGTAGCCTGCAGTATTAAGAAATAAGTCCATTTTATTCTTCAAATAACATTTTTATCCATTATATAAGCACATGGGTCTAACCTAGAAAATTTTCTAAATAAAGTAGACTTTTTGATAGATAATTTCCATCATGACTGTTTGCCACAATTGTGTTTATTTGTGTGGGTTTATTATAATATCTATCATTGAATAAATATGATTGTGATATAATTAAATTTCAATATTGCCTCACAGCATCATGCCAGAATCTCTCCGCTGGTTGATCATGATGGGGAAGGTGGATGAAGCGGAGGCCCTCATCACAAAGATCACCGAGAAGAATAAGCTGCCATATCCTTATGAAAGCTGGGAGGATGTCAAACTTCAAATGGGAACACGTAATGCGGACACCAAGCAGTACAGTTTTATTGACCTGATGCGTACACCTGTGCTCCGAAAGCGTAGTCTCATCCTGTTCTATCTATGGTATGATACAGTGCTTTGTTTGGTTGTGTGTCTTTGCATCTGACTGTCTTTGTTATATGTGTGTGACAAGAATGTGTAGTGTTGTGCAGACACAATTTTCTTTCCTATTTAGAATATTTGCTGATGTTTCATGTGCACATGTCTGTATGAGTTTATGTCTGTGTGACTACCGCTATTGTCTGTATTGCAGAAAAAGTTGAATCAATGTATTCTAGTGTTTACCTTAAAAATGATCAGTCATACACTTAGGCCTTCCTTGATCAAGGCTCTTTTCTTCAATTGTCTCAGCACTAAATAACCTGCCTGTTTTGCTGTCATACAAAACCTCCCCAAAACATCAAGATATCCAAAGCAATCAAATATTATATCTCATTCTATAGTTATCAATGTGTCAACTTCCATAATGGCAGAATTAATTATGAAATTTTTCATTACATATTCATTAGTAGAAATTGTTTTGTGAATGCATTCCATATTGCAGTTTGTGTTTTCTGTCGAATAGCTTAACTTTAGAGAATTAAATCATATTCTACTCAAGTCACTGAGTCCTTGAAGTGTATTAAAGCTCATCTCTGTGAAACAGGAGAGCAGTTTTAGTACCCACAATATTGCTGTTGGGCATTCACACAGATAATAACATTTACAATATGTACAACCTCGCTGTTTCTCAGCCATTCTTTCGTCAAAGGTCCTAGGCAATGATTTGGAGTTGATTTCATCTTAACTACCCCCTTGGGAGTGGGGATGAGGGAGTTGACGTTGTACTTATATTAGTTAGATGTTCTTGTCAAGCTTTTGCATTAGCTCATCTCTTTTGCCAACTCTGCCAACAGTTATGTTAAATATGACTGAGGATGAATGTTTAAAAGCTTTTCAGCTTAATTGGACCAGTTTTGACAAAACACATATTGACATGACAGGCTTTATGCAGATTTATACAACTAATGACAGCCATGACTAAAACAAATCTGAATAACTTCTTGAAACAAAACTGTTCCTCAGAATTTTACCAAATTTAACAAAGTATCCTGGCATGAAAAGCATTGAGCCTGTTACAGATGATGCCACTATGCTATCAGATACGGATGTGGTTACTAAAAGTAGAAAAATCTTTTAACAGATGACTTCTTATGAACAAATTGCTGAATAAAATTATATCTGACTTGATAGAAAGCACTTTGGAATCAAAGGCTTTATGGTTTGCACAAACGCTGCCAATCTACCATCAGATATGGATGGTTACTAAAATCAGGACAAGAGGTAAACAGCTTTTTCTCAAAAACTGCTTCACAAAATTTAACTTTGATAGAAAGCATTCTAGCATTAGGACCTTTCAGTATAGGACAAATGATGCTGATAATGCAATTAGATCTGAATGTAGATACACACAAAAAAACGTTAAACCGTTTTTGATAACTTTTGGAATCAATGGCATAGAAAGAATTTCTACTATGTATATCCTTTTGACCAGATTTCTTAACTGTTTTTGCATTTGCATATTAGTGCAGATATACAGTTCACCCCTTGACTTAGCTGATAACTGTTACCTTGAGTCATTAGTGGAATACACAGCATTCAATCAGATTTGCTGTTTCATAATGCCCAAGGCCAATATGGGTCTAAACTGTTCCTATGAAATCATTGCTAGAACTACAATGTTGACCCTGATCTGCTATCTCATAATGCCCTGACAGATGGTGCCTAAACTGTTGCTATGCAGTCATTGGTAGAACACACTTATGCTGTGCCTAATTTGCTATCTCATAATACCATGACAGATGGTGCCTAAATTGTTGATATGCAGTCATTGGTAGAACACACTATGCTGTGCCTAATTTGCTATCTCATAATGCCCTGACAGATGGTGCCTAAATTGTTGATATGCAGTCATTGGTAGAACACACTATGCTGTGCCTAATTTGCTATCTCATAATACCATGACAGATGGTGCCTAAATTGTTGATATGCAGTCATTGGTAGAACACACTATGCTGTGCCTAATTTGCTATCTCATAATGCCCTGACAGATGGTGCCTAAATTGTTGATATGCAGTCATTGGTAGAACACACTATGCTGTGCCTAATTTGCTATCTCATAATACCATGACAGATGGTGCCTAAATTGTTGCTATGCAGTCATTGGTAGAACACACTATGCTGTGCCTAATTTGCTATCTCATAATGCCCTGACAGATGGTGCCTAAACTGTTGCTATGCAGTCATTGGTAGAACACACTATGCTGTGCCTAATTTGCTATCTCATAATACCATGACAGATGGTGCCTAAATTGTTGCTATGCAGTCATTGGTAGAACACACTATGCTGTGCCTAATTTGCTATCTCATAATGCCCTGACAGATGGTGCCTAAATTGTTACCTTCAAGTCATTGATTAAACAGACAATTATAGACTGGTATACTTGTCATGATAGCAGATCTGGGTCTCATTCTGTACTGTTTGCATTGTGGGATGATTGATTGCAGATCTGGGTCTTGCAGTACTGTTTGCATTGTGGTATTGCAGATTTGGGTCTCTCTCAGTACTGTTTGCATCATGTTATTGCAGATCTGGGTCTTACTCAATACTGTTTGCATTTTGTGATGACATATTTGGGTCTCACTTTGTATTGTTTGCATTGTGTGATTGCAGATCTGGGTCTCTCAGTACTGTTTTACTGACTGACAGTACTGACAGATCAATGTCAAATTCTGTACTGTTATTATTGTTTAATGACAGATCCATGTCTCATTCTGTACTGTTTGCATTGTGTGATGACAGATCTGGGTCTCATTCTGTACTGCTTGCATTGTGTGATGACAGATCTGGGTCTCACTCTGTACTGTTTGCATTGTGTTATAACAGATCTAAGTCACTCAGCTTGGTGTGATAGCAGATCTGGGTCTCACTTTGCATTGAATGATAACAGATCAGGACCTCTCTTTGCATTGTATGATGACAGATCAGGACCTCTCTTTGCATTGTATGATGACAGATCAGGACCTCTCTTTGCATTGTAAGATGACAGATCAGGACCTCTCTTTGCATTGTAAGATGACAGATCAGGACCTCTCTTTGCATTGTATGATGACAGATCAGGACCTCTCTTTGCATTGTAAGATGACAGATCAGGACCTCTCTTTGCATTGTATGATGACAGATCAGGACCTCACTTTGCATTGAATGATAACAGATCAGGACCTCTCTTTGCATTGTATGATGACAGATCAGGACCTCTCTTTGCATTGTATGATGACAGATCAGGACCTCTCTTTGCATTGTAAGATGACAGATCAGGACCTCTCTTTGCATTGTATGATGACAGATCAGGACCTCTCTTTGCATTGTAAGATGACAGATCAGGACCTCTCTTTGCATTGTATGATGACAGATCAGGACCTCTCTTTGCATTGTAAGATGACAGATCAGGACCTCTCTTTGCATTGTAAGATGACAGATCAGGACCTCTCTTTGCATTGTAAGATGACAGATCAGGACCTCTCTTTGCATTGTATGATGACAGATCAGGACCTCTCTTTGCATTGTAAGATGACAGATCAGGACCTCTCTTTGCATTGTATGATGACAGATCAGGACCTCTCTTTGCATTGTATGATGACAGATCAGGACCTCTCTTTGCATTGTATGATGACAGATCAGGACCTCTCTTTGCATTGTATGATGACAGATCAGGACCTCTCTTTGCATTGTATGATGACAGATCAGGACCTCTCTTTGCATTGTATGATGACAGATCTGGGTCTCACTGTTCAGTTTTCATTGGGGTGCATTGTGTAAAGTCAGATATGGAGCCCACACTTCTGCTTGCATTTCATTTCATATTATGCAAGGACTAAACCCTTATAAAAATGCAATCCTAAGTCAAGCTTGCACGATCTTGTGATAGCTCGTAGCACGCTTCTTACGATCTTAACTGTAGCTCGTAGACTACATGGGAGCTCGCACTGAGCTCGTAGGAGCTCATAGAAGTAATTTGGCTACATTCAAGTAAAGTTGCTCATACGATCTTGCTAGCAAACCCTGCAGATAAATTAATTATCTATAAAATGGATTTCGTGAAAAATTAAATTACTAGAAAATGTAACATTTTGTGTATAAAATCATTAATTTGCATATCAAAACAATAATCATGACTTATTTTGAAAAAGGTATTGAAATTCCACTTCTAATAGTTATTTGCTAGGTCGTCTAGTTGGTCACCCCTGGCAAAATAATAATAATAATGACTTTATTAAAAGAAGCTCATTTGGTCAGGCCTTTACATTTGTACATGTATAGATATATGTATGATGCACAGAATTTTACAAGATGAGGTGTCTTTAGACAACAAATGCTTTTTAAAACTAGATAATTGATCTATTGCAACAATAAAATATGTACAAAGCTTTAAGGATAAGTACATACAGGATTCATACAAAGAGTAGTAGTGAAAATGTGTAAAATATTAGATATATATATGGTTTATGTCTTCTATTTTGATGTACATGTCTGCATGGTCCAGACTTACTACATGAATGTATATTTATCAATCATATTCAATAGATTTGGGGGGCACATAAGCAAAAGCATTGTTCTTGCCATCATTTAATTGGATATACACACACAAGTCTTTGACATTTGTAATTGGAACTATTTTGTACTGCACATACTTAGATTTCAAAGGGACTATATTAACAGGATTTTCATCAATCACGCCATTTTCAATTGAAACTTCAGTATTATTTCTCAGTTCCTTTATGACTGCATAATATTGTGCTTGACACAAACAATCAATGGTACAATTTCTGTGACACTGTGTATAAACTTCAATATATTTCTCAACATGGCCAAATTTTCTTGATTCATCATTTTCGTAGAAAATAACTGTACGAGTTTCGTTCTGAAACTGCAGAATACTGTAAAGATTGAAACAGAATTCCATCGTTATACATCCTGTAGAAAGACAGCACTTTTTTAGGTTCATTAATGCCAAGGATTGAAGTTAAAAGGTTGAGCTGTTCATCTGAAAGTCTGTGTATTACTCGACTGCCTTTAACACCAATACCATTTTTTTTCCCCTCCATATTTTGAACCAGATTACGGGTGTACATTTTTTTGTGCAAAAAATGTTTTTCTAATTTAAAAATAATTTTAAAAAATTCATTGCAGTATTCAGTTTAGTATTGGAACTCTGTTCCATTATGATAGCAATGTATCGCATGTATATAGGTAGTGTTGTTCCGATTATCGATTATAATCGATCATCAGTTGGTTGAGCAGATAATCGATTGTGAACTCCATAATCGATTGTGTGTAAAGGGAGACTACTTTTTAGGTGTATGCAAAGCACAAAGGTTAGTAAAACTCCCAGCCACTAAAGTTGACCTGAAATTTATTAATTCCCTTCACAAATACAAATATGAAACCTTATGATTCATAATTAGGAACATATAGTCATTATTACATGGTCAAGTTGTTAAATAGTTGAGTTAATAAATTTAAACACATTTTGTTGATTTGTTTCAGTTAAATTGAAACATTTTTTGTAGTATTTATAAACAATGACAAGCAAGAAAAACATGACCTTCTATACTTTATATTATAGACACATCACATATGAACAAAAGAATTTTGGATGATTGTTGCATTCATTTAACAAAGTTGTAGAATAAATATAACACACAATGTAATATTATTGTCAGGTTAAAGTAAACATGTCATTAATTTAAAAGAGATTACTCCTGTACATTTATAAACATACTGAACTCTTGATCTAAAATGTAACTGTTTAACAAAAATTAAAATTTGCTCTTAGTAACCGATTATAATCGATGATCAGTTGGTTAAGGGGAATTGATTATCGATTATGAATTTCTGACCGATTCCCATCACTATATATAGGAATAGTTCTTCATTATGATTGGTGCATTCAAAATCGAGGCTACCATGCCTGTATTTACCCGCCATATTGGATTTTGCAAACAGTTACTGCAGTCACTGTATCTCATCTTCGTAATATGCAACTTCTAATCATGTTGAATAGGAAAGAAGAATAATTCAGAATTTTCTCCATGAAAGACAAGAAAACACAGCTGGAATGACAATTGTGCTGTCCTGTTAGATTTGCGAAACAATCTGGTAAAGGAGAAAACTCTACGTTTTGCAAATTGTGTAATGTGATTTCGCTACTGGGCATGCAATACAAGAGCACAAGAAACCTAATAAACATCAGCTTGCTGCTTCATCTGGTGTTTTTCAACAGATTACATCAAGGAGCACTGTGAAGAGAGTAAGGCATCAGAAACTTTGAAGGAGTTCAACAGTATAATCAACAGCATGTGTGGCACAGCTAGACGTTATCTAAATGAAATGTGCTGATTTTAAAGACATTTTACTTCAAAACAGCTTACAAGTTGGATTTATTAAGATACTTATAAAGTCATGTGATCTTAAGTTTGAAATCCATTCGTTTATTTTAATTGTATTAGATTCAAAAAACTAATTTTGTTGTTTTTAACACAATCATAAAGCATGGAAGTTTCATTTTCCATTTATGACAATTACTTTTAGAGAGGTTGGTTCATTGAGCACTGTGGATAGAGACAGGCATCACCAGCTATGAATGAATATCATCAACAGCAAGTGGGGACTGCCAGATGTTCCCAAAATAAATTGACCATCCATTTAGTACATATGCATAAATCTGGCAAAGAATGACCCCCTCCCCCCCATGCATACTTATTAAGACATGCCCCACCTGTGTACATACTCTTGATGCTAAACCAAAGTTTGTCTAGTGTCCGCTAAAATTCAAACATAGACTGAAGCCAGTCTATCAGGTTACATATTAGTCAAATTATTATAGACGTTTCACACCCATCCACCCTGTTTCTTTTGCATACGTACATTATCAGTAGAAACGCACACTATACGCAAGCGTATGCATTTTAGTTACCCCCCCTCCATGTGTACATACTAAATTGATGGCCCTAACATGATTTTTTTTAATGACCTTTAAACTTTGATTTTTTTCAGTCAGTTGGATTTATTAAATTGTATCTGATATTGATTTTTCTGGTCAGATTGTTGGTTGTAATTATTGTATTAGATTCTAAAACTTATGTTTTTGTTTTTATAATTATTGAAATAAATAGAAATCTCACTTTCCATTTATGATAGTTTTTGTTATAATTACTTTTTTATTGGTTGTTGGTTCATCAAAAAAAGGCATTGCTTTTATCCATTCTGAGAATTGGAACAATACAAAGAGATATATAAAAACTAAAGCACCAATGAGGAAATCAAATATTTTGGTGCATTGAAGATAAAACACCATTAGCTGTAAGATTTTACTTTTGTTTCATAATTTGTATTGCATTGCATTTGGTGAGAGTTCACTGTATTTATATGAAGCTTGATCTTCCCTATTGATCGACCAGGGACTGCAAAGTTTGCTGTATAAAGGTCTCAATGTAAGTGTGACTAGCTAACCAAAAGCTTGTATTGAACTCGTTATAACTCATTGCGAGCTTGCTACTTTGCACATACGAGCTCGTGCTAAACTTGCAATGAGAATACAAGCTCGTTAAGTGCTATCAACCAGCTAGTACAAGCTGGTTCACAGCCCGTGACGAGCTTGTATGCTCATTGCGAGCTCACGTGTGCTAGGTGGTTGACAGTGCCTCACGAACTTGCATGCTTATTGCTAGCTGGCGCGAGCATAAATTCAGCGAGCTTGCTATATGCACGTGCTGAGCGTGTATACTGTTTGTACGAGCCTGCCACGACTTCTTAATCGTTTCAAATCCGAACTCTACATGCGAAGTCATGGGCTCGCATGTGTGAAGTTGCAGCGAGCTCATATACTGTCTTGAAATAAGCTCGCGATTTTTATAAGGGAAATGACACTTGTTCAATTTCAGGTTTGCCACCTCTATAGGATACTATGGTTTGACGTGGAAACTGACAAAAATGGCTGGAAACAAGTACCTCAACTTCTTCATTGGAGGTGCTGTGGAGTTTGTGGCCTATGTCTTAGTTCTGCCAGTGACAAAGAGGTGAGATTTCTAGAACACATTACAAAACTCAAACAACCTCCATCAGTTAAATAGTAGTAAAGTAATTCCCCCTTACTGCAGATTCTTAAAATCTTCTCCAATTTTCCCAATTCTGCCTCTCATTTACCATTTTCTCAGTGTTGCAAGATGCTAATCTCTGAAGCAACACATTCTAACTCAATTACTGATCACTTATATCCAGTACTTTTTAATTTTTCATTAGTTTTGTAGACACTTGATGTGTAGCATGGCATCTAAGTGGGGCTAATCCTTTATTAAAGTAATTGCCCCTTGGGGAAATTTCCTGCTGCAGTCTCATCAAAGAAATTTGTAAGCTGTATCAATGTGATGTGGTGTTGGAGAAAGGAAGATAAAAAAGAACCATGGTAAAAGTATCTAATGGTAGACTTTAGTAGTAATTTGTTATCATGTTATTTCGTTGCACTGGAGATCAATGATTTGAGTCCATCATTTTCTTTTTTATAAATTCGGTTGGCTGTGAATTTTTTGGGAATGCTATAAGAAGAGGATGTTAAGTGGAATTTTATATATAAATATGTGCAGACCAGTCAGTCAGACAGACCAGTAATTATGCAGATCATGTACACCAGTCTGAGCCAGTCATACTGACCAATTAAACATACCATTTAAATTTTTGGTTGATATTAATAATTCATTTACTGTATATACTCACATGTAAACCTTATTCATGTGTAAGCCAACCCCCCAAAACTGAATTGGCGTAAACATGAGGGGAAAAATGCATGACTTGCATATTAGCCAACCCAAAAGTTTGTAACATCACAAGATGCAGGTGATAAGTTCTAAATCCATTTATTTAGGAAAACTTACATTAGCAAAAATAAACCATATAACTCACTCAAGGTTAGATTATTACATAGAAATGGTATAAATTTGTTTTAAAAGTCAAGAAATATATTTAATTTTCTTTTTCATATTTTTGGTACCTATATCAGATTTATGTATAACTTGATCAGATGATAAGAATTGAGCATTCATGGATTGCTGTACCACTACCTCCCCCTTTTGAATCAATTATTGTTTGTTTATGCGTTATTGCATTAGACTTTTTATATCAGTGCACCAGTAATTAAATTTCTGATTTGCCTTGAAATTGTTAATGCCTAACTTATTAAAATATTATCCCAGTATGATAACAATTAACAGCAATAGGGTTTGATTCAATGCATTTAGACTAGTGAGCATATTTACATAATGGATCCACCACATGTACATTATAGGTTTGAACACGCGCTGAATGAAGTACATTCAACTGAATGAAGTACATCCCTTGGAGTCAAATCATGGGCACCACTGCACTAAACATGAGTATCTACAAAATTACAAAATACAATAGTGAAGTTTAAAAAATAATATTTTTAAAATTGTGTAAATCTTAAAAACTGAGTTGTAGTTTGCTTTGTAAGCAACCATACCCTCCCCTACCCCAGTTTTACAAAACGACAATAATTGTGATAATATTATGGACTGAAAATCAATTTCACATCAAGGTACTAGTATGTTGCAAGTCAGAATTCCCCATTAACTAAACAAGTTTCAATATTTTTGTGATTAATTAGCTGGTATTGCTGTCGGAAAACAAAAGACAAATCCACCAATTATAAACAAAGGAGATTTCAAAACATCCAGCTTTCCACTGTGTGGAAAATTATGATTTTGTTAAGCCAAAACACAAAAGTAAAATAGATTGATGATGATCTTAGTGATCTGTATTCAGAATTTTAGCCTTTATTAATACCAGTCTTTCATATGAACATGTAACAGTTGTTGGTTATGCCTTGCATAATTAAATTTGTACTTTTTCATAAAGATTACCTCCATTTGTAGCATCGTTTATATCATTGAAAAAGAGTAACTTGTGATCAGTGTAAATGAAATATCTATAACCAACTAGCTGAAGTGTTATCTGGAAGAATGCGATTTGGTTGAAAAATGAACAAAGCAAAATCTGCATCAAATATGTTTGGGAATTAAAAAAGGATTAAAGTGATGCTAGGCACAATTTGCACTGTGTAAGTACTGTTCATCATAGTGCAGCCTGGTCTCGTGGGTAAGCATGAACCAGCCAATGAATTATGATGTCTTTTTTACCTTTATTTAATTTTGTATTGGAGAAATCAGAAAATATTCACATCCAAATTAATATCAAAAGCAATCATAGTTTATAACAATTTAGTAAGTGTTGTGACACAGAGAATGTATTTTTTTCTTCACATATATTATCTTTTCTTGTCCCAAGATTTACAGCCATTATGATAGTCGACAATAAAATCTTAAAACTTTAATGTTCAGACCTTGGTGACAGGATAAACTGAACCCTATTCTTCCAGGATTTTATTTATTTTTTCCTAAATTATTTGGCTTATATGTGAGTATGACAGATGTCTCTCTGATGTGAGGAATGGCAGTTGTCTCTGATAAAAGGAAAGGTAGATTTCTCTGTGGTATGATGAATGGCATATGTCTCTGTAATATGCAGAATGGCAGATATCTCTGTGATATGAGGAATGGCAGCTGTCTCTGTGTTATAAGGAAAGGTATTGAAGAAAGGTTGTTGTTGTTGTATGGTTTTTAACGCTATTTTTTAGCATACGATAGGCTATACATGGCAGCCAGTATTAATGGTGGAGGAAGAACCCCGGAAAGAACCACCGACCCACGAGAAGCTACTGGCAAGCTTTCTCACATATCCACATTGGCCAAATCTGAGACTCAAATCCACACAGATAGAGATGAGATGGCAGTGATCTGTAATGGAGAGCACTTTAAACCACTCGGCAACTCAGGGCCCCTCTGATGAAAGGTAGATTTCTCATGTTATATGAGGAATGGCAGATGTATTAAAAGGAAAGGTATTGAAGAAAGGTAGATTTCAGTGATATGAGGAATGGCAGATGTCGCTGATATGAGGAATGGCAGATGTCTCTGTGATACGAGGAAAAGTGTCTCTGATATGAGGAAAGGCAGATGTCTATGATATAAGGAATAGCAGCTGTCTTGTTGATAAAAGAAAAGGTATTGAGGAAAGATAGATTTCTCTGTGATATGAGGAATGGCAGATGTCTCTGTGATATGAGGAAAGGCGTGTCTGTGATGTGAGGAAAGGCAGCTGTCTCGTTGATAAAAGGAAAGGTTTTGAGGAAAGGTAGATTTCTCTGTGATATGAGGAATGGCAGCTGTCTTGTTGATAAAAGAAAAGGTATTGAGGAAAGATAGATTTCTCTGTGATATGAGGAATGGCAGATGTCTCTGTGATGTGAGGAAAGGCAGCTGTCTCGTTGATAAAAGGAAAGGTTTTGAGGAAAGGTAGATTTCTCTGTGATATGAGGAATGGCAGCTGTCTTGTTGATAAAAGAAAAGGTATTGAGGAAAGATAGATTTCTCTGTGATATGAGGAATGGCAGATGTCTCTGTGATATGAGGAAAGGCATGTCTGTGATGCGAGGAAAGGCAGCTGTCTCGTTGATAAAAGGAAAGGTTTTGAGGAAAGGTAGATTTCTCTGTGATATGAGGAATGGCAGATGTCTCATTGATAGAAGGAAAGGTAGATTTCTCTGTGATATGAAGAATACAGCTGTTTCGTTGATAAAAGGAAAGGTATTTATGAAAGGTTGTTGTAGGGTTTAATGCCATTTTTCAGCACACAATAGGCTATACATGGCAGCCAGTATTAATGGTAGAGGGAAAACCCTTGGAAAGAACCAGACTCACAAGAAGCTACTGGCAAGCTTTCTCACATACCCACATTGGCCGAATCTGAGACTCAAACCCATGCAAACAGAGGTGAGATGGCAGTGATTTGTAACATAGAACGCTTTAGACCACTTGACTGTTCAGGACTCCTTTGACAAAAGGTAGATTTCTTTGTGATATGAGGAATGGCAACTGTCTCTGTTATGAAGACAGCAAGATGCAAAACAGTTTTAGGTAATAAAAACAATTGTGAACTATTTATTAAAATGTATAGCTTTAAAAATGTGAAGAAATTTAAATTCCTTGTTTTGCATCATGGTATTTATTTTTTCTAGGTTTGGTAGACGACGTCCACTGTGCTTTTACTTTATATTGGCTGCTACTATGTGTATCATAGCAGGAGGGCTCATGTTTCAGATAAATCGTAAGTACTGTACTTCTATAATATATGTTAGGGCAGGCTAATCAAGCCAGTATCAAATACCAATCTCCTTCCATCAATAAATTGTTTCTTTTACTTTATGGGGAGGGGATCAGTAACTCATGATGGGTGACCCACAGAGAGCACCAAACAGACCTATGTGGCACTTCACAGTCCTTCAATTTCTTTGAATTATATTTCATTCTCATGTCATATTATTAGTAGGTACAGCAAGACATGGGTGGACAGTCACTATCTCTACTGCTGTATGATAGAATTAATTGTGAAAGATTTCCTAATATTCTTTTATATGCTTGCCATAAGGTGGAATGTTATGTATTTATCCATATGTTCCCACAATAACTTTAGTTACCCACCAACTACAGTTATCAAAGTGCATCAAAGGATTATACTTGGGCTAATGAAGAACCCTACTGATTCTGTGACCCAATCAGTTTCCTATTTAGTAGGTCAAAAGTCATTGCTAGTATTCTGAAAGAATAATGTTTCTGTACAATAACTTAAGTTCTCCATCATCTATAGTTACCAGACTTTTTATATTGCTTGCACATGAGGTAAAAAAAGAACAACCATATCAAGTTTAGGTTCCAAAGGTCAAGGTCGATCTTACAAAATAACAATAACTGGAGTTCTTGATCATTTCATGTTACCAAACTTAATGGATGGCATATACTTGGTGAAAAAAGAAAAAAAAAACTTTATTGCTTTTGGATTAAAAAGACCAACAGTCAAGGTCACAGTGACTGAAAGAATTTTTGTAATGGTTTCTGCACAATAACATTAATTGTGCATGACATACCTGAACCAGACTTTGTAGATGGCTTGTACTTGGGGTAAGGCAGAAGGGCATCGATTTTGGGGATCAAAGGTCAGTTTGAAAGAATTAAAATGGTTTCCTTAAAACGTTATGCTATCTGCATAGAGGACTATTCAACATGGTGTGGGTGTATTATATGCCATTTGTGGTATTCTTGTTCTGCAAATGGATCCAACTGCTGTTACATTTATAATGACTTATGAGTAATAATAATAATAATAATAATGAGGACTTTGTATAGCTCCTAATCTTTCAAAGCTCTAAGCGCTTTACAACATCAATAATGATATGACTACACTAAAGAACAAGAAATGACAAAAACAATGAAATCGGAAAACATAACAAACATGCTGAAAACATACAAGATACAAAACATGATTAGGTCGCTAAGTTTGTCCCTGCAGTCGAAACAGGTGAGTCTTAAGAGCAATTGGTCTAGTAGGTCTAGTGGAGAGAAGGTTGTTGGAAGTGTGTACATTTGTTCCTTGACATTAGTTTGTTAGTTATTACGTATTAGACAGTTTAGTGAGTTTTTGCTGTAAGACACCAACATGAATACAGGGCTTGAATTTAATACAGATTTCTTGGTAGCCAGAAGGACTAGTGTACTGAGAAATTTACTAGTCCTGCCAAACATTTACTAGTTCTGTCCATAAAATTATGTCACACCCTTGTATTGAGATTAACAACAATTTTCTTTCATAAATAGCATTATCATATGACATGCAGAGGTACAGAAGTATAAATCCTACTTCAAATCATCAATCAGTCAATTAACATTTCTTGTTTCTCAAGATAATCTGGATCCAATTCCAGAAAGGGATCCAAATGTCATTTTTCGTCCTCCACCTACACTCTGGGTCCATATGGGGTTTGTTCTGGTCTTCTTACCTTCTTAACCATCTCTCTGAAACATTCCACAAATGTATTGCCGGTGACGGATCATTTGTTGGAATGTCATTTGTATGGAAGATTATAAAGAGTAGGTCCGGACAGAACCCAAGGTCTCAAACAAGATCTCCAGTCACTCTTTGCCATTTTCATCTCCGATTCAATTTTAAAGTTCGAGCAACCCGCAAAAAAACTGGATGTTTTCTGTTTTTGCAAATTCCATACACCAGTTGCACTGCATAACGTTCTTCTTCTCATCATAATTCAGCCATTCCATGTCTTTTGTCTGTGTCTTCTGAAACGTCCGATTACGCTTTTCCCTATCATAAGAATTATCCCTCTTTTTTTTTTTTTTTCATTTTCATTCAACTTTTGCTTTTTCCGGAGGCTGAACACCTTATTTAAAATGCCACATGTTGCCTGTCTTGTAAGGCAGGAATTGTGCCTCTCTTTGAAATATGAGATGTTACAGTATAGCTAACGCGAATTATTTAAAGTAAGAAAAGGAATGGCAGTGTCCTTTATATAAGAAAGTCCAAGCAAGAAATGTGTTTCAAAACACGTTCCTTCCCCCCCCCCCCCCAACAGTAAATGGTCTCTCCCTAAAAAAAAAGTCTTGACTTCTACAGGATCAAAGCAGTGGCTATTGTAAACACTGTTATAAAATATTAATATCAAAAGATAATGTTAGTTTGACCTTGGAAAATGTATGATCCCATCAAATGAAGCCATCTGACTCTGCGCATTGCATTCAACAGCGCCAATTACGGTCTCATCATTAAGATCGTAAGTTTAGTAGGTTTCCTAATTAATCGGACCTCAATGTATTGTTGAAATTAATAATAAGTGGAAATTTTTCAAATCTTATATGCCCATGCTGAGAGATTTTAATTCCCAACAAATGTACGGCATTCTGCTTGGATATCTCCACATGTTATTCAATTATTTGATCAGTCTTGTATGGGAATAATATTTTTTTTAAAAAAAGTTTTATTGACATAGAAAAAGTAGTTGTATGGAAGTGATTTGTCAGTAATGTGATCATAATAAATTGATCTAATTCTTATAATTATTTCGATGCAAACGTAAATTATGCAGTTTCCCGTTTGACTGTTAGCACGTTTGGCTAACAATCTAAAAAAAAAAAAGGAAACAAACAAGTGAATGTGCAAACTAATTTCTTTGATACCATGTGTTGTAGTTTTTGTTGTTTGTTATTGGTCGCGTGAATAAAGAGTGAAACCAGGTTATTTTTCATATAATTCGCTATCAGATTAATTAGGATATAAATTACCAAACTTCCGTTGTTTGTTAATGATGGGACCGTGATTGGCGCTGTTAAGCAAAATGAACAAACTCAGATGGCTTCTTGTAATAGAAACACATTTCAGAGGCATAAATTGACTTCATCTTCTCATGCTAATATTTTATGACTGTGTTTACAATGTTCACTGCGCTGATTCTACCGAATATATGATGAAGTCACGTCTTTATTAGGGTATTGAGTAAACAAACGCTGACTGTTGATAAACAAAACTTACTTGCCCATCGGACTAATAATATTATGATAGTTACTAGCTCGACAGGAAATCTACTAGCCTCTGGCTAGCGGACTACCACTAATTTTGAGCCCTGTGAATATGATTAATTGTCAGTGGAGTAGACAGTAAAATAAATGATAAGCAGAACTGAATAGATTCCCATGCCTTCATTGGCTTCATATGCAGTTACTTTTATTGTTTGCTTTTTGTAAGACTGACATACAGTAGAACCTGTCTTGAAGGACCCTTCCATGCTGCCAGGAAATAATGGTCTTTCAAGACCAGTTGTCACTTTTTAACAGGTGGTAGCAATATATAATCATATGATCCATAAATCTATGAATATAGGACCTGGTCTGCCATCATATTGCTCAGCTTGTTAACACATTAACCCCTGATGCCGCGTTTATGGGGCAGGAGGTAGTAGCCTACTGCCAAGCTCTGTAGGGTCAAGGTCATGTATGATACACTAAAATGAGTGATATTATACCAAGGTAGACAGATTTAGCTCTACACTGATACCAAGTAATCTGGACATTTTAGTTGCACTACAAAATACAGAGAGTAAAACCTAATTTTTGTTGTACCCTTTTTTTTCACAAAAAATTTGCTTGTGATCAGAATCCGATTTTAAGTCCAGATTTTATACCTTTTGGCCTCAGATCTAAGGCAAACTGTCTGAACTGCACACAGACAGGTGAACCTGTGCTAAATTAGAATAATGTGGGCATTTGGACTAAAGAGTGGTCTCCATTAAAAAATCAGTTCATTAAGCAAATAATAAAAAATAGACATGATTAGGCTAAAGAAAAATTGCTTGGAAGTATATATATTGGGATGTATTGAGAAATCACCCCAAAATGTGTTTCCTACTTGCAATTCATGTGAAAACTGCAAAAACTTCCAGGCATTAATGTGTTAATTAATTTTCATAGTTAATTGGAACATTTCAGGTTTGCAACATATCATTTTATTTGTTTTACAAAAAGAGTACTTTAATAAGGCGAAATTTTTTGTTTTGGTAGAGATTGATTCAACACGCTTAATGTCAGACCAAAAGTCACTTGTCAGAAAATGTTTGAATTAAATTACAATTCCAAACCAAACAGTGTTTCATAAATATTGGATGCCCTGGTTATTCTGATTATTGTGGCATTTATGATCAGCATCTTGATAGTATTATAGATGTAGCCCACAATCAGAAACCTACCCCACATACATGTTTTACATTATTCTTTATATTCTTTTCTCCGACTGTTCACCTATTGTGTTGTCTGGTGGATATAGTTACCATTCCATTAGGCTATGGCATAAGATCCCATCAGATAACACTATAAGAGAACAGGTCCTAAAGAAATATATGTGGTGTTTTACATTATGTAAAATTACATCCTATGACAATGGCATATGGCAGTAGTTCTCACTGTAGCCTAGTATAGTATCTCAGACTAGGTGAGAAATAGATATTATCTTAAAATCTATCACTTTAGTTTGCTGATGGAAACTTGATAATTATTGTGTGATTTATTAATACCAATTTGCAATACAACAGTTACAAGAGTATAGAAAAATATAACACTATATGATATGAGGTGTTGTAAATTTCAGCAAGCCAAGAAGTGTCCTGGGCTACAACAGCATTTGCTATCGCCGGAAAGTTTGGCATGGGTGGAATCTTCTGTGTCATCTTCATGTATACCTCGGAGTTATATCCCACAGTAATAAGGTATGATAAAATCTCATAGTAAGCTTCTATCATGGTTATTGTCTGTCATGACAAATTGATGAATTTAAGGGAGTGCATTTAAAATTTATCCTTGAAAACTATTTGAATTTGTTGAAAACATCATTGCATTTTGGTTTGTTGAATTTATCAAGCAAGGCATGTGCATCTTCCAACAGGGCATGGACCAAAAAAGCATTTCAAAACAACACACTACTAACACCTTTGAAATCAAGAACTTTTACATATTTTCTAAAACTTTGGGATAAATAAATGAAATGGGATAAAATATGGTGGATCAAAGGACACACAACAGCAGTACTTAACAGTAACACATGGAGAAAGTAAAATGTTCAAAAATATTCTTGGAAAAACTCTTTGAGTCTGCATGAAATATGATGTTGATTTGTGTTTCATCGCATCTATTCACTGACTTGCTATAAACTTTAATAGTGTTCACTTGAATCATGATTTCAGCCAATTTTAGACCCTTACCATAGAATTAATGCATTATGTAAAGTCTAGCATCTACACTTACAAGATGAGTGCACAGACCCAGATGTGCCATTACATAATGTGCCAGTAGATCTGGGTCTGTGCATTGTATTAGTTGTAATCAGAAGGTGAAACATTTTGCAATGGAAAATTAGTGTCTGTATTGTTTGAAGATAGACAAGCAATGGCAAATTAGTGTCTGTATTGTTTGAAGATAGACAAGCAAGTATATACAGTTTATGTAATAGTAAAATATTGCTTAAAACTCCCTAGGATGGTAAACATATACATTAACTTAGTGTCTTTACAGGGGTGATTAACAAACATTCTTTATAAATCCAGAATTTATGACAATGCCATCATTATTTTGGTCTTAATTCAATGTCTTACATTTTGTTTGTATTTTTTTGCTTATTGTACATGATGGATAGGTGTTCAAGGCCATTGGTTCACATCAGAATCTGTTCATCTTCAAGCACAAAACATATTTAAAAAAACAGTGAATGGAAGATATTTTTTTCAATATATATCTGCATTTAACCTGCTAACTAGCATATGGTTGCCTTTAAATTGTAATTTTCAAGCACTGCCTTTCATTGTGTCAGGTGTTTCTAACTTTGTAAATGATATTTTTCAGGAATATAGGAATGGGAAATTGTGCCTTCTGGACCCGTCTTGGAGGTGTAATCGCCCCCCAGATACTTTTACTTGTAAGTATGATAAAATAATTGAATAAGAAAAAAGAAATAGAACTAGTTCTTAATTTTTATTTAATGAACTCGTATAGAAATTCAAAATAAAAGAGATTTGGCTTCTACCATGGTGTGTTATGCTTCTTGATCTACTTACTAGATCATGTTATGAAAGAAATTTGCCTCTGCACTTTCTTGTTTGAAAAATCTTGCACAAATGGATTTATTTTTTTACATGTATAGCTTGAAAAAGAATATGCATGTCTAACAAGTGGATGATTATACATACATTTGTGTGTATATAATTTGCTTAGGTGTATATGCATGACAGAAACTAATTCTTCAGATGTAGAATTAGTATGAACAGACTTGCTACTTGTCACAGATTCAGAATGGCTTTTTTTCATGTTACAGCTCCGTCCTCATTATAACAGTATTCTGGATAATAATGTATTACTACTGTGGAACCGAATTCATACCATTGTATAACAGTATCGGTTGAAGGAAAGCAATATGAAACTTAGTTAAAATATCTTGCATTTTCTGAACACTATTATAAATATGTAGTTGGCGGCCACATTGGTTGGGTTGGGGTGGGGTGGGGTGTAAAAATAATTCTGCTACTATTACACTTTTTCTGGGCTTCATATTCCCCAGTCATTGCAAATTATTCCTTCCAATTATTATAGGAGGGCAAGAATTGAAATGAACATGGCCCCAGTCTGACCCCTTAGTCACAATCAGCACATTGAATACAGTCCCTCTGTCTGCTGTATTTCTTATCAAAAATTGCCTTAGATTTTGTTTAAACAAATCTTTGACATTTCATCGTTCCATTTTGAATTGAGTGTCTCCTTGGTTCATGGAAAGTTTAGGGTCTGCGCCTTTCATAGTAGGAGTTGATTCATTACAATTTAATTGTTTTAGTGTAATGATAAACACCGTCTACCCATGTTTGGTTCTGGATTTTTTGTTTTGCAAGAATTTTTACTTTTTAGAGTTGATAATGTTGCATGTTTTGGGCAAGAGTGAGGACAAGAGGTCTGCTTGGGCCACTCACACCACCTGCATAGCATATACAGTGTGTACGCGCAGATATAGTTGTCCAGTTTGAGGTCTGTAGTATGACCAGTTGTGGAGTTTTACTATTAGTTGGTGCATATTTAAGGGGAGGAAGAAGGTCAAGTTTCCATTTTATCTGTAATTGATGACCCCCTCCAGTGATATCTGAATGTCTTCTTGTGCTGATGTGGACTGCTGCTCTTATCTCTCTGTCTCTGTCTCTCTCTCTCTCTCTCTAGATATAGATATATATATATATATATATATATATATATATATATATATATATATATATATATATATATATATATATATATATATATATATATATATATATATATGTGTGTGTGTGTGTGTGCTCTTAACTGTTTGGATGCCCCCAGGTATCTAGTTTTCACCATGACCTGGGTATTTTGGTCCTTGGAAGCTGCAACCTTTCATATAAACATGGAAATGTGGACTATGCTTCTAGCTTTACAGGGTTGCAAGAACCTCATCAGGAGCCATTGTGGTATGGTCACCTCAAACAAGAATTCACTTGTAGCATACATTGGGTATCTAGGAGTTACAAAAGTACTCCTTCCCTTTTAGTGGAAGTCTGGAGACTCTTCTAAATCTGACATATTCCAGACAAGAGGAATTTCCTGGTGGACAGACCATTCAGAGGGCACTGTGCTGTCCCCATGAACACAATGTCAGAACACCAAGAGATCTCTCCTCAACACCAGCCCACAGACTCACCACCTTTATACTTGACTCACCTCGAGGAATCAGTCAGTTGGATCAATTTTTTTACCAAGTCTGCCAACTGCATTGTCCAGTCTTGCAGGAAATCTGTTTCAAAGGTTTTTAATGCAGGATGGAGAATCTTCTGTGTTTGTTGGTGCAGTAGTTAATGAGTTGATCCTAGTTGATCCTCTTTCAGTGCAGCTTTATTGGTTTTCTTCTTTTCCTTTTTGAATTAACAATTTGTTCATTGTCCACTATTTAGAGCTACAGGTCAGCCATTTCTAAAACTTAGGTTCTCTGGTGGTTCTGCCATCTCTCTATTTCGAATTTCAGAGACCAGGATCATGTTCAAGATAGAACCTTTCATTTGTTCTTTGTGTCCTTTGTATTACTGAAATTAAAATGGGTGGGTGGGAATAAAATTAGTTTTATTTGCTAGTATTGCAAGGATGCCCCGCTCTGATGACCTATACTTTATGTCCAAGTAAAAAGAAAGGTGTTCCTTATGTTGACTGTGGCTAAGAAGTCAGGCTGTGATCATGTTCTTTCCAAATTTGACCCTCCATTATTAATTGATGGAGGAAATAACTAGCTTGGACCTGGAACCATAAGTCAAAGAAAAGGGAGAGCATTGTAATAATAGAAGCAGGTAAGTATTGCATAATTAAAATTTTGTTGCCCCCCCCCCCCTGACCACTACCACCAAAAGCAAGAACTACACTTTAATAAACAAAATGTACAGTTCCCACTATGTTTCTTACTATAATATGGCTTGGTACATAATGTGGCCTGCAATTATCAACTCAAACAACATTAGAATTGGGGAATTCTATGGGTTCATTCATTTAGAAATTAATGATATTCTGTTGACTTGTGTATAATTGACCAAGATATCAGTTTTATCAAGTAGAATTCATAAAATGCATTACTTCATTTTAGGACCAGTTTGCAAATAAAGCAGGACCATTAGTCTTGTTTGGGGTTGTAACACTGCTTGGCGGGTTATTGACCATGCTACTCCCTGAGACTCGAGGTTGCAAACTCCCAGACACTGTTGAGGATGTGGAGAATTCGTGTAGCAGCATTGCTGATGAACAGTTTACCCACATTTGTAAAGATACAGACAATATGGAGATGACAAATGCTTGAGTTGTTGAAGGAGTCAGATATCCACATCAACTCCACTTTTTATTACTGTTGTCAAAGAGTATATATTTATTATGCCTAATTGATGAATTTCTAACTTACCTACTGCTCTCTGTCTCGATTGTTATTATTAAAAATTCTAGTTTGGCTGCTATACCGCCTTGTTCCAGGAAATTGTGATCCATTTTAAATTTCCTTTGTTTAGCTAAACTTGTCAAAGAGGAAATTGTGCTAACCCTGATGTAGAGACACCTGTCCATTTTGGACATGCAAATTCAGTGAAGTAATTATACTGTTTCTCATTTAGATTTGTGATGTTGTTTCTAAAATGGGTTTTGTAATGTTTTGAAAGCACATGCTAATATAGACATTGTCATTTTAATGAGTAAGGTTATCTCAGAGATTCTTCACCTAGCTCTATTTTTGAAAATCCTTTGGACCTTAGTCCGAGTCAAATTCTAATGCATCAGTTTTTAATTTGTAAAACTATTATGGATAAAAGTAATATTGTTTGGATATTAGATATGCCATTTAGAGACTTTTAAAAAAAATTGAATTGATCTCACTTTTAAGATGATAACAAATGATGTGCTCAGTTCTTTCATTTATATATCTCTCGGTATTTGTTATACATTTACAGAAAGACGAGCTCTGAATTTCTAATGTAACTTATTTGTTTGAATTAAGGTGTGGGTTTTGTTTACATGGGGTTCATTTGTAGACATGTAGAAAAAAACAAGTGACAAAGATCCTACATATCCTTTATATACTACTCAAAGAAACGACAGCCCAATTGGAGCAATTACAACCCATCCATGTCCATTTTGCTCCATGCCTAGAATGTAGGCATATGTCAAGCTGCAGACTGCACAGACCGTGATTTGTGAGGAATATTCAGTAGAACAAAAATCATAGACCCTGATCTGCTGATGCATTATGCAATGACAGATAAGGGTCTATGTTGTTTTGCAGATGGAATTGGTTTAGTAGTCGGTATGCATGATACTGAATGAGTGATGAAGTAAATCTTGGTTATTGCAAATGTTTAAGGACATGTAACACTGAAGCAGTGCATTCTGCCAGTAGTGAAAAGCACTTCAACTGGATGCTGAATTTGTTTTGCAGTGATTTTCATAAATTTATGAAAAGAGTAGAATTGAATAATATTTTCCAAGTGGCAATGCACACAACAGTTTGACTATATACTGAATGATGTTTAACTTGTATTAAAATATGTACGCTGTTCTGGGGAGTTGGTCACTACAGCTTGCTACCACATTTAATTTGTAACAAGCTAGGTAATGTAATAACTATAACTTGCAGACTGACATCAACACAGCATGTCCTGAAAATATTGAATTCCAGCAGGCATTATTTAGTTGTCCATAGTGTCAGTAATTGGCAGGTGCTCTTCAAAGCCTTGATCCAGGCAAAATTGTCTGGCTATTCCAATAGCATTGTAATATAATTACCATATATGCTAACTGATAACGTGGATCCAAACTTCATAGAGCCAGATCAATCTTCGCATAATAACAGATCTGGGTCTGTGCAGTTTGTTATAGCTAATCAGTAGAACAAACAACATAGACTTGGCACATTATACAACATAGACTTATACAAGGGTCTATATGGTTGCAGCTGAACATAATATTTTAGGTACATTTATTTTATGTATTGTATAAAATACCTGGAAAAAGATGACACATACCAGATGTTTTGACAAATGACATACTAGTTGTAGTTGATCTGTTAGATGTCACTGGTTGGAAGCATGTTGTAGTGACAACTCTGTTAAAAAAAAAATAATTGAAAAACAAAAAGTAAAATAAAAATGAAAAAGCCTGATAACATTGTTGCCATGAAACCTTTCTGATCTTGTTTGAAAATTTTCCACTTTCATTGCAGTGGCTCTGTATTTTAATATTAATAAAGCACTTGTGATAAGAAGTTTACTGGTTTAGAAGTAGTGAGAAAATATAATTCGTGTTTTTGTTTGTTTTACTTACTACAAAAGTTACAAAAAGAATTGAGATTTTTGATATTGTTAGACTTGCTTAGGAAAACTTTGATTTTAAGGAATATTTTGTCTTGCATTTTTTTTAAATGTTAGAATTTATTTAATAAATTTGAATGGATCTTTTTAAATTTAAAGATCATGGAATACTTCCAATTTCTATGTCAAACTTGGCTGTATTTTCTTGACATCAGTTTTTTTTTTTAAGCACTGTAGTAGGGCATTTGTGTTTCATGAATGCATGTCTAATTGTTACCCATGGACCTACCTCACATTTACATGTAAAAAAAAGTTGTTGTTTAGCAATCATTTAAAATGTTGACAAAATATAATTTAAGCAGAAAGTCCAGGCAGTTTATTTAAGTTTATTAAGCCATGTGTGATACCAGAATTCTCAGATTATTTTAAACCTTTATTGTGGAAGGAATTGCATTTAATTTTTGCTGAAATTTCGATGATGTTGCTAGGCAACGTCATTTAAAATTAGACTCATTATCAATGCTGCCAGATGTGAAGAAAATTTACCAAGTTGTTGTTATAACTTTGATAGGATAATCAAAACATTCTTTCTTTTATGTAAAATTGTGATAAAAAATTTCAGTTTCAAACGCTCTACACATTGATAATAATCATAATATAGAAATACAATTATCAAATATCTTGACATTTTAACTTTTACAATTTATTCGACATTGCACCATCTTGTATCATCTGAAGTATGAACACAAGTATGTTTGTGATTACTTTGGAGTTAATGAAGCAGTTTCCTAGACACCTGGACTTTTTAATTATGTAAGCAAAACTTTTTAATTATGTAAGCAAAACTTTTTAATTATTCACAGTAAGGATAGTCATAGTGAAGATATGTTGATTTTATTGTTGACATGTATTTAGGAAAAACAGCAATTAAAGAATGCACACTGACAGCATTGATAATGATGTCCATTAAAACAAAAAGGCAACAATGTTGGGGTTTGAATTTATTAGTACCAGAACAGTGTATAATCAAGTCATGCTTAACATTCAGTATATACATGTCAGATTCCCATGCTTTTGATTTTCGTTAAAAGTATTTTTTTAAAATTATTTCCTTTTTTGTTTTACTTCTTAAGCATATGTGTGTGTGTGTGTGTGTGTGTGTGTGTGTGTGTGAGTATATATACACACAAAGATAGTTTTATTGCATCTGCAGTTTAGTTTCTTATCATTTGCAATACTTGACAAATACTGCATAGTGCTGAAAGCCATATAGCAGTCCATGGACATATATGTCGCACCTAAAAAGGTATGTGAACAACACTTTGCTTCCATGTACCATTTTTTTATGATGATATACTGGTTTATGAACTACCATGAGGCCATTCAACACTGCAATATTTATTTTATTATACCCAATCAGCCTTGATACTTTTGTAAGAATTTTACAAATGTATTATTTCCTGCATGCATTGTTTTACTCTATAACAAGGTATAATGAATCTACTTAAATGTCTGTTATATAAATAAAAATAAATATATATCTGTTTTATATATACATATAGTGTTTTGCTGGATATCTAAGATGTACTGGCACATATTTTGAGCAACTTGACATCAGTCATTAGGTATCACAGTTAAAATTATATTTGATTTGTTTATCTATTACACCACTAAGTAAACACTGTCATTAGGTAAATATCACAGGTCCATCAAGACTAGAACTTTTTAAACATCACAGGTCCATCAAGACTAGAACTTTTTAAACATCACAGGTCCATCAAGACTAGAACTTTTTAAACATCACAGGTCCATCAAGACTAGAACTTTTTAAACATCACAGGTCCATCAAGACTAGAACTTTTTAAACATCACAGGTCCATCAAGACTAGAACTTTTTTGGACAGTCAATAAGATGTCACCAGCTAAGCTTAATTCAGGGTTTACATGGTCTAGTTTACACATTATGTTTTGTCTGACAATAAATAGAAGTGTCATCATCTAAGCTTGTGTGGACTTTAGGAGAAAGATTATCATCTGGACTTGTAATTAATCCTATCACTGATTGCTCCAGGGTCTGTATATTAGGCATTGTGTCAGTCCGTTACACAATCTGCTTCTTAGCTATATTATTATTTAGAATAAAATGTGTAAAACCTTACACATAATTAAGAGAAATAGAAGCTATCAACACAAACTTGTATAATTCTTTTCCAAGACTAACTTGGGAGCCTAATCAAATATAAATTTTTGACTTGTGCCATGCTTTTATGTTATGTTCAAACTTGTTGTTGCTTTATGTTTTTTTTTTTTACATTAATGCTTAATACACATTCATAGTTTTCATTGTTTATGTAGTAAAATATAGTACAATGATCAGGGACAAAACTGTTCTTGAGAAATAAGTGTTAGCTAGTAATAGACCAGAAGATCTTATGGTACAGCCTGTTTGTCGTCTCTAGTAATAGACGAGAAGATCTTATGGTACAGCCTGTTTGTCGTCTCTAGTAATAGACCAGAAGATCTTATGGTACAGCCTGTTTGTCGTCTCTAGTAATAGACGAGAAGATCTTATGGTACAGCCTGTTTGTCGTCTCTAGTAATAGACCAGAAGATCTTATGGTACAGCCTGTTTGTCGTCTGTAGTAATAGACCAGAAGATCTTATGGTACAGCCTGTTTGTCGTCTTACAACTGTTCATCTGTTAACACAAGATTGTCATTGCTCTTCCTAAACTCCTTGGGGGATTGGCATGACACTTTTTACACGCATTCATCGCAAGGTGTATCTGGTCCTAAATAAAATCTGTTCTGCTTAGAAATCCAGTATAGCCATCTTTAAAGCCTGTTAATTGCAGAATGGATGGTTATTTTGATATGGGGTGTCACTGAATGGATGGTTATTTTGATATGGGGTGTCACTGAAAGGCTTATAATGATAGTTGGTCCTAATAGAAATTCATACTGATCTGATGGCAACCATTTTGAAAATCTTATTTTTGCTACTCTTCCAGAAAGGAAAGTATTATTGGCATGGATTTTGCACTAGATGACTTGTGACATCTAGTTGGTCCTAATTGAAAATGGTACTGCCCAGACATTTGATATGTCTACCACAGTGGTCTTCTTATTGCTATTCCACTTGAACGGTTGTTCATGACAAGATGCTGTTTTTGCTAAGATTTCTTAGGATATCTGGATGGTCCTAAATAAAAATGATCTGACCTACCATATGGCCATCTTGAAAATCCTTTTATCACTATTCCTACGAGATTGTCATATTGACAATGGATTTTTACCAAAATACTTTAAATTATGTTTAGTGAATTCTAAATGAAAATAGTGCTGATCCATGGAAGCCATCTTGAAAATCTTATTGCTGCTTCCCCCCCCCCCCCAAGGGAACATCATATTGACATGGGGTTTTCACCAGAAACCACTCACTGGTCCTGCATAAGTGGTACAGATCTTACTTTCAGTATGGTCACCATGGTGATCATATTTTGTTTTCATCATAAGTCTTCTTATGATCTCTAATTAGTCCTAAGTAAAAATGGTGCCCTTCAAACATCCAGATCATAATGAACATATTAAAGATCTTTTGCCATTAATTCTTTACGGAGTTTTCACCAGTCTTGCAATGATGTCTAGTGTGTCCCTAATGATTTGATCTTGCATCCAGTATAGCTTATTGCTGAAGAATATCAGGATAGTTTGAACACTCAGCAGTTAGATTTTTGATATCTGGGAAATTCGTTTTGGATAGTAGAGCATGAGTTCCATGTACAATTGAAGCTAAAATTAAGGAATCCACAAATGATCCTAACTCTTCTGAGAATTCAAGTTGCTTTGGAAGCAAAGATCATTTTAAATACCAGATTAAGTTGACACCTCATTCTGAATTTATCCTTGATAATGTTTTCTTTTTACATGTAATCATGGACACTAGTTATTTCTGTCCTTCCAAACACAGTACATCTAGTACATGTATGCCAAATCTGTTGTGTTTTTTTAACAGTACACAGAATTTTAATATTTGGAAACTTTAATAATTTATGTTCATTTGCAATCCATGACTTCCTTTTAGAGTAATGGTTTAATAATTGATGTTCATTTGCAGTCCATGACTTCCTTTTAGAGTAATGGTTTAATAATTGATGTTCATTTGCAGTCCATGACTTCCTTTTAGATTAATGGTTTAACAATTTGGAAACAAATCCCATCATGAAGTTTATTTGTAATCATTTATGACTTTCTTTTAGCTTTATGGTAACAAAAAAATTTCTTTTTCCTTTGCATGGAAATTTTTTAAATATTTGTGGAGTTGGAATTGCATCAAAATATAGGCAGACATTGGTACAACTTCAGTTTTCTTGTTTGATTTGGTATTTTTAGACCCACGAAATGTGGCTTCTGCTTCCATTTCTCTGCAACATTATTTTTCAGAGTTTGACATCATTTAAGTGATTTAGTCATAGAACATATATAAGTTTAAGTTTTCAGGCTAACTCTTGATCCAGAGATTCTGGGATACCTCGGATTCTCATTTACACCCATCTTAAGTCTGGCATATTAATTTGTGGCATTGTCTGGGTCCCCAATTGCAGCATTTGCATATCCAGCCCATATCTATGTAATGGTTGGAGAGATTTTATTGAAACTTTGCACAAGTATATCACAATATGACAGTTTGCTGTATAACATAGCCATAACACGGCTCACGGTAAATGTCCTAGCAAGCGAAAATGTAATAATGTCACGTGTATCTTTGTCTGAAGTGTAAATTGTAAACCACTTGAAATATTTTGGAAACAAATTTTAGCTAGTTGTATTTCATTTATAAACAGTGTATCATACACCATAGTTGTACCTTTTGCCTCAAGGTGAAGGTCACAGGAAAGTTGTAATGTAACGATGACTTGAATCCTCTTGGTTGTTGTAGTAGGGTTTAACGCCATTTTTCAGCACAAGATAGGCTATGCATGGTGGCCAGTATTAATGGTGGGGAAGACCCTGGAAGAATCCTCACTTAGAGTGAAACTTTTGAATCAATGAAACTTTAACCAGTTATGTATGATTACTAGATAATGTCTTACATGCCCCCACCCATGTTGCCTTAAGGTGAATATCACTGCAAAAGAAAACCATAATGTGAATTTATTTCTTTCAGTATCAATTTTTGTTGTTTTAAGAAGATAAAAACATTTCATCAGTATTTAATTTCATTGTTTTGGGAAGGAATCATTATTTCCACAGAAGGATCATTCTTCATTGCCAGTTCTAATTCGTGGTTAAAAATTAGTGAATTTACAGTAAGCAGCCTCTTGACTTGTATGTGGTGTATGTGGTGTATGATAAAATGTTGTTCATGCAACTAGTATTGCAGTTTTTGATGGATTGTAAATATTGTACATCTTATGGTCATCAGCTGAAGATCCACATATTGATAAACCACTTGGGTTTTTTTTCATGGTGTCACTACTAGTGTGTGAACATTCTCAAGGTATCGGTTCTGTTCAGATCTTCATACATGCCAACCATTATGTTTTTTGTGTACCTAATCATAATGCTTCTTTCACCAAATTTCATTTTATGCTTTTTGTGTACCTAATCATAATGCTTCTTTCACCAAATTTCATTTTATGCTTGTCTGCATATGGATTGCATTTTTTTTGTACCTTGAAGCATAAAAATAAAGCAATAAAAAGTAATTTGTCATTTTTATTATCTCTCTACATCTACTCGTATAAATTTGAGAACTGAAAAAACATGACTGCTGCTTACCTCACAGATTTGTTAATTTGTTAAGGTAGTTAGAGAGCAACCAGTCTTTAATTTTAAAGAAAATGGCGCTGATGTTAAGTGAAACACTTTATGGTGGATGTTATGTAATGGAAAATATCAGAGCAGATGTATCTTTTCAAACTTCAAAACAACACAGATCAGAAAAAGGACAAGTCAATACAAACTTTAAAAGAATAGGAGCATAATGGAACTGTCTTCTGAGCACAGGATCATGTTCAATGCTGAACTCCAGTTCATGATCATTCAGCAAAAATCATAAACTAGTTTAACTGACTGCTAAATATAAATAATATTTCAGTATATTTTTTTTTGTATCCTGGTTTTAATCTATGTTGATTTTGGCCTTTTGTGACAAAATTTTTTAACAGCTGCAGAACCAGGTTAGTAGCAAATATGCATTATTTTCATATGTGCTGTAATTCTGGCATGTAATATATAGATTACTCTATTTACACACAAATTACGCTTTTTGTCACTTAAAATAGCAATAATTATGCTTATACCTCTTTAGAGTGGGTTGGCATGTAAGCTTATATCATCAAGATGTCGTGTGACATCGATACATATAGCGGCAGAGGGGGCAAATCGGACAACTTTATAGAAGCGTTTATATGGCAAACCAAGGCTTCCTCAAAAATTTTTTAAAAAAAGTTTCCTTTCGAGATGCAAAGTTGTTGTCACGTCCCCTCTGCCGCTATGGGGGTAAAAATCTTTTTACGATTTCAACAATATTTGACCTAATCCGATTCGATATCTTGTTCTAGGATCTATTAAGTTTATCGTTATAAGTCCATGTGGGATTGACTGAACGTGACTAAAAAAGTTTCTAAATCAATTATAGTCCATGTCACCGTCACACCAAGTTTGCCAAATATTTCTAATAGTATGAATGTCAGTCCCATTAAATACCGCTAATATGTTGCAGTTGTCTCTGATCACTTTAGGTACTTGCATGTATCGTTGAGTGACATATCACGTCAGTGTTTTTGTGTCTCCCCTTGGAAAATATCATACCTGGATTTTTTTGTCTATCTAACATTACATCGTCGTATACAACCAGATTATTAATACTTCCATCGATGTCTTCCACGGATGGGGCTTCGTCGATATCTGTAATAAACTCAATAATATTCTCTCCGGTGATCTCTGCGGCTCTCTCGTTATAATCTTTTAACACTTGATAACATCGTTGATCATCTACGTTCGGTGCCACTAAATACAACTTGTCCCATTTCATCCATCTTATTATCATATCAATTAATAACTGTGTTTTACCTCTCCCTGAAGATTAGAATAGAGTTTGGTAACATAACATGATGTTTTACGGGTTCTGGTTCTCATGTTGATGAATAATCAGTTACATTCATATCCATATAACATAAATATATTATGGATCTATATTGTGTGAAATGTAAGAAGCGTACTAGCACAAATAACTTGACGACGATTACAACTAAAAATAACAGATCAGCACTTGCTGGTAAGTGTATACAATGTGGTACCGAAAAAATTAGATTTGTTTCTATGATATCTGGAAATGTTTTTTAAAAAAATGAGGTGATATTGCAGCCAAGTTAGTAAAATTACCGAGAACACCATATGCAAAATATCCAGGGAAAAAACATCTTCCGGGGTATAGTTATTGTGGACCCGGGATCAGACTTGATGATCAAAACCAACCGCAACCCGGTGAATATCCAATAAACGCTATTGATAAGGCGTGTCATGTTCATGATGTTGCTTATAAAAGCAGTAATCTGCAACACAGACATATCGCAGATGTGAACTTGATTCATGCGTTGAATTCTATCACTGATAAATCCTTCAAAGAAAAGTTGGCTTCATGGTTGATAAAATCGGCGATGAAAAGTAAATTGATGTTGGGTGCTGGTAATTAATAACATCATGGAATCTATTTATTATTCCCCAAGAGGATACTGGAGCGGTAAATCAGCAATCAGTAAACTCGCTAGCGCTGCAAAGGTGAAAAATACTACAGCAGTGGATTGGTTATCCAAACAGGCGATATGGTAAATTTATCTACCACCCCCTAAACAAAATCATCAACTGAATTGGCTTCAGCGTTTGAAAGTATTTATCGAAGGGGTCCTCTGCATTGGCCAAATCTATTACAAGTTGATCCTGGCAAGGAATTTCAGGGTGCAGTGTTATTAACAATGAGGCATCATAATGTCACCATCAGACGAGGATATACTGCACTACATCGCGATCAGGCAATTGTTGAACGATTTAATTGGACACTTGCTGAGCAGCTATTTGGATATCAATACGCGAAGGAATTTATTCAGGATAAACGATCTCATGAATGGGTCAAGAGATTACCAGGCGTGAGTACCGCGCTAAATAATGAGATTACTTGAACAATCAACATGAAACCTAACAACGCGATTAAAAAAAGTATATACCTGTAAAACCACAAAATGATTTTTCAAAACAACCAATACTCGGCAATGTCACTGTAAGATATTTATATGAACCAGGAGAGCTTGAAGGTGGTAAAAAAAGAGCTACTGATCCTATTTGGAGTGTTACTGCACATAAAATATCTAGTATAATGAAATCTACGGGTAGACCGCCAGTTATAGATTGGATTCAACTGCTCCTCAGCGAGGATTTACTCGTGAACAATTACAAGTGATACCCGAGGATACTCAATTACCACCGCGTGGTCTTAACTAGCACCTCTGCGTCTGTTGCTATTTTTTCTGTCTACGGTAAATTGGCGGGGGTCTTTATCCGACCAACACCAACGCATTATACAATTACAACTCGCGCAGTGATTATTCTGTCGTTGTTTCAGCGTAATTATAAATTCAGCATCAATGTCAAATTTTCTGTTATTTTTTTTTTGTCCTGTTGTTTATAACCAGAGAGTTTTTTTTCTGATCATCGCTGACAATATAACTTATTGTAGTGTCATTATAATCTAAAACAACTCTTCAAAGTTGATTTATTCTTCGTACTCTGGACACCGCAAGATAAACTAAATTCGACCACTCGATGCGATTATCTATGATCCAAACAATTGTATCGGATATAGTCAACCCCTGCGAAGAATGTATCGTCGCTGCGTATCCTAGCTGCCATGGGGATTTATCAGCAGGCAATGCATCTTCGACAACACTGATATCAACCAACACAATATCATTTAACACTAGAATCTGCTTTTTCTGTCAAGCCTGAAATATCAACTTCGATATTTTGTCTTCGTGTATCCTTGGGTCTATAACACAATGGCACTGGAAGTGTTGCAAATTTTTCTTTATGCGGGTTAAATAACTTCATCTGAAGTGTGTCTCTGACTATCTTTCTACTTGCCACTATCTAATTGTTTGGTCTCCACGCTTCCCAAAAATCATTAAATGGGGCTTCTGAAATTATTTCACGGGCTATTTCACATTGGATTCTATCCGGTTGTAATCTGATGTTTTTGTAACTCGCGTAATTGTTTATCAAGTGATCTATGATCAGTATTAATTTCTTCATAATAGTCTACAAAATTCTTTAGCCAATTATGTGGAGACAAACCGACAAATGGTGGTGGTTGACCATGATCGCCACACATTATCACTTTTTTATTTGCTAGCAATAACCAATCAAGAAACCTTTGTAATAATCTAACGACACTGTGCATATCTCATCCCAAAGAATATATTTCTCGCCCATTCGATCAGGAGTCCATTCGTCACCTTTCCATTGAAAGAAACTGATAAGTGCAAGCATTAACCCCCGCTGTTTCATCTCACTTGCAAGTCTGTGTGTTGGTATTAGCACAATCATGTTTGATTTCCCTCGAAATAATTCGATCGCACGAGACGTCTTCCATGACCCACCACAGCCGTTTAAATAACTGGTTTTATATCTACATATTGGATCGGATATCGAAGATGCATTAGATAGTTCTGATATCTGATTATTTTTCAAGTAATTGTTTTCAATCGTAATGTCTGCTTATTTGGAATAATCACACGGTATTTCCTTTTTAATTCTCCATGATCCCCAACACTCGTCGGAATTTGTGAATTCGGCAACTGTTTCCGTATGTTTTATATCTATATAAAATGAATCAGTGTCGACTCTAACCACGGTGTCAGGAAATCTATTTATCATCGAAAGTAAATTAATAGAAGCATAAGCCAACATAGACGCCCTTAAGTGCGTATACTGAAGATTATATCCGTCGTTGTAAGTAACAATTGTACCGAATTTTGTTCCATCGGACAAGAAAGCGTCTTTACGATTGACATATATATCTCTAGATACTGCATCTGCGATTATAAAATCGTATTAAACATCATCTATAATTAATCGCGAAGAATATCGTTTGTGGTCGCATTTTTTTTCCACCTTGGGTGAATTTACCAATTATTCTTCTACCGAGATCTTTTGCGTGTTTATTTCTAACTTCAAAGATTTCTTTGGACCATTTCGAGATATATACTTCGTCGAGATCGGGGAATTGTTTTTTTTATTTTCGCTGATTATACTATGTAGACTATCGGGGTGTGGTAACCAGACTTCAATTTGTTTCCGATATGATATAATCGCTTCACTGACAATCAGCGATATTAGTATTTTAGAATCAATCATATAACGTAATAACACTATTGGCATCCAGTGTTTTTCAGAGATGTGTCTACCAAACCAAACATAACAGCACAGATGAAGTCCTTTAGCCAATTCAAATGATACCATACCAGCGAATCCGGTTAAATCAAAATCGGGCAGTGGTCCATTAGTCGCAACACGGGTCATTTCGTGTGTAGGATGTCCAAATCTTTTAAAGTACTCAGAACACTTTCCATATCCTAGAAAACTCCCTGGATAACACGAAATATATCAACTGAAAAAATACTTTTGGGGTCATATTTTGTATTACATATTCCGCCATGGTCATATTCAAAGAAGCTTGACTTGATATCTGAGAGAAATTCTGCGCGTGTTGGTTTCCATAGATTTCTCTTTCTCGCGAAATGAGCTGCAACTGACGAAATTGCAAAACAGTTTGTTAGTAATTGTTCGTCGTGTTCCGTTGAAAAGCCACTAGCTAGTATTTTCATCTCGTTGTGGAGGGCTTCAGTAATGTATAATTCGCCATTGGGTCTTACAAATTTATCGAATTTACCCTCTTCGTCTTCAAAACCGTGAAGTAACCACACTGACACAGGATCGTTTTTACTTAACTCGTAAATAAAATAAAATAATTTCTCCTGGGGGAGAACTCCACGGGTAGATATTTTATGGTTCTATCCCGCGGAAATATTGTTACCGCAGGTGTCCTCGCGTGTACATTACGGTCAATAATTTTGATTGGAGCTCCTTTTGATTTATATTTCGAGTCGTGTAATACCTCTCCTGTTATCGTCATTACGGTTATTGGGAATCTTAATGATGTTTCTAATCTGGCTATATCTTTAATTGTTGCGCCGTTCTCCCTAACTGTTAATCCCCATTCGTTTATTTTTTTTGTGTCTTAGATCCGTCAATTTGTTTCCACGCAACGCATTTGTAAAATGCTCTATTATTCGTTCTGCTACACAATTTATTCTTGACAATTTCATGGGTTTTAGTTTCTCAATACTCGGTTTATCATTTAACGGATAGATCCCATAAACAACCGCGGTCACGGGATAGGATCTATCGTAATACGGTTTGTCAATTCCAGTCAGAATTCCTGGTTTGGAATCCTGACTCACAGTGACAGTTCTTTTATCTTTCAGGATGGGTTCAAATTTGTCACGTATAATCCAATTTCCCGTTTCTGAACGGATAATGGATTTCACTCTAAAAAAAAACTTTTTCTGGTCAAGATGCGAGACTATCGCTGCTGCTCTTTCGTCGTTCATGGTAGCATCAACACTACCATCAATCGAAATGTTGACCAATAGTGAGATGCTCCATTGCGCTTGAATTCATTAAAACCATCACGGATTCTACCTAACATGCTTTTATCACTTATTAGACTCCTTGGTACATCAGTGGAGACTCTATCGAGATTGAATTTAACATTTTTCCAAGGCGTAAATTTCGATAATCTCTCGAACTCCTCCATAT
This sequence comes from Unio pictorum, assembly GCA_030141615.1. Classification (NCBI taxonomy): domain Eukaryota; kingdom Metazoa; phylum Mollusca; class Bivalvia; order Unionida; family Unionidae; genus Unio; species Unio pictorum. The sequence continues at coordinate 853,117 of JARLTB010000332.1, forward strand.
TATAATTAAAACAAGTATTTAAATAAAGAATTTATTATATAATGAATCATTGCAAATGGCTTATGATAGGATCAGTAACCGCTTGTAACAAATCATGCAGAAATGAAGTCTGTGGATATCATTTACAAAGCGTACGTCGTGGAAGTTTTGGGCCCTTACCTTCTATACGATGCGGGGTAGGTGTGCGTGGTAAGTCGTAGTTATTTCTCAATTGTGGTGGTAAGCGATACGGAGAGTTAAAGCGCTATTATGATAATAGAGTTAAAAACTCCATCAAAGATTCCGACTCTGACTCCATCCCTGACAGAGTCAAAGACAAAATCACAAGAACACCTCAAGACTATATTAAAAGATTCCCAAGTAATAATTACCGTAAACCAAATAATTAATTAGACAAATAATATTATAGTATATAAATGAACCAAGAATTTCAACCACATCCAGTGATTACCAATTATGAAGCATCTCGTGATGGTATTGTCAGACACCGCAGACTGAATAAATCAGTCGGTTTTATTGATAATCATGGATATCTTAGATTTACTGTTGGAAAGAAGAAATATTATTGTCATCGATTTGCGTTGATTGATCAAGGATGGTCTTGTTATTGATCATATCGACTCGGATTTTACAAATAACAAATTGGGAAACCTACAAGCTATTTCTCAGAGTGAAAATTCCAAACAAGGTGGTAATGGAAAATACTCGAAAAATGCGAGACCTATAAAATCATTTAATACAGAAAATAACGTAAAAAGAGTATTTCAATCAATGAATGAAGCTGGAAAGTATTTCGATATTTGTATACTCTCAGTACGATTTGTTACAGAACAAATATATCAATCAGCGATTTCAAAGCGAACCGGACATATAATTCAATTCGATTACATATAAATTATTCTATGTAGCTATAAGGGGAATAATTCGTGTGGGCTTGTATACGGTTTTTGAAGCAGAGATAAGAGTTACGGATCTCAATGGGATTTTTCGATGGTCTGACTGAATGGCTTTTTTGTGTTGGTTCACATACACATATATCGTATTCAAAATTATAGACTTGTAAATCTCGAACATTAGCGTATTCCATACGTGGCTGGATTCTCGTCCCGGGGCCCATCATTCGAAACTCGTGGCCTGCATTATTGTCGACGGTACTGATTTGGAAGGTTTTTCTATATAACAATTGGGTATTTAAGCGATTCGAATTTCAAATCGTGAAACCACCATATGTCACACGGTGTGAATGTGTTTTTGCATTCAACCCGGGGTGATTTTGTTGGGGGTATGGTAGTTTCGGTTTGAATGTAGAACAGCCCCGTGTGTGTATGTGCTGAGTGTCCACCTATAATCTATTGTTATATGTTGCATTGTCTTGTGCTCTCCTATTTGTATATATCATTGTAAATACCATATTATTTCATTGTAAATACCATATCATTTCATTGTAAATACCATTATGTAAATACTTGTAAATACCATTATGTAAATACTTGTATACATCTGTATTTAATGTGACGTCCATTCACCAAACATACCTTCTTGGGTTTCTAATTCGTTATTTGACGAGTTAGATTCCCTCTCGGAGACTATGCTTCGTGTTCCATGTATTTGATATTTCACTGTAAATACCATATGATTTAAACCACGCCTTTTTGGATTTCGCGAAACTGTTTGTCGTACAGGTTAGGTAATCTGATAGGTTGTCGTCATTCATTGGATTTCGCTAAACTGTTGTCATATACAGGTTAAGTAAAATGATATATCATCATGTATGTGTGCCTTGCATACCTTTTCCAAAAACAGAGGTAAAGGCTGTGTATGTCCTATATGTCAAATATGTATATATCATACAAAAAACGGGTCAAAAATGACCCCTAATGTTTTATTAGATATATAATATTTCATATTATGAATTAAGAAAACATGAATGTCATTATAATTGAGATTTCCAATTTGAAAAATCAAGGAATTCAATTGTCAGATAGATTAGATTGTAATCAGATTCTTTCTGAATTTCAAGATATTGATGATAGCGCTCGGAATAATAGATATGTCCTTGCCAAACAGTATGGGTTGATCAAACCAATTCAGCACGCGGTAAATGACTCGCTTGTATTCTGTAACGACATCAACAAATTTATCCCGCTGTTCATTGCTGTCGGAAAGGTCAGAAATGAATTGGGCAAACAATATGAAATCAAACGCACAATAAACTGGAAAATCTAAACAATAAGAGAAGAAATCATCAGACAAAATGAAAATCCCCTTATGGTTGTCTCCACACAGTGAAAAATCTCTGATACTCTAAACACAAACATGTACAATACCCATAGTATGAGTAATCCACAATTCTATAGACAGGTATGCTTTCTCACGCAGAACATACCTTTCCAAGTATTGTGGGTTTTTTTTGCGTGGTGATAAATCACCCATGCGGCAGTAATAAAACACTGTAGTGAAATTCAAAACGAATTTCGGGTGGGTGGGAATTCACGGATTATATTTTATTTGTTAATTGCTGAAATATTTTCAGGGATTTTTTTTATTTATTGATTTTTGGTCATTTTTGTGGTGTTTTTGGTCGTTTTTGTGGTGTTTTTATGCAATCCGTCGACAAGGTTTCATGAAAATCGAAGTTGAAAACCCCAGGAATTCATTTAGAGAAAATCGATTTTGATGAAATTTATATCTTTGTGAGGCAAATTTTGTGGTGCTTTTCATCGTGATCGTCGAATCGTCGATGCTTTTTTCATTGATTTTGTACTGTTTTTGGCTAATCCGTCCACAAGATTTCATGAAAATCGATTTTCTCTAAATGAATTCCTGGTGTTTTTGTCTTATATTTCTATTTAAAAAAATGAAACGCGTAGTTATCTGTGGATTTGCGTTTACAATTTAGATCGTATATTATATTTATAATGGTAGGTGAAGCCCTAACAACTAGATCAACCCGCGAGAGATTAGCTGAGATTAAGAGATTTATTCCTGTTCGTGATTCCGTTCGAAATAAACTCCAAACGAGACAAGAACTTCAAACCGCTTTTACAACGGGAACCGAACAATTATTCAAACCAATAACCACTGTACTTGAAAAACTAGCAAAGGAAACTGAAAAACATCAGCGCTGTTACAAAAAAACCCTCCTGGTCCAAAAAAAACCCAATGAAAAATAGTAGAGGAATTACGTAATCGATTTAATGAGGAGGGGTTAGCAGCAATTTATAAGACTGATCCATCAGAAATTCCTGCGCTTGTTGTTGCGACTTATGAAAACAGAAAAAAAAATGTTGAAACCAGAACAACACGGGTATATTAAAAAATATAAAACAATGGGCTGGTTTTACAAAATCAAAACTAACACAAGTCGAATTGATCAAGGCAATGCATCATACACTGGATATCTCAATGCGGTGGGTACAGTGAATGCTCAATATGAAAAACTAAAACCGCTAAAACCGCAAAGAAAAAGACAATAGTCTTCAAAGAAAATATCTTTCTCACCTCAACGACAACCACCACCTAACAATGATGATACGGGTTTGAGATTATTGGAGTCTGATAATAAGCAATCATTGTATATGCCATCTGATCAAGATGAATCTGATGATGCGCAATATACAATCGATTCTAGTCGTAGTGGGGAGGCTTTTTCTCAGAGTGTAACCCAAAACAGCGTTTCAGGTAGTGGTCTAGTTTGTTGTCCTAATAGTATTCTCGGGAATATATCACGATTAGAAATTCTCGTAGGAGGGAAACGAGCCAGAAAAATAACTCACCGGAAATAATTAATGAGGCAGCTGATATCTGAGGGTGGTATCATGGATATTAGTAAATATCGAGAGTTTATTGATGAGCTAGCGGACGGTTACCACAGTGATTAATCACTGAAATTGATAGCAATTAAAATCGTTTAAGATGAAAATCCGTAGGATCGGAAATCGTTTACGATTTCGCGATTAGATAAATAGCATTTAAATAAGATGATCATACACTACAACCACAATAAACCAACCATGGTCTATGTAGTAAACTCACGATTGCCTATTTTTCGAGCATACTATGGAGATGGTCTCGGCAATACCATTGCAGGGTTATTTGCAAGAATGGCTCCAAAAGTAGCACCAATCGCAAAACAGTTATCAATGAAATCTATTGATGTTATTCGTGATAAGGGTATTAGCGCTTTTGGTGATGTTGCCGGGAAAGCATTTTCCGCGGCTAAGGAAAAACTAGTAGCGTTAGTTCGGCGAAGAAAGAAACCAACAATGACTTCGTCATCAGTGATAAAATCGCTAGGACCACTACCATCTACGGAAATTATGCCTGCAAGTATTAGCAAAATAATAAATAACGCAGTGGATCAAAAAATAGCATCACGGATAAATGATGGATATGACACTCAGGGAAATATTACTGCAAATAGGATAGCGGGAAGTGGTTTGAAATCGCGATCGAGATCGCGATTTAGATCAAGAAAAATATAATAATATGTTCAAATCGGCTCCTGACCCAGCGTTCGATATGGACGCCCCAGTACACAAGAATGATTCTGTACGCGATTATCAGTTTTATTCCTATCATGCAGTACAACCGGATCTTTGATGAAGAATCGAACTTCAGTTCCAAGATACCAGCAAATACTTTCTACCAGCTGAAGCATTTATCGAAGTAGAAGGAGAACTCGTAACAAATGTTGCAGCTGATACACCATATGCAGATGACCCAAATGTCCGAGTTCGTTTTGTCAATAATGGTGTCATGGCGCTATTCGAAAGTGCTAGATATATGATTGATGGAAGAGAAATCGAGTGGGATTAGAAAGATATTCTGATGATTATACAAGATCGGCAGGTCCATCTATAATGTTCTCTAAGGATCTCACTGATCACGCTGAACACGTTCAGTATACTAAATTACGGACACCGCAAGATACCGCATCTGATCCACAACCAGTTGGTTCTCTTGTACACGAAGCAAGACCAGCTGTAGCAATGTTGCAAGGACAGCGTCGACAATTTTCATGCGCGATTCCACTGCATCATATTTTCGGATTTTGCAGAAATGTTAGAAAAGTTATCTATGGAGCGAAGCATACAATAGTACTCGTGCGAAAGGATAGTGATAATGATGCAATCTGGCATGATGCTGGTGTTGCTGATGGTAAAGTCATTATATCAAAACTATCATTGTGGATGCCAGTAATGACTCCATCAATCACCATGGAAGAAAGATTACTATCATTTATGGATCATGGAGGAAAATCATTGCTATCATGGCTAACAACAATAACAGATACCATGGATTCTAATATTGATGGTACACTTACATGGCACCTGGCATCAAAACAAGGTGTTTCAGCTCCGCGTCATATATTTATTGCGTTACAGAATAAGTTGGGTCACAATTACGCAGTCATATGATATTTGATCAAATAGGTGTTAACGAAGTATCATTGAGAATATACGACCAACAGGAACCATCCGAGGATATACTACTTGCTTACGGAACCAAACAAATAGCACGCGCGTATCGTCGTTTGTTGACATTTATGGGACGTAATAATAATGTGGATACTGGTCTGCAAATATCACAATTTGATTTTATAAATCGATATCCTATCTATTACTTCTCGCTGAAACATCTTGACTTAACCAGACAATCCGTAGTTGACATAATTTTCAGAGCTCGTGTAACCCGTCCGGTTGTAGGTGGTGTTGACACTATCCCGAATTACAGAGCAGTTGCTGTCATTCTCAATGACAAATCAATGCTACTCGAAGGTGTTGGTGGACGAACGAGAGTAGTTGATGCACCAGTGGAAAATATGTAATGAAAAAATTTATGAATCTGTTATTAAATAAAATGTCATATAGTCAAGTTCGTGTTAGGTTAACTCCTGGTCAAATAAAAAAAATTGCAATCGGAATCAGCTAAAAAAAATGTGGAACCACAATATCGGTGAAGCACAATCAGATGTCTGGTGGTCAGAATAAATCGTCATTGACAACTCGTCAGATAAAACACTTCAATGATGCCATCAAAGATAAAAAAAAAGGTGTTCAGGTTACTCTCTCTCTCTCTCTCTCTCTCTCTCTCTCTCTCTCTCTCTCTCTCTCTCTCTCTCTCTCTCTCTCTCTCTCTCTCTCTCTGCGGCCGCAATTAAGAACATGATAAAATTAGGTGGTATACTCCCTTTGTTAGCTGCGTTACTAGCGTTGATTGCAGCAGCGGCCCAAGCGGTAGCAAAAGCTTCCGCGCTAGGAGCCGTTAGTACCGCGGCAGGGATGGCACTAAAGAAAGCAACTGGAAAAGGGTACAAAATAAGAAACGATCAGGAAAGGGTCTAAGACTACCAGGAACTCCGTATTCATGGTACAGCGGAAACAGCCTGAGACTAGAAACAGTTTACTAACAATAGTTCCCATGTCAAATTTTAATTTACTCGATGCTGCTAAAAAAAAACTAGCGATAAAATCTTTAGAGGTGTTTTTATGCGAGATCAATTATCACAACAACCAAACAACACTGAAACAGGCATCATTAATCTCAATAACAGCACTGGACCTGGAACTCACTGGGTTGCATACGCGATTGATCCGCGTGTAATTGTTTATTTCGATTCATATGGACTAGCACCGCCTAAAGAGTTTATGCGTTATATAAACCGCTTAAAAACTCCTATCTGGTATTCCATGCTACCAACACAGTAAATGAATGACCCACCAATATGCGGCATAGAAGTATTTAATGTCCTAGACACGATTTCATCATCGGGAAAACCACCCCATAAAACCGTACATGAGTATACGAGTAATCGTATTTTAGAGAGAAATTATATAAAATAACATGAATGATGTTTGGGGAAGATCTCTATCAAGCCTGAAAAAAAAACTCACTACGGAAATATTTGCAACTGGTGATGTAAAAAAATAATCGAAGATGAAATATCCGAGATGTTAAACCTCGTAAGTGTTGATTCCAATGAAATAGTTGTATTTTAAGATTGAAAACTATTTATGTATCCCTTGATGATATTTTAGTTAAACAACGCTGTATAACGGAAAATACTATCATATTTTTTTCCGATCAGGGTAAACTCAAACCAGATGTTCTCATTTCAACTATTGTGGATAGAATTAACAATTTAGAACCATTAAAAAAACTACGCGATGAATATGAATTCGATCGCTTTTCTGAATTACAACGCAGTATAATTGACAATATTGACAAACCTCTATTAGATTTCTTTGGAAATCCACCGGTAACCACACCGAAACTCAAGAAGATAAAAACCACTATCGATGTTTAGACAAAAACTACGATCCGATTATGACGCTCATGTCGAACAATTTACTATGTTACTTAAAAACTTTTTAAAAAAACGTCGATGCCGTCGATAAATTTTTTTGGTAAAAATGCTAAACCCGAAGAAATCAAAACAGATCTCGCTGGTATTATCAGGAAACTCAATTAAATTGCCGCGATTAATCGGCGAATAGAAGTTGTTCGTGAAGATATTAAAAAATGACCAAAGATGTCATCAGGGATAACCTACCGAGGTTGATAGAAAAACTTGAAAAAATAAAAATCCCTCACGAACAAAAAAATATTGTAAATAATGTGTACGCGATCCAACACGGATCATTTACATGGACACCATCCACTAACATATTAATATCCATGCGGCCGTCAAAGGTATTTATCGATTAACACTAGTTTAATATTTCATCATAGAGTTCAGCTGGGGTCAACAATATGATATCAACAATCATCGACAAGAAAACAACTGAACGATTCACAATAATATCCATTGACAATAATTTGGCTAGGGTTTCAAATACATGGTATGTGGAATTCGTAGCGGATTTAAGTAAACAACTTAACTGAAAACGCCATCGTTTTTATTGCTAGCAATTTTAAATCTATTGTAATAAATAAAATATCATCATTGGCAACATCACAGCAATATCGCTATGATCAGGTCAGAGAATTTCAAACTAAACTCAAAACACTCACTGAGGAGTATCAAGTAAAAATAAAAAAATGCCGACGAAGAATTACCGCAGTTGATGTTACCGTGTACTCGGTATCAGGTGTAATCACCGGAGCTGGTATTATACTCTCCTCGGTGACAATGGTTGCTCCGATAGCTGTTCCAATTTGTATATGAGCGACGACAACAATCGGGGGAATAATTTCAATAATAACAAAAAAAATATCATTATGTAGCCAGCGCAAACTGCAGGATTACGTAGTTAAGTTCCAGGTTGTGTCAACCGCATACTCGCAATTATCCTCGATGATATCATCCTCCCTCGATGCCACATTAATATCCGATAGTGAGTTTTCCGCGATGGTACGTGTTTATGATTCCGCGATGTCAAAATTAGAAAAACAACACGAATATAATAAGAATGGCAACATCGCAAGAACTACTTCACGAATAGCGGAAAATACCACCCCGGCGAAAAGCATCATGATCTCAATAACATCAACCAATCCCGAATTCAGTGTGAATTTCCCTACTGCAATTCCGGTGAAGGAGATAGCACTAGCAAAACTACGAGTGTATCACAGTGGGCCTAATATTAGATCAGCACCATTCGGCGGTCAACAACCGAATAATTTCCTGGTGTTTGCGAGTAAAAATAAACAAGACGGAACTCCTGACTGGAACATTGTTTCCTTACCATCTGGGTCCTACCAAATTGAACAAATTAATAATGAATTACAGCGCAGAATAAAATCCATTACCGGAAAAGAATCGAAAATAGCTATAACAGTTCATGAGCTGACGTTATCATCCGCGATTGAGATAAACTCACCTGGGTATGTCGTAAACATCAGAGTTCTATAAGAACCATACTAGGATGGCCTGAAATCCCACCTCCACCTGAACCGAAAAAATCTGATTATGTCACAGATAAACAATCATACCATGAATTTACTCCATCATATAAAGAACACCTCCTCAAAATTAAAAATCAACACTACCGGGTAGTAATCTTTATTACCCTAATAAGGATTACGGTTTTTGCAGATTTGTTATTGGACTGAATCCAGAAATAGATTATATAGAAATTTTACAAAGTAAATTTATTGAATACTTTATAGAGATCAATCAAGAACACAGTCGACAACTACAATGACTACAACAGGCTTTTCGTGAGTCTAATCAAAGTGAAATTATTAAACGAATTGAAATATTAAATCAGCTTGTATCCGACATGGAAGATATTTACAAGAAAATAATTCAAGTAATTATTCATGCTGATACTAAAAACAATCTCTCTAGACAATTTTTTTAACTCTATATAATATAACAGAAGCTGATCTTCCAAATTTAAAATTTCTTGGGTATAACGCAGACGAACTAAAAAAATCCGTTAATGATCTTATCAATAAAAATTTTACTATGATACTTACCGGATGGAGACAACAACACAAGGGTTCAACTATCCTCAAACATAATAATGACCCATATGGCAGTGGTAGGCATATTGCTCCTCAAAACGTCAATATATCCTCGGTGATTGCAATAAATCTAGTATGTGATGTTATAGAAGGAAGTTACCAAATAAATCTCGAAAGATCAAATCAAGCCCAGCAGGGATATATTTTATATTCATTTGCAACAACAGCTCCACCCGGATTTTTAATTATTGAGGATCCAACTAATTCAGTGTATATGCGATGTCATAATGATTCATTAACGAGAATTAATTTTAAACTCACTGACCAGTCCAATAATTTGATTGATTTATGAGGTAAGGTGTTACAAATTAGTCTGTTTGTGAAATCGTAAAAAGATTTTTACCCCCATAGCAGCAGAGGGGACGTGACAACGACTTTGCGTCTCAAAAGGAAACTTTTTTTCAATTTTGGTGAAAGCCTTGGTTTGCCAAATAGACGCTTCTATAAAGTTGTCTGATTCACCCCCTCTGCTGCTCATAACAATAAAGTGATCTTGTTTGTGAAGTCACTATAAAATAAAATAAAGTATTTATAGGTGATATTTTTTATGCTTATATCACCAAGTTCAGTTAAGAGCACATGAAAGACATGATGTTGCATCTAATTGATTGAGAACACTGCTGACCATTCAAAGGAATCCACCTTTTTTAAGAGTTATTTTCCCTTTTTATTTTATAGACTTGTGCAACATGACAAATCTTGACAGTAATTTGTCTTGTACATGGATGATGCAGTGGTCTCAGTATGAAGTACCTTATTATAATACAGTCCCTGTTAGATGGATCCCATTCAGGTTGAATTTTGTTTTTCCATGTACCCCAGTATAAATAACTTATTTTTTATTTTAATTGTTTGTTTGTCAGATTCAAATTTGACATTTTAAGATTCATTCATTGGGAGATATTTTTTTAAAAGTGGGATGATCTGTACTTTACAAATAAACACCAGATGTTGACTTCATTTCTGACCTAGCTTCAGAGTTGTAAACAAGCTTTTAAAATGATTGGTTGATTCCAAGGACATTATGGAGCTTTGTTTTTAACATCTTTCTATTTTTAGTTGGGTTATACGGTGTGTACGTGATTTTTTAAACGTAAATTTGTTCTAAAAGATTCTAGAAGATCATGTGACCCCTTCCTTGTTTACGTAAAAACAGGTATATAAATTATCTTTTGGAGCGAACTATTTAGTAGAACTTGGGCTGTTAGAATATTAAGTTGTGTCGTTTTGAGTTATTTTAAATTACCTTGTATTGGAAATTATTTAAATTCGTTTGGATCAAGAGGAATTATTTTGTTATTTATCTGGAAAAGAATTGTGCTCATAGAATTTTATTACCAAGAACCGACTTCATCAAGTGACATCGTCTTCCATCTTGGATACTTCGCTGGGATTTGAACTTGGAATTATTTGGACATTTTATTACCAGGACTTTTGCAATTTCTCTAGTGGATAATATTTTGAATTATTTTTGGAATTGATTCTTAAAACCGTAAGTTTATTTTTTCTTTTCTGGAAAATATTTGTGCTCAATAAATTGTTTATTAAGTTTTTACAAGCTTGTTATTTTCACTCTTTCTATGTTACTGTTTATTCGAGCCTAAGACCGTAACAATGTTCATTATGTGAAAACGGATTTATTGACAAATCACTGCATTTTCATAATTATGGCATGACCTACTGCCCTTTCCACCTTGCAGCTGGATGACAGTCTTGGAGATGTTTTCAGTTGTGACAATATTATAAATTGGCTCATTTCAATATAATACGATAAATTGGCTCATTTCAATACAATACAATAAATTGGCTCATTTCAATACAATACAATAAATTGGCTCATTTCAATACAATACGATAAATTGGCTCATTTCAATCATGTGTGTAAATAGTTAAACAAATAAATGACCTTCATATTTTACAAGGGTCATGATTTCATCAAGAATGAAAATCAAATAAAAACTGCATGAACAACATGCCAGACTCCTTATCGAACGAATTCAAATTGTACCATCCGACCTGCCTGGTCAGTTACTTTGGAGTGTTCTTAGCAAGGCACTTCACTGGTACTCTAAATAGTCTTTTGTGTTGCTGTGCCATAAAGCACCAAAACAAACAATGCTAAAATGAACAAGGACCACATGAATACATAAGCAATCTTCTCATTAGTAGCTGGCAGCCCACTCTCAAACAGATTACAGATTTTAACATTTTGGCTCTTTATTTTTACAAAATCTTTAACATTTTTGTTATTTCTTAATTTCGAGCGGATATTTCAAATGATAACAAGAAGGGTGTGACATTGGAACATTTCTGGTTCTATGAAAGATTTCTATGTCACATGATGCGATTTTAACCAACCTAAAAGTCTGTTTCCAGAGTTCTTCTTCCACCATTGCTACTGGCCGCCATGTATAGCCTATCATGTGCTGAAAAATTGCGTCAAACCCTACTTCAACCAACCAACCATACACAAGTTTGTTCAAACACATATACTCAATTATAAGTAGAGTCCAACTGAACTGCACAAACCCAAATCTGCCATTACATAATGCACCAGCAGATCTGGGTCTACAGAGTTTGTTGTGATTAAAATAAAGAACAGACTGCTAATACAGTCCTACCCGTTTATATCGACATCGCTTATCTCGACAAGCTGCCTATGTCGACAAAAAAGCAAAGTCCCGGTCCCATGGTATAATATTACTATCAAATTGTCATGCTTATATCGACGTCGAGATAAAAGAAAAACGAATATGTCGACAGAAGCCCTTGGTCCCAGCTTGAACAAATCCTTTGTTTTCAAAACGTTTATGTCGACAAGCTGCCAATTAAGACCAATACTTTGTTCAACAATTAGTTGATCTTGCCGCCAGGCTTTTGATGTCGCGGTCGGATAAAAAAAACATAGCAGCACATTTTCTCACCACTCTGCAGCTAGTTAAGTCTTTGATTTTGCCGCCTAGCTTGTGGGTCATGTTCTTCAGATGTACTCTTACAATGACAACATGTACATCTGTCGGTCTTTCACTCCCTGAATTTTCTGATTGTAAATATATCAGCACAGCTAAAAGGATCAATTGATGAACACGATTTCCCAATCAACAGGTGGTCGAAGCAGGACTAGCAAGCTGTCCAGGAAATTGATGCGTACAGAGGACTCCTGTATACGTGATTTTCTGAATCCCATATATAAAAATTGCATGAAAATACGGATTACGCGTTTTCGAGACCTTCGAAAGTGATCGGTGATTAAAACAAGTTTGCTTTTTTTGCTGTGAAAGTTTCGTTTTTAACTTTATTTACATTTACGATGGCTACTGACAGCAGGGTAAAACGCAAATTAAATTTACAGTCTTTGGAAACTAAATATCTGGCTGTTAAGGAAGTTAAGGGATGAACATCTCGCAAAGAGGTCTGTGAAATTTTTTTACTTAAAAATAACATACGTCCAGGAAGGATGAAAGTTGCTGAGTGTATAAAGAAAGACTAAGTTGAAGGTAACTGCGCTCCCCAAAGGAAGAAACAAGACTGCTACATTTGAAGACGTGGAGGAAGCATCAAAATGGTTCAATGAAGCATTATCGAAAAATCTTAGTGTGGAGAACTTCGCTGCAACAAGTGGTTGGTTCAGTCGCTTTAATGTTCGTCATAACATCGGATACAAAAGTATTTGTGGAGAATACATGTACCGTGGACAGTTTTTCACTTCCCTTTTCACATCCCCTTGGTAGCCTCAATGAGATGGGTACAGACTGGTATATTAATTAGTGGATTTTTTTTGGATTTTATTTTTTTTTGGATTTGATTCTTAAAACCGTAAGTTCTCTTTTACACTGTTACCTTGTTTTCCCAGGGAAATAAATTATTTGTTAAATTTTACAAAGCTTGTTGTTTTAACTTTTTCTGCATTACTGTTTATTAGAGTTTGGATCTATAACTGTTACTTACATTAAAGTACATACTCTATTTTGTAATACCTTATTTTAAATATATTGCGAATTGCATTCTAAAGACATAAAAATGAAAGTAATTCATCAGTTATTGAACTTTTAACAATGAGTCCATTTATTTATTCATTACTCCTATTTTTTATGCTACTAGCATGCAATTACAATTTTCACACCAGGGCCCCAAGTGGCCGAGTGGTCTATAAAATGAGTATTCAACACTATAAAATCTGCCACCCACCCACCCACCCACCCTATTGCCTTTGTATCAATTCTTTTATTTTTTAAATTTTTATTATTATAGGTCCCTCAATAACTCACGCCTCACTTATACAACGGTCTATGTTTTTGGCCCCCATGTGCACGATTTATCGAGTGGTGTACCTAGATAAACAAATCTTGGAATGGACATAGGCTGTACTTTTCCTTGTTAACGACAAAGCCTAGAAGGGGCCCCTTAGTGGCTAAATGGTTTAAAGCGTTATCAGTTACGGATCACTGCCGTCTCACCTCTTTCTGCATGGGTTCGAGTCTAAGATTCGGCTAATGTAGTTATGTGAGAAAGCTTGCCAGTAGCTTCTCGTGGGTAGGTGATTCTTTCCAGGGGTTTTTCCTCCACCAATAATACTGACAAAATGTATAGCCTATCGGGTGCTGAAAAAATGGTGTTAAACCCTACAACAACAACAATTTTCTCACCACTCTGGCTTCAAAGCTCAATTCATCAGACATCTGATCTGGTCATTTCACACAACTCAGACATCAGAATTTGAAGTCTGGATGTGAGAATTATTTGCAAATTATGGGGCCATATTTACTGAACCTTATCTGATCATTCAATCTTGCAACAGTGCCCATTTAATTCCAAATTAATGAAAAGAATCATAGTTTGGATTTAACAAGTTTTGGCAAGTAAAGAAATTAAATTTTATGCATTTCAAATGAATCAGTCGCAAATAAAAGATTCTATAACATTACATTATTAGAGCATAATTGGTTTTGTCAAGGTCATAATATGAGTATGTGACTCAGGGATTTCCAAAACTGCATTTTAGATTTCTGTAAAAAGCTTTATTTTTGAGAAATATTCAGTTTTGGGATTCTACACATGATGTCAAGTTTTCTTCTGTTCTGACTAGTTATCGAGTTATATGTTAATTTTTCATCAGATTATTTGGATTTAAAAGATTAATTCGTTTCTCTGGAAATTTTTGGTTGTTCATACAGAATTCTTGGACAAAGTTAATCAAAATTTTATTCTGATTTCAATCATGGGAGTGGTTTTTTTTTTGTTTCTACAAGGAACTCTTCATACAGCACAATACAGACTACAGCATATGTCATTGTCTTCCATCTTAGATTTTCATCAGGACTCCATTGCATCACTAGGACTTTTAAAAAATTTTATTTAAAATTTAATTCATGGATTTTTTTGGGATTTAATTCGTTGATTTTTTTGGATTTGATTCTTAAAACCGCAAGTTCTCTTTTCCACTGTTACATTGTTTTCCCAGGGAAATAAATCATTTGTTAAATTTTACAAAGCTTGTTGTTTTCACTTTTTCTGCGTTACTGTTTATTAGAGGAAACATGTAACATATCCCCTTATTGTCCATTCTCCTAACTTGGGTTTCAAAGCTGAAGTTCCTCTGTTTATGGACATAAAGAGCAAACTGAAATATGCTGAGTCATTTGCAATATACCAGTCACTAACAATTCCAGTATTTTACTCTGCTTCATGTTATCCTCATACCTAATCTTGTGATATCCACGCTGTATCTATTGCCCCATCCACTTTTCTCCTAAACCAAAAGGTAGAAATTCAAGAAACTTTGTCATTATATTGCTTATGAGGTAACCATGGGATATATATAGTGTTATCCTTGACTTTCACCCATGGTGTAAAAAGTATACAATTTAGGAGAAATATTTTAAAATATTTTCTGACCAAACTTTATAGATGCAGTCCCCATGGGAAGAGGCATCATATATGTGTCAGATCTTGCAATATAACAGCAAGGTGCCTCAGTCCCATACTAATAACATGTTTAAGCATTCATTGACAGACACTGTTAAAACAGCTTAATGAATGCAGAACACAAGTCTGCATCTAGTTGAGAATGTATTCCACTGACCAACGGATTTTAAAGACAGAAACATTGTCTTTTTTAAAAAATGTCTGTGTTTGATTGTGTATGTTGGTAATGATGATATATGATAATCTCAAAACCCAAACTAACTCCATGTTTGGGGGCCCTGAATGGCCATGTGGTCTAAAGCGTTCTCTGTTTATGGATCACTGCCATCTCACCTCTGTCTACGTGGGTTCGAGTCTCAGATTCGGCCAATGTCGTTATGTAAGAAAGCTTGCCAGTAGCTTCTCATGGGTCAGTAGTTCTTTCTGGAGATTTTGCCTGGTTCTTCCTTGAACATTAATACTGGCCGCCATGTATAGATATCATGTGATGAAAAATGGTGTTAAACTCTACAACAACAACTGCACGTTTAAGCAATCACTGATAGATCATGTCAAAAAATATGAATTATTGCAGAAAAACAAGTCAGAATCTAGTTAAAAATGTATTCCAATGTCCAATATATTTGAAACACAGAAACTTAGAATATTTTTTATTTAATCTCTGTGTGCGTTGGTGGTGATGATATACAAAAATGCTAAGCCTACCACCTATTTTTTATTCAAATGCATGCCTCAGAAAAAACACTTTTTTAAAATTTTTATTCAACTTTAAATTCCCATTCAAATTTTTTGTATATGTTTACATGAGTAGATAACTTGTTCTCAATTGTATACTGTTGCCTTTAGGGTCAATTGTGCTGACCCGCTTTCTCATTATAAAACACACTTTTTGAGTCTAAAATAAACTCCAATACTGTCTTGAAGGTTGGCAGGTATGTATAAGTGCATATATTTCGGGTTAAACCACACATCAGCACAATAATGGCTATTCATCCAGAAAATAAATCAATGGACAAAATTCTGACACAGTAATTCTGCAGGGTGCATGGAATGTTGAAATACTAATGTGAAAGCCAGATTAATCAACACAGATGAAAACCTCCACCTTTTCCATGGGCATCTGAAAAAAAAGGAACATCTATTTTTAAGAAATCATTGTAATTCAAGCAGAATTCTTCAATACAGAAATTGTAAACTGTAATAACAGATGAATTCTTTGTATTTTCTATAGCAAAATCTACTCTGATGTCAAGTTACAATGTTACTGTTCTTGAGAAATCCCAGAGTTGCAGACTGTAGTTCAGTGCTCCTATTTCAAAACACTGTTTATGGCAGACAAAAAATAATTTGTGGCATAATTTTACAAAAATAAAGTATTTTAATAAATTATAACTGCAATTGCTTCCCATTAGCAACATATCAAAGCAGGGGAATTTTTTTTGCCAACTCAATGGGATCTATTCTCATACCTGTGTCATAGGACAGACTACATTATAATGAGGGATTTTAAAGTGAGGGGTCATCTGCCTTGTCACCTTGGCACACATCAGCCTTATTAGTGATACTGTACTGAACAAAAAAGCTCCAACACCATGTAAAGAAATAGCATTACTGCACTATTTATTTTCATCTTCCATACTGCCAGTCTTGTTGGTTTACATTGTAATATTCCTAATACACTACCGGTATTTATTTTCATCTTCCATACTGCCAGTCTTGTTGGTTTACATTGTAATATTCCTAATATACTATTTATTTTCATCTTTCATACTGCCAGTCTTGTTGGTTTACATTGTAATATTCCTAATACACTATTTATTTTCATCTTCCATACTGCCAGTCTTGTTGGTTTACATTGTAATATTCCTAATACACTATTTATTTTCATTGTCCATACTGTCAGTCTTGTTGGTTTATATTGTAATATTCCTAATACACTATTTATTTTCATCTTCCATACTGCCAGTCTTGTTGGTTTACATTGTAATATTCCTAATACACTATTTATTTTCATCTTCCATACTGCCAGTCTTGTTGGTTTACATTGTAATATTCCTAATATACTATTTATTTTAATCTTCCATACTGCCAGTCTTGTTGGTTTACATTGTAGTATTCCTAATACACTATTTATTTTCATCTTCCATACTGCCAGTCTTGTTGGTTTACATTGTAATATTCCTAATACACTATTTATTTTCATCTTCCATACTGCCAGTCTTGTTGGTTTACATTGTAATATTCCTAATACACTATTTATTTTCATCTTCCATACTGCCAGTCTTGTTGGTTTACATTGTAATATTCCTAATACACTATTTATTTTCATCTTCCATACTGCCAGTCTTGTTGGTTTACATTGTAATATTCCTAATATACTATTTATTTTCATCTTCCATACTGCCAGTCTTGTTGGTTTACATTGTAATATTCCTAATACACTATTTATTTTCATCTTCCATACTGCCAGTCTTGTTGGTTTACATTGTAATATTCCTAATATACTATTTATTTTCATCTTTCATACTGCCAGTCTTGTTGGTTTACATTGTAGTATTCCTAATACACTATTTATTTTCATCTTCCATACTGCCAGTCTTGTTGGTTTACATTGTAATATTTCCTAATACACTATTTATTTTCATCTTCCATACTGCCAGTCTTGTTGGTTTACATTGTAATATTCCTAATACACTATTTATTTTCATCATCCATACTGCCAGTCTTGTTGGTTTACAATGTAATATTCCTAATACACTATTTATTTTAATCTTCCATACTGCCAGTCTTGTTGGTTTACATTGTAGTATTCCTAATACACTATTTATTTTCATCTTCCATACTGCCAGTCTTGTTGGTTTACATTGTAATATTCCTAATACACTATTTATTTTCATCTTCCATACTGCCAGTCTTGTTGGTTTACAATGTAATATTCCTAATATACTATTTATTTTCATCTTCCATACTGCCAGTCTTGTTGGTTTACATTGTAATATTCCTAATACACTATTTATTTTCATCTTCCATACTGCCAGTCTTGTTGGTTTACATTGTAATATTTCCTAATACACTATTTGTTTTCATCTTCCATACTGCCAGTCTTGTTGGTTTACATTGTAATGTTCCTAATACACTATTTATTTTCATCTTCCATACTGCCAGTCTTGTTGGTTTACATTGTAATGTTCCTAATACACTATTTATTTTCATCTTCCATACTGCCAGTCTTGTTGGTTTACATTGTAATATTCCTAATACACTATTTATTTTCATCTTCCATACTGCCAGTCTTGTTGGTTTACATTGTAATATTCCTAATATACTATTTATTTTCATCTTCCATACTGTCAGTCTTGTCTTGTAAAACTTTGCAAAAAGGTCATAAACATCTTTGTTCTTTATTTATATCCTCTCTCCCATGATGTCAGATTATGTCTAAGACTGGGGGATAATAGTCCTTGAAAAGATACAAGCTAACTTCTACTCCTTGGACAGCACAAAAAAAAAGAAGTCAGCATGTACGCCCCAAAGGAGGAAGTCTGCTAACTGTGGTACAGGGACTTTAAATTAAATATATATTTGCTCACACCAATAGGATAAAAACTCTCCACTTCTCCCATTTTTGAAAGTGGTATGCCTTCTTACCAGAACAAACCTATTTCACTTAATCTGAAAATCATTTTTTTCTGAAGGTTTGCTTTGAAATGAGCCATGCATTCATGTTCAACCACTTTGGATATGGACAACCTAGATTCAAAATTGTTTGAATAGGCAGAGAGAAGGCAGGATTTCACTATGAACCTTGAAGGCTGAGAGGAGCAAAAACCATTCAGTATGAACAAGCTGAATGAGACATGACACCGAGTCTGATTGTAATGAGACATGACACCAAGTCTGATTGTAATGAGACAGACTTAAGATATGATGCCACCTTAGCAAATCCCCAAATTCCAAACAATGTGTCCTGTCATGGCTGAAAGGTGTACAATATGGCTTTTATCTCCATGTGATGAATGTATGATGAGTGCCCCTGAGGGAACCAGGCCCCTCTCACTTTTAAGATTAATGGCTGGAATAGTGCATATCCTATGATAAAGGCATATATGCTGAGATTTTTATTTACAGTAGTGGAATTTGTGTGATAAGCTATGTTAGGTCCTCCATTTATTGAGGTGGGACTTCATACAGCTTTAAGCTTGGTCACTGGTTTAAGAGCAAATATCACTGGTATAACAGGATATCTGCAAGAGTCATGAACAAGTAGTCCAAAAACAGGAATCCCTTATATTTAGGAGACCCAAGGGCTGCAGAAATCCCAAGCTAAAATTATATTTCATGGGTGAATGGTAGCCACCAATGAGATGATTCCATGACACATTTCCATGAGCAGCTGACTCAGTCCATACCAAACTGATTAAAATGCCTGGTTGGGATTAGTTTCTCATTGTTGTCAAGAAATTCATACCAAATCCTCAATGAAACAAAGTGTTTCTTGGTGCTCTGCTAAATGTCAACCAGGCAGTTGGACTTTACCAATGCTTAGGTGGTTACGAAGAGCAAAATAACCGAGTCTGGTACAGGGCAGTCTAAGATGGTTCAAGGCTGAGTCTGGTATAGGGCAGTCTGTGATGGTTCAAGGCTGAGTCTGATACAAAGGCAGTCTGAGATGGTTCAAGGCTGAGTCTGGTATAGGGAGGTCTGGGATGGTTCAAGGCTGAGTCTGATACAAGGTAGTCTGAGATGGTTCAAGGCTGAGTCTGATACAAAGGCAGTCTGAGATGGTTCACGGCTGAGTCTGGTATAGGGCAGTCTGGGATGGTTCAAGGCTGAGTCTGATACAAGGTAGTCTGAGATGGTTCAAGGCTGAGTCTGATACAAGGCAGTCTGAGATGGTTCAAGGCTGAGTCTGATACAAGGCAGTCTGGGATGGTTGAAGGCTGAGTCTGGTACAGGGCAGTCTGGGATGGTTGAAGGCTGAGTCTGATACAAGGCAGTCTGAGATGGTTCAAGGCTGAGTCTGGTAAAGGGCAGTCTGGGATGGTTCAAGGCTGAGTCTGATACAAGGTAGCCTGAGATGGTTCAAGGCTGAGTCTGATACAAGGCAGTCTGAGACGGTTCAAGGCTGAGTCTGATACAAGGCAGTCTGGGATGGTTCAAGGCTGAGTCTGATACAAGGCAGTCTGGGATGGTTCAAGGCTGAGTCTGGTATAGGGCAGTCTGGGATGGTTCAAGGCTGAGTCTGATACAAGGTAGTCTGAGATGGTTCAAGGCTGAGTCTGATACAAGGCAGTCTGAGATGGTTCAAGGCTGAGTCTGATACAAGGCAGTCTGGGATGGTTCAAGGCTGAGTCTGGTACAGGGCAGCCTGGGATGGTTCAAGGCTGAGTCTGATACAAGGCAGTCTGGGATGGTTCAAGGCTGAGTCTGATACAAGGCAGTCTGAGATGGTTCAAGGCTGAGTCTGAAACAAGGCAGTCTGGGATGGTTGAAGGCTGAGTCTGGTACAGGGCAGTCTGGGATGGTTCAAGGCTGAGTCTGATACAATGCAGTCTGAGATGGTTCAAGGCTGAGTCTGGTATAGGGCAGTCTGTGATGGTTCAAGGCTGAGTCTGATACAAGGTAGTCTGAGATGGTTCAAGGCTGAGTCTGATACAAAGCAGTCTGAGATGGTTCAAGGCTGAGTCTGATACAAGGCAGTCTGGGATGGTTCAAGGCTGAGTCTGATACAAGGCAGTCTGGGATGGTTCAAGGCTGAGTCTGGTATAGGGCAGTCTGTGATGGTTCAAGGCTGAGTCTGATACAAGGTAGTCTGAGATGGTTCAAGGCTGAGTCTGATACAAGGCAGTCTGAGATGGTTCAAGGCTGAGTCTGATACAAGGCAGTCTGGGATGGTTCAAGGCTGAGTCTGGTACAGGGCAATCTGGGATGGTTCAAGGCTGAGTCTGATACAAGGCAGTCTGAGATGGTTCAAGGCTGAGTCTGGTACAGGGCAGTCTGAGATGGTTCAAGGCTGAGTCTGGTACAAGGCAGTCTGGGATGGTTCAAGGCTGAGTCTGATACAAGGCAGTCTGTGATGGTTCAAGGCTGAGTCTGGTACAGGGCAGTCTGGGATGGTTCAAGGCTGAGTCTGATACAAGGCAGTCAGATGGTTCAAGGCTTAGTCTGATACAAGGCAGTCTGGGATGGTTCAAGGCTGAGTCTGGTACAGGGCAGTCTGGGATGGTTCAAGGCTGAGTCTGGTACAGGGCAGTCTGAGATGGTTCAAGGCTGAGTCTGGTACAGGGCAGTCTGGGATGGTTCAAGGCTGAGTCTGGTACAAGGCAGTCTGGGATGGTTCAAGGCTGAGTCTGGTACAAGGCAGTCTGGGATGGTTCAAGGCTGAGTCTGATACAAGGCAGTCTGAGATGGTTCAAGGTTGAGTCTGGTATAGGGCAGTCTGTGATGGTTCAAGGCTGAGTCTGATACAAGGCAGTCTGAGATGGTTCAAGGATGAGTCTGGTACAAGGCAGTCTGGGATGGTTGAAGGCTGAGTCTGGTACAGGGCAGTCTGGGATGGTTCAAGGCTGAGTCTGACACAAAGCAGTCTGAGATGGTTCAAGGCTGACTCTGGTACAGGGCAGTCTGGGATGGTTCAAGGCTGAGTCTGATACAAGGCAGTCTGAAATGGTTCAAGGCTGAGTCTGATACAAGGCAGTCTGGGATGGTTCAAGGCTGAGTCTAGTACAGGGCAGTCTGGATGGTTCAAGGCTGAGTCTGGTACAGGGCAGTCTGAGATGGTTCAAGGCTGAGTCTGGTAAAAGGCAGTCTGGGATGGTTCAAGGCTGAGTCTGATACAAGGCAGTCTGAGATGGTTCAAGGCTGAGTCTGGTACAGGGCAGTCTGGGATGGTTCAAGGCTGAGTCTTATTCAAGGCAGTCTGAGATGGTTCAAGGCTGAGTCTGATACAAGGCAGTCTGGGATGGTTCAAGGCTGAGTCTAGTACAGGGCAGTCTGGATGGTTCAAGGCTGAGTCTGGTACAGGGCAGTCTGAGATGGTTCAAGGCTGAGTCTGGTAAAAGGCAGTCTGGGATGGTTCAAGGCTGAGTCTGATACAAGGCAGTCTGAGATGGTTCAAGGCTGAGTCTGGTAAAGGGCAGTCTGGGATGGTTCAAGGCTGAGTCTGATACAAGGTAGCCTGAGATGGTTCAAGGCTGAGTCTGATACAAGGCAGTCTGAGACGGTTCAAGGCTGAGTCTGATACAAGGCAGTCTGGGATGGTTCAAGGCTGAGTCTGATACAAGGCAGTCTGGGATGGTTCAAGGCTGAGTCTGGTATAGGGCAGTCTGGGATGGTTCAAGGCTGAGTCTGATACAAGGTAGTCTGAGATGGTTCAAGGCTGAGTCTGATACAAGGCAGTCTGAGATGGTTCAAGGCTGAGTCTGATACAAGGCAGTCTGGGATGGTTCAAGGCTGAGTCTGGTACAGGGCAGCCTGGGATGGTTCAAGGCTGAGTCTGATACAAGGCAGTCTGGGATGGTTCAAGGCTGAGTCTGATACAAGGCAGTCTGAGATGGTTCAAGGCTGAGTCTGAAACAAGGCAGTCTGGGATGGTTGAAGGCTGAGTCTGGTACAGGGCAGTCTGGGATGGTTCAAGGCTGAGTCTGATACAATGCAGTCTGAGATGGTTCAAGGCTGAGTCTGGTATAGGGCAGTCTGTGATGGTTCAAGGCTGAGTCTGATACAAGGTAGTCTGAGATGGTTCAAGGCTGAGTCTGATACAAAGCAGTCTGAGATGGTTCAAGGCTGAGTCTGATACAAGGCAGTCTGGGATGGTTCAAGGCTGAGTCTGATACAAGGCAGTCTGGGATGGTTCAAGGCTGAGTCTGGTATAGGGCAGTCTGTGATGGTTCAAGGCTGAGTCTGATACAAGGTAGTCTGAGATGGTTCAAGGCTGAGTCTGATACAAGGCAGTCTGAGATGGTTCAAGGCTGAGTCTGATACAAGGCAGTCTGGGATGGTTCAAGGCTGAGTCTGGTACAGGGCAATCTGGGATGGTTCAAGGCTGAGTCTGATACAAGGCAGTCTGAGATGGTTCAAGGCTGAGTCTGGTACAGGGCAGTCTGAGATGGTTCAAGGCTGAGTCTGGTACAAGGCAGTCTGGGATGGTTCAAGGCTGAGTCTGATACAAGGCAGTCTGTGATGGTTCAAGGCTGAGTCTGGTACAGGGCAGTCTGGGATGGTTCAAGGCTGAGTCTGATACAAGGCAGTCAGATGGTTCAAGGCTTAGTCTGATACAAGGCAGTCTGGGATGGTTCAAGGCTGAGTCTGGTACAGGGCAGTCTGGGATGGTTCAAGGCTGAGTCTGGTACAGGGCAGTCTGAGATGGTTCAAGGCTGAGTCTGGTACAGGGCAGTCTGGGATGGTTCAAGGCTGAGTCTGGTACAAGGCAGTCTGGGATGGTTCAAGGCTGAGTCTGGTACAAGGCAGTCTGGGATGGTTCAAGGCTGAGTCTGATACAAGGCAGTCTGAGATGGTTCAAGGTTGAGTCTGGTATAGGGCAGTCTGTGATGGTTCAAGGCTGAGTCTGATACAAGGCAGTCTGAGATGGTTCAAGGATGAGTCTGGTACAAGGCAGTCTGGGATGGTTGAAGGCTGAGTCTGGTACAGGGCAGTCTGGGATGGTTCAAGGCTGAGTCTGACACAAAGCAGTCTGAGATGGTTCAAGGCTGACTCTGGTACAGGGCAGTCTGGGATGGTTCAAGGCTGAGTCTGATACAAGGCAGTCTGAAATGGTTCAAGGCTGAGTCTGATACAAGGCAGTCTGGGATGGTTCAAGGCTGAGTCTAGTACAGGGCAGTCTGGATGGTTCAAGGCTGAGTCTGGTACAGGGCAGTCTGAGATGGTTCAAGGCTGAGTCTGGTAAAAGGCAGTCTGGGATGGTTCAAGGCTGAGTCTGATACAAGGCAGTCTGAGATGGTTCAAGGCTGAGTCTGGTACAGGGCAGTCTGGGATGGTTCAAGGCTGAGTCTTATTCAAGGCAGTCTGAGATGGTTCAAGGCTGAGTCTGATACAAGGCAGTCTGGGATGGTTCAAGGCTGAGTCTGGTACAGGGCAGTCTGGGATGGTTTAAGGCTGAGTCTGGTACAGGGCAGTCTGGGATGGTTCAAGGCTGAGTCTGGTACAAGGCAGTCTGAGATGGTTCAAGGCTGAGTCTGGTACAGGGCAGTCTGGATGGTTCAAGGCTGAGTCTGGTACAGGGCAGTCTGGGATGGTTCAAGGCTGAGTCTGATACAAGGCAGTCTGAGATGGTTCAAGGCTGAGTCTGGTACAAGGCAGTCTGAGATGGTTCAAGGCTGAGTCTGGTACAGGGCAGTCTGGATGGTTCAAGGCTGAGTCTGGTACAGGGCAGTCTGAGATGGTTCAAGGCTGAGTCTGGTACAGGGCAGTCTGAGATGGTTCAAGGCTGAGTCTGATACAAGGCAGTCTGAGATGGTTCAAGGCTGAGTCTGATACAAGGCAGTCTGGATGGTTCACACAATTCCAGTGCTGAGTATGCTTAATAAGCTTCACATCTGAGTCAGAGTCGAGGTCAGAGGTCAGGCAATATATGTGTCATGAATGGGCACACCAAGAAGATCACGGTACCTGATTCCAGTTCTGAAAACTGATATAATTAGTGTTAGGATCTGAGCCAGAGCTGGAAATGTAATGATTAGGTGTCAGAGCAATTTCTGTGTCTTGAAAGCTGAGAATCATTATACCTGATAAATGGATCACCATACATGGTATGGGGAATGGAAATCTAAGTTGAGACTGTCAGTGATGGTGTCACATGGCATTTGGTGCCCACATCTGGTACTAAATACTTTAGGAAAGATCACCAGAGCCAATACTTGGGTACATCTGTGTTGATTGCATATCTACTTCTGGTCCTGATGGACCACTGTAAATTGTCAGTTCTGTCTCACTCAAGTATCACAAAAATCTAAACTGCCTCGGGTAAGAAAGGTCAATTAAAGGTAGTTTCAGCTAGATGACAAGTTGCACCCTTGATTCTCCAGTCCTCACTCATTGCTTATAGCAAGTAGTAAAGTGATGGTCACCTAAACCTTATCAGGACACTGCAAGCCATGCATGACCTGAACTGCACCCCATACAATACATATACCAATACACCCCATACAATACATATACCAATACACCTTATACAATACATATACCAATACACCCCATACAATACATATACCAATACACCTTATACAATAGATATAACAATACACCCCATACAATACATATACCAATACGCCCCATACAATATATATATACCAATACACCCCATACAATATATATACAAATACACCCCATACAATATATATACCAATACACCCCATACAATATATATATACAAATACACCCCATACAATACATATACCAATACGCCCCATACAATATATATACCAATACACCCCATACAATATATATACAAATACACCCCATACAATATATATACCAATACGCCCCATACAATACATATACAAATACACCCCATACAATATATATACCAATACACCCCATACAATATATATACCAATACACCCCATACAATATATATACATATACACCCCATACAATATATATACAAATACACCCCATACAATACATACACCAATACACCCCATACAATATATATATACAAATACACCCATACAATACATATACAAATACACCCATACAATACATATACCAATATGCCCATACAATATATATACCAATACACCCCATACAATATATATACAAATACACCCCATACAATACATATACCAATACGCCCCATACAATACATATACAAATACACCCCATACAATATATATACCAATACACCCCATACAATATATATACAAATACACCCCATACAATATATATACAAATACACCCCATACAATATATATACAAATACACCCCATACAATACATACACCAATACACCCCATACAATATATATATATATACAAATACACCCATACAATACATATACAAATACACCCATACAATACATACACCAATACACCCATACAATATATATACCAATACACCCCATACAATATATATACAAATACACCCCATACAATACATATACCAATATGCCCCATACAATACATATACAAATACACCCCATACAATATATATACCAATACACCCCATACAATATATATACAAATACACCCCATACAATATATATACAAATACACCCCATACAATATATATACAAATACACCCCATACAATACATACACCAATACACCCCATACAATATATATATACAAATACACCCATACAATACATATACAAATACACCCATACAATACATACACCAATACACCCATACAATATATATACCAATACACCCCATACAATATATATACAAATACACCCCATACAATACATATACCAATATGCCCCATACAATACATATACAAATACACCCCATACAATATATATACCAATACACCCCATACAATATATATACAAATACACCCCATACAATACATACACCAATACACCCCATACAATATATATATACAAATACACCCATACAATACATATACAAATACACCCATACAATACATATGCCAATACACCCCATACAATACATATACAAATACACCCATACAATACATATACCAATACACCCTATACAATACATATACCAATACATATACAAATACACCCATACAATACATATACAAATACACCCCATACAATACATATGCCAATACACCCCATACAATACATATACAAATACACCCATAAAATACATATACAAATAGACCCATACAATACGTATACAAATACACTCCATACAATAATATACAAATACACCCCATACAATACATATACAAATACACCCATACAATACGTATACAAATACACTCCATACAATAATATACAAATACACCCCATACAATACATATACAAATACACCCCATACAATACATATACAAATACACCCCATACAATACATATACAAATACACCAAATACAATACATATACAAATACACCAAATACAATACATATGCAAATACACCAAATACAATACATATACAAATAGTCATACAATACATATACAAATACACCCCATACAATACATATACAAATACACCCATACAATATATATACCAATACACCCATACAATACATATACACCCATACAATATATATACAAATACACCCATACAATACATATACAAATACACCCATACAATACATACACCAATACACCCATACAATATATATACCAATACACCCCATACAATATATATACCAATACACCCCATACAATACATATACCAATACACCCCATACAATATATATACAAATACACCCATACAATATATATACAAATACACCCATACAATACATATACAAATACACCCATACAATACATATACCAATACACCCCATACAATACATATAGCAATACAGTGGTAGATGTATGGTTCACATCAGTACTAATCATGACACCAGTAAACAGAACATATTAAATTTGCATTGAAGAGGTTGCTAATAACAACAATAAAATACATAAGGAATTTATGAAACAGGAAAACTGTTGTACAGAATTCATACACATGGTCAAATACTGTACTTGAATTGACAGGAAAACTGTTGTACAGAATTCATACACAAGGTCAAATACTGTAGTTGAATTGTTTTGAGTACTATGGAGACTATGGCAGACTATTTAAATGATCTGAACATAATTACCATATGAACAAGTTATACAAAGCAAATGCAAAATATTTGTCTGTGCAAAATAAAAAATTTGATAGAGTACTTCCCTGTTGGAGAAAAGAACATTCCAAACTGATCAAATGATGAAAAGGCTTAAGTAGGTGTCTGCTTTGTAAGGTCTCAGAAAGTGCATGCTTCCTAAAACAAGTGGATGACAGCTGATGCCAATTCCTCTATCCAATTGGAGATCACAGTTGTCTAACTTACACAAGTTTTATTTTTGTTGATAAAACTAACTATCATGATTGGGTAACATATTTGAAGAAGAAAAGTTATAATGTATTTATTGACAAATTTTAATATAGATTATTTGCAATTTCAAGTTTGGGTGTGATGAATAGACATTTTCAAAATAACATCTATCCAATTCAAAGATCAACAACCACAGCCCATCCTAAATGTAAATGATGTAAACTTGAATATTCAGTCATAAAGTTTATGTAGAAATTTGAAAAATAACAACCCAAAAAGTTTTCTTTCTGGGTTTTTTAAGATTTGTTGAACCTCAAGCTTGAGCAATATAGCTTGAAGTCCCTACTGTTTTTTTCAAAGTATGTAAAGCACTCCCACACTATAGGGCCTTTCATTATTAAGTATAATCATTGTATTAGTTGATGGAAAGATTTTATGTATCATGTACATTGTTACAGAGTAGTCTCACTAATGTAGGTATTCACTATGGTTCCTGTCTTTGTTACAGAGTAGTCTCACTAATGTAGGTATTCACTATGGTTCCTATCTTTGTTACAGAGTAGTCTCACTAATGTAGGTATTCATTATGGTTCCTATCTTTGTTACAGAGTAGTCTCACTAATGTAGGTATTCACTATGGTTCCTATCTTTGTTACAGAGTAGTCTCACTAATGTAGGTATTCACTATGGTTCCTATCTTTGTTACAGAGTAGTCTCACTAATGTAGGTATTCACTATGGTTCCTGTCTTTGTTACAGAGTAGTCTCACTAATGTAGGTATTCACTATGGTTCCTGTCTTTGTTACAGAGTAGTCTCACTAATGTAGGTATTCACTATGGTTCCTATCTTTGTTACAGAGTAGTCTCACTAATGTAGGTATTCACTATGGTTCCTGTCTTTGTTACAGAGTAGTCTCACTAATGTAGGTATTCACTATGGTTCCTATCTTTGTTACAGAGTAGTCTCACTAATGTAGGTATTCACTATGGTTCCTGTCTTTGTTACAGAGTAGTCTCACTAATGTAGGTATTCACTATGGTTCCTATCTTTGTTACAGAGTAGTCTCACTAATGTAGGCATTCACTATGGTTCCTATCTTTGTTACAGAGTAGTCTCACTAATGTAGGCATTCACTATGGTTCCTATCTTTGTTACAGAGTAGTCTCACTAATGTAGGCATTCACTATGGTTCCTATCTTTGTTACAGAGTAGTCTCACTAATGTAGGCATTCACTATGGTTCCTATCTTTGTTACAGAGTAGTCTCACTAATGTAGGTATTCACTATGGTTCCTATCTTTGTTACAGAGTAGTCTCACTAATGTAGGTATTCACTATGGTTCCTATCTTTGTTACAGAGTAGTCTCACTAATGAAGGTATTCACTATGGTTCCTATCTTTGTTACAGAGTAGTCTCACTAATGAAGGTATTCACTATGGTTCCTATCTTTGTTATAGAGTAGTCTCACTAATGTAGGTATTCACTATGGTTCCTATCTTTGTTATAGAGTAGTCTCACTAATGTAGGTATTCACTATGGTTCCTATCTTTGTTATAGAGTAGTCTCACTAATGTAGGTATTCACTATGGTTCCTATCTTTGTTACAGAGTAGTCTCACTAATGTAGGTATTCACTATGGTTCCTATCTTTGTTACAGAGTAGTCTCACTAATGTAGGTATTCACTACGGTTCCTATCTTTGTTACAGAGTAGTCTCACTAATGTAGGTATTCACTACGGTTCCTATCTTTGTTACAGAGTAGTCTCACTAATGTAGGTATTCACTACGGTTCCTATCTTTGTTACAGAGTAGTCTCACTAATGTAGGTATTCACTATGGTTCCTATCTTTGTTATAGAGTAGTCTCACTAATGTAGGTATTCACTATGGTTCCTTTCTTTGTTACAGAGTAGTCTCACTAATGTAGGTATTCACTATGGTTCCTATCTTTGTTACAGAGTAGTCTCACTAATGTAGGTATTCACTATGGTTCCTATCTTTGTGTTAATATTAGTACCATGCATGAAAACCTGGGCTGAAAAACTACATACTAACAAGTTTTCAGTTTGAGAGAGATGATTACATACCCACTCTTTTGTGACCCACCATATTAAATTAATCCAAAGTATTTTGACACATGCAAACATGATCTCAAGTTTGCAGAGGCTGTCCTTGTAAAATGTAAGCATAAAATACCCCAATTCTGGTATGTGTGACCTTAAAATGATTTGGCCATTCTGACCTTTAAATGATTTGGCAATAATTTGGCATGTGTGACTTTTAAATGATTTGGCATTTTGACCTTTAAATGATTTGTCAGGTGTGACTTTTAAATGATTTGGCTTGTGTGACCTTTAAAGGATTTGGTATGTGTGACCTTTAAATGACTGGTACGTGTAGCCTTGAAAT
This sequence comes from Unio pictorum, assembly GCA_030141615.1. Classification (NCBI taxonomy): domain Eukaryota; kingdom Metazoa; phylum Mollusca; class Bivalvia; order Unionida; family Unionidae; genus Unio; species Unio pictorum. The sequence continues at coordinate 883,890 of JARLTB010000332.1, forward strand.
GATTGGGTATCTGTGGCCTTGAAATGATTGGTTATGTGTGACCTATAAATGATTTGGCATGTGTGACCTTTAAATGACTTGTGATTATGATTTGGCATGTGTGACTTCTAAATGATTTGGCATGTGTGACTTCAAATAGTTGGGCATGTGTGATTTTTAAATCCTTTGGCATGTGTGAGTTTTCAATGATTTGGCAAGTGTGACCTTTAATTGATCTGGCATGTGTGATCTTTAAATGATTTGGTAAATGTGGCCTTGAAACGATTGGTTATGTGTGAACCATAAATGATTTGGCATGTGTGACCTTAAATGACTTGGCATAATGATTTGGCATGTGTGACCGTTTAAAGATTTGGTATGTGTGGCCTTGAAATGATTGAGTATATGTGGCCTTGAAATAATTGGTTATGTGTGACCTTTCAATGATTTGGCATGTGTGATCTTTAAATGATATGGTATATTTGGCCTTGAAATGATTGGGTATGTATGACCTATAAATGATTTGGCATGTGTGATCTTTAAATGACTTGAATAAAATTGACAAATTCTACCATGATACTTACACATCATACTACTGAGAAATGAGTTGTAGGTTGCTGTGCCTGTAACATGACCCACTTTTGCTGGGTTTCGTCGCACTGTTTTACAGTAAAATGCAGTGTTGTTTGCGATATTACCAGGCCCCCATACCTCCACCTCAACAATGTGCCAGTCTGTCAATCTGGATATAAAAACATGTTTATTCTCATTTCTGGAATTCCTCAGTTGGAATGCACACTATTCTCATTGTTACTCTGCTTATCATAAAGAACTTTTTTTATTGCTAAATTTAGTACCATCTATACTTGCTTAAAAGTCGAGTCCAACTGCAAAAGGGTGCTCAGACACAGACCTGCCATTGCATAATGCACTGACCGATGTGGGTCTTTAGGAATCACCAGTAAAACATGAAACATTGCCTGTGATTAGCTTGCACAATATGTGATGGCAGATCAAGGTCTATGTTGTTCGCAGCTGCACATCACTTGTGAGCAAGTATATACAGTATTGTTAATTGTAACATTTATTACATCACGGAACTTTTCCAGATTAAGTAAAATCATAATTTTAGCATTAAACATTTACACAATATGCTTATTTCCATCCCATATTTTATCAAATAACTGTCTGCTATTAAAAGAAATAACATTTTACTTAATACAAAGGTTATTCCCTACAAACATTTTATTTGATTTAATGGATGGTTGGTTTTAACAGTACTTTCAACCTTTAACATACTAGCACACCTGCTCGTATATGACGTGTCCGACAAAAAACAGGTTTTAAAACTTCCAAACCCATCAACACATTCAAGCTTATAAATCATGCTCTATAAAATCTTGCAAAGAAAACGGAGTGCATTTTGATGTGAAAGTTGATCAAAGATAAGAGGTGCCCTAAAATATTAAAATATTTCTCTTAAAATATCTTGGCAAACACAGTAACAATAAACAAGACAAAATCTGAAAATATTTGTGGAAGTGTTTCTGCTGAAGTGATTATTGGGTTCATATCTTCTTTTTATCTCACCATAAAAGATCAGCAAATTTTTAATCAAAGACTCACAAGCCATCATGGACCATGTTCAGCCTTTATTTCTAACAACACCTTAGGTGGCAGAGTGGTCTAAAGTGTTACAGATCACTGCCATCTCACCTCTGTCTGCATGGGTTCGAGTCTCAATTCGTCCAATGTGGGTATGTGAGAAAGCTTGCCAGTAGCTTCTTGTGGGTCGGTGGTTCTTTCCAGGGATTTTCCTGGGTTCTTCCTCCACCATTTATACTAGCAGCCATGTATAGTTTATTGTATGCTGAAAAATGGCGTTAAACCCTACAACAACAACACCTCAAATTACAACAATAAGGTAATCAATTTATAGCTTGTTGTGTACACATGCAAGCCAACTGTGTCAGTCTGAAAACACCAGCCATGTGAAATAAATGCTAATACATAGATAACGGCATGTTCATACATTTTATCCAACAATGATGCACATATATTTTTATGTAAGAATTTATGACTATGAATGGAAATCTGTCCCAATAAAAGTTCCAAATAAAAAAAATCAACTCCATATTCACAACCTGTCTTTAAGTATAATCTAATGCTTGTGACCTATGATTGGTCATACTAACTAAAATTTCATCCAATCAGATTGTTAGTTGCAAGACTCCATACAAATGACACCAGCCCAAAATTTCACCACCATGTCCTCTAAGTCTATGCTCTATGATCAAACTTAATGCTAGATGCTAAACTAAAATGCAGACTTGAAAGTTGGTGAAATTAAGGCCTGGTTATAAGGACAAAATGTATCTTATCTTACTTTTATACCATACTTACATATCAAGTAAAGTACACAGACCCTAATCTGCCACCACAAAATATGCCTGCAGATCAGGATGTATGTTGTATGTTTCTGATTATTCCTAACATACTTTTGAGTGAGTATATCTGGTATTGAACCTCACTATAAACTACATCTATCCACAAAGGACAATCTTGTGTATACTTTTACATGTGAGATTTACATGCACAATTACAAAAAATGATCATACCCAGGATCTGCAATAATTGAACCCTGGACTTTATCAAAACCAAGATTGTGTGCTGCCACTGCAGCTGCTGCCATTGTGTTCACATTATTTGGGGCCAAAGGGCAAAGGTCGCAAACGGGACCTGCAAATTTAAGGAGTATATTTTAAGTACTAAAGAATGCACTAGCTAAAATGTATCAAATGTTAAAAAAGATTTACTAAAAGATTAAAAGGGTATAATGCTTCCAGATAATTTACATCAACAGCGCATGGGAAACTACCTTGACTACCAACTTTGTATATAAGAAGAGTAGCATGGGAAACTACCTTGACTACCAACTTTGTATATGAGAAGAGTAGCATGGGAAACTACCTTCACTACCAACTTTGTATATGAGAAGAGTAGCATGGGAAACTACCTTGACTAACTACTTTGTATATGAATAGAGTAGCATGGGAAACATCCTTGACTACCAACTTTGTATATGAGAAGAGTAGCATTGGAAACTACCTTGACTACCAACTTTGTATATGAGGAGAATAGCATGGGAAACTACCTTGACTACAAAGTTGGTAGTCAGGGTAGTTTCCCATGCTACCCTGACTACCAACTTTGTATAAGAGAAGAGTAGCATGGAAAACTACCAACTTTGTATATGAGGAGAGTAGCATGGGAAACTACCTTGACTACCAACTTTGTATATGAGAAGAGTAGCATGGGAAACTAACTTCACTAACAACTTTGTATATGAGAATAGTAGCATGGGAAACTACCTTCACTACCAACTTTGTATATGAGAATAGTAGCATGGGAAACTACCTTGACTACCAACTTTGTATATGAGAAGAGTAGCATGGGAAACTACCTTGGCTAACTACTTTGTATATGAATAGAGTAGCATGGGAAACATCCTTGACTACCTACTTTGTATATGAGAAGAGTAGCATGGGAAACTACCTTGACTACCAACTTTGTATGTGAGGAGAGTAGCATGGGAACCTACCTTGACTACCAACTTTGTATGTGAGGAGAGTAGCATGGGAAACTACCTGACTACCAACTTTGTATATGAGAATAGTAGCATGGGAAACTACCTTGACTACCAACTTTGTATATGAGGAGAGTAGCATGGGAAACTACCTTGACTAACTACTTTGTATATGAATAGAGTAGCATGGGAAACTACCTTGACTACCAACTTTGTATATGAGAATAGTAGCATGGGAAACTACCTTGACTAACTACTTTTTAGATGAATAGAGTAGCATGGGAAACTACCTTGACTACCAACTTTGTATATGAGAATAGTAGCATGGAAAACTACTTTGACTACCAACTTTGTATATGAGGAGAGTAGCATGGGAAACTACTTTGACTACCAACTTTGTATATGAAAAGAGTAGCATGGGAAACTACCTTGACTACCAACTTTGTATATGAGAATAGTAGCATGGGAAACTACCTTGACTACCAACTTTGTATATGAGGAGAGTAGCATGGGAAACTACCTTGACTACCAACTTTGTATATGAGAAGAGTAGCATGGGAAACTACCCTGACTACCAACTTTGTATATGAGAAGAGTAGCATGGGAAACTACCTTGGCTAACTACTTTGTATATGAATAGAGTAGCATGGGAAACATCCTTGACTACCAACTTTGTATATGAGAAGAGTAGCATGGGAAACTACCTTGACTACCAACTTTGTATGTGAGGAGAGTAGCATGGGAAACTACCTGACTACCAACTTTGTATATGAGAATAGTAGCATGGGAAACTACCTTGACTACCAACTTTGTATATGAGGAGAGTAGCATGGGAAACTACCTTGACTACCAACTTTGTATATGAGAAGAGTAGCATGGGAAACTACCTTCACTAAAAACTTTGTATATGAGAATAGTAGCATGGGAAACTACCTTCACTAACAACTTTGTATATGAGAATAGTAGCATGGGAAACTACCTTGACTACCAACTTTGTATATGAGAAGAGTAGCATGGGAAACTACCTTGGCTAACTACTTTGTATATGAATAGAGTAGCATGGGAAACATCCTTGACTACCAACTTTGTATATGAGAAGAGTAGCATGGGAAACTACCTTGACTACCAACTTTGTATGTGAGGAGAGTAGCATGGGAAACTACCTTGACTACCAACTTTGTATGTGAGGAGAGAAGCATGGGAAACTACCTGACTACCAACTTTGTATATGAGAATAGTAGCATGGGAAACTACCTTGACTACCAACTTTGTATATGAGGAGAGTAGCATGGGAAACTACCTTGACTAACTACTTTGTATATGAATAGAGTAGCATGGGAAACTACCTTGACTACCAACTTTGTATATGAGAATAGTAGCATGGGAAACTACCTTGACTAACTACTTTTTAGACGAATAGAGTAGCATGGGAAACTACCTTGACTACCAACTTTGTATATGAGGAGAGTAGCATGGGAAACTACTTTGACTACCAACTTTGTATATGAGAATAGTAGCATGGGAAACTACCTTGACTACCAACTTTGTATATGAAAAGAGTAGCATGGGAAACTACCTTGGCTAACTACTTTGTATATGAATAGAGTAGCATGGGAAACATCCTTGACTACCAACTTTGTATATGAGAAGAGTAGCATGGGAAACTACCTTGACTACCAACTTTGTATGTGAGGAGAGTAGCATGGGAAACTACCTTGACTACCAACTTTGTATGTGAGGAGAGTAGCATGGGAAACTACCTGACTACCAACTTTGTATATGAGAATAGTAGCATGGGAAACTACCTTGACTACCAACTTTGTATATGAGGAGAGTAGCATGGGAAACTACCTTGACTAACTACTTTGTATATGAATAGAGTAGCATGGGAAACTACCTTGACTACCAACTTTGTATATGAGAATAGTAGCATGGGAAACTACCTTGACTAACTACTTTTTAGACGAATAGAGTAGCATGGGAAACTACCTTGACTACCAACTTTGTATATGAGGAGAGTAGCATGGGAAACTACTTTGACTACCAACTTTGTATATGAGAATAGTAGCATGGGAAACTACCTTGACTACCAACTTTGTATATGAAAAGAGTAGCATGGGAAACTACCTTGACTACCAACTTTGTATATGAGAAGAGTAGCATGGGAAACTACCTTGACTACCAACTTTGTATATGAGAAGAGTAGCATGGGAAACTACCTTGGCTAACTACTTTGTATATGAATAGAGTAGCATGGGAAACATCCTTGACTACCAACTTTGTATATGAGAAGAGTAGCATGGGAAACTACCTTGACTACCAACTTTGTATGTGAGAAGAGTAGCATGGGAAACTACCTGACTACCAACTTTGTATATGAGAATAGTAGCATGGGAAACTACCTTGGCTAACTACTTTGTATATGAATAGAGTAGCATGGGAAACATCCTTGACTACCAACTTTGTATATGAGAAGAGTAGCATGGGAAACTACCTTGACTACCAACTTTGTATGTGAGGAGAGTAGCATGGGAAACTACCTTGACTACCAACTTTGTATGTGAGGAGAGTAGCATGGGAAACTACCTTGACTACCAACTTTGTATATGAGGAGAGTAGCATGGGAAACTACTTTGACTACCAACTTTGTATATGAGAATAGTAGCATGGGAAACTACCTTGACTACCAACTTTGTATATGAAAAGAGTAGCATGGGAAACTACCTTGACTACCAACTTTGTATATGAGAAGAGTAGCATGGGAAACTATCTTGACTACCAACTTTGTATATGAGAAGAGTAGCATGGGAAACTACCTTGGCTAACTACTTTGTATATGAATAGAGTAGCATGGGAAACATCCTTGACTACCAACTTTGTATATGAGAAGAGTAGCATGGGAAACTACCTTGACTACCAACTTTGTATGTGAGAAGAGTAGCATGGGAAACTACCTGACTACCAACTTTGTATATGAGAATAGTAGCATGGGAAACTACCTTGGCTAACTACTTTGTATATGAATAGAGTAGCATGGGAAACATCCTTGACTACCAACTTTGTATATGAGAAGAGTAGCATGGGAAACTACCTTGACTACCAACTTTGTATGTGAGGAGAGTAGCATGGGAAACTACCTTGACTACCAACTTTGTATGTGAGGAGAGTAGCATGGGAAACTACCTGACTACCAACTTTGTATATGAGAATAGTAGCATGGGAAACTACCTTGACTACCAAATTTGTATATGAGGAGAGTAGCATGGGAAACTACCTTGACTAACTACTTTGTATATGAATAGAGTAGCATGGGAAACTACCTTGACTACCAACTTTGTATATGAGAATAGTAGCATGGGAAACTACCTTGACTAACTACTTTTTAGACGAATAGAGTAGCATGGGAAACTACCTTGACTACCAACTTTGTATATGAGGAGAGTAGCATGGGAAACTACTTTGACTATCAACTTTGTATATGAGAATAGTAGCATGGGAAACTACCTTGACTACCAACTTTGTATATGAAAAGAGTAGCATGGGAAACTACCTTGACTACCAACTTTGTATATGAGAAGAGTAGCATGGGAAACTACCTTGACTACCAACTTTGTATATGAGAAGAGTAGCATGGGAAACTACCTTGGCTAACTACTTTGTATATGAATAGAGTAGCATGGGAAACATCCTTGACTACCAACTTTGTATATGAGAAGAGTAGCATGGGAAACTACCTTGACTACCAACTTTGTATGTGAGAAGAGTAGCATGGGAAACTACCTGACTACCAACTTTGTATATGAGAATAGTAGCATGGGAAACTACCTTGACTACCAACTTTGTATATGAGGAGAGTAGCATGGGAAACTACCTTGACTAACTACTTTGTATATGAATAGAGTAGCATGGGAAACTACCTTGACTACCAACTTTGTATATGAGAATAGTAGCATGGGAAACTACCTTGACTAACTACTTTGTATATGAATAGAGTAGCATGGGAAACTACCTTGACTACCAACTTTGTATATGAGAATAGTAGCATGGGAAACTACCTTGACTACCAACTTTGTATATGAGAAGAGTAGCATGGGAAACTACCCTGACTACCAACTTTGTATATGAGAAGAGTAGCATGGGAAACTACTTTGACTACCAACTTTGTATATGAGAATAGTAGCATGGGAAACTACCTTGACTACCAACTTTGTATATGAGAATAGTAGCATGGGAAACTACCTTGACTACCAACTTTGTATATGAGAAGAGTAGCATGGGAAACTACCTTGACTACCAACTTTGTATATGAGAATAGTAGCATGGGAAACTACCTTGACTACCAACTTTGTATATGAGGAGAGTAGCATGGGAAACTACCTTGACTACCAACTTTGTATATGAGAAGAGTAGCATGGGAAACTACCTTGACTACCAACTTTGTATATGAGAATAGTAGCATGGGAAACTACTTTGACTAGCAACTTTGTATATGAGAAGAGTAGCATGGGGAAACTACTTTGACTACCAACTTTGTATATGAGGAGAGTAGCATGGGAAACTACCTTGACTACCAACTTTGTATATGAGGAGAGTAGCATGGGAAACTACCTTGACTACCAACTTTGTATATGAGAATAGTAGCATGGGAAACTACTTTGACTACCAACTTTGTATATGAGAATAGTAGCATGGGAAACTACCTTGACTACCAACTTTGTATATGAGAAGAGTAGCATGGGAAACTACCTTGACTACCTACTTTGTATATGAGAAGAGTAGCATGGGAAACTACCTTGACTACCAACTTTGTATATGAGAATAGTAGCATGGGAAACTACCTTGACTACCAACTTTGTATATGAGAAGAGTAGCATGGGAAACTACTTTGACTACCAACTTTGTATATGAGAATAGTAGCATGGGAAACTACCTTGACTACCAACTTTGTATATGAGAAGAGTAGCATGGGAAACTACCTTGACTACCTACTTTGTATATGAGAAGAGTAGCATGGGAAACTACCTTGACTACCAACTTTGTATATGAGAATAGTAGCATGGGAAACTACCTTGACTACCAACTTTGTATATGAGAAGAGTAGCATGGGAAACTACTTTGACTACCAACTTTGTATATGAGGAGAGTAGCATGGGAAACTACCTTGACTACCAACTTTGTATATGAGGAGAGTAGCATGGGAAACTACCTTGACTACCAACTTTGTATGTGAGGAGAGTAGCATGGGAAACTACCTGACTACCAACTTTGTATATGAGAATAGTAGCATGGGAAACTACCTTGACTACCAACTTTGTATATGAGAAGAGTAGCATGGGAAACTACCTTGACTACCAACTTTGTATGTGAGAAGAGTAGCATGGGAAACTACCTGACTACCAACTTTGTATATGAGAATAGTAGCATGGGAAACTACCTTGGCTAACTACTTTGTATATGAATAAAGTAGCATGGGAAACATCCTTGACTACCAACTTTGTATATGAGAAGAGTAGCATGGGAAACTACCTTGACTACCAACTTTGTATGTGAGGAGAGTAGCATGGGAAACTACCTTGACTACCAACTTTGTATGTGAGGAGAGTAGCATGGGAAACTACCTGACTACCAACTTTGTATATGAGAATAGTAGCATGGGAAACTACCTTGACTACCAACTTTGTATATGAGGAGAGTAGCATGGGAAACTACCTTGACTAACTACTTTGTATATGAATAGAGTAGCATGGGAAACTACCTTGACTACCAACTTTGTATATGAGAATAGTAGCATGGGAAACTACCTTGACTAACTACTTTTTAGACGAATAGAGTAGCATGGGAAACTACCTTGACTACCAACTTTGTATATGAGGAGAGTAGCATGGGAAACTACTTTGACTACCAACTTTGTATATGAGAATAGTAGCATGGGAAACTACCTTGACTACCAACTTTGTATATGAAAAGAGTAGCATGGGAAACTACCTTGACTACCAACTTTGTATATGAGAAGAGTAGCATGGGAAACTACCTTGACTACCAACTTTGTATATGAGAAGAGTAGCATGGGAAACTACCTTGGCTAACTACTTTGTATATGAATAGAGTAGCATGGGAAACATCCTTGACTACCAACTTTGTATATGAGAAGAGTAGCATGGGAAACTACCTTGACTACCAACTTTGTATGTGAGAAGAGTAGCATGGGAAACTACCTGACTACCAACTTTGTATATGAGAATAGTAGCATGGGAAACTACCTTGACTACCAACTTTGTATATGAGGAGAGTAGCATGGGAAACTACCTTGACTAACTACTTTGTATATGAATAGAGTAGCATGGGAAACTACCTTGACTACCAACTTTGTATATGAGAATAGTAGCATGGGAAACTACCTTGACTAACTACTTTGTATATGAATAGAGTAGCATGGGAAACTACCTTGACTACCAACTTTGTATATGAGAATAGTAGCATGGGAAACTACCTTGACTACCAACTTTGTATATGAGAAGAGTAGCATGGGAAACTACCCTGACTACCAACTTTGTATATGAGAAGAGTAGCATGGGAAACTACTTTGACTACCAACTTTGTATATGAGAATAGTAGCATGGGAAACTACCTTGACTACCAACTTTGTATATGAGAATAGTAGCATGGGAAACTACCTTGACTACCAACTTTGTATATGAGAAGAGTAGCATGGGAAACTACCTTGACTACCAACTTTGTATATGAGAATAGTAGCATGGGAAACTACCTTGACTACCAACTTTGTATATGAGGAGAGTAGCATGGGAAACTACCTTGACTACCAACTTTGTATATGAGAAGAGTAGCATGGGAAACTACCTTGACTACCAACTTTGTATATGAGAATAGTAGCATGGGAAACTACTTTGACTAGCAACTTTGTATATGAGAAGAGTAGCATGGGGAAACTACTTTGACTACCAACTTTGTATATGAGGAGAGTAGCATGGGAAACTACCTTGACTACCAACTTTGTATATGAGGAGAGTAGCATGGGAAACTACCTTGACTACCAACTTTGTATATGAGAATAGTAGCATGGGAAACTACTTTGACTACCAACTTTGTATATGAGAATAGTAGCATGGGAAACTACCTTGACTACCAACTTTGTATATGAGAAGAGTAGCATGGGAAACTACCTTGACTACCTACTTTGTATATGAGAAGAGTAGCATGGGAAACTACCTTGACTACCAACTTTGTATGTGAGAAGAGTAGCATGGGAAACTACCTGACTACCAACTTTGTATATGAGAATAGTAGCATGGGAAACTACCTTGGCTAACTACTTTGTATATGAATAGAGTAGCATGGGAAACATCCTTGACTACCAACTTTGTATATGAGAAGAGTAGCATGGGAAACTACCTTGACTACCAACTTTGTATGTGAGGAGAGTAGCATGGGAAACTACCTTGACTACCAACTTTGTATGTGAGGAGAGTAGCATAGGAAACTACCTGACTACCAACTTTGTATATGAGAATAGTAGCATGGGAAACTACCTTGACTACCAACTTTGTATATGAGGAGAGTAGCATGGGAAACTACCTTGACTAACTACTTTGTATATGAATAGAGTAGCATGGGAAACTACCTTGACTACCAACTTTGTATATGAGAATAGTAGCATGGGAAACTACCTTGACTAACTACTTTTTAGACGAATAGAGTAGCATGGGAAACTACCTTGACTACCAACTTTGTATATGAGGAGAGTAGCATGGGAAACTACTTTGACTACCAACTTTGTATATGAGAATAGTAGCATGGGAAACTACCTTGACTACCAACTTTGTATATGAAAAGAGTAGCATGGGAAACTACCTTGACTACCAACTTTGTATATGAGAAGAGTAGCATGGGAAACTACCTTGACTACCAACTTTGTATATGAGAAGAGTAGCATGGGAAACTACCTTGGCTAACTACTTTGTATATGAATAGAGTAGCATGGGAAACATCCTTGACTACCAACTTTGTATATGAGAAGAGTAGCATGGGAAACTACCTTGACTACCTACTTTGTATATGAGAAGAGTAGCATGGGAAACTACCTTGACTACCAACTTTGTATGTGAGAAGAGTAGCATGGGAAACTACCTGACTACCAACTTTGTATATGAGAATAGTAGCATGGGAAACTACCTTGGCTAACTACTTTGTATATGAATAGAGTAGCATGGGAAACATCCTTGACTACCAACTTTGTATATGAGAAGAGTAGCATGGGAAACTACCTTGACTACCAACTTTGTATGTGAGGAGAGTAGCATGGGAAACTACCTTGACTACCAACTTTGTATGTGAGGAGAGTAGCATGGGAAACTACCTGACTACCAACTTTGTATATGAGAATAGTAGCATGGGAAACTACCTTGACTACCAACTTTGTATATGAGGAGAGTAGCATGGGAAACTACCTTGACTAACTACTTTGTATATGAATAGAGTAGCATGGGAAACTACCTTGACTACCAACTTTGTATATGAGAATAGTAGCATGGGAAACTACCTTGACTAACTACTTTTTAGACGAATAGAGTAGCATGGGAAACTACCTTGACTACCAACTTTGTATATGAGGAGAGTAGCATGGGAAACTACTTTGACTACCAACTTTGTATATGAGAATAGTAGCATGGGAAACTACCTTGACTACCAACTTTGTATATGAAAAGAGTAGCATGGGAAACTACCTTGACTACCAACTTTGTATATGAGAAGAGTAGCATGGGAAACTACCTTGACTACCAACTTTGTATATGAGAAGAGTAGCATGGGAAACTACCTTGGCTAACTACTTTGTATATGAATAGAGTAGCATGGGAAACATCCTTGACTACCAACTTTGTATATGAGAAGAGTAGCATGGGAAACTACCTTGACTACCAACTTTGTATGTGAGAAGAGTAGCATGGGAAACTACCTGACTACCAACTTTGTATATGAGAATAGTAGCATGGGAAACTACCTTGACTACCAACTTTGTATATGAGGAAAGTAGCATGGGAAACTACCTTGACTAACTACTTTGTATATGAATAGAGTAGCATGGGAAACTACCTTGACTACCAACTTTGTATATGAGAATAGTAGCATGGGAAACTACCTTGACTAACTACTTTGTATATGAATAGAGTAGCATGGGAAACTACCTTGACTACCAACTTTGTATATGAGAATAGTAGCATGGGAAACTACCTTGACTACCAACTTTGTATATGAGAAGAGTAGCATGGGAAACTACCCTGACTACCAACTTTGTATATGAGAAGAGTAGCATGGGAAACTACTTTGACTACCAACTTTGTATATGAGAATAGTAGCATGGGAAACTACCTTGACTACCAACTTTGTATATGAGAATAGTAGCATGGGAAACTACCTTGACTACCAACTTTGTATATGAGAAGAGTAGCATGGGAAACTACCTTGACTACCAACTTTGTATATGAGAATAGTAGCATGGGAAACTACCTTGACTACCAACTTTGTATACGAGGAGAGTAGCATGGGAAACTACCTTGACTACCAACTTTGTATATGAGAAGAGTAGCATGGGAAACTACCTTGACTACCAACTTTGTATATGAGAATAGTAGCATGGGAAACTACTTTGACTAGCAACTTTGTATATGAGAAGAGTAGCATGGGGAAACTACTTTGACTACCAACTTTGTATATGAGGAGAGTAGCATGGGAAACTACCTTGACTACCAACTTTGTATATGAGGAGAGTAGCATGGGAAACTACCTTGACTACCAACTTTGTATATGAGAATAGTAGCATGGGAAACTACGTTGACTACCAACTTTGTATATGAGAATAGTAGCATGGGAAACTACCTTGACTACCAACTTTGTATATGAGAAGAGTAGCATGGGAAACTACCTTGACTACCTACTTTGTATATGAGAAGAGTAGCATGGGAAACTACCTTGACTACCAACTTTGTATATGAGAATAGTAGCATGGGAAACTACCTTGACTACCAACTTTGTATATGAGAAGAGTAGCATGGGAAACTACTTTGACTACCAACTTTGTATATGAGAATAGTAGCATGGGAAACTACCTTGACTACCAACTTTGTATATGAGAAGAGTAGCATGGGAAACTACCTTGACTACCTACTTTGTATATGAGAAGAGTAGCATGGGAAACTACCTTGACTACCAACTTTGTATATGAGAATAGTAGCATGGGAAACTACCTTGACTACCAACTTTGTATATGAGAAGAGTAGCATGGGAAACTACTTTGACTACCAACTTTGTATATGAGGAGAGTAGCATGGGAAACTACCTTGACTACCAACTTTGTATATGAGGAGAGTAGCATGGGAAACTACCTTGACTACCAACTTTGTATATGAGAAGAGTAGCATGGGAAACTACCCTGACTACCAACTTTGTATATGAGAAGAGTAGCATGGGAAACATTACATCCTGTTTACTTATATTTTTTAAAAATGATTTCTGATTGTTTTAAAATTATGAGTTAGTAAAGACATTCAGGGGACACTTATAAATGGAAACCCATGTAGGTAAAATAAACTCATGCAAACTGATCTGCACTCATGAAGCTTGATTTTAATGAAATCTAAAAATTGAATTGTATAACAAAAATTGGATTACATAGTTGTGGTAATTTAAGTTAATTACAAGAATACTAATAGATCTTGTTATAATTTATTTTACCATCAAAAAGGGTGACAGCATCATTTCCTGTCATACTCTCTAGTTTGCTCTTCAAAGGCTCCTCTAGTTTAAAGCTTGACGGGTGTTTGGTCATGGTCACTTTCAAAGCCTGACATGCATGATAAAAATAAATCAATTTTTAACTTCAAAAAGCCTGACATGCATGATAAAAATAAATCAATTTTTAACTTCAAAAAGATGAAATTTAAGAAACCTGTGTTCCACAAAGGTAATTGAATCAGAAAAACATGTTAGGGAAAAATTATAAACAACTTCAATGTTTCACTTTAAATCTCAGTCGAAGCTTGTTATAAGACAAAGAATAAGAAAAACACTATTCTCTCAGCCCTATATAATATGCATGATGGTTTGCCCTTATAAGAAAATCATAAAAATAAGAGAAATTAAAGTAAGAGAAATTAAAGTAAGAGAAATCAAAATAAGAGAAATTAAAATAAGAGAAATTAAAATAAGAGAAATTAAAATAAGAGCAATCAAAATAAGAGAAATTAAAATAAGAGAAATCAAAATAAGAGAAATTAAAATAAGAGAAATCAAAATAAGAGAAATTAAAATAAGAGAAATCAAAATAAGAGAAATTAAAATAAGAGAAATTAAAATAAGAGAAATCAAAATAAGAGAAATTAAAATAAGAGAAATCAAAATAAGAGAAATTAAAATAAGAGCAATCAAAATAAGAGAAATCAAAATAAGAGAAATCAAAATAAGAGAAATTAAAATAAGAGAAATTAAAATAAGAGAAATTAAAATAAGAGAAATCAAAATAAGAGAAATTAAAATAAGAGCAATCAAAATAAGAGAAATTAAAATAAGAGAAATCAAAATAAGAGAAATTAAAATAAGAGAAATCAAAATAAGAGAAATTAAAATAAGAGAAATCAAAATAAGAGAAATTAAAATAAGAGAAATTAAAATAAGAGAAATCAAAATAAGAGAAATTAAAATAAGAGAAATCAAAATAAGAGAAATTAAAATAAGAGAAATCATTGACCCAACAGATCTCATTATTCTTTAAAAAAAATCAAACTTTGCCTGTATAAGCAGTAAACCTTGTTTACAAAATTTTTTGTCATAAACTAAACATTTATGCTCTAAACTAAACATTTATGCTCTAAACTAAACATTTATGCTCTAAACTAAACATTTATGCTCTAAACTAAACATTTATGTTCTAGTTAAGTTAGCATTTATTTAAAAAAATCTCAGTACCAGATATATTAAGATTAATACAATTTTAAACTCTATTTGATATTGTTAAAAAATTCCTCTAATACTGGTGCTCCCAGATTTGAAATATATGTAGCATTAAAAGCATACAGTATAAAGCATATAAAAAGATATCTTTTCAATATCTGCTTTAAAAAAAATTATTGTAATACTTTTCCAGAAATGTGGACTTCTTTCATTCTAAAATGTAGTATGACCAGAAAAGTTACAAGAACTAGGTCTACCATGCGTTACAATGATTGAAAAATTAAAAAAAACGAACTATTTCTGAACATTTTGGAAAATAATGCTCAACAACAGAATATTTTATCAGTAACGTTAAATTTAGAATTAAAAAAAAAATCACTTCCATGCCTGTATACCACTGCACAGTTTCTTATCATTTGTAAATTCAATGCATCTGTTAATATGCTTGTCGCTGAGAAATAAATCCGGGTCAGTGAGAATAAAAAAATTAATTTATTTCCCCAATACACATTGTGTTCATTTTTCACTCTAATTTATATTGTATTTAAAAGTATTGAAATATAAATATGAAAGTAATTTGTTTGATATCAATATCAGGATATGACATCTTAGATTCAGACTGTCTCCTTTGTCCTAAACACCTTTTTAGGCTAACTAGAAGCCTAGCAACATGTGCTTTTCATCAAGGTGCTATGTACATGCTTATTTAAGGACCTTGGAGCAATAGACAGCATCCATGGTTGTCCAAATAGACAGTGAAATGGGCGGCCAAAGCACTTGGGGGGTGGGCTGTATTTTTAGTAAATGCAACCCCTGTCTGAGTTACCATTTCATCCAGTGCAAAACTGGATCAGCTTTGACAGTAACCACCTATGACACTTCAGTGAAGGACATGTGGAGCTTAAATATCTTAATAATCTTTTGGATGAGTTATTGAACAGCAAGCATAACAAGCACTAAAATGCATTGGTGGTAACAGGAGACATGGAACAATGAACATGAGGACAAGCTGATGTTTATTCAAAAGTCACACACATTCATGATCATTAACTTGTTTTTCAAGCTGTTATGACTGAAAAAATGTATGTACATTTGGTTTTGTAGTTATTTTGAAGCAACAAAAATGGTAGTAAAACTCAGAAATGTGAAACCCCTAAAGGTGGCATATTAAAAGTTAAGACAAAGGCTGAAACAGATATCTAAATAAGAATAAATACAGAATTTTTTATTTTTTTTCCAACACCATTTCCTAGCAAGAAATGAGAGAATAATTATCCAATAGATATATCAGCATGGGAAGGGGAAATCCCAGTGTTGGAGTAGGAATTTATTGGCAGAAACTCAGCAAAGCATACAAATTCCAATCCTTCCAATGGTATTTGCTTATCCTAGACCATAATCTGACAGATTCCTTTTGATATCATGGTTAATGTCTACTCTAAGTGAAATCTCTCAGGACCAAAATCCTACTTTAATGTTATATAGAACTTACCAGAGGGAGAACAGACTTGAAATTATGTACAACTGATGGGTCAAAAATTTAGTTCTGAAAAGGAACTTTTTAAATTTTCTCTAAAATACTTATCTAATCACATACAAAATTACTCTCTGCTACCTCCAAATCCAGTGCTCCCTGACAAATCAATTTTTTTGGTCTATTGTCACATAGACAGGGGATGTAACTCTTACAAACTTCCTTTCTTCTTGTTAGGTGACCACCAGTATCCTGGAGGCAACCTAGTATATATGTAAGCCTCAGCAAAAAGTAGAACAGGATATTCACATTTGTGGGGAAGGGTGGGAGGCACTGATAGTAATGTGATTGAGCATGTATTTTCTGAGAATCATATATTATTGAAACATCTCCATTCTCCATCAAGTACATTAACCAAACACATTAACAATAGGAGAACAGATGACATTAAGAAACGAATACATGAGCATCCAAACTCTACTCACAGCACCTTCAAGAAATACAATATCTGTTCAACTAAACAGGATGAACGTTTCCTAACATGAGGTTAGCATAACTTAAGATTATGCATTTATACACATCTGAGGGCAATTCCTGTGGGATTCAACACATTAAATTCAAGAGTTTCCTGGAAAAATCCTGCAAAAGCTGCAAGGTCATTCCAAATCTGAGATTGTTTTATCACGCCTACTGCACTAAGTTCTTGGGTTTTATAAGTGTATGGTGTTTGCTTATGAACTCATCATTAATTGCCTATTGCTTATAAAAATATTTTACGGAAAAGCATCTTCACAAATGCAAGTCACCATCTCTGCACTTTGCGCAATGATTAGTATAGTAGTTTTAAGACATCTCTTTTGATATTCACAAAATCTGAAGTAAAAGTTCTATGTACGCTGAAAGCATGTGTTGATTGCTAATCATTCTTGCTGTAGTCATTCCAACAAATAGGCATACAAGCATTAATTATTGGAAATTTAAAATAGATAAATTTACATGGAAACATATAATGAGAAAAAGTTTATGAAATCCGTACAGACACCATTCATAGATCCTACTTAACATTATTTTGCTGTTAATTTTTCCCATGATCTGTGACAAAATTATTGAATAGTCTAAATACAATTATTGAATAGAATAGTCTAAATACAATTATTGAATAGTCTACCAAGTTTTGAATAGTCTAAATACAATTATTGAATAGTCTACATACAATTATTGAATAGTCTAAACACAATTATTGAATAGTCTAAATACAATTGCAATGGAATTACATGAATTATGGAATTGCAATGGAATTACATGTATTATGGAATTGCAATGGAATTACATGTATTATGGAATTGCAATGGAATTACATGGATTATGGGATTGCAATGGAATTACATGGATTATGGAATTGCAATGGAATTACATGGATTATGGAATTGCACTGGAATTACATGTATTATGGAATTGCAATGGAATTACATGTATTATGGAATTATGGAATTGCAATGGAATTACATGGATTATAGAATTGCAATGGAATTACATGTATTGTGGAATTGCAATGGAATTACATGTACATGGATTATGGATTAACAGCAAGCCCTGACAGTACAACATCAGACGGCAAGTAAACGGTGTCAATACTCTGTTCATGCTATGTATTAGACACTGAATTAAGACACAATGATCTGGAACAAAATTACTGAACATTGTAAGTCTGTGCAATTTTTCAATGGAATTACATGCATTATGGAAGTACTGCATGTCATGACTTCATGACAGTAAATGTTAAAGATACCCTATTCATCATACACATTAGACAAGAAAACACATATGTGCCAATGAGTTGTTCTCTGAAAAAAGTAAAATAATGTAAAACCCTGTATCAATGTGACCCGCTATTAATGCAATCAAATTTTTGGGTACCCAATTATCGTGTTATTGCGGGGTTCTACTGTACAGGCATCTAAGGTATAATGGTTCCATCACTAGCATTGAGCAGGCCATGGAGCTAAAGAAACTCCCTCAACAAAATGAAAATTCTGGTGTATGCCTTCTCCAACAAATAAATTATATTTTCAATGTATTCTGCAAGGAATATGAAAATAGATGATATAAGAAAAAATATCTACACCTAGATTAAGAAGATGTTGAGAAGAGACAAGATCCATCTTCTCTACATTGACTATCTTACCTAAACTTTGAATGTGGCAGAAAAGGTTGTTTATATCACAAACCAAAATCAAAATTACATAATGATCTTGCTATATATAGCTCAGGTCGTTGTGAAGGAGTACATATATATAATTATACACACACTATGTATATAATTATACACACAGTGTGTATATAATTATAAACACAGTGTGTATATAATTATACACACAGTGTGTATATAATTACAGACACAGTATGTATATAATTACAGACACAGTATGTATATAATTATAGACATGTATGTATATAATTATAGACACAGTATGTATATAATTATAGACACAGTATGTATGTAATAATAGACACAGTATACCGTATATACTCGCGTATAAGCCGAGAAATTTAGGAAAAAAATAAGGCCTTGAAGAAGGGGGGTCGGCTTATCTGCGGGTCAAGTTCCAAATCTGAAATTTATAATGCTTATCCCCTCGATATCCAGTATTTATTGTTTCCGTCGATCGCCGATTATGAGATCACATGCCTAATGATGCCACATGGCTGATAAGATCTGTCCTGTCGTGAAGTAAAACAAATATTTTTTTTCTAACATAAGTGGTAGGATAATGAATGAAAAACATGTTTTAAAGTACTTGACGTCTATTTGACAGATGTCCATCCACCAGAAAATACAGCCATACGTGTTATTTGAACCACGCAAATAGGTGTATTTTCCAAAAGAACCGCCATATTAGTAATCTCTATTCAAGTATTTAACTCTCAGCTAATCAGTAATCATTAAACTTACGGTTTCGTATAAATGCACGCTAGTATGAAATAAATAAATATATATAAATATGAAAAGAATCTACGTAAAAAAATAAAAGAATTACAATACTGAAGGTATATATGTTATTTGAACTACGGAAAAACGTGTATTTTCCAAAAGAACTGCCATATTAATAATCTTTAGTCAAGTATTTAACCCTCAGCTAATCAGTAATAATTAAACTCTACGGTTTCGTAGAAATGCACGCTAGCCTATTTCAGTGTAAATATGAAAAGAATCTACGTAAAAAAATAAAAGAATTACGATACTGAAGGTACTGAAGGTATATACGACAAACATTTTGATCGAGAGTAGAAATACATGTACGATAGTCTTAAAGAAACAATAGCGAGAGGCTCCATAGGGGTTTGGAAGGGTAAATAACATCGCAATATACGAGTCAGCATGAATAATTGTAAAACAATATAATTTGTTGGATTTCTTTGATAGGTGTTTTAGACGTAAAAGGCAGCCACAGTTTATATACTACTGTTGATTGGTTGTTTGTAAAGCAAAGTGGTTTCTCAACGGTAAAGTGTTGCACAATAGCTACCATATGCTTAATCTGTGGTAAATGCCTCAGGGATAATAGTTTTTTTTTTGTTGCACAATTCCAATGACTTTACTACAATATGCCGACTCTCAGATGTATCGTTTACTGAGATATGGTAGTGGACATGGTTTCTGCTCAAAGTTATCAACTGTCACAATACTTGAATCATGTCCACGCTGAAACCAGTCATATATTGATCAATTGAATCACACTACCGGTAGTTTAAAAAACACACAAATAAACAAAAATGATAAATAATTATCAAATACAAATTGAAAATCAACTGTGGAAATAATTACAAGATAAGGTATATTAATATTTCACTACCAGTATATGAAATTATTTCAGTCTAATCTTTTTAGAAGTTTATATTCAATTCAATCAGATAACATGAGTAGTATAGAAAGTAAAAGAAAGCGTTTTGTGTATGATGAAGCATTCAAACTTAACGTTATTTAATATGCAGAAGCAAATAACTGTGCTGCAGCACGTGAATTTTTGTGAACGAGAAGCAAGTACGGGAATGGCGGCAATTCGTCTTTGTGCTATGCAGATGGCGAAAATAATAAATATAAGTTGGCAGATTCAAAATTTGTTACATCTGCCGGCTGGTGCTCTCCTTTTAAGAACTGGACTATCGGATGACCATGATGACAATGACGACGTATATGATGTAAGCATGCCCGTAACAGAAGCCGAGTTTCGTGAACTGTTTGGCGAGTCTGATACAGAGCCCGATTTTAAAGGATTCTAAAAGTGATTGAACTTTTATAATTCATGATTTTAGAATGAGGATTAATTAAATTTCCATTAAGACATAACACTTTAGAATTGTTTTTATTCAGCATATAAATTAGCTTTCTTATTTTCATTTTATTTAAAATTGTGATTTGCCTAAATAAACGTATTCAGAACTCACTTTGTGCATCTTGTGAAATTATGGGTCGGCTTATACGCGGGTCATGCACTTTATAACAGTTTTACCGATTCAGTTGGGGTGGGGTCGGCTTATATGCGAACGGGCTTATACGCAAGTATATACGATATATATAATTATAGACACAGTATGTATGTAATTTTAGACACAGTATGTATGTAATTATAGACACAGTATATATGTAATTATAGACACAGTATGTATATAATTATAGACACAGTATATATGTAATTTTAGACACAGTATGTATGTAATTATACACACAGCATATATATATATATATATATATATATATATATATATATATAATTATACACACAGTATATAAATATATACAATTATACACACACTATATAATTATACACACATTATATATATAATTACACACACACTATATATATAACTATACACACAGTATATATATATATATATATATATATATATATATATATATATATATATATATATATATATATATATATATATATATATATATATATATATATATATATATATACATACATACATTCTTCAAAACGGGAAAACTACCTAAACTGCGACTAGAAACTCTGAGACGTATATCTACGATAGAGATAATCAAACTTGTTTACCTTATGTCAAGATTTGAATTCATTATTGGTTCTGGATACATTTAAAGAAACAAAAGTGGCTGTTCATGAGGGAGACATTTTTCATTTTTTGTACTAAAATGCTGGCCGCCGGTCGCGTTAGAGGGGTGGTTGCTCTTGAGGGGTACTTTTGAATACAAACTCATCGGTGCCAAGGGATTCTGGCCATAAGCGAATGGCCGCTGGTCAGGGGGGCCGTTCAAGAGGGGGGCTACTGTATAAAAATAAGTTAGTACAAAGCCATGTCTCCCTAAATATTTGCGAATTTCTATGCTGTTACATGTAATCTGCTTTCCTGTCCTTTCTTCAACTAGTCCATATTTTAACTCAACATGGAACCAGTCAGATACTGGTAGAGAACCAGAGCACCTAATCTATCCATTTCTTTCTTTAGCTTCTAAAAATCAAGTGCACAGTTTGAATACAAAACCATATTCATACTGAGTCAGTACCTGTAAGGTTCCTCTGTCAGCCATCTTGCGGATATCTTCACCTCCCCAAAGGGCCCCACTGGGAACATACAGACCATGTGTCTGGGCTGCAGCATACAGTTGCTGTTGTAGTTCAGCTGATGCCAATGCAGTTGGCGAGCCAATCTGGAATAGCATATATAAACTAATTTCAAATATGGGATTGCTAATAAGGTATATTTGCTACCAACTTACAAAAAGAACCAAATTGTTAGAGTAAAATATGTTCTCCAATAATATTTAACAGAATCATAACATGTGAGAGTTATATCCACTACCTCACAAATCCAGCACTCATACTTTAAAAGATTGCCATTCACATGCCAAGATGAAATGTAGACTAGAGTAGTCGCACCCTGGACATGCTATAAGAACCCAATCCTGTCAATTATCAGTTAATAATGTAGCATATGTGCATGCTCTTCCAGGGATGTAAATGGGAGGAGGGCTTGGGAGGGCACATTATGATCAGGTATGTATTATCAAAGACATCTTACTCTAAACAAGTGCATCAATATTAAGTTTTCTGTGTGGGCACCAGTAGTGCATGGCTCATTCTGGAGATTATTGACCATTCCCATTCTTATTAGTCTTAGTGTGACCATGATCACCGACCTTTAAATTAAATCCTTGCAAATTTACATAATATTGGTGCTCTAAAA
Source organism: Unio pictorum (assembly GCA_030141615.1). NCBI lineage: Eukaryota > Metazoa > Mollusca > Bivalvia > Unionida > Unionidae > Unio > Unio pictorum. The sequence goes on from JARLTB010000332.1 coordinate 907,115, forward strand.
TTTGAAATAGGTTTAAACAGATAACTAATTATGAAATACAGAACTCTGAAATCTTTTTTTTCCAACACATATTCCTAGCAAAGAAATAAGAGGAAATTATACAATATATGCACAGTGTGAAATAGGGAAATCCCAATGTTGGAGTAGGAATTAGTTGGTAGAAACTCAGCAAAGCATAATTTCTGCATACAAATTCTGATGGGGTTTCCTTACCACGACCATAATCTAAAGTTTTCTTTATTACCCTATGCAGAAATCATCCACAAACTTTACTCAAGGAATTTAATCTAGGACAAAACTTATTCTGCAAAATCCATTTTCCTTCATCCACACTTACCTTGACACCAAAAAATCAATAGGTCTCTCCCATGTTTTAAGTGCCAGCCCTCCACTGCTCAAAGTGTGTGGTCTCAATCAAAGTTATTATGCAAAAAAAAAAAATTTTCTGAATCAGTCACAGTGACTCTGACCTTTAATCTTTTAACATTAACAAATTCTGGTTAAGGTACATGGTTCATAACTTAAATCTTTGTGCATAATTATGTTTCTTCTTTCAGTCATGGAGACCTTTTGAAAAAAATACTGGTAGGGATAGGTTTCTTCCTTACACCAAATGCTATCCACATGGATTGGTCCAGATATGTGATGTAAAGCAAATGTCAATGTTTGAAAATCATTTTTCTTCATTCAGCTTCTGCAATCAAGATCATTGAACATTTGACTCTAAGAGTGGAATGTTTCTTTCTTACTCAAAGTTTGTTTGTTTGTTTGTTTGATTAGGATTTTTAACGTAGCTTTAATAATTTTTCAGTTATATCACTACGATGTCTGCAGTGAGGTAGTTTATAGTGATGTCTAGAACTGAGGTATCATGCCGCAGACATGTAGCATGATGTCTCTCCCAGTCACATTATCCTGACACCAGGCCAACCAGTCCTAATACTAACCTCTTTATGCTGAGCGTCAAGCGAGGCAGCTGTTAGTACCATTTTTGTAAGTCTTTGGTATGACTCGGCCGGGGATCGAACCGACGACCTCCCGCTTCCGGGGCGGACGCTCTAACCACTAGGCCACGGGAGCAAGTCATTTACCAAGTTTGGTAACTTGTGATGGTGGACAACTCTTCCGTGTAAAATCAAACATGGTAATAGCTGGATGAACAGCATCATAATGTATTGGTCCATCTTCTCACTGGTGTATAAGAATGGTTTCATCTTTAAATATGTTATCCAATCATAGGACAATATGGTGGCACTTGATAGTTTTGTATTTTGCATAGGGTTAGAATTTTAATTAGAAAGAATTTCCTCACTGGTTATATTGGCTATTTAAAAAAGACCTTGTTTATCTTAAGTATAGTTCAAAGAACCTCATTTCCTTTATTTGGGTGTATGATTGATGGGTGTAATCTAGGTTATAGAGTATACAGCTGAGCCTTACCCCAGATGTGCACCTTTCAAAAAAGTGCTAGCTCCACTTGGCCATTTTCACTTCATGAACTGCAGATGCAAAGTGTATAAAAAAAAGAGCAGATAACTTTTTTACATTTTATATATGTAATAATTCATTCACTGCACTTTCAGAAGCTGGTATTGCTATTCTGGCAAATATCATTTTCCCTATTTAATAGCTGCTAAGGATAGTGTACTTTAGACAAATTCAGGCTGATTTCCGGAGCACAAGGAAGCAGTCATTTTAATTAGCATTAGATCATTTACAATTTCCAAAAGTATAATATCCAAATAAATGTCAGTCACATTAAAGTAACATTAGAGGTATACCAACATTCTCTCCGCTGTGCATGTTTCAAATGCAAACAACTTCAGCTTACATACATCACACGCTCAAATGTACATAATAACTGGTGATTATCACCTAGGAGCATAGGTAAGAGGAGTGATGGAGTTATGTCCCCTGAGCCCATAGTTAGCCCATAGTTTAGTCCCTTTAGTCCCATCTTAAAACATAAGGAAGTGCTTTCACCTTGTTATCCTGACTTCAAAAACTTCTAACAGCGATACAGAGACTGACTTAACTCTTCTACTGTTCTTGTAATGCAGCTAAAAGTAAGAAAATCATGACTATTTGAAGTGCAAGAAGGAGTTCTGGATAAATGATACCAGTATTGGCATTCTCATTCACCCACCTTTCTATGGTCAACATTACGTACAGAAAATTTATATGTGGTACACTAAGTTGGAAACTAAATTCAAAGTAACTGATTGCATACTACATAAAGTGTAAAACTTGATTCATTAATAGTTTTAAACAGGTAGTTTGTGATATTTAAGCTAACTTTTTCAGGATAAATTACTACCTGCATAAAATCTTAACTGATTTAATAGAAATATTACCGTATTTTCGCGCATATATCCCGCACACGCAGATAATCCGCACCCTCATATAGCCCGCGGGTTTTGGGGTTTTGTGTAAAAAATCGTTGGCATAACCCGCACCTTTGTATAACCCGCAACCATAGATATATTTATACAGCTACAATCGGATATGAAATCAATTACAGGATCACGGGGCTTCGCTGATGTAGCAAACTGCGATTCTGTTTTCCGTTTTGGTGACAAAATATACCATCTGGTGATATTTGTGGCGACACCAATTTTGGCTGATAAAAACCGTATATACAGTCTTGCGTTTGGAGTAGAGAAAATCAAAGGCACCATGACAGGAAACAATGTACTGGAATATATTGTTAAAATAACAAGTCCTTGTCTCATACTGACAAACCACACTAACAGTGCACTGTTATATCATAATCCGCTAATGATGATATCTGGCCTTATTACTTTATGCAACGGACTAGTTAAAATCCGAATCCGCAGAAGGCGGAAACGTAAAATGAGTACAGTCAAGCAGATGACACTAATTTAAAAACAAATACCAGATGGAAGAAGAAAAAATACGTTTGCTGACACTACAAAGAGAACTGATTACCTTTGAAGCACTGATATATACTAAACAAATAAAACAAATCTGTTTCAATGTTCTACAATTATCTGAAGTTGCCGCAGCAATAACAAACAGGTATTTGTTTGACCCTTCAACTGGAGCCTTTAGCGGCGCCATCATCAAAGTAAGCCGATGACCTTTGCTCAAAAAAAGTCAGCAAGAAACACGGTACACAGTGCTTGTGTGCGTAGGCTGTCTATAGGAGCTGTGCCTCAACTACAGGCTACATAAACACGGACATTTCTAAATAATCTTGTATTCTTGTGAAGTGTAGATTCGAGTTTAAATAATTTCTTTCTGTTTAATTTAAAAAATGCCGAAACAAAAGTCTTACACGGCCGACTTCAAGCTAACTGCCATTGCGTATGCTGAAGTGCATGGCAATAGAGCCACAGGCAGAAAATTTGATATTGATGAGAGTAGCAAAACAAAACTTGAACAATATATGTTATGTAGTTACGTTTTTCAAACAATATATTGAAATATTATTATGTGTAAAAAAATTGTGATATAGCCCGCACCCTTATATAACCCGCACCCCCCTTGCGGGGTTTGTAAAATCTGGTATAACCCACGGGATATATGCGCGAAAATACGGTACAACACAGGTATTCTATGTGTTTTCATTTGAATGGATATATTCCATATTTCAGTCTTTTCATAAATGTAAGCTAAATCACTGAAAAGTATTTGCAAAGCAAAGATTCGTGACTCTATTATATAAAATATCGCAACTTTTTAAATTTACATACAGATCCAACTTCATTCATGTATACCTTTATTTCTCTATGCATGTAGGCATTTCTAAACAACTATATATATACATCAGTTTATTTTCCTAATTAATTATACTTTTGTACATGAATGGTAGCAATACTTTATGAACAATAACTGCTGCCACATTTCTTGGATGGACTGATAGCCTTACATGACCGATTGACCAACTGACCATTTTAATATTTGATGTGTCAATACAGTGTATCATTACCATGTAATCTGCATTCTTCAAAAACATTGCTCCAAACTCTGAAGTGATACTGGGATGGGCCACCTCCACAATTAAATCTGCTCCTCTGAAAGAAAACATTATGAAACAATGAAAAGTTGAAGTTCTTTTTTTTTTTTTTTGCATAACAAACCCATAATTTTTGCATGGAGATTCAACTTCTTATTCAAAATGTCCACCTTATTCTACATTTTGCACAGGTTCACCTGTCTGTGTGCGCTTCATTCTAAAATCTGGACACAAAATCAGATTCTAACCATGGGCAAATTTTGGGTGGAAAAAAATTGGGTCCAATAAATTAGGTTTTTCCCTCTGTATTTTGTAGTACAACTAAAATGTCCAAATTATTTAGTATCATTGTAGAGCTAAATCTGTCTACCTTTCTATAATATCACCCACGTTAGTGTATCATGCATGACCTTGACACTATAGACCATGGAAGTAGGCTACTACCTCATGCCCTGTAAACTCGGAACTAGGGGTTAATGTGTTAATTATCAAGAAGAAAACTTCTTAAAACCACAATACTGTATTGTTCCGCTCAAGTCAGTGTAATATCGAGTACCCATAACATAAAAATGATATGTTGGCCATGACTTGGTCTCTTTCTTACATTAATAGACGTACCTGAAAGTTTACCATACTATAACCAGTCAATCATGTGACAAGCTCACTTGTCAACACTGACCATTTACTGTAATACCTAGGTAAACATGGGAGTTTACCAAAAACAATTATGATTCTGTTTGAAAGTGGTACACTTGCAAAAAAAGAAATAAGTTGTTAAAAAAATAATAAAATGTCAAACATTCTCAGTCTACAAGGTAAGGTGAAAGTAATTCAACTAAATGAAACAAGGGAGAGACCTAAGGTTGGGAAACTAAACGTCAGAAGGATATAAATTACTGCCAATATACATTTTGCTGAAGATTAAAAAAAATGACGGTTGGAGATATCATAGTCATAATTCAGAGAACAATAGTTAAAGTCTGATGTTTGTACCTAGATTTTACTAAGGTTTTGCACTTTGACCTTTGGAAATTCATTCTTGTCTTAAATAGCATAATCTAAGTTTTATTACATTTATTCCATAACTTACATGAAATTTAAATGAAAGTATTAAATATTTTTAAATTAGTTATACATGTACCTTTCTTACTTTATATGTATGTGTTACTCAGATCTATGATCCCATTCTTGAAATATAAGACCACTTTCTCAATGCATATGGGTTGGCCTTATAAGATGGGGATTACTGCAAATATAGTAGTATCAGACAAATCTCTGGGCAATTCATCAAAAGCTTGGAGATTCTGTGCATACATATATGGTACATGCATATACATTTAACATCAAAGGGGTATATTTCTGGAAAAGTGTGTTAACCAAATGATGTGCACATATTGATTGCATATCAATAATATCTGTCAAGTTTCAAGACAGTCCGGACTCAGAGATGTGGGAAGAATAATTGCACACAGGAATTTCTGGACCTACATAAATGGTGGATGGACAAGCATAGGTAGGAAGGTAGGTAGGTAGATAGGCAGGTGGGTGGGTAGTTAAGTAGGTTGGTGGGTGGGTAGATAGGTAGATATCCGCAACACATCAGCACATTACTGTCTATTTCAAACCCTTACAAATTACAAATGACAGAATTTTCTCTGGTGGTACATTATAAATGTTCTAAACTGAGTTCACATGAAAAAAATTCTGTCTCACAATGGATTGAGACACTTTCAAAAAGAATGTACTCCAACATCAGTGGACACAGGTAAGCTATACACTCTGGTGGTTACAAACAACTCTGCTTTGTTTATCATCCCAATGTAACAGTTTTGATCCATGGATTTGGAAACTGAAAGTAAATCATGCACAAGGCAAAGTTAATTGCTCTACAACCCTCACAATATGACAAAAAGTAAACATATACATGTATGTCTTCTACCTACTTGGACTGACATTAATATTTTTTTATCCCTACTAAGTAAACTATGTGCTGCCTGAAGCAGATGAAAAGGACTGCCTATGCCACTGGGAAATATTCTTGAAATAAAATTAAACTCAACTTAAACTTTGTAATGTACAGAAACATATTTTCACAGTGCAAACCTGCATTTAACAATATTCTAAATACTAAAAAAGTTGCAAACATAAAAGTTATCAGCTGTTATATCTCCTTAGTTTGAATGGTAAAAATACCCATTTGGAGCTATGAGATGCACATCAGATGCAAGGCCAAGCTCCATACTCTCAAACCCAAATCAATTGTATTATAAACATGTTGAAATAAAGAAAACTGTAGGTCATTTTTACCTCCCCTTGGATATCCCCATTTGTTTTTCCTTATGGAAAATTGGGGGAACATATATTCTTCAAATTCGAAACCCTGGGCAAATAGAGGAATTCCTGAGCAAAAACCACAAACAGATACCTTCCTTCTGATGAATAGAAAAATCTGTCCATGAGAGGTAACCTTTGGAGACATCAAGCTTTCAAACAAGGTAATCTTTGCTGCCCACAGTGGCATGTTAACAACAGAATTACCCTTGCTCAGTGACATATTAAGCAGTCAATAACTGGCAAGGAAGACATATTTATGTCATACATGCCATATTCCCAGACAATGTTTTGGGGGGGGGGGGTCTGAGACTTAAAATGTCTGTTTAAAAGGTTGGGGGGGGGGCAGTGCTTGTGACTAATAAATGCAATGTCATCCAATTAAGAAATTTTCAAAATAGCCTATAAAGAATTGATTGAAAAGTGTCTTTAAACCAAAAACAAAATATTTCCCATGAGAATATGTGGTAGCATAAGTTTAGAATATTTATAAATTAACAAACCACAAAAGTTTTATTTCTGCATGCATGCTCTGTGTACAAAGTTTGATGAAATTAAAAATTGCAATAATTTTATGATTTATGGTACTTTTTATACAAAATAGAACCCTACAGCCTCTGCCTTTGTAATTTATACATGAAAAAAAAATCTTGTTTCATACTTCTCTGCAAAGTTCTCCAGGTCAGTAAGTATACAATCAGCTGGCACTTCACTACCAATAGCTGATACTGTTCTATTCCACACAAAGGCAAGGGACAGGTCATCCTGGGACAAGATTTTCTCCACCAGGAACTTGCCTGCCAAAATAATGGTAAAACATGCTGATAATGGTGGTGGTGGTGGTAGTGATGATGATGATGGTATGGACCATGATGATGATAATGAGTTAAACCTGCTATGGTAACCAGCCACATCTAATGACCATTCATTTTAATTAAATTTGGTCTTACAGATATAATCCAACCTGTTCAACAGGATACATATATAAAATTTACCTCCATATGAACAGCCATTAGAGCAAGTTTTTAAACCAGCCCTATTGTGACTCTTTAATGTGGCTTTTGCTATACAAAAAGAAAAAACAGATCTACTTGATACTGAAAATGCCCTCTAATTTCACACATGACCGACTAGTGCTACAATTACCATCTATACTTGCTTATAAGTCGAATCAAACTGCAAAAATCCCACAAAGATCCTAATCTACAGTAGCATACTGCGCATGCAGATCAGGTTCATCTCTATTTGTTCTACTGAGAACACCTAACAAACTGCACAGATTCAGATCTGCTGGCTCATTATGTGACGGCAGATCCGGGTGTGTGCAGCTGAATGTTGGCCGCACTTATAAACGAGTACATAAGATAACGTTCTTAGCAGACGAGTCCATGGATTTTGACCCCGTTTGATATCCAATAGATGATTCATCTACCATAGTAAATGTACTGCTTACAGTTCTACGAATTTGTGTCAGCTCAAGAGATAGTAAGAACTGGACTTCTGGGGAGCATGTTTACCTAGATGACCGTACCCAACGACACCAACTCTCTTCTTAATCATCGCGGACACCTGCCCATTTTCGAGCACGGTACATCATGTATAACAGGGCGCGTTTGATTACTCAGTTCTTTATTGTTTTGTATGTTTGACGGATGTCTGTGTGAATTTGTGTACTATTGAGTTCACCCTCAGAAACCGAAAGCTAAAATGTGTGCAACAAATAAACTTAACATCAGCTCTGCTCGTCTGAGAACCGCCTGTACATAAAATATGTATCAAAATGGAGAAGAATGCAATACATTTTTTTTTTTATCTTCCATTCCGGTCACCTTGTGATAGATGAGAAATACAAATTTATAATACTCATAGATGTTAAAAACGTTAAAATTAAAATTAAAAAAAGTGTTTAAAAAACGCATTTTTTCTCAAAAAATAAAAAAAAAACAAAGAAAAACGTTCCAGTAGTTTGTAGGCAACACAAAAATCAATATTTTACTTATTTACACGCTACATACCAGTTTTAAAGTTTCAGTGATACAAATATGAAAAAATCTCAAAAGTTTTATGTTGTAGCATGTTTACGTAAAGTATCGTTGGCTAGCATCATATATTCATGATTGATCGATATTTGTTATCTAGAGTATGACCGAGGAGCACCTGTATGGCCGATGATAAAAAAAATAAAATTGGAATTACCAAATAAAAAAACGTTTTAAAAAAACGCATTTTTCGAGGTAAAATAAAAAAAAAATTAAAAAAAAAAACTTTGTATCATCTATGATAATACTAATAAGGCGGACACGCATGTAACAAGCGCAATTAATTGTAATCTTCTTTTAGATGAGACAAATTACCGGTACGTAAATACAAACTTGTTTGGGGGAAAAAAATGTGTTCGGTGCACGAAATGTATTACGTAAGCATAATATCAGATTATTGAAGATATTTAGTTTAAGACCAACATGTATAAATAACATTTCATGTTAAATTTACTTAGGTTGTACTGTTTTGTGTCAAAATTTATACATTATGTATACAACCAATACATTCAAAAATAGACTATAGCTATACCATAGACTTTAATTGTATCATAATAACTCCAATCAATTTAAAGTGATTCAGGAGTTCATTCTTTTCTTTCCTTTCTGGGAAGTCCATATAGTACCGAAATAAATGGTGGAGGAAAGGGTTTGCATTTCCTTTTTTTTTTTTTTATCCCCGTAATAGGTAGATCACTGGGTCGGGGTTTACATTTCCTTTGCTTAATAAGGAACATACAGTCGACTGTATGATAAAGCTTAGCATCCAATTTATTTTCATTACACACAGTACACATTCCTGCATCACCAGAGATGTTATCCATCTTCCTATCTTCAAATATGATGATTTAAAATTCTAATTACATCAGGTGAGTTAGACAAAGTAAATAATCCTAAGAATTCAATAATGTTTAAATATTTAATATACTCCAATAAATAAAAATTATATATTTCATCGTCGTTGTCTTCTCTGTGCAGGTAAAGCCTTGACCACCTAAAGATGGTTCTTTGTTTTCAAACCCTGTTCGTGCGCTGATCATTGACCGGGCCGGATCTAGAAAGACTTAATTATTGTTGAATCTGATTATAAGAAGTTTAAAGTGGGATCGACTGTATTGCACCGATCGTGGATGATCAGCTATGATATGGTGTACTCAGGGATTTCAAGGTAGCTCGTGCGTCGATGAATAGGATTTTGTAGTCCACAACAAAGTTCTTCTTCGCTATCGACGATGTTTATCGCTATCGACGATGCCCCCGCCATTTCCGATCTTGATCCAGACCATAATAACATTGATGCTTGGCCTACAAGATAACTCCACGAGAATATTTTTTTCTGAGGCCGGCACCATTACACAGATATGATATGCACGTGTACCTAAAGTTAATCGGGACAACTGTGATATGTCGATGATATTTCATGGTTTTGAAGCGCACGGACTTCTAATTATTCACTGCAAATGGTGTACCACTAACCATTCGTGAGTTGTTTGGTTGTTGTTGTGGGGTATTTTTTGGGGTGGGGGCCCGGGGGATGGGTTAAGTCAGTTATCACCTGTATGTGTTTTACCACAATAATTATCCCGTGGGATTCGACAAAGCAATTAAACAATCACGATAAACATGTATGCTGACCGAGGTTGCAATCTACCAAGGATCAAAGGAAACTTCACAGCAGGCTTCAAACCTATGTTTGCACCACTAATTACACCCTCGCGCAAAATTTTAAGACTTTTAAGAAATCTAAAACAGTGATCGCAAAACGGCACACACATGTATTCGACGAAGACGTCAGTGAGGCATTTTCGAGTCTTTTACATCCACAGCAAACGTAATTGAGTCAATGCTGAACATACGACAGCATTATTTAATTCCCAGGGACGCCAGTGGATTCTTAAAAATTATGTACGTGTTGCTCTTAACAGACACCTTACCTGGCACGAGCTCGTGTTAAAAGTGTAAGCGAGATCAAATGATGCAACCGTGTCCGAAGTATTGTTACGACTGTTTGTCCGAAATATTGTTACGACTGTTTGACGGAAGTATTGTTACGACTGTTTGTCATGCGTTTTCCATCCATACCAGATTATGGGTTCAGCTGGTGCTGACTTTAGGTGAAACGAGTGTAGAAATATGAATGTGGTGTTGGTGCTGGTGTTTTTTTTATATATATATAATAAAATCTAACAAAGGACAGATTACAAAGAAGATGTAATAAATGTATAATGTTATAAGTAAACTTTTAGAAAAATGTAGTTTTAATTTTTATGATGACCTCACTTCTTTTTCTTTTATTTACATCTTCACAATTTCATTTGCATACAATAATACTGATTTTAATTCATTTCCATGTTACAAACTTCATAAAACAAGACTTTCAGAGGTAACCACGATTTCGTGCGTTTTTAAAAATAACAGAAGTTGTTATCATAGTTATTATGAGTAAAAAGAATGGGTAAACAAAATCTATAAAAAATTTAGGTTTTCTAAATTAAATTTTGTACGAGAATAATATGTTTTATATTATTTGCAGGGTGCAGTCAAGTATATGGAATTCTGTGCTGCCTACCTACATGAAAACTCGAAAGACTAAGTCAGCAACCGAATAATTCCTTGGTGTTTGCGAGTAAGAATAAACCCGATGGTACTCCAGACTGGAACGTTGTTTCATTACCGTCTGGGTCCTGCCACATCGAACAGATCAATAATGAATTACAACGCAGAATAAAATCCATTACTGGAAAAGAATCGAAAATTGCTATAACAGTTCATGAGCCGACGTTATCATCTGCCATTGAGATAAACTCACCCAGTTATGTCGTAGATATCTATCAGAGTTCAATCAGAACCATATTAGGATGGCCTGAAAATCCACCGCTACCTGAACTACAAAAATCCGACTATACTTCCAAGAAGGAGGATTATCACGGTTATGATCCATCTATTAAATTATCTTTCTTTTAATCCATACTACGTCCTAGATTAACATATGATTTACCGCTGGATACTATTTTTAATAATTTAAAAAAACTAGCAGACGATAATACTACAGGATATTTTACACTAAACGAATCACCAATTACCAATCAGTTTACATCAACGAATAATGATTTTAATAAAATTAAAAATGATCTTATAACGGAAATGAGGAAGATTTCTTCCGAACAAAATAGCGTCATCAGGTACACAGAAGTATGTAATAAAATTATCGCAGATATGGAAGAGTATAATTTACGAATGGTTCAACATATATTAGGTGATGATCACCCCCAAACGAGAATAGAATTCGCAAAGAAATATAATATACGCGTAGAGGATATTCCCACATTTAAGTTCCCAGGATATAATGCACCAGAACTAAAAAAATCTCTCAATGATGCCATCGATGATGGTTTCAAAAGGATTCACGACGCATGGAAAAAAAACACAACAACAAACAACTATCCTCAAGCATAATAATGACCCAGACGGAGGCGGGTGGCATATCGCTCCTCAAAACGTCAATATATCCTCGGTGATTGCATTGAATTTAGTATGTGATGTTATCGAAGGAAGTTATCAAATAAATCTCGAAAGATCAAATCAAGCCCAACAAGGATATATTTTATATTCATTTGCACCAACAGCTCCTCCAGGGTTTTTAATAATTGAGGATCCAACTAATCCAGTCTGCATGCGATGTCATAATGATTCGTTAACGAGAATTAATTTTAAACTCACTGACCAATCCAATAATCTGATTGATTTTCGAGGTGAGGTTTTAGAAATTAGTCTGTTTGTGAAATCCTAAAAGGAAACTTTTTTTTACGATTTTGGAGGAAGCCTTGGTTTGCTAAATGGACGCTTTTTACGAATTTGGAGGAAGCCTTGGTTTGCCAAATGGACGCCTCTATAAAGGGTTGTCCGATTCGCCCTTCCTGCTGCTCCATTCATTTTAAAATCATCTAGTATTACCTCATACAGAACTTTTCAGACAAGGACCCCGGTAACTGAACGGTCTATAGCTCTCGCCTTTACCGATCACTGTCATTTTACTTTAGTCTACGTGGGTTCGAGTATCGGCTCGATCAATTTGGGTACTTGAGTAAACTTTCCAGTACCCAGTGGATCTGTGGTTCTTATCAGGCTTTTCACGGGTTCTACCACTAACAGCCATACTGTACAGTATGTATAGACTATCGTGTTGTGCAAACTACGTTAAACGCCAAAACAATATAACGTTTGCGTTATTACTTTCTTTGCTTTCTCCCAAATGTACAGCAAAAATCTAACAATGTTTATTTTCGCATGAATATGAAGTTTTCTTCCTGTTTCACTATACAAATTATTATATATAAATTAGAATGAAGTCTCTCTTTATTTATTTTCCTAAAAAGACAATAAAAACCCAACGAGATATCTGATCAATATTATATAACTGGTAGTAACTGATAATGAAATAGTTTAAATTAGCAACCAGTTAATAAAGACTCCAAATCAGGTTTTAGCGTCGCTACCTATGTATTTCTTATTTTGACAAACACCGTTGGCTTCCTTGCCTCGAGAAATCTTCCATTTTTTCTTAAATTATAACTGTAAGACAACCGTATTCATAAACCATCTGCTTTCCATAAGAATTTTATTTTTTTTCTATAATCTATAATGAAGATTTATAATTTACTTTTTTCAATATTAACTTTAAAGTATCACATTAATAACTAGAAGTATTGGTAAAAACTAAAGATCACTATCGGTATTGTATGCATACAAAGATAAAAATAGTTTTGGATATAAAATAATTTCTTCATCTGATATTCACAATTTCAGAGTGAAATATGTCGCATTTTTTTACCTCTTCATTTGTATTTAACGCTCGCAGGTAGATCATTGATGAAGACCAGGAAGAGGATGGGGCCCAACTCATTTGAGGTACCCCACTAACGACTAGCGCTGGGTCTGATGTTGCTCCATCTATTATAACTCTCTGTAATATGTCTGATAGGAAATTTCTGATCCATTTCTGGGTGTTACCCCTGATACCATAGTGGTCAAACTTATTAAGGAGTCTTTCATGGAAGACACAATCAAAGACCTTACTGAAGTCTAGGATAACAAGGTCTTACTGCTTCCCTCTGTCTAAGGATTCGGCGAGCTCATCCACTAGGGTTAGGAGTTGTGTTTCACATCTTCGTCTGGCATGAAAACCATGCTGGGAGTCTGTTAGAATGTTGTAGTGATCTAGATGTTGCATCATGTTGCTTACTATGATTTGTTCAAGCATTTTACAGCAGATACATGTAAGGAAGACTTGTCTATAATTACCGGCCTTGAATCTTTCTCCATTTCTCAAGATAGATGTACCGTTTGTATTTTCAATACATCAGGGACATAACCTGTTGAGAAGCACTTCTAGTAAATACAAATCAAATAAGGTGCGCACTCTTCTGCTCTATCTTTCATGATCTTTGCTGAAATCATGTCTGGTCCTGTAGCTTTCTGTGAGTTATTTTTTTCTTAACAAGCTGTATACACCTTCTTCAGTAACTTGGATGTCAGTCATTAGAGGGTAAAGATCTTGGTAGATTACTTATATCATCTTGTGTGAAATACTGACTGGTATTGACGATTCAGTATGTTAGCCTTTTCGGATGCGTCTAAATGTAGTTTCGTGTTCCTTGAGTGGTGCCACAACACAGCTGTCTCTATGTAAGGACTTAATGCAGCTCCAAAATCTCTTCTGCTTGTTTGGTTGATGTTCTTAATTTGGATTACCAAACTTCTATCAAGTTTTCAATATATCTCCGGTAGGCCTGTCGTTTTATGTAATGTGATCTTTTTTTTTTTATTCTTTGTATAGTTTCCGATCTCTTGCTTTTACTGTTGTTTTCTGTCTTGCAAACAGTTTGTTCCGTCTTCTGTTTTGGGCTCTAATAGATTTGTATATTCAAGGCTTGTTTGTTTTGTTTCCTGATTAGATGGTATATATTTATTCATTAACCGTCTGATGTTCTCCTCAAACATTTTGTATGTGTCATTTGCAGAACGGTTATCTGTTTCACGTATGAATGATTCTTGTGATGACTTCAATTCTTCACGAAATCGGCCATTGGTTATAGTCTGCATTCCTGTACTGAGACTTCGCGTGCTGCTTTCTTCACCTTAATTTGTCATAAAAGTTGGACTCGATGTAAACTGCTTCATGGTCACCAACTCCTGTTATGACATCTCGCTTGTTGATTAGTGTTGTTTTTTTTGTTGTTGTGAAGAACAGATCAAGCAGATTTGAAGTAAATTAAGTTACTCGTGTTGCTTCAACTTCACCTTGTTCCAGGAATGAGTCGTTTATTATATTTAGTAGCTGTTGGCACTGGGCATTGTTTGCGGCTTGTGGTAGTAGACACTCATTCTCCCAATCAATATCTGCCAGGTTGAAGTCTCATTCTAGCTATACGTGCGCAAATCGTGTGATTTTTTTGTAAGGTATGAGTGAAACTGATCTAGGTGGTTTGGTTCGGTTAAGGATGGAGGTTTGTAGAAGCCACCAACTTGTATGTCCGATGACCCTTTAAACTTGATTTTGCCCCAAACTAACTCAGTTATTATCTCCCTTACATTATTCTTGCCCGCAGCTGGAATACTGATCTGATACTAAGACAAATTCACCATCCCTAATGGATCCCTCTAGACAATCTTTGCGCTAGGACCTGAAATTTGCTGTGTATTAAAAGTGCTTCTCTGTTTGTGTGGAGATAAAGTAGCAGTTGGGTTGTTAAAACTTATTTCACTGTCTGCATGGCATTGGTAACTGTTACTGGTATCGAATATAAAAGTGTCTAATATGCCAGTGGAGAAGTTTGGCAAACCAAACTGAATACATTCCCAGCTTATATTGTGGAGGGTTTAAAAAACAGCTGCTGGCAAACCCATACAATCTTGGTGTGAAGGGGCAAATTTCAGGCGATCTAGTATAAAAACATTAAGAGAGGCGAGAGAACCATTCGTTAAATTTATGGAGTCACGCCGTGTCAAAAGGAGATTCTGTATAGTGTAGTCTAGTATTCATTTAGAGCGCGACCGTTGTTACTAATTAAACCTTGTTTATTCAGCAATCAGACTGACTGCTAGCGACATTTTAACGTTCCATTTTTCACAAAAAGTGTCAGACTTGAGAAAAAGCAGGATTCTGTTACTTAAAAACAAGTATGTCATGCTGACCAGACCTAAGCGACTCTTAGTTAGAAGCGGGGGAAAATACATTTGATTCTGATTGGTCACGGTTAAATAAGGGGTGTGTTTTCACACGAAGGACTTTAAATCGCCTTATTGAAAACTATAGTAGGCTAAAAATTTCTCTGCAAGAGAGAAACCAGAGATAGAATTATTTACTAAGACTCCGGATGTTATTTGAGAGAAATACGTCCGTTAAGGAATCGTGGTCCAGAAAACCGCCAAACTAAGGGAGGGACATACCACCAACACGAAGGTATAGTGTCACAATTCCATGTATATTGTTGATGCAATTTATATGATGTTTGCTTTAGTTTACAGATCTAGCATGATTTCATTTGATACATTTGTATAATAATGTGATTTTGTATTATGAATCGGAAGTTCTTGCATGATTTCATTTGATACATTTGTATAATAATGTGATTTTGTATTATGAATCGGAAGTTCTTGCATGATTTCATTCGATACATTTGTATAATAATGTGATTTTGTATTGTGAATCGGAAGTTCTTGCATGATTTCATTTGATACATTTGTATAATAATGTGATTTTGTATTGTGAATCGGAAGTTCTTGCATGATTTCATTTGATACATTTGTATAATAATGTGATTTTGTATTGTGAATCGGAAGTTCTTGCATGATTTCATTTGATACATTTGTATAATAATGTCCTTTTGAATTAAGAATCGGAATTCTTACCTTAATTCTTAGTTAAGAATGACAGTGTTAATTTATGACGTAAAACACTATGCTGAGCTATGAATAGGAAGTGTTACGTCAATTCTTGAATTTATCATCTTGTTTGCGTAATGATTATGTTCTAAGAATTTAATGTATTACATTAGTTAATGGGTTACGAGAATACATATGAATTCACTGAATTTTGATTTCATAGATGATTCAGCGACAGTGTATTCAATTTATGTGCTGTGCTGTGTAAATTAAGGCGGGGCCCGAATTCAATGCCTCGATGTATAATTAGCAATTTGTTTAACTACAGTCATTTGAGGACATGTGTAGTTAATTACTAGCCGTAAAGTTGTTATCACTGATAGAAATATCTGATTTTTCGAACCAGGAATAATGGAAAGTCTCAACTGTAACAACTGTAACGAGAGACTTAGGATTGTTTTCATTTCTTTTGAAAGAGAGAAAATAGCTTTTTGGAAGATCTTGAAGTTACGTAAATTGCGACGTACACTTTGAAAAGGAATTGGGAAACGGGAATTGCAGTGAGCGCATTATACAGTGGACAAGTTCGGAATCGAGCGGAAACATCCACGGGTGCAGATTATCTAGATACGGCCTTCTAGAACCAAATTGAACGGAACAGTGAACGGGATCGAAGAATAGCAGGTTATGAAAATCGAACAAGACATTGACTTCGAATGCACCACTCGATCCTATGATGATTTAAAGCTATCAGTAATAGATCGGCTAATTTGTTTAAATCTATTTCAAATCTTATTGTAATTCGGTGACAGGTTTTTTTTTCTAAACAGCTTGTATTCCTAATGAAAGGAAGTTTTTATAATTTGTATGTACTTCATTAAATTGTTTGTTTATGTTTACGGGGAGCAGCAGAGAGGGCGAACAGACAGAAACTGTTTCAAGCAAACCGAAACTATTTCAAACAAAGTCCTAAAGGATTTCAAGCAGAGGAGGCGAACAGACCGAAACTATTTCAGACAAACCGAAACTATTTCAAACAAACAAAAACTATGTCAGCAAAATCTTAAAAGATTTCAAACCGAAACCAATTCAGGCAGACAAAGAAAAAGAGAAATGGTTTCGGTTTGTCACGCTATTTTTACTCTGTCTCCAGAGACAAAATCTCCAGACAGACCAGGCACTGATGGCGTTGTGGAGACGAATTGAAAAATCCTTTATGATGAAAGTCTTAAGACTTTACAAACAGACTAATTTGTAAAACCTCTCCTTGTAAATCAATCAGATTATTGGATTGGTCAGTGAGTTTGAAATTAATTCTCGTTAATGAATCATTATGACATCGCATATAGACCGGATTAGTTGGATCCTCAATTATTAGAAACTCCATCTGTGCTTGTTTGTACATAGATAGTTAACAGTATGCTAATTGCTGCGATGTTGCATGTTAGGTTATTTTATGTCAACAAGGGACAAGGGAAGAAGGTCCTTAGAGTGGCGGGCATGCCGCCTTTTGAGAGGTCACACAGGTAATACCGATAAAGCTCCCTCCCAACCAAACCCGCAGTAGGTAGAGGGCATCGTCCGTTTACTAATATTTGTCTATAATTCCTATGCTTTAGGTTATATTATATCGTTTCTCTTAGATTTCATGATATGTACGATAAAATTTAATATGTCAGTACATGTTAACTTGTCACTGATTTGCTTTGCGGTTAATTTACCCACACCCACTCCCTGCGCTTTTCTTCCGAATCCCTTTTCCAATCTAGTTATGGGTTACTAAATTATATTGTGTACTTTATTTGCTTGTTGGTTTCGTTATTTAAAATGTGATACATTTTTATTTGTTAAGGAGCTGTGATAGGTAATCGTGCTCTCATACACGTCCTATATGATACAACCCATCAAAGGTAAGGCAATATCTCTTCCGTGATTAGTAATTAGAGAAATACAATGCGCTATAATATAATGGCATTAGTAGCCACGGTTTGACGCATCCAATATTATGAAAGAATTCTCGTCTATATCTTTGCAGTGTGGGAACAGAGGAAGCCGTACAGAGTATAAAAGAGAAATATAACGAAAATACTCGTATATGCATAAATAAGGTTTACCAACAGAGATTATATATACTGCCATAGTAGATAAAAGGGAATCCAAACTTAACAGCGCATTCCATGACCACTACCATAGGGCCTGCAAGTCATATCAGAACTTCGCATGTCTATTTAAAGTCAACAAATGAGACGAGAAAAGCGATATGCTATTGTTTGAGATTTCTAAGTCTACAAATGAGACGAGAAAAGCAATATGCTATTGTGTGGGATTTAAAGCATGAACCTGGTACCATAGTTTGAAATGGGAGCAAAATGTGTCACAGGTGGAAAAAGTGCAACCCACAACAAACACCAAAAAAGCAAAAACTAAATGGTCAAAATTACGCCCAAATAGCAAACATTGGAGGAGGGATAACGAACATTCCATATGAAGAATCAAAATAATTATTTAAAAACACAAGGAAGAAAATAAATTAGTTATTTGGGGAGATCTTTACGACGTACTGACTGACTAGGATAAGACCAAAAGGACTGCAAAAGAGAAACAATTAATTGACTTTAACTCTGCCTCATATTGATAAATTTATCATAATATCTTTAGGAAATTAAATCCAAACTGAAGTAAATAATGCATAGAATGATTTGCAGAATCAATGAAGCAGACTTGATTCATTTTATAGAAGTGAAACATTAGAGGAAGAAGTTACCAGATGAAATTGTACGTGACACCTTCAAAACCGGTGTGCAACACAATACAAACACCCGGAAATAATACAAGACTATGGAAACGGTGAAAACCCAATAACTGATGCGGAAAATAAGACATTGACACTTCCCTTATCGAAACAGAAGGAAAAAAATATACAACCAGGCATATACAAATTACCAGGAAGCAATGGTCTATCTACAAAGATCTATTCTTTTTTTTTTTTAAATCAGCACGTGTTCCTAAATTAGAAATGGTCTAAACTTATATATTTTCCTAACGATGAAATACCGGAGTCAATGCGAGAAGGAATTAAAACTATTATATACAATGGAAATGGGGGAAAAGACGATTTGAAAAAATAAAGGCCTTAATTACTATATATTAATGACTAGAAATATTAAGCAAAATATAATCAAATATAATTGTTTCAAAAATAGCGTGGGCAAATTAGTAATAAAAAGCGGTCTTGTAGGGAATAAGGACTAATAAAAACACTTTATCAATAAAATGTGTTTTGCATAATATAGAAAAGGTAGTTATTCGAGCCAGGAAAGCTTTTGATGGGTTTGAACAAAACTGTGTTAATATGTATTAGGAACGTTTGAGCTTGGGAAAAAGTAATGTAAATGGTTTCAAATTTTATATAATATTATACATTCACAAATAAATGAATTCTAACAAACGTTTTCAAATTAGAAAGAACAGTATGCAGAGCTGCGCATTATCGATGCTGCTGTATTGATACCAATAAAAATGTTAACCATAGAAATAAGAAAAAATAATAGTATCCGTGGAATAAAAAATACCAAATATACAAGAAGAAATTATGCTCCAACATGCTGACAACTGCATGTACTTATTTTAGACAAATACTCCTTGCACATTCACAAAATAACATGAATTATTTGGTCAGGCTCTCAAATCATTTCAAAACAGATAATATCCAAACAGGGAACTGGTGAGGAAACTATACAGGCTTCCAAATAGAATGTATAAAAGAAACAGTCAAACATTTAGGCATGTACTACGCTAAACACGCAAAGTATATGGGGCAATAGACGAGAAGAGAAAAACTCATTATATTTCAACATCGATATCATTTAAAACAGAGGAATCTAGAAAGCGTCATTGTTAAAATAATAAATACAAATTAGAGACTTTTCTACTAATCGAAAATCGAATATCTTATCAAGGAAACAACAAATTTGTATGGTTTTTATTTTCGGAAACCCATTAACCCATTATATAAGGAATTTAAATTATATATATATATATATATATATATATATATATATATATATATATATATATATATATATATATATATATATATATATATATATATATATATATATATATATATATATATATTACAGTCTAAAATCTAGAAAATAGCATACTGTTATAGATATGTACTTATATTTAGGGAAAGAGATACGTGGCGAAATCTAATTCATATGTATATGCAAATGCAAACCTATATGGTAACTAATAACACGTAACAAAGCATACAAACATTATTTATGATCATTTAAAACTCCATATACAATAAACCCAAACAAATACAAATGAAAAATATACATTAAACAGACTTCCGTGACGTGAGACTTGCCTGAATTATTTAATCGAGCAACTCTGGCAACCTGAAACAAGGACTAAGAGACATAACCGGTCCGGGGGGAGGGGGTATGGCGGGGATATATACATCCCACTAAAGGTGTCATGGGATGGAACTGACCCCATATTTTCATAAGCTAGAAATCTCCACCGCCATTGATTGTTGATTACGTGACCGCAGACACCGCAGCTCAGCGTGTCCCTGAACTTGCGGGTCCAATGGCAAAGCTCGTGAAGTCGGTTCGCACCGGCACCAAAACGCGCCAGAACTAATAAATAATACAACGTCAATTTGTTAGCGGTTGTATACATGCATCGTGTGCGCAGGGACGTTTCATGAATTCGTTTTGTGAACTATAAACGATGAGATTTGAGGGACGATCACATTGGTAGCTAATCAAGACTCCAAAATCTGTACACGAGCGCAGGAGCCGACGTTCTGCTCTGCCATTTCGCTTTAATCTCGACTGATATTGCACAGTCGTCATTGAGAACAATTCAGGGTTTGACAGAGGATATTAATTATATTTCAGCGGATCAACGAAGTTTGCGTGTATGACCTGCCGCAAATATTCATATTATCATGTCAGACGTCATGATCATTTGGACGCTAAAGGTTAATTTCAGGTTTGACGCTATCAGTGGCAGTTAAAATCTGCCGTGCAAAGCGTCGCTTCGCGAGACATAGCTTCCCAAGGGTGATCTGATATCGATTACTCCCCTGGCCCTCGGGATCTTTCATGCATTAATGCCCAGTTGATGAATCTTCGTGGCACTTGTAGACCAATGCGGGCAAGCGTTGGACTCCCGTAGGGATAGTCTAAGGATAACACTGTAAATTAGATATTGACCCGATGTTTAATACAGTGGCAATACTTCGTTTACGTGTAATGATCGTGCGTGTTCTCAAGGCGACAAAACCCGTTTATGCAACATATACATAAATGGCCTTGGTGATATCGTTCAGGGATTGCTCACATGAGCGTCATATATTCTTGCGGTCTTGTTCGCATGCTCTGCACTGTTTAATAGCATTAAAAACGCCGCTACGGATCAGTTACAAATGTGGGATAGCAGGCGGTTCAATCGATTCGAGACCGACGACAAAGAAAGAACCATTGGCGTTTACATTTCCACCAACATCAACAATGCAAGATCCGGTTAGTACAATTACCAACGAGTCTACTCAACATCTGGTAAAATCAAATTCAGATTTAACTATTACAAATTCAATGATGGAGACTGGAATAAGGTTGTCTACCCAAAGGCTTTACGAAAAACTGGTAATATATAATCGATGACTCAGTTAAACGATGTATCCAATCCCCCGTGGGACATGAACACGACTGTGCGAGAGATAGAAGAATGCAAGTACCAATAATATGAGGACAAGGCGCAGAACGCGGAAAGACAAAGAAAATTTCTGGTTCAAGACATTTGTCGGTATTTTAAATATAAGCTTGTACAAACCAACAGTATACGTCGACAACGACAAAATCAGATTTATCAACAAAAGCATCATGAAGTTGTTTGACAGCGCATTTGTTTTCATGGGCAATACAGAGATAATAGTCTATTTGGACATTGCGTTGCTACAGCAATTCCTGGATACATAAGATCCGCCAGCTCCTGTATGATGTTTTACCAGGACAAGCATGCACATCATATTCCGTATATCTCGCATCAACTTGCACATAATGTTTTCGAAGACCCTCAACCCGCTGAAATGCCTGCTAAACCTGGTGTTGACAGTGCCGCTGTACGAAGTTCAATCTTGGTTTTTCACCACATCAGGCCCAGATTAACGCACGCGGAAATTTTCCGGTAGAATTCCATTTGTACACATATTTGGATTATACAGAGACGTTCGTATTGGGTAAACATACAGTCATGTTCACTCGTAACGACAACTCCAACGATGCAATTCGGTATTGTGATGTTGTCAACGACGATAAAGTTGTAGTACCCAAACATACGCTTTAAATTTCCTCAATGAGTGCATCAGTGACCACAGACGAACGCTTGACGTCATTTATGATGAATGACGGAACATACCATTACATTCTTGGAAAATTCTCATGGCAAAAAAGTACCCAAAAAGTCGTCAGCGCTCCACCGCACGTTTTTGTGGCATTTCAAATCATGTAGAATCTGGACACCCAACTGATACGTTCAATGATATTTTCAAAACTGTTCTTAACTGAGATGTCGCTACGGTCAAACGGTAACCAATAAGTATTTCAAAACAATAATGTCGCGCGCATGTAAAATCTGGTGTTGAAATACACAGGTCGAGACAAGGTGTTGTTCATACAGGCTTTCAGATTTTCCAAAAAGATTGTACTAATGCATACCCAATTTATTAGTTTTTTCTCGAATATACAGACCTGGTTAAACAGTCCGTGGCGGACGTCTACCTTAAAGTACATGCAAGTTAGGCATAGCATATAGATGTATTTCCTCTCCAACAAAACGACATTGTTGAAGGGCTCAAGGGGTCAAATGATGGTTATTGACGAGCCAGTGGAAAATTTTCATTATTACAAACATACAGTGTTTTCTCGAATTTGTACCCCTTTTCTCAAAACATTGTTGTTGTAATTGAACATGTAACATTTCAA
Source organism: Unio pictorum (assembly GCA_030141615.1). Classification (NCBI taxonomy): domain Eukaryota; kingdom Metazoa; phylum Mollusca; class Bivalvia; order Unionida; family Unionidae; genus Unio; species Unio pictorum. Next base: position 930,352 of record JARLTB010000332.1, read on the forward strand.
ACAAAACGTAAGCATGTCACGATAAGGCGAGTTTGCCTCCGAGATACCGCAAATGCGATTGCAAGAAAAACAAACAGAATTCATTATCAACTTTTCACTGACAAGTTATTCTGGACCACCCCACCAATGTTGACACCAGTGGATTAGTCTACCTCGGTTGCAAAAGCAGCTGCGTTAAGGGTACTTAGTGCCACATCTGGATGGTTCTGATGCATTTTGTGCCGTTGTCGACTTATATATGCGAGAGAACGTGTTACTATACCCTGATATACGCTCAAATTTAAGCTTACTTGGGGGCAAATAGAAACTGACCGTTGGAACTACGCTGATTGTGAATACTAACTTGAATTCAGTTAGGAAACAATGCGTTAGCACGCTGAACATCCGGTTGCAAACTACACTAACAGGCATTAAAGCTCACAGGGATTGTTCCTACAACGATAAAGTGGAATTCACCGACAATACCACCCTAATTAAATTAAGTAATTGATTATGTTAAACTATCACTAAGCAGAGAACCTGTCCTTCAGTAATGAATCACTTGCACGTGTCAGTTATTGGAGAAAGACAAGAACAATTGTTAAAGACACCCAGCAGGGGAGTAATCAATGTGGTTCTAAGTGAACGTGGTGGTAAGAACCCGGAAACTCCGGAGACATAAATATCTCCCAGGAAGAATTGTCTACGATTGCGTGGTACTTGAACCATTGAAATAAAATGCTTGGTGTGAAGTGTGTGTGCGTGTTGCTCCCCGATCAAGGTCAGCCTGTCCAGCAATTATACTTCACAATGACAATATTAATAGAAGAAATCAAATGGACGCTTAAAGCTACCGATGCAAAACAACAATGTCTTAGCGGAACAACAGCTGCGAGAGACAGTGCCAAGAAAACCACTACTCTCGCGAATTACAAAAACATGTAAGTTGTCCTGGTGATTAAATTGTGGACTCTCCGCAGCAGCAACGGTCGGCTTGGGTGTTAAGGCAATTGCGACTACGTCAGCTATCATATATACCCCATGTCACAGAATTAGGCGAAAATTGAATTGTTTTTTTTTTCTCTTTCTTGAATTACAAACGAATCTCACCATTTTCTTTGTTTCGTCGTACATGCATTACCTGGGGTGAATAAGTGATTTTCTCCAAGGTAAGCGGCGTGTAACGATTTGCTTGTGCTTGATTTTTATTTACATGAAATCCGGACCATTAGTTTCACGTTGTGCACGGCAATCTTGCTGTGATTTCTGTTCACCTATTAGAGGGTATATAAGGCGGAATATTTATGATCAATTTTACGGGACCTAAAGTATCTAATCGCAGAATAGATAAGCTCGTCTTTCAATCTCCAGCCAAAGGGCTGATACCGTCGTTGATACCGTCGTTGATACCGTCGTTGATACCGTTTCTGATAGCGCATCTGATACCGTCGTTGATACCGTTTCTGATAGCGCATCTAATAACATCGTTGATACCGTTTCTGATAACGTAGCTGATAACGCATCTGATAGCATCTCTGAGAACATCTTTGATATCGTCTTTGATATCGTCTGATTTGTTGTGGAACATCTATGATTTGTTGCGGAACATATCTGTATAATAGCTGAATGTGATTGATTGTTGCTGATTAATTGTGCAAACGAATTGAAGTATCTGACTGTCTGTCTGTCGAACTGTCTGTTCGTCTACATCTGTCGTGACGTGTAAATATCCGGAAATCTAGAAGTCCGAGTGTCGGAGCTGTCTTAGAGTTGTAAACATCCGGGGCGACATCTAGGGTATTGAGGAACCGTGGGTTCTAGTAGATGTTGTATGCTGTCTGAACGTATAACTGTGGTGGATCCGTGAAGGGCAAACGGCCGATAAAAGTATTAGCAGCAGAGAGGGTGAACCCTACAACGTTTTTAGACAAAATTTGATTGAAATCCTAAAACGAGCCGTCCTATAATCTCATTTCAACCAAAAGATGGCGAACCCTACAACGTTTTCAGACAAAAAAAATTGATTGAATCCTTAAAACGATCCGTAGGATTTCGTTGAAATCTCCCTACGAAATCATTTTAACTAAAAAAATGAAAACGATTTTTTAATCAATTTTGGTCGCAACTTGTTGTCATCCACCCTCTCTGCTGCTTAGTGATTTCATCACTGGTTAACAAAAAATAATAAATGATTTGATCGAGTCTTTATGATGAAAGTCCTTAGGACGAAAATCCTTTAGGATCTCACAAACAAACTAATCACTAACACCTCTTCTTGTAAATCAATCAGATTATTGGACTGGTCGGTGAGTTTGAAATTAATTCTGGTTAATGAATTATTATGGCATCGCATATAGACTGGATTAACCGGAGACTCAATTATTAAAAATCCTGGAGGAGCTGTTGGTGCAAATGAATAAAGAATATACCCTTGCTGAGCTTGATTTGATCGTTCGAGATTAATTTGATAGCTTCCTTCAATAACATCACACACTAAATTGAGCGCAATCACCGATGAAATATTCACGTTGAACGGAGCGATATGCCTACCGCCACCGTCTGGGTCATTATTGTGTTTGAGGATTTTTATTTCCCCTGATGATGTTTTTTTCCATGCATCATGAATTATTTTAAAACCAACATCGATGGTGTCACTGAGAAGTTTTTTTAGTTCTGGTACGTTATATCCTGGTAGTTTGAATGTGGGGATATCTTCAACGCGGATTTTATAGTCTGATGCAAATTTTGTTCTCGATATGGGGTTTTTATCATCGAGTATTACTTGAATAAGTTGTGAATTAAATTTTTCCATATCGTCGATAATTTTATTGCATGTTTCTACGACGCTGATAAATTCATATCGGCTGAGAGAGCCGGATTTAAGAGATATTAACAACAGCGATAAATCATTATTCATTGCTGTGAAATTTTTAATGATTTCAGGTTCGTTAACAAAATTATATTGCAATGGTCCACCCTCCGCCCTATGTTCGTATGCTAACCCAAAAAACTCTATAAATAAGTTGTATTTTTTATAACTCTTTATTGGATTTTTAGGTTTTATTCTGTCGGTGATATAATCAGATTTTTTTGGTTCTGGTAATTTAACGGTTTCTCCCCGGGGTGGTAATTCAGGCCATCCTAGTACGGTTCTTATTGAGCTTTGATATATATCTACGACGTATTCTTCTGAGTTTATTTCAATGGCAGATGATAGCGTCGGCTCATGAACCGTTATAGCGATTTTTGATTCTTTTCCAGTAATCGATTTTATTCTACGCGCTAATTCATTATTGATTTGTTCGATTTGGTATGACCCTGTTGGTATCGAAACAACTTTCCAGTCTGGGGTTCCGTCGTCTTTATTCTTATTTGCAAACACTAAAGAATTATTGGGTTGTTGACCACCAAATGATTTTGATCTGATATTAGGCCAACTGTGATACACTCGTAGTTTTGCTAGCGCTATCTCCTTCACTGGAACCGGAGAGGGGAAATTCACACTGAATTCTGGATTCGTTGATGTTATTGATATCATGCTTGTTTGTACTGGGTTCGTGTTCTCCACTATTCGTTGAAGTAATTCCTGCGGTGTCGTCATTATATTCATGTTGTATTTCTAATTTTGGTATCGAGGAATCATAAATACTGACCATCACCGAGAACTCACAATCTGGTAATGTTGATATTATTGAGATCATTTTGTTTTTTGGGTTTGTTTTTTCTGATTCCATCTGTGTTGTCATTGTTATTATACTCATGTTGTTGCTCTAATTTCGATATCGCGGAATCAAAAATACTGACCATCGCTGAGAATTCACTATCTGATATAATTGTATTATCGAGTGACGATGATATCATCAATGATAACTGCGAATATGCGGTTGATGCAATATGAAATTGAAGTAAGTAATTCTGCAGTTTACTCTGGCTGCATGATGATATCTTTTTTGCTATCCCGGTTGATATACCCCCGATTGTAGCCACCGCAGAAATGCAAATTGGAACTACGACCGGGGCAATCATTATAACCGATCCAAGTATTATTCCGGCGCCAGTGAGAACGCTTGACACCGAGTACATAATAATATCAATTGCGGTGATTCTTCGTCGGTATTTTTTTATTTTTATTTGATACTCCTCAGTGAGGGTTTTGAGTCTATTCTGAAATTCTCTGACCTGATCATAGCGACATTGCGTCGATGACAAAGTCATTGTTGTTATTTTAAAAAAGCTAGCGTTTTCAATTGTGAAATCCTTTCAATTTAGTTATTTACTTAAATCCGCTACGAATTCCACATACCAGGTTACTGAAACCCCAATCAAATTTTTATCAGTAGCTGTTATAGTGAACTTTTCAGTTGTATCCTTGTCGATGATCGTTGAAATCGTATTATTAACCCCGGATGAACTCGACGATGATATATTAAATTGAGTTAATGGTGTTACTAGTGTTAATCGATAAATACCTTTAACGGTTGCAGTGATATCTAATTTGTTGTCTGTAGGTGTCCATGCAAATGATCCGTGTTGGATTGTGTACACGACGTTGTTGGTTTTCTCATGAGGAATTTTTGTTTTTTCAATGATTGTTATCATCCTCGAAAAATCACCTTTGACGGCTTCGATGAAGTTTTTCGTCTCATCGATGGATTTTTTAATATCAGGGAGTTTTATTTCTATTTTATCCAACTGGGTTCCAATAAATTTATCAATGATATTTCTACGAAATGATATAAACTGTTTTCCGTTTTCTTCAATTTTAGATTCAAGTGTTTTTATTACAACCACAGAATTGTTTAACTCATCGTTGATAGTTTTTAATCGATCTGTAATCGTCGAAATGAGTACACCCGGTTTGAGTTTACCCTGATCGGAAAATAACGCAACGGTGTTCTCGATTGCGTTTTGTTGTTTAACTAAAATATCATCCAGAGAAATATTACTGGTTTTCAATTTACCCTGTTTGTCCTGAAATATAACTATTTCATTCGGGTCAACATTTGTTAAGTTCAACGTCTCAGCTATTTCATCTTTGATTAGTTTTTTTACATCCTTGACAGAATCAGGTGGTGCAGTGCCATCGGGTTTGGGTTTCAAAGATCTCCCCCAAATATCAATCATGTTATTGTAAAACTCTTTCTCTCTTTAAAATCGTTTTTGACGACTTCGTCGTTGCCAGCGATTACTAGTGTATTCATTCACGACAACATGTGGTGGTTTTCCGCTTGGGTTACTCAAGGAGTTAGAAATAGCATCAAGGACATTTAATACTTCGCTGCCACATATTGGTGGGTCATTCATTTGTTGTGTTGGTAGCGTAGAATACCAAGTCTTCATTGGAAGGGTTTTTATATAACGCAAAAACTCTTTTGGTGGGGCTAATCCATATGAATCGAAATAGACAATCCCACGTGGATCAATAGCGTATGCAACCCAGTGAGTTCCAGGTCCGGTGCTGTTATCGAGATTAATAATACCGGTTTCAACGCTGTTTGGTTGATGTGGTAATTGATCTTTCATAAAGACACCTCTGAAATTTTTAATCGCCAGTTTTTTAGCAGCATCCATTAAATCAAAATTGGACATAGGAATCTTCGATTCCCGAATTAATAAATCGTTCCTGGTAGTCTTAGACCCTTTCCGCTGTACCACGAATACGGGGTTCCTGGTAGTCTTAGACCCTTTCCCTTTTTTTTATACCCCTTCCCCGTTGCTTTCTGTAGTGCCATCCCTGCTGCAGTACCAACAGCCCCTAACGCCGCCGCCTTAGCCACCGCTGGGGCTGCTGCTGCAATCAATGCTGGTATCGCAGCTAACAACGGAAATATACCGCCTGTTTTAATCATATTTTTGATAGCAGCCGCAGAGAGAGTAATCTGAACACCTTTTTTGGCTGCAAGTGCATCATTGAAATGTTTCACCTGACGAGTTGTCAGCGATAGTTTATTTGCACCACCAGTCATTTGGTTGGGTTTCAACGTGATTGTGGTTCCACATCGCTTAGCCGATTCTGATTGCAATTTTTTGATTTGACCAGGAGTTAACGCAACACTAATAACACTATATGACATTATACATAATTGATTGATTCTAAATCGTTTACAATTTCAATTACATGTTTTCCACTGGTGCATCTACCACTCTCATTCTTCCACCAACACCTTCAAGTAGCATTGATTTATCACTGAGAATGACAGCAACCGCTCTATAATTAGCAATACCACCAGGACGGGTTACACGGGCTCTAAAGTGTATATCAACGACAGATTGTCTCATCAAATCGAGATGTTCCAGTGAGAAGTAATAGATCGGATAGAGGCTTTTAAAATCCAATTGTGATATTTGCAAACCAGTATCCACATTTTGATCACGTGCCATAAACGACAATAGATTATGATAGACACGTGCAATATGGTTGTGAGTGTAATCGAGTTGTATATCCTCAGATGGTTCCTGTTGGCCGTTTATTCTCAGCGAGACTTCTCTAACACCTAACTGATCAAATATCATATGGCTTCGTTCTTGATTACCAACTCGCGCAGTATTCTGTAACGCCACAAATATATGACGTGGAGCTGAAACACCTTGTTTTGATGCCAGATGCCAAGTAAATATATCATCAACATTATCCTGTTTGATATCAGTGGTCACTGATAACCAACTCAACAACGACTTTCCTCCTTGTTCCATAAATGATAATAATTTTTCTTCTGCTGTGATTGATGGAGTTAATACTGGCATCCATAATGCTAGTTTTGATAAAATGACTTTACCCTCGGGAGCACCAACATCACGCCAGATTGCATCATTATCAGTACCCTTTCGTACAAGCGCTACTGTGTGTTTAGCTCCATAAATAACTTTTCGGACGTTTCTACAGAATCCGAATATATGATGCAGTGGAATTGCACATGAAAATTGTCGACGCTGTCCTTGCAACGTTGCTACACGTGTTGCAAACCCTAGGTTGTAGTTAATGATATTATTTATGACATCAAAAGTACCAGCTGGTCTTGTATATCCGGCTGGTGCTGGATCAACTGCGGTAGCTTGTGTTGCCTTGACTCTAGAATACTGGTTGTGTTCAGGGTGATCAGTGATATCCTTAGAAAACATCATAGATGGACCCGCTGATCTTGAATAATCATCAGAATATCTCGCTAACCCGATTATTGTTGTTGCAACATCAACTTCACGGTCAATGGATTCAATTTCTTTTCCATCAATGAGATATCTAGCGCTTTCAAATAACGCCATTATGCCGTTATTAACAAAACCAACTCGTGTAGTTGGGTTTATGTCATATGGGGTATCAGCTGCAACATTTGTTACAAGTTCTCCTTCGATTTCGATAAATGCCTCACACGGTAGGAAGTATTTACTGGTATCATGAACTTGAAGTTCAATTCGCGATCGGAGATCTGGTTGTACTGCGTGATAAGAATAAAATTGAAAATCGCGTACAGAATCATCCTTGCCAACTGGGGCATCCATATCAAATGCTGGATCAGGTGACTGTTTGAACATTTTATTCTATTTATCAGAGTCTAAATCGCGATTTCCCATTTCATCGTCGTGTTTTTTTAAAGCCACTTCCTGCTATCATGTTTGCTATCATGTTATTTTGGTCCTCTTGATTTATCAAGGGAGTCACCATCGACGCTAATTTTTCATCTACTGCGTTATTTATAATTCTACTAACACTTGCAGGCATTTCTGCTGTAGACGGTAACGGTACCGGTTTCTTTTTTCGTCTCACTAATGATGTTATTTTATTCTTCGCAGTTGAAAACGCTTTTCCAGCAAGATCTCCAACAGCACCAATACCCTTATCACGAATAACATCAATTGCTTTCATTCCTAATTGTTTAGCCAACGGCATCACTTTTGGAGCCATTCTCGCAAATAACCCTGCAATGGTATTGCCTAAACCATCTCCGTAGTATGCTCTATAAACCGGAAACCGTGAATTAACTACGTAGACGGGGGTTGGTTTATCATGATTGTAGTGTATGATCATTATTTTAAATCAGAAACAATTTTTCAATTGTTATTTATCTAATCGATTTAGTTACTATGATACCCACTTTCCACTAACTCGCCAATGAAATCTCGATATGTGCTGATATCCATGATACCACCCTGAAATAATCGTCTACAGATATCAGCTGCTTCATTAATTATTTCCGGTGAGTTATTTCCAGCTCGGAAACCTCCTACAAGAACTTCTAATCGTGATATATCACTGAGAACACTACCAGGACATGAAACACTGGAATCTCTTAATCCACTTCCGCTATAACCCATTGCTACATCCGTGGGTTGTAAAAAACCAAGAGGATCATAATCATCATCATCATCACGTGGTATTTGTTGTTTTTTAGGTGAAAAGGATATTTTCTTTGCAGGTTGCTGTCGCCGCCTTTGCAATTTTGGCGGTTTTTGTTGTTGTTTAAACTCTTCATATTGATTATACGCGTGATCCACCTTATTGATATAATCGAGGTATGATGCACTATCTGTCTTTTTTTGACTTTTTCCAGTTTTGATTTTATAGAATATATCAGCCCAGTGAGTTATATTCTTAACATATTTATGATGTTCTGGTTTCAACATTTTTTTTCTGTTTTCATAAGTCTTAACAACAAACTCAGGAATTTCTGTTAAATCAATCTTATCAATTGTTGCTAACACTTCCTCGTTAAATCTCATGCGTAAATCATCTACTGTTCTTTTTGATTCTATTTTTTGTACGGCCTGTTCTGTTTGTTCAGTTTTCGCTGCTATTTTTTCGAGTTCACCGATAACAGATTTCTTCGTCTCGGGATCATCCCCCCGTATAGCACGCTCTATCCCCTTCGTTGCTGTGGTTACTGGTTTAAACAACTCTTCAGATCCCGCAGCAAAATCAGTCTGAAAACTCTGTCGTTGTTGCAGTTTATTCCGTACAGAGTCACGAATTGGTACAAATCTCTTAATTGCATCTAATCGTTCACGAGCCAATCGGGTTGTTAATGCTTCATTGACCATTATTTGAAATCAGAAACAATGTTTCAATTGCAAAACAATTTTTCAATCCCGACCTAACACCAGTGACAAAGTCACCGTGGAAGTGTTTTAACGGCTCTATCAATGATGGGGAAAGTGACCAAATTGTATATAAAATAATTAATAATGTCACTTTCCCCATTCTATTTTTGATCAATCCGAACCAGCCATCAATTTTTTATTCACTGTTTCTGACATTATCAATCAAAAAATGCTAAAAAAAATTAAAATCTCTATGAGGGACGGTCACAATCAAATAATGATAAATGGTCGGGCAATCAAATATGATAAATAGTCGGTCAATCAAAATTGTTCATTTTCTTGAATTAACGCCCGTAGGTTTCTAACTTTAGAATTAACCTCCTTTTTCAATTCGTATTCGTACCCCAATTCTTTTCGTATTCGTTCTACGATGGTATATAACGGAGCGAACACACTTACGTCACTGGAGAATGCGAGAGAGTCCTTAATAGAATTCTGAATTCTTTTGATGAGTGCATATTTCTTTGGCAGCATGTATTTATTGTTGTTAACTCCGTATTCTATATCCTGAAAATCAGACATGATTTGATCAGGATTTAACCCATCTGATAGTTCAATATCCCAACCTTTCAATTTTGAAATCTCGGATATGATGCTATTCATGTTTTCAGAATTCATTATTCTATAGCAATGACATATTTCTAAATGAAAAATATGACGTATTAGACGTAACTAAATTTAACTTTTTGTCCCGTCCTTTTTGAAATAGCCGATCGATAAATCCCCTCTGCAACAAATCGTACTGAGGGTGAACAAATATCGAAATACTTGCCGGCTTCATATATTGATTGAAATATTTTTTCTTCGTTAGTTGTTGTATTCAAAGATTTCACAGGTCTCGCTTTTTTTGAACAAGTGCCAGTCTTCCCTCTTTTCAAATTCTCACTTTGAGTAACAGCCTGCAGATTTGATAAAGAATTGTTCTTTGGATTAGAATCGATATGATCAATAACAAAATCATCCTCGATCAATCCATAAAAGCATTCATACACGAAACGATGATTGAGATAAAATTTCTTTCCAGCGCCAAACTTCAAATACCCCATACCATTATCAGAACCAACTGATTTCTTCAGTCTGCGATTTCTTACAACACCATCACTGGATGCTTCATAATTTGTGATCACAGGGTGTGGTCTGAATTCTTGGTTCATTCGTATATATAATACTATTGTTTGTCTAATTAATTGTTTGGTTTAATGATAAATCTTTCGATGTAGTCTTGAGGAGTTCTTATGATTTTATCCTTGATACTGACTTTGTCAGCGTCAAGAATACTGACTTTGTCAGCGTCAAGAATACTGACTTTGTCAGCGTCAGGGTCATAATTTCTGATTGATTGTCCATTTTTTATTCTTTTATCATAATATCGCTTCAACTCCCTGTATCGCTTTCCACCGCAATTCAAACACAACTGCGATTTTCCCCTGACCCCAACCCCACATAGAATACAAGGTAACGGACCAAGGCTTCCACGTCGAAAGCTTTGCATATGATACCCACAAAACTCACTTCTGCATGATTTGTTACACGGGATTACTGATCCAATCATAAGCCACTTGCAGTGATTCATTATATAAAAATCTTTCATTTAAATGCTTGTTTTAATTATAGCATGATGGAGTTCAAGAGATTGACTTCGAAAAATGCTGAATTCAATGCTGATAAGGAGTTTAAGAGATTATTAAAAATCAATCCTAGATTTAATCTCGATAGACCCAAAAAACGTATCAAACGTCCAAGAGACGGAAACATGAAAGAGTTTAAGAGATTATTAAAAATCAATCCTAGATTTAATCTCGATAGACCCAAAAAACGTATCAAACGTCCAAGAGACGGAAACATGAAAGAGTTTAAGAGATTATTGAAAATCAGTCCTAGATTTAATCTCGATAGACCCAAAAAACGTATCAAACGTCCAAGAGACGGAAACATGAAAGAGTTTAAGAGATTATTGAAAATCAGTCCTAGATTTAATCTCGATAGACCAAAAAAACGTATCAAATTTAATCTCGATAAACCCAAAATCCTTCGGATTTCAAAAGCGTCCAAGAAATTACCCTGGAAGGATGCTCAATTCAATCTCGATATAGTCTCTGATACACCAAAGAATAAAATTCTTGATAAAGCCATGATTAATAAAATCAGAGACTGTTTTAATGAATTCAAGCGTGATGGAGCATCCTATTGTTGGTCAACATTTCGAATTGATGGTGTTGTTGACGCTACCATGAATGATGAAAAAGCAGCAGTGATAATTTCACGTGTTGGGGAAAAACGGTATTTTTTCCGAATCAAATTCATTATTGAAGTCGATGGCAAATGGATTATTAGGGATAAATTTGAACCAATCCTCAAGAATAAAAAAGCTGTCATTGTGAGTAGAGATTCCAAACCAGGGATTCTAACCGGCATTGACAAACCATACTACGAAAGATCTTATCCCGTAACAGCAATGGTTTATGGGCTATATCCGTTAAATGATAAACCCGATATCGCAAAACTAGCTCCTATGAAATATTCGTCAGGGCTTAATTGTGTAGCAACACGGGTAATGGAGCACTTCACAAATGCATCCCGAGGAAATAAACTAACTGATCTAAGACGAAAAAAAATAACCGAGTGGGAACTGACAGTGAAACAGAACGGTGCAAAGATTTCTGATATAGCTAAGTTAGAAACATCATTAAGATTTCCAATAACAGTTATGACGATAACCGGAGAGGTTTTATACGAACCGAAATATAACAAAAATGGAGCACCAATACAGATTATTGATCATAACAAACACGCGTGGACACCTGCGGTAACAGTATTTCCACGAGAACGAACCGTGAAATATATCCCACCGGAATTTTCCGGGGAATTAGTCGGGGATGTTTTCTATGAAGAGAGATTATTTGATGCTATTCATGCGTTGTGTAAGGATGATCCTGTGTCAGTGTGGTTACTTAGAAGTGATGAAGGATTCGATCAATTTGTAAAACCAAATGGTGAATTATATCGCGTTGAAGAATTAGATAACAGAATGAGAAAAATCGCTAATGATTTTTCACCGGAGAGTTTCCATGAAAAACTACTCACGGATAGTTTTACTATTCCATCAGTGGTAGCTCACTTCGCAAGAGAAAAAAACTCATGGCGTCCAACACGAAGTGATTTTCTTGAGGATGTTAAATCGAGTTGCGTCGAATTTGGTCATGGAGGATTGTGGAATACGAAATACTCACGTGATGGTATGATTTCAATTGATATAGCCGCGTGTTATCCCGGAAGTTTTCTCGGGTATGGGGAATGCGCTGAGTACTTCAAACGATTTGGACACCCAACACATGAAATGACTCGTGTTGCGATTAATGGACCATTACCTGATTTTGATTTAACCGGATTCGCTCGTGTGATATCATTCGAATTAGCTACAGGGTTACATCCGTGTAGTTATGTTTGGCTCGGTAGACACCTATCTGAAAAGGCCTGGATGCCAATAGTGTTACTACGATATATGATTGATTGTGGTATGCTAATATCGTTGATTGTTTCCGAGGCTATTATATGCTATCGAGCTCAGAAAGAAGTTTGGCTACCACAACCCGATCTAGATCGTATAATCAACGAACTACGAAAACAATTCCCTGATTTCAATGAAGAAGAAATCATAAATTGGTCTAAGAAGTTATTTGAAATTAAAAAAGAACAAGCAAAGGATCTCGGACGAAGAATAATCGGTAAATTCACTCAAGGTGGACGGTACGACAACGCAAAATATTCTTCGCGGTTGATCATAGATGTCGCTGAATACGATTTTCTTGTAGCGGATTTAATGAAACAGGGAAAACTTGTATCCCGTAAGGATGCTTTTCTATCCAATGGTGAGAAATTAGGTACGGTTGTTACCTACTGTGATGGACATAATTCCCAGTACACACATTTGAGAAGTTCAATGCTAGCCTATGCTTCTATTAATCTATTTTCGATGATAAATAGATTTCCTAATACCGCGGTTAGAGTGGCCACTGATTCGATGTATATACACAATAAATACAAATCAGCTGTAGCGGCATTCACAGATCCCGAAGAAAATTGGGGGCGTTGGCGATTTAAAAAGGAGATGCTACATGAGTATTGTGAATCCGCAGACGTTGCCATGGATGATAAATATCTTTGTTGTAACCGTATTGAAATTCAATCAGAATTTTCTAATGCACCACCGGTATCTGATCCAATCTGTCGATACAAGACAGTTTATTTAAACGGTTGTGGTGGGTCAGGAAAGACAACTCGTGCAATTGAATTATTTCGTCGGTCAACCATGATTGTGCTAACACCGACTCACAGACTCGCCAGAGAGATGATACAACGAGGGGTAAATGCCTGCACCTACCATAGTTTCTTTCGATGGAAGGGTGACAAATGGACTCCTGATCGAATGGGTGATAAATTCATTCCTGAAATCATAATCTGGGATGAAATATGCACAGTGTCATTAGATGTATTACAGACATTTCTCGAGTGGTTATTAAACAAAAACACAAAAGTCGTCATGTGCGGTGATCACGGCCAACCACCACCATTTGTCGGTGCATCTCCACATGAATGGCTAAGGGGTTTTGTAGACTATTATGAAGAAATTACCACTGATTATAGATCAATTGATGAACGATTACGAGAATTCAAAGCGCTAATTAGATTAAAACCGGATAGAATCCAATGCGAAATAGCGCGTGAAGTGATTTCAGAAACTCAAATAAACGATTTCTGGGAAACATGGAGACCAAATGATTTGATAATTGCAAGTAGAAAAATAGTCAGGGATACACTTCAGATGAAGTTATTTGAATTGCATAAAGAAAAATTTGCAACGCTTCCAGTACCCCTTTGTTATAGGCCATCGGATACACGAAAACAGAATATTGAAGTTGATATTCCAGGACAGAGTGAAAAACAAATTCTGGTATTAAATGATATTGTGCTGGTTGATATCAATGTCGTCGAAAATGCTTTGCGTGCTAATAAATCCCCGTGGACTCTAGGATACGCAGCAACAATACACTCTTCACAGGGATTGACTATATCGGATACAATTGTTTGGATGGTGGATAATCACATCGAATGGTCGAATTTAGTCTATCTCGCAGTATCCAGAGTACGAAAAATAAATCAACTTCGAAGAGTTGTTTTCGATGATAATGACACAACAATGGATGATATTGATGTTAGCATCATTAATAAAAAACTCTCCGGTTACAAACAACAGGACAAAAAAAAACAACGAGAATTTGATATTGATGCTGAATTAATAATCACTTTGAAGAAACAACAGAATAATCACTGCGCGAGTTGCAATTGTATAATGCGTTGGCAGTATTCGGATAAGGATCCTCGCCAATTCACCGTAGACAGAAAAAATAACAGTCTCGGTCATGTCAGAAATAATGTGATGTTGACTTGTCTTGAGTGCAATAGACGCAACGGTGCTAGTTAAGACCATGCGGTGGCAATTGAGTATCCTCGGGAATCACTTGTAATTGTTGTCGAGTAAAAACCCGCTGAGGGGCAGTTGAATCCAGTTTATAGACTGGAGGTCTACCAGTTGATCGTGTTATACTAGATATCTTATGCGTAGTGACGCTCCAAATAGGATCAGTAGCCCTTTTTCTACCCCCTTCAAGCTCTCCTGGTTCGTATAAGTACCTCACAATGACATTACTACCAAGAATTGGTTCTTTGAAATCTTTTTGTGGTTGTACGGGTATTGACTTCTTTTTAATCGCGTTGATAGGTTTCATGTTGATTGTTCTAGTAATCTCGTTATTCAGTGCAGTAATCACAGATGGTAATCTTTTAACCCATTCACGGGATCTTTTTTCTTGGATGAATTCTTTTGCGTATTGATATCCAAATAACCGTTCAGCAAGAGTCCGATTAAATCGTTCTACAATGGCCTGATCGCGATGTAGCGCAGTATGCCCTCGTCGTATGGTGACATTATGATGTTTCATTGTAGATAATACTGCACCCTGAAATTCCTTACCAGGATCAACCTGCAATAGATTTGGCCAGTGCAGAGGACCTCGTCGATAAATCCTCTCAAATGCAGAAGCAACTTCAGTGGCTGATTTTGTTTTTAACGGTTCTGCTTCTTTGTATCGACTTGCAATATCAACTACGGTTAGCGCGTATTTGTAACCACGATCATGAGGTAAAAATAATATATCAGCCTGATGAACTTCATTAGGAGCGGTCACATCAAAATGCGAGAATTGAATTTGTTTAGGCGGTGGTAGATAAATTTGCCATAGTGCCTGTTTGGATAACCAATTAGCCGCAGTGGTTTTTTTCACTTTTGCAGCGCTAGCGAGTTTATGGACTGCTGATTTACCCCTCCAGTATCCTCTTGGGGAATAATAAATTGATTCCATATTATTAATTACCGGCACCTAACATCAATTTGCTTTTCATAGCCGATTTTATTAAAAATGAAGCCAATTTTTCTTTGAAGGATTTATCAGGAATAGCATTTAACGCATGAATTAATTTCACATCTGCTAGATGCCTGTGTTGCAGATTGCTGCTTTTATAAGCAACATCATGAAGGTGACAGGCCTTATCAATGGCGTTTATTGGTTCTTCACCGGGGTTGGGTTGATTTTGATTATTGAGTCTGATATCAAGTCTGGTTCCCGGTCCACAGTAGCTATATCCTGGGAGGTGCTTTTCTCCGGGGTACTTTGCCCATGGGGTTCCAGGGAGCTTTGCCAATTTGGCTGCGATATCACCTCCTCGTTTTTTTTTAAATCAGATTTCATTGACACAAATCTAAATTTCTTTGTACCACATTGCATGCATTTACCAGAAAGCGCTGATCGGTTATTTTTAGTTGTAACCGTCGTCACATCTTCTGTGCCAGTACGCGTTTTGCACTTCACACAATATAGATCCATAATTTATGTATAGAGATATGGATATAATTGATTTTTCAGCGACTAAAAGAAGAGAACCGGTTAAGCATCATGCAGCGCTACCAAACTCTATCCGGATGATTATAATCGGGCCATCTGGATCCGGTAAAACGCAATTGTTGCTCAATTTAATAATGAGATGGATGAAGTGGGATAAGTTGTATTTAATTGCTCCTAGCGTAGATGATCAACGATGTTATGAAGTGCTAAAAGATTTTAACGAGAATGCATCAGAAATTAGCGGTGAGAACGCCATTGATTTTATAACCGATATCGATGAAGCACCGAGTATTGATGATATTGATGGAGATATTAACAATTTAGTCGTATACGACGATATAATGTTGGATAAACAAAAAAATCCTGCTAGGATCTTTTCCCGGGGGCGTCACAAAAACACTGACGTGATATATGTCACTCAACGCTACACTCAGGTTCCAAAAGTCATCAGAGATAACTGCAATATTCTTTCTGTATTCAACGGCGTTGATACACATACGCTACGAAATATATGGCAGACATGGTGTTCTGATATGGACTTCAATCAATTTCGAGATTTCTTTAGTCATGCTCAGTCGACTCCGCACGGATTCGCAACAATAAATCTACATGATCCTCGGACACGATATCGTATCGGACTGGATCAAATATTCGGTTAAAATCATTTATTATTTTTTGTTAACCAGTGATGAAATCACTAAGCAGCAGAGAGGGTGGATGACAACAAGTTGCGACCAAAATTGATTAAAAAATCGTTTTCATTTTTTTAGTTAAAATGATTTCGTAGGGAGATTTCAACGAAATCCTACGGATCGTTTTAAGGATTCAATCAATTTTTTTTGTCTGAAAACGTTGTAGGGTTCGCCATCTTTTGGTTGAAATGAGATTATAGGACGGCTCGTTTTAGGATTTCAATCAAATTTTGTCTAAAAACGTTGTAGGGTTCACCCTCTCTGCTGCTGTATTGGTCAACCCTAGGTCTTCGGGGAAACTGGGAGGCGATTCAACTGTGGGTGAATCGTACGGTTATACAGGGTCGAGACACATAGGTGTATTGAAATTGTAGTACAATTTAATACATTGTTGTATTTACATGCTTATGTCAGATCACAATAATATTTCAAGGGATTGCATGAAGATCAATAAAAGCTAGCAACTTGATTGAATACAAGTATGTTCGTGCTAGTTGTCGCAGTCCATACGTGCGATAATATAGTTTAATGTTTTGTGTTTGTCATCGTAATATATACTTGCATTAATATAACTATCGTAAAGGTTCCTTGGATCTGTGTATAGTCCAAGAGATCCCTTTACATCTGAGTTTTATTTTGTATTGATATTTCATTTATTCATGTATTGTGAATGGTTGTGAGTGTAATTGTGGGTTGAGCGCATGAGTAATTGTGTTGATACATCATTATTTTTTCAATAATAATTTATTTCATAAATTTATATTTTCTTTCACATATTGTGTTTGTGTTGTTCATTTAATCCACCATCCTCTCGGTAACAATTCTGTTACACCCCAATCGAATTTGCTTGCGGAGCAATAGTAACCGGTGTGTATTGGAACACCTGATGAATGATTTCATTACAATTATATTTGCGAACACGTGTTTATTTAGAAATTCTCGCAGACGCCCAAAGTAATCTAAGCACATGTGCCAAGCTGTACTCGGTGACCATACAACGACTATCGTGATGGAGTTTGAATCAGTGTAGGTTGATATGGAAAATCATCGATGAATCCAAGCACAGACAATGTCATCTTTTATTACGTCCATGGAATGCTCCGTTTCCCCAATGGAGTAATTTTCTTTTGAAGCATTGAAAATATATAAAATGACAAGACAACAAATAGATATTACGCCACAAATTATTGCAGACATGAAAAGGCTGCATGGGTCCATTCCTGCCAAAAACCTAAGAACCATGTGAAATCAGCTCAGCCATATTTTGTCAGATATTATATTTGTCAGATTGTGTCAAACTTACATGCAGCCTATAAATCAAATACTCATATAGCGTTGTTAGGATTCATTCAAACAAATAGCATCCTTTGATCAAACTACATCAAAAATAGAGGATAAAAATCTTTCAGGGCTGGTAAATAAGCTCATAATGTTTTCGCCAGTAACCGGTCGTTTTTATCGTAAAACTCACAAAGAGTATTTTATCGAAGAACGATTTGCAAAAGGAGGCTAATGGATGGCAGACGACATAGTAAACGAAATCCGGGAAGAAAAATAAATTGAATAGCATTCTTATCTGTCTCGCTGCGTAGTATCATCATGGTCATGCATGAGATCACACTTACTTATTACGACTCCTAGCCCGTGAACCCTGACGTGGTCGTCCACGTGAACTTTACACAGGTCTAAGAAGCGAAGCTTTCACGCAGCTGCATCCGTGTATAAAAGGATCCTAAATGGGAAACGTTACGGGGAACTAGAGTGGGTTCTGGCTGTTGAGTCATGATAAGTAAACGGAGTCTCAAACGCTTATTATGATACCATTATATTAGACTATATAAAACAAATATTAGCAGATATATGTGTGCAATTAATATAGCTTCACTAACTGTCTACATGAATGTCTGGAGTTATTGAGGGATATCATTCACTTTCGGTTGTTGTTAGCATATAAATCCTTATTTAATCTGTGACATACATTTGTAAACTTTCTTATATATATATATATATATATATATATATATATATATATATATATATATATATATATATATATATATATATATATATATATATATTCCTCAAATGAATATTTTAATCAGTAAGCTAAGCCCTATTAATAATCGGAAAACTAATACAAAGAAAATCAAGTGGTATTCAAGCAGTAAAAGGGGAATTTCCACGTGGACTTCTTATGATAATTTTCCAAACCTAATTGTGATTAATATAATAAACAAGAAAATAACGTTATATTTGTATATTTCATATACAGTTGGTATAGGCAGCTATTTTTTGCTAATTTAAAAAAACACACGTATTTTCTTTTCTCTAAACCGTTGATATCCGTTTAATTGGCGACCTTGATGTACTATCCCTAAGGACGGAATATTTTGAGTTGCTTAATAAACCTCGTCCCTGAAACATTTACAAAATTAAATTATTGTTGAGAAGAAACAAATCGTGTACATACATACATACATACATACATACATACATACATACATACATACATACATACATACATACATACATACATACATGCATACAGTTAAATTAACTCATTAATTTCTTTTCTAATTTTTTCCCCCCACTACCCATGATTGAATAGTTGATACATGATTTGCTTCAAATCGTCAGAAAAACATGGCTAAAATATCGTGCTTTCGCTATCTAATAAACAAATAGTTTTAATCCTTGCAAATACCGCTTCCACCACCAGCTTTGTGTTTGTTAAGTTATCACATTAAGGTGCGATGTAGTGCGATAACATGATCTGAAAAATTTTCACTGTAGGTCGGTTGCCCTTCCCTTGTACTTTTGCTCATTCTCGGTTCTTTATCTCGAAATTTGTTTCCAATTCGTTGAACACTGTATTTTCGGTTTCTTGATTTCTTCCCATTCCCCACGTGTACAGACCAAATAAACTGATATTAAAACGCGCCCCTTTTTTTTTTTTACCGTAATAGCCTAATTGAATGTTGACCCGATATGAAAGTGATGTAGTTTTGAATATAGTAGCATCGTATTTGGTGTGTGTAGTTTTCCATATTTCTTTACTTGTCACCAGCTACCTGACAGTCTTTACACAGACACCTTGTCAGGTTTTGTGGCGGCCACCGTGGTAGGTGTATTATTATGATTGGGTGGGTGTGCTCCCAATATTGTATTTAAATTATTATTGAAGCCCCACCCACTCTCAATTTTGAAGGAAGTGAAATTAGTGATGGAGAGAGGTAAGACTCCAATCAGCAATGCCGACGGTCAAATTATTGAGTACACAAAAAGGTGAGATTCAAATGAATAATAATTTAATACAACTCAATAATCAATGACAATAATTCCCCAATCACTCTTCTTTCTCTCTACCCTGTAACAGACTATGACATCTTATGATATTTAGAGCTTTCCAACTGTCCTTGTATTCTACTCATCTGCATGTTATATACTATTCTTCCTATTCCTTCTCCTTTTCCTCCCGACTTGCTCCAAACCTTTCTCCTCTCGACTTCTCTATATTCCTCCTCCTTCTTCACTTACACCTCCTCGACTCCTTGTCCTCTAGCTACGATGTCGTAGCCTCAGTAAGGGTACTGATATTAGTACTACTTGTCCTCCTCCTCCTCGATGCTCTCCTGACTACTTTGTCGGCACAGACTGTTTTGCCAGTTTCACTTCCTTCTCTCTTCCTTGAGACTCAGGACTAACTATACCGGAAGTATGTCTCCTAAAAGCTTACTGTGAAAACACAAGGACGTTAGCATATTTCCTTAACCATCGCGTCTCACACTAACCAATAATCAATCATCAGATAAAGGTTATTACATTTTCGGTCACACAATCGTGCAAATCGAAATACCCATACATTCTTGCATGGTTCACAAAGTCGTAGTAAAGGCACGGTATCAACTGCTTATCATGCAGACATCAATAAATTTCGTCACATCAATGTGTGTGTGTGTGTGTGTGTGTGTGTGTGTGTGTGTGTGTGATTAATCTCATTATAAAGAACAATATCATAACAGTGAGACGCATTTATGTCCATTACAACTCATACAAAGTACACAAATATTAAAATATCAATTCTCTTAAACACTTCAACCGTTCACAATTCAATAATGCGTAAATTCTAAGAGATCACATTCTTATAAATGGACTAGTTTACTAAGAAGTAACCTAATAGCGAATTCCAAAATTAATTCTGACTACAAGCTAACAATCTAAAAAATTCTCTACATTATAATCAGCTCATCTTTCAAATACGCATGTAAATTAAACACTACAAAGTTATATGTGCTAAGCGATCCTAGTAATTAAGTATACATACTTCACAAATAATTACAATTACAGTACTTTAACAGCCTGCAAAAATCGAGCAGATAGCTTACTGGCCTTTACGAAGCTATGTCTTTGTTAGAATTTTGTACGTTTTCCCGTCAAGTTAAAAGTGGCTTCCTCAGAGTATTGGTTTTATCTTTCCAGCACGATGCTTTGGCAACTACTGATTCCTAGCTTCGAAAGTACAAAGTTAAATTCGAATTGAAAATGGTGATCACACCCTCTCTCAATTCAGATTGGATGTCAATTCTACTCTTATATATTCAACTTAGCAGACAATGCCCCCCCCCCCCATCCACCGTCTGTCAACGTGGTGGGATTTACGACGTCAATAAGGGTCCACGTGCGACTTTTCACACCTAACAAAGCTGGGTCACGTACCTTTGAACTATGGGGTCTAACATATATGCATGGCTTCTAACCATTTCTTTGTTCCCCTGACTTACTCACTATGTGACAATACCTATATATGTATCCTCCTATAACATTTTCTCGTGATTTTACTGGTTTTTTTTTTTTATTTACTTTTTTTTAAATAGAAAACATTTACCCAAATTTTTTATTTAGTACTAGGAAATGCTTCTGAAACTTTATATAGATGGAAATTTTCGGCCCAAAACTCTTCGATTTTGAAAAACGTATTATGCTAATATGTGGACTGAGAATTGTCAGATGGTTAGTTAACACCAGTCTGCTGTCAAATAGGTAACCAATTGGACTGCACATAGTCTAGGGGTTAATCAATCCGCAGTCTGCCTTAGGTTGGTAACAACTAGGCTTATATGGTAGTCAATAGATATAATGTTTTCTTGCGGTTTTATCACCTTGGAAACCGTATGTAAACTCATTTAAGGAAATGTATGACTGTATCACCAGGGAAAAGCTTTATGAGTTTATGACGAAATGTTGTTTATACAAATTGTAATCGTATATTTTACCAGGAATTGTAATCGTATATTTTACCAGGAATTGTAATCGTGTATTCTACCGTGTCTTTAATATCCACTCTACTGAATTATAACAATGGCATTTGCAGACCACTCAAGCAACCCCCACGGAGAGTGGGAATGGGCGCAAAAGGTTGCCAGTCTCAGTGTTTGGGCCCAAAATTCCAACTAATATTAGTTAACTGGGGTGGGGGTACAGTTAAGTTCGGGGTGGGGGGCAGAATTTCTTACTACTATACTTTATATTTTTCTGGCAGTTATTTGTGCATACATTTCTTATGATTTATCTTCTTAAAGATTAGGATAATTCTTCATCGTTATATTAGTACCTCCTATGTTTTAATCTGTTTAAACTTTATGTTTATGTCTATTTTCCCCGATTGTTTGCAAATGTTTATATTTGAATTTATAGAAATTTTAATTGACATAATATAGTCATTATTGGGCTGACGTGCATTAAACACACACACACACACACATACACACACACACACACACACACACACACACACACACACACACACACATACATACATACATACATACATACATACATACATACATACATACTCGTGCGGTTTTAAGGTTGACGGATTTGTTATTTCTATAGGGAACATCGCCGTGACGTCACGGGCATGATCACGTGGGGGTTCCCTAGTCTGGTTGGCAGAAAGACCGTAAATTACTCCATATTGCACTGAATACGCTTGTTACCATTGTTAACAATGGTCGTGTCTTGCTGTGTCGTTAATTGTGCTAGACGTTTTAAACCAAAGGACATACTATTTTACCGCCTACCTAAAGATCAATCACATATCCTGATCAAACTAAATGCTCGTAAGCCAATGAAAAAAGGCATGTTATGTTCCAACTCGTACTCTCTACCTGCACCCCTAAACGCTTTCAACTTCATGCACGTTTTAGTCAGCAATCGTCAATGTAAAAAGAAAATTAAAAGTACGTATATTAATATCTATAGCCTCGTCCCTAATTAAAAGAAAACTACGGGGGGTGGGGGGTGGGGGTGGGGGGTGGAAATGGATCAAAAAGTATGGATCAGTTCGGTTTCCTAGCAACAGTTATCTAATCATTCATTACAAAGTATATGCATCCAATCTGAAATGCATCTACACACAAAAATAAGAGCTCAAGATTTTCTTCTGTACGATTTGGAATACAAGTAATATTTATCCAAATTATCAAACGGGAGTAAGCAAGATCTGCGTCGCTTCTAAGACCACGACTATACAACAAATGTGAACATAATTATTGTCATCGTAATTGAAAAGGACGTGCTTCTCTTCGTCTTCCCATTCTGCGAATATTCGTAGTTATTTTGCGAATATTCGCACAACTATTTCGAATTACTATTTTGAATGTTCTTAATAGTGTTGCGAATTATTAATAGTAGTGAGAATATTCACAGTAAAATTATTTGAGATGGTACAGTTTGTCTCCGTATGGTGTATGTCAACAATCCACGGAGACAAAACTCATTTCAAAAGCTTCCGGTAATAAAGTTGCGTGAAAAAGCTTGCCAGTAGCGTCTCGTGTGTCGGTGGTTCGTTCCGGGGGTTTACCCGTCGATTCTTCCTGTAATATTATCGAGTTAGTTTGTCGCCATCGTAAGGTCCAGTTACTTCAACATTCCTAGACAAAATAGGAAGCTGATTTCAATGTCATAATTTTAAGGTACACGCAGGTTGCAACAACTGGCAGTCATTTTAAAGTCCCTACCAGAGCATTCATACTTTTCTGTCTAGCCAATTGTGTTTACATATGACTTTTAGACATGTTTCGCAAAACGCTTAACCACTAGGCTTCCGGAGAGGTTTCTTCGAGTTAGATTTTTACTGTCGTAAAATTAAAAGCTCCATTAGTTTTCAGAAGTGTGATATATTGCATAAATCTTTGTTGGATTAAATTTAATCTGTTTAGATCTTTCGGGGGTGGGTGGATGGGGGAGGGAGGGGGGGGGGGAAATTGAAATTGTCAATCCAGTACGTTTCATCTTTTACTGCCATACAAATTATCATTGCCTAGAATTTAACAGTACCTGTTGCGTCGTGCTAGTTACACGGCTACCACAAGGATGGTAGATTTATTCTTACAGAAACATTGTTTCAAATTTATTTTATGATTGTTATTTGTTGCTGTTGCTGTTTTTTTCCCTTTTTATTTCTTTAAAATTTTTGTTGTTATTTTTCTGTCCCAATATTATTCTTAAAAATCTTTTTTTTTATTGTTATCTCTTCAGTCATGATATGGTGTTAGTTTGTAATTGTAGCTGATAAAATTAATTTTTTTTAATGTTAATGTTAATGCTTTTGATATTTGACTTTTGCTTTGATTCCAGCAAAGGTATTTTCTTTTATTCAGATAGCGGCTTTAGCATCTGAAAATATTTTTTTTTAAAGTTGTGTAATAATTCCATTATTTTTAGTATACTTTTGTATATTTAATATAATAAGGAAATCACACATTAAGATGTCAGTATTCACACTGACATGATTAATTAAACTGGACAAAATCTCAAAGTTTGATCTGCACCTTTTGTCGTAATCATTGTCAAATCCCCCCCCAAAAAAAAAAAATCATTGATTTGCATGTAAAACACAGAGTTTAAGCGAAGTAAACGTTTTATTTCGTTCAGTATTATATATAGTATAAGAATTGAGGTGAACTTCAAAATGAGTGGCATGACGAGGGTGCTGTACACTTCCATCTTTTTTCTTTGTCTTAAATCTGCAAACGACCTCCCGAAGAAATCCTGAAGGCGAACAAATTTGAAGTAGAGTTTATATATTTTGGACAAGAGTCCTGCAGTGTTGTCGCTGTATCTTTTTAGTGCGTCAAATGTTTTGTTTTTGTCTGTTTGATTAGGATTTGTAACGTAGCTTTGACAATTTTTCATTCATATCGCTACGATATCTGCAGTGAGGCAGTTTATAGTGATGTCTAGCACTGGAGCATCATACCGCAGACATGTAGCATAATGTCCCACCCAGTCACATTATCCTGACACCAGGTCAACCAGTCGTAACACTAACCTCTTAATGCTGAGCGTCACGCGAGGCAGCTGTAAGTACCATTTTTGTAAGTCTTTGGTATGATTCGGCCGGGGATCGAACCCACGACCTCCCGCTTCCGCGGCGGACGCTCTAACCACAAGGCCACCGGAACGGTAGTGCGTCAGAGGTAAATTTATGTCTTCTACAAAAAAAGATATTGTTTGCCCCTGTAAATAGACCTAGTTGTGTCCATTTATCTATCAAAAATTGTTAAAAGTTTCCAAACCCATTATTGAAATTCGTGAATTTAATATCGTGAACAATATTGATCTATGGTTCGTGTTCATAATATAATATTGACTTCAATTGTGTAATACAGTGAGCCTGTATCTAATGTTTTCCACAATCACATTTAATTATCTGTTTATTTTGCTTTCAAATGTTATAATTTCCTCAATTGTTGTAATATCAGTTTCAGCAGAAACTTCGCAGATCTGTCTTTTTTTTAAATTTAAATCTATGGATGGCTTTATTGAACGTCCAAATTGTGCAAGGTAAATATTTTGTTCGGGGAAAAAAATCATAGTTTCACTAACTGTGTGCATCACATTCATGAAATTCCTAGTCTTAAAGCTGTATGCTCCTTTACAGTCATACGAATGCATTATACTTTCTCCAATTTTTGTAATGGCGTCATAAATTTAATTGGTTCCCAATAGATTAACGATTCCTCAGTTCACGAGGTTGTACTCTTCTCTGTTCATTCTTTTAGTCTTCATTTAATAATAATAATAATAATAATAATAATAATAATAATAATAATAATAATAATAATCAGGACCTTGTATAGCGCCTAATCTTTCGAAGCTCTAAGCGCTTTACACCATCAATAATGATATGACTACACTACAGCGCAACAAATGACAAAAACAATGAAATTGGAAAACATAAAAACATATAAGATACAAAACAAGATTAGGTCGCTAAGTTTGTCCCTGCAGCCGAAACAGGTGAGTCTTAAGAGCACTCTTAAAACAGACCACTGTGTATTTGTGTCTAATTTCAATGGGCAATTCGTTCCACTTCGCCGGGCCCTGGTGTGCAAACGAACGTTGTCCATATGACTTTGTTTTCACCTTGGGAACAATGAGTATATGATTATCAGAAGAAGAGCGTAAGGATCTAGCTGGTGTATACACATGGGTGAGGCTGGATAGGTATGTTGGACTGGAGTCTGTCATTGAAACAAAGCACAGAGAACAAATTTTGTGTTTTATAAAAATATTCTTTTTATCTCTTCATAATAAAATGTACCTTATTCATCTTCACCCTTTTAAGTCTCTCAGTTTATAAAAGACAAAATCACGTAAAAATTCTTTCTTGATCTGAAATATGTAATCACTAAAGTTAGCCAAAAACTGTTTTCATTATATTATTTTTTAAATTCTATTTCACCAGATTTTAACTCGAGGCAGCTTGTGTCAGGCAAACAGATCCATATATCCATAGTTTTGACATCTTTTCTTCCACGTTTGTTTCGATAGGATTAATTTCTGTTGGTCTTCGATGTGAGTTTTCTCTGAAATGTTGTGTATGTCAACTCCCTCTTTTTGTTTTCATTTTGTTTTTTGCTCTTAGAGACAATTTGTATTATTTGTTGTTGGTGGGCTAATTTTTAAACTTTATTGCATTTCACCACCGTCTTCCTGCCACTAATCATTCACGTGACTAACATATTCTTCTGCAGGATATTTGTTTATCGTTTGGTTGTGTAATACGCAGTGTACGGTACTCTCCTCTTAATTCTGATTATTTTATTTTATTTTCATCGCAGTTGGTTTACTCCCACAACAGATTTTGTATAAGTAACTGGAGTTTAACTTCAATTTCAGCCATTTAGGGATAGGATAGGGGTTAATGAAAACAAATTTCGATTCCTAATTACGTTGAAAAAGGATTGTCTTGCTCTAAGATAGTGTGTGTGTGTGTGTGTGTGTGTGTGTGTGTGAGAGATAATTATTCTTCCTCCAATAAAAGAGCCAGTCTCTTAAACAGTGTTATTAAATGCTCATTAAAACAGCGAGTCGGCGTTTTTCTAAATTATGTTTACCAAGCTCTAAAACGCTAGCCTGTTGATATCCATTGTATTTTAATTCAAAACCAAAATATGTGAAATACGGTCGAAATTTATTGAGTGCCCCCCCCCCCCCCCCCATTAGGGAAATCACTGACAAGATTATATCACCGAATGCAATTTTTAAGCACCATATAACGGAAAACAAACAACAAAACTATTAAAAAAAGAGACAAACCACCAATTTGCGGAAGAATTAAATTGTCCGTAACAGTCTACAAAGTAGTTTTCATTATAATTATTACACCGTCTTAATATTGTTTTTTTAAAAAAAATACATATTAGTTGTATCCTGGAATAAAGGCATAAATAAGACCACAAAAGTACACACCTTCCCACAAAATAGCAAACACTGACTTCTAATGTGATGACGTCTTATAGCATAATAAAATGGCATATCGAATATCCTATCTAATATTCAGCATGTCAAAGCGGTATGTTATATACGCGTTGGCATCTGTTTCTTGCATTATCGGGTAACTGATAACGTTAATTAATACTACCCATTAGTTGTAGTAGTTGTAGTAGGGGTGGTGGTAACTGTAATGGTCGCTCCCTGGATTTCACTTCTAAACATGTTTTGGGATACATCAGTAAAAAAAAAAATTAAAAAATTGAATAACTGAGCACTACCTGTTTGCATCACTTACCCACCCAAATAATTCTGCGAGATCCCCTTAAAGGGTCATATTCCATACTTAAATTATTACGTGCACTCATTTCTATGACGTAAACGACATTCGGTTTCCGGACGGGTCAAATCAAGAACATAAATATGGTACTAGCAGCTGCCTCGCTTGGCGCTCACCATTAAGAGGTTAGCCTGGTGTCTGAATCATGTGACTGGTTAGGACATCATGCTACATGTCTGCGGTATGATGCCACAGTGCTAGACATTACAATAAGCTGTCATGCTACAGACGTCGTAGCTCAATCCAACACTCCCAACACCACACCTGCCAAACATTTCCAAACATCATAAAATCAAGTGCGGCTGAGACATCAGCGCCAGGTGTTTCCCTTTTAGATTCTATAAATAGCAACGGTAATTCTTTCTGACGTCATTTTATCTTGTGCGTTAAATCCGGAAACACAATATCAATGTTAATATAGTGTCACGCGAAATGAAAACGTACACAGCAAGATATAGAGTCAGACGTACTTTGTAAATGTTCAGAAATTACTTTAATATCGCATTAAAAGTCAAAACGATATGGATCTGTTAGAAAAGTTTAAAGTGCTGTGGCAGGTAAGTTTTAAGGCAGATGTGCCAATTGAAATCCTCTCGCGTCTGGAGACCTGTGTTGATGGCGACTCGATTAGTGCTGAAAAGTTGACTCGTGCTTATCAGGAAACGAAACAGTGTATTGACAGTTTGCACAATAACCTTAATCAGGAAGAATTGGTTCAAACCTTTATTGAGAATGTGCTTAAGGAAATTAATGTTCCTTTTTCAGTTTCGGTTAGTAACACAGATTATGTGTATGCCACGGTAAATAAATCACACAAATCGAATCAAAATACTGAATCATTCAAACGTGACAGTCAAGTCATAAATCCGAACAGCAGTGAGTATGACGATATAGATGGTGCTTACTCAGAAATTCGTTTTGATGGACAGGATGAAAAAGTAGCACAAACATCAGAAAAGAAAATTTGTTCAGGGAGGGGGTCAGTGAAAGATAAGGTTCGACAGTTTGAGCTAGTAGAAAAAGTTCAGTTATTCAGTTCGTCATCGAATTCGTCAGGTGAGGATGAACAGGAAAAAAATAAACCAAAAGTTGTGAGTCGAAACCCACCGTCTCAACGATGGAGACGACACATTAATTCGTATGAGGAAATTGAAGAAGTAAACCCAGCTTTGAGTTTGAAAAAGCAGGATTTAAATGTGAGAGATGGTCAGAGTGTAGTAGGAAATAAAGATGTAAGTCTTATCAAAACACAAGACATCAGCAAATTCCAGGGTGATGATGTTTTAAACAACAGATCATTTGAAACGAATTGCAGTTCAACAAGGCAATTTTCCTCAGTAGCAGATAAATCAATTGACATTCATTCATCACAGTTGATATCTCGTAGCTGCACGCAATCAACAGATGTGAGAACAGACATTCCAGAATTTAATTTTAAATCAGAAGTATTAGATAGTAATCATAAACCAGACCGAAAGAAACTGACCCCTAGTGTTGACAAGGTGGACAATGAGGACAGTTGGTATTCTGATGCCAAACATGTAGACAACAACTTTTGTACATGGAATGGTAAACAAAAATTTGTCACAGCTGTTCAGGTAACAAATGCTTCTCAGACTGATAACTTGAAAAAAGGACTTAATGAAAGTGATGTTATTTTAGAGAGTGACTTTGATTATACTAATTACGATAATATGCACCTTTTCAGGAAATACAGTGGTGTGGAAGATAACTCGGTTATTGGGAAGAGGTTTAAATCCCTGTCTAGTTCAGGATCTGATGATGAAAAATCATATAATACTGCTGGGACAGAAGGTAGAGAAAATTTAAATTCCGTACATGTGAAACCTCCAGAGAGATCAAGAAAAATGGCATTGCCCACACGGAAGATAAAGTCAAACTCATCCATACCTGATTATGAGAAGTGGTCTTTAAATGCAGTTTTGACTCTGCCAGGGATCAGTTTAGCAGAACAGGAATTTCATCTTGATACAGGAAGTGAAGATGACTTAGATGATGGTCCTTTACTTGATAATTTTGAAACTGAATCAAAGCATAGTACAGATTCAGGTATGTGTGATGATGGAATT
Source organism: Unio pictorum (assembly GCA_030141615.1). Lineage (NCBI taxonomy): Eukaryota > Metazoa > Mollusca > Bivalvia > Unionida > Unionidae > Unio > Unio pictorum. The sequence goes on from JARLTB010000332.1 coordinate 960,284, forward strand.
AGTCGAGGCGAAAATGGGGAAAAGATAGGATCTTTAACTGACTCTAATCAGCTAGAGGAGGGACAAACCAAGATCAATTATCGGCTCTCAACTACATGTAAGTATACAACATACATTGAAGAAATTTATTTGTTATTTGTTATTTTCATAGGTATGATTTGTTTGGAGGAGGGGGGGGGCTGCTTGTACCCATGACACAATCAGAAAAATTTCAAACTATATAGAATTCTTTAATTAGTAACTTATTTTTTTATCTTCCTACTTAACAATATAATGGCTCCAGTTTTCATTGATACTTTAAATGGCCATGAAAAATGTCACTTGTGCTGGGACCTATAATAACAGATAACGTACCATAGTTATTGTTTTTCCACTGACAGGCTGCAGTGTTAAGACTTTTAGGAGGACAGTTGCTAGCCCGACTTAAGACTTTTTAAGTATTGAGTAAATGACGTTTCATGTTAAACGTAACCGAATTTAGACAGGGACAAGAACAAATTTTGATAAAATTTTCTATGGTTGTTTTGGCTTGTCAGTTTTGGAACTGTCACCCCAGGATTTTGATATGAAGATATGGGTAAGAGCTTGTTCAGAATTGTATAATATACATGTATATTTTTTTGATGATTTGTGGGTAGTACACTTTGCAGGACCTATTTGCCTTGATTCTCTTTTTTCCAATACATCTATTCACCTATTAGGCTATTTGCAGCATATCTTTTTAAAATATTTAGGAAATGAAATGATAAGATTATACAAAATCAGGCATGCACTGTACCAATTAGACAGAATCAGGTGTACAGATGACCCATGGGGCCAGAGTCAGTTGCATACTTGGATTAATCTGTTTGCACTTTAAAAAAGTGGAGCATGGCGCTCAATGGTTTTGAAGTTTTGACCCAGGGGCCATTTGCAGGACTTATTGTCTCAGAGCAAGGCCTTATTGTATCCTCTTTTAATTTAGATTGACACATGGATTGGTGTTCATGCAGATCAGACATTGTAATCTCTTTTAATTTAGATTGACACATGGATTGGTGTTCATACAGATCAATTCTCAGACATTGTGCTCTGATAATTTGAGTTATTTTAAATTTATGCAAGATCACACCCCAAGGGATTGCTTCAGAATTCTGAATCTTAACCATCAACAGATCACACCCCAAGGGATTGCTTTTCAGAATTCTGAATCTTACACATCAACAGATCACACCAGATGATATTCCAAGGTTTCAAGACTTGTGTTAAACCATATAGAGGGAGATAACTGTATAACATTACAAGCACACACATGCATTCACTGATGACAGCTATTACCAGTACCTAGTCTCAGGTTTTTCTAAGAAGGGCATGTATAATGAACTTAGTTTCATATTAGCTTGTTGTTGTTGTTGTTGTTGTTGTTGTAGGGTTTAACGCCATTTTTCAGCACACGATAGGCGATACATGGCGGCCAGTATTATTGGTGGAGGAAGAACCCAGGAGAACCCCCGGAAAGAACCACCAATCCACAAGAAGCTACTGGCAAGCTTTCTCACATAACTACATTAGCTGAATCTTAGACTTGAACCTGCATAGACAGAGGTGAGATGGCAGTGATCTGTAACGGACAGCACTTTAGACCACTCAGCCACTCAGGGCCCCTCATATTAGTTAGAGCAACTGGAATGGCAAACTGTTACCGAATCCGATGCGTCTCAATTCATATTCCAAATCCCCTTCTATATCCTCCTGACCCTAGTAATCAACTGCCCCCAGACAGTGAAAATCCATAACATTTATGAGTGTGTATGATTTGGAATTTTTAATGTAGCTTTAACACTTTTTCTGTCATATTGCTACAATGTTTGCAGTGTGGCAGTTTTAAAAACTATAAACTGCTTTCACAAAGACAGAAAAGGATTTTCACAAGAGCTGTATTTATAAAGTGTCAGCAGAGCTTTCCAGACTCTGGAACCTAATGGAATATATTATAATGTTGTAATGTATTGCCAGTAAGTATTTCATTCAGTTAAAAGGTGCAGTCATCTACCTACATGGGACACATTAGTGAGCTTAAAGTGACCATTAGTCATTGAAGAACAAACATAGATCAGGAATCTTTATTGTCATACACTTTAAATGCTTAGTCATGATGTATACATTTAAATCTTCAAGAAACAATGGGTGGCACATTTGATGTACATGTACACAATATTTGTACATGATGTATTTAGCCTATACAAGAGATACATGCATTCATATATATATATATATATATATATATATATATATATATATATATATATATATATATATATATATATATATATATATATGAAATAATTGCCATTATGGTGGTCATCACATGTATTATGCATTATTTTATGGCATTTGATATCATTTATGTCCTTAAATTGCTGGGAAAGATGTTTTTTATTTTTATCTTTTAATACAAACATTTTATATTTCACCAAAATATATTTTTTCTTTACTACTTTGCTCACCAGCAAAAAAAAACTAGTCAGAAAAAAATCTTGTGAATTTTTATTTCAATTTGTGACAGTCATTTTACTCTGTATGCCATGAAATTAATGCTTCACCTGTGAAACTAACATTAAAAGATCCAGGATGACTTTGCTTATGCATATTAATTATTCATTTATCTATGAAAAGACTTTTTATTGAACTGTATTAGGTAAGATATTTGCATACATGTGCATTGTCTTCTTACAATAATACTATCTGCCTGACACATTCCGTTATCTGCTATTAAATGTTAGCTGATAAGTGATTTTTCTCTGCAAGTGATGTGAGTTTTAAATGTTAGCTGATAAGGGATTTTTCTCTGCAAGTGATGTGAGTTTATTTTTTAAGCACTGCTAATAATGCAAAATGTCTCTTTGTTGTGATTGATGGCTTGGACAGAAGTTTAAAACTTTGGAGGTATTTTGGTGCTTAGCCCCATTATGACCCCAAAATTGTCGTTTTTGATGTTCTTACATTCTATTGACATTGAAAGTGTTTTGTATTTTTTACTTTTAAATTGTAAATTCTTGAAATTGATTACATTGGTGTGGCCATAGTGATAGTAATTTTCTAATATTAGAAAATATACATGTTGTGATATTAGAAAATGTGTGGAATATTAGAAATTGATGTTCAGATTGATGTTTTCAAGTTCCACTGACATCACTCCAGTTGGTGGAAATGCAGTAATAGCTGAGAAATGAAGAAGGTGATTGAAGTAGGGGTAAATTTCTATAATGAAAGGAAAAGCACAATAATACAGATACAAGCGATGATTTTAAATTGCTTCATTTTCCTAAAGAAACATTTGGTTTCTTCACATAAATGGGTTCCTCTGCTACCATTGCATTTCAGCTAATTGAAATGTGTCATTGGAACTTGAAAACACATACAGTTGCTTTTGTCAGACATTTATTCCATCAGGAAAAAGACATCAGAGTAAAATGTCTGATCAAACTAAAGCAAATGTACTTTGTGTCCAGTGTTCCCCAAATCCTCACACCTATGCCTCCACTTGGCACACTTTTTAATCTTAAGGGAATATAAAAATCTGCCTACCATTCTTCTTTATTGCACATCTGTCTACTGTATAATCTATGTTGTTTCTTGCAATGTGCTACATTGCAAAGGTGATAAAACTGTTAAGATAACAGGTAATTTGCAATGCAGTGTCACTAACTTCCAGCAGTGCAATGGATTTTCACGGTTAAATCAAGGACAAAAACAATTAGCTTGTAATTAATTATTATTAGTATTACAAGAAAAACTATGTAAGAAAATATGGGAATTATTATGATATGAGTGAGCACTAAAGATAAACGAGACCAATATGCGGGATGGAAACTTTATTGAAACTGCGCCTTTTAGGTGAACCGAATATTCCGACAGGTAATTGCCTTTGCACTTGATAACAATAAACATAAACAGTCAATAATAAGATGAGTGAGTGATGCAGGCAAGAGTAAAGGTGTCAAAGCAAATAAGATTTGCTGTACCTTTATTAAGTTCTATTATTTTCATTGTCCCTTTAAAATTGTGTGTCCCCCATATTTGAAGAGTCAATGGACACATTATCTTCTGCCCAGGTATGCTGGGTGGAACGCTATCAGAATCTGCTGAGGCAGAAAGCTGACATCTGTTATCATATAATGTACTCAGTATTGTTCAGTCATTGTGCAGACTATATATTTTAGTCCCAGTGAGAAACAACAACTTTTACTGACAAGCAGTGTCATATGATTGCTTCACCTGTTGCTTGATTTTGTTTATCATAATAAATGCCATTTGCTCAATCCCATTTTTCTGTGTTAACATGTTGCCTGTGGGTAGCAACAACTGGCTGTTGTTTCATGAGGGATTGCTCGTTTTTGTTTGTGATAATATATGCCATTGGCTGTATCATGTACATGTATCCTGTTTTTCTGTTTGATGGGGATGCACCCTCTGGTATCAGGATATGAAAGATATAGCAACAAAATGTAATGTGTGAATTTCCTGTTTTTATTCACACTGTTGTGTCTTAGTCCTAACTATTATTTGATATGCTTTGTTGTAAACACTAATATCAGATGTAAGAAATTATTAAAGAATCAATCACCGTGATAATGTAACTCTTTGGTAAAAATGTGGTATTTAACCACATCAGACATTACAACTTCATTAACCTTCATATGGATCCATTTTCCACTTCACAACCTATTGTAATTTGCCTTCATATGGATCCATTTTCAACTTAACAACCCATGTAATTTATGGGCTGGTATGAAGTCAAGTATGTAGGTATGTGTACCTGTATATATATATATATATATATATATATATATATATATATATATATATATATATATATATATATATATATATTCATTCCAATTTATCTATGAAAATATAATCTGTGCTGTTTATTAATATTCAGCCAATTAAAATCAGTCTGTGAGCTTGATATTAAATGCAGTAGATGTACTATTATGGATTGATCAGTTATGTTTGTACATTCACTGAAGTATGAACCAAAAATAAATTTTGTTAGCTTCTCTATGATTAAATATATACAATGTATTTTGGGTTCAAACTTCAGTGAACATATCAGATTAATTGTTCAATCCTTTTATTTAAAATTTATATAAAATAGAAACAAAATAATGAAAATTTTCTTAAAATGTTAAATAGACAATCTTACCTTGAATACCGCTGTTAATGAATACATATAAAAGATCAGTCATCAGTAATTTACCTACCACCACCACAACAAGATGGTGACCAGTTCCATGGCAACATGGCACAAAACTGTCCATTGGTATGCATCTTTGTTTTTTGCAGTTTAACTTGACTTATAAGAAAGTATAATGGTAACTTAAAAAAGTCTAATTCATCACGAAAAAAAGTTTCAAAATACATTTCTAAGTTCATAAGGCTTTGTAATATGGCGACATATGCTGCTTTAAACAACGACCTTATTTCATCACAACCATATTTAGGATTTTCAGTTGTTACGGTATTACTAGGTTAACCATTATCACCATAATCCTGCGGTAAGTCACAGGTTGGAACCCAGTCCGAGTCATACCAAACATAAATAAAAAATGGTACAGTAAAATCTGTCTTGAAAGACCACTGCTATGTCAGACCACATTCTCAGTGCACAAATTTATTGAGTATATAGCATTTTGACCTGTTATGATAGGCCACCTGTCTTGAGAGGCCATATGTTTTTGGCAAAAAGAGATTTTCTTTCAAGACAGGTTTTAGTGTACTAAGCTCAGCATTAAGAGGTTAGTGTTAGGACTTTACTGCTTTGTGTCAGGATAATGTGACTGGGTTGGACATATTGCTACACATCCACGGCATGTAGCCCCAATGCTAGACATCACTATTAATAGGTCACAGTCCAGGTATCATAAAGGGAAAATTGTTAAAGCTAGATTTAAATTCACACACACACACACACACACACACACACACACACACACACACACACACACACACATCACCTTAGCCATAATTTTGAGGTCTTCATCTGTGTTTGCTTGGATACATAAGGTAGGAGTGTGTGATTTGGATTTTTAACATAGCTTTAATAATTTTTCAGTCATATCAGTGCAATGTCTGCAGTGAGGCAGTTTATAGTTTATGATCATGATGCCGCAGACATGTTGAATGATATCCCACCCAGTCATAGTATCCTGACTCCAATACCGACCAGTCCTAACACTTACCTCCTAATGCTGAGCACATAGCGAGGCAGCTGTTAGTACCATTTTTATAAGTCTTTGTTATGACTGTCAGTGAAGGAACCCATGACCTCCCGCATCCAAGGTGGATGCTCTAACCACTAAGGCACTGGAGCGGTCATAAAGTAGAAGCCATCAGTCAACTAGTACTGCATATGCACACTTAAAAGTTGAGTCCAGCTGAAAGCAGTCCCAGATCTCCCAACACATAATACACCAGCAGATCTGAGTCTATGTGAAGGCAGATCCAAGTCTGTGTGGTTTTCAGTTGGACCCAATTTATCAGCCAGTATAAGGTATTTCCAAAAGCGATCTTGTCATCTTGAGCTGAGTGAGGTGAGTTGCAGATTTTATTACAAGTGTCTCATGACTCGCTGTTCCCATGTACATGGTGGCAAGTACTCTTTGGATTGCTGATGGTGGATGATATACTTTTTAATAACTTTTATTTAGAGTACTCTTGTTTTACCAGCATCATTTATTTGCTAAAGTAACTAATTTTCCATGCTAAGTGAAATTGAATGTGCTCATTTTCATAGAGAAGTTGATATATATACAAGCATTAAAAGTGTTGATGTAATTTTCTCATTACTGCATTCAAATTCTGATTTTTGCTGTCTGGTTGTCATGTTTTTCAATTATAAATGCCAATTTTTAATTGCAAATAAGACCATTTTTACTTAGAATATAGAGCACTGTAAAATTATATCTGTAACTAAAGGGTCTTGGCTGTTTTCAAATCAGTACATCCCATGACAACCAGTTTTATAAAGTCTGCATGTCAATATAAAATCAAAATAATTTGTCAATGATAAAATCATGGTTAATGTTGTTGAAGAAATCTTTAATTTTTTTAAAAAGAAAAAATATGATGACCACCATCTGAAGGTAGATGTATATTCATTCTCTTGGATAAGGTCAGCCCCCAAATATGTTAACTAAATCTTTTTGGTTATGTAAAAATGTCATACATTTCTGGTAGTCCACTTTCTAAATCTGAGGTTTTTGTCTATCTGAATTTTTTTGTCAAAGATGATAAAGAAGTTGGACCACTATAATCTTTTAGAACTGAACATGATACCATGCATGTATTATAAAATGAAACTTGTTAAAAACAAAAACCCATTCAATTTTGAATGACAGATTAAGTTTTATATAAAATATGGGAAGAAACTGTTTGACAGCGTTTAAATATTGTAAGGGAATTTCATTTTACAGAGGTTTTGGGTTTGAGAGGTTTAACTGTTTATGCAAAATCTTTTTTAAATTTAAAAAGGGAGGCTTAAATTCACATTTTTGTTCATCCCCTGGGAGTGGAGTAGGTGGAGGTTGCAGTTCGGGAATGAGTTAAAGCATATAGACTTTTAGCAGAAATTAGGAACGAGTTAAAGCATATAGACTTTTAGCTAAAATTAGGAACGAGTTAAAGCATATAGACTTTTAGCTGAAATTAGGAACGAGTTAAAGCATATAGACTTTTAGCTGAAATTAGGAACAAGTTAAAGCATATAGACTTTTAGCTAAAATTAGGAACGAGTTAAAGCATATAGACTTTTAGCTGAAATTAGGAACAAGTTAAAGCATATAGACTTTTAGCTGAAATTAGGAACGAGTTAAAGCATATAGACTTTTAGCTGAAATTAGGAACGAGTTAAAGCATATAGACATTTAGCTAAAATTAGGAACGAGTTAAAGCATATAGACTTTTAGCTGAAATTAGGAACGAGTTAAAGCATATAGACTTTTAGCTAAAATTAGGAACGAGTTAAAGCATATAGACTTTTAGCTGAAATTAGGAACGAGTTAAAGCATATAGACTTTTAGCTGAAATTAGGAACAAGTTAAAGCATATAGACTTTTAGCTAAAATTAGGAACGAGTTAAAGCATATAGACTTTTAGCTGAAATTAGGAACAAGTTAAAGCATATAGACTTTTAGCTGAAATTAGGAACGAGTTAAAGCATATAGACTTTTAGCTGAAATTAGGAACGAGTTAAAGCATATAGACATTTAGCTAAAATTAGGAACGAGTTAAAGCATATAGACATTTAGCTGAAATTAGGAACGAGTTAAAGCATATAGACTTTTAGCTGAAATTAGGAACGAGTTAAAGCATATAGACTTTTAGATGAAATTAGGAACGAGTTAAAGCATATAGACTTTTAGCTGAAATTAGGAACAAGTTAAAGCATATAGACTTTTAGCTAAAATTAGGAACGAGTTAAAGCATATAGACTTTTAGCTGAGTTAAAGCATATAGACTTTTAGCTGAAATTAGGAACGAGTTAAAGCATATAGACATTTAGCTGAAATTAGGAACGAGTTAAAGCATATAGACTTTTAGCTGAAATTAGGAACGAGTTAAAGCATATAGACTTTTAGATGAAATTAGGAACGAGTTAAAGCATATAGACTTTTAGCTGAAATTAGGAACAAGTTAAAGCATATAGACTTTTAGCTAAAATTAGGAACGAGTTAAAGCATATAGACTTTTAGCTGAAATTAGGAACAAGTTAAAGCATATAGACTTTTAGCTGAAATTAGGAACGAGTTAAAGCATATAGACTTTTAGCTGAAATTAGGAACGAGTTAAAGCATATAGACATTTAGCTAAAATTAGGAACGAGTTAAAGCATATAGACTTTTAGCTGAAATTAGGAACGAGTTAAAGCATATAGACATTTAGCTAAAATTAGGAACAAGTTAAAGCATATAGACTTTTAGCTAAAATTAGGAACGAGTTAAAGCATATAGACTTTTAGCTGAAATTAGGAACAAGTTAAAGCATATAGACTTTTAGCTGAAATTAGGAACGAGTTAAAGCATATAGACTTTTAGCTGAAATTAGGAACGAGTTAAAGCATATAGACATTTAGCTAAAATTAGGAACGAGTTAAAGCATATAGACTTTTAGCTAAAATTAGGAACGAGTTAAAGCATATAGACTTTTAGCTGAAATTAGGAACGAGTTAAAGCATATAGACTTTTAGCTGAAATTAGGAACGAGTTAAAGCATATAGACATTTAGCTGAAATTAGAAACAAGTTAAAGCATATAGACATTTAGCTGTAATTTGGTTGCGTCTGAATAATATCAAGATGTATTTTCTTAATTTGTCACATATGCTGTACATGAACTACAAAATATCACTGCAGTTTGACCACTGGTGATTTATCAAGATCAGATTAAATGCCATTGGTCATATAGATGGTGAAATGCTTGGTCTGGCTTATTCAACATAACTGTGTTAATGACAGATCCAACTTCAAGCTACATAGACCCAGATCTGCTGTGAACACAATACACAGGCAGATCTGAATCAGTGTAGTTGTTATGATTAATGAGTAAAAGAAATGAGAAAGATCTGATAAAAAAACCCAAGATTATTTCAGATGTGTGGTCAATTTGCACACTTAAAATATTATCAAAATGATCTGGACATTACCAATCAGCTTTAGACATTACCAATCAGCTTTAGACATTACCAATCAGCTTTAGACATTATCAATTAGCTTTAGACATTATCAATTAGCTTTAGAAAATAATTGCAAAATAAAGCAGGAAAACAAGGTCATCCAAAACCCAGCAACTTTGCAAGGAAGACCAGATTGTTGAATTAGCAAATATATTCAGTTTATTTGGTTACTATATATAGATTCAAAATGAAGGAACCCATTATAAACTCCAAACATGACAGTAAGAAATTTCAACTCGGACAGCTACATCAACTGGCCCAGGTAATAACAGGTTAAATCTTATGTTGAATAAAATTTGTCAAAGAATAGGTCACAAATGACAAAATCCTTTGGGTGATAGTTGACAACAATTTGAAATTGAGTGAACATATTCAAATCATACATCATAAAATCAGTCCATGTCTGTGGTTATTTAGAAAGAAAAGACCATATCTATCAACTAAAAATAGATTAATACATTTCAAACATTATAACACCAAATCTGTCAACTAAAATGGGTTAAAACATTAAAAAAATTATATTACCAGATCTAGACAACTGTAATGCTATATTGGGAGACTTCTGACAGAATATTTGCAAAATGGGCATTCAGACTTGTCTTTGATAATGCAGATAATATCACCAGTGTGATGATTGATGTTAAAATATTCACATTAAGTAAACAAATTTTGTTAAGAAAAGTTTTTTATCGTCCCATCCCATCATATCTCAAGGAACTATTTCATGCTTGAAAACAGGTTAAACTCCAAATTTAAGGTCAATTTCAGGTAAACATCTTTTCATTCCAATTAGCCCAATGGAGAACTCTTTAAGAAAAGTTTTCTGATTTGAGGGCTCTGAATTGAAACAAAATCCTAAAGGAAATTAGGGAAAGATCAAAGTATAATCAAATTTAATGAAATAGCTAATTTAACAAATAAATTTAATGAAATAGCTAATTTGACAAATAAATTTAATGAAATAGCTAATTTGACAAATAAATTGCAGATTAAAATATAAAATTTTCAAGTCTTTCACTTTGTTGTGTCACTATTTTTTGGCACAGTTAAAGCACAATGTACACAGTACTGTACCAAATTGGAGCATGTTCTTATTTTTAAAAAAAAATGGAGGTTTATCATCATGTCCATGTAGATATTAATTTTTTTAAATATATATATATATATATATATATATATATATATATATATATATATATATATATATATATATATATATATATATATATTTAAGACGTGTATTTCTTTATTGTTTGTGCAACTATGTATTATGTACAGAATGTGCTGTAATAGAGGGCCACAAAGAGAATTAGTTCAGTGTCACCTAATTTAAATCCAGTCATCATTATTATCTACCCACACATCATTATTATCATTATTATTATTATCTGCCCACACATTATGCAACAGCAGATCAGGGTCAGTCGCCTAATTTAAATTGAGTCATCATCATTATTATTATTATTATTATTATTATTATTATTATTATTATTATTATTATTATTATCTGCCCACACATTATGCATCAACAGATCAGGGTCAGTTATACATATATTTTCATTTGTGTGCAGAGAAGGCATTATGAGATGGAAGTCTCTGCATTAAAACTTTCCTTTTTTTGTTGTGGCAAGTAATTCTATAAAGAAATGTTTTTCTTTGCAAACATTTTAGAGTTGTGTACAAATTCCAGAATAGTGAGGTGATATGTGGTAGCCCGGATTAAGTAGTTTAGTAGCCTTGGGATCCAGATTAAGTATTTTAGTAGCCTTTTGATCTAGACAAAGTAGTTTAGTAGCCTTGGGATCCAGACATAAAGAATCAAGTGACCCAGCATGTACCAAATTGTATCCATGTTTAGTAACTATATATATTTGGAGAAGTATTACTAATGTCATGAGATCATGAAAGGAAATGGAATGCCATGACCTAGATATGAGATCATAAATCGATGTGAGTCAGTTACTATACTGCTTATTCATTGGTGTACAGGACAATGTATGAACATTTTATCATATCTGTCCTCCTCATATATGAAAAGTTTGAACTAACATTGAATAATTTTGATGTTTTATTGGAAAAGATTGACTGAATGTGCTTCCCATTATCCTCTATTTGCACCACAAAACCCCAAGTTTAAATTTTGCCTCCAGTTTTGACACCAAGGGTATTTTTTTTTTAAATCTAGGGGTTACAGTATAATGAATTTAATAAAACAATATCATCAGTAATGATAACACCTAAAAGATGGGCCTTTTATTTGTTTGTTTGTTTGATCATGTTTTTTAATGTTGCTTTAAAAAAAATCAGTCATATCACTACGATGTCTGCAGTGAGGCAGTTTATAGTGATGTCTAGCACTGGGGCATCATGCTGCAGACATGTAGCATGATGTCCCACTCAGTCACATTATCTTGACACCAGGCTGACCAGTCCTAACACTAACCTCTTAATGCTGAGTGCCAAGCAAGGCAGCTGTTAGTTCCATTTTTGTAAGTTGTTGATATGACTCGGTCGTGGATCAAACCCACGACCTCCCACTTCTTTGGCGGCCGCTCTAACCACTTAGCCATCAGAGCACTGCTGGGCCTTTTTGAGTAAAATGAAAGGTGTAAGCCTGAATGGAATAGTTTAATGACACTGAGAACAATACTAGCTGTATAGTGGCAAATAAAAGTTGTTAAAAAATACTTAATGAAAACTTTAGAACACTCTTCCCAAAAAAATGTAAACATGAAATTGAAAAGAAAATGTAAACATGTTAAAATTTTAAAAATTTGTAAACGTAAATAAAATAAACGATAAGGTTAAAAATATACCATGCATGCAATGTAGAATTTAATCAACCTTTTTCATACATTGTTACAAGTTAGTATAAAATTAATTCTAGTCATAGTCACTAGGTGTTACTGTTGGTTTGCCCTTGAAGTGAGTAATGTATGTTTTGTATAACAGACTTGTCACTCAACCTTATTTACTGGATGACATGTCTATGTTGGATAATACACTGTATGACCATTCCCCACTAATGCAGTCTACTAATGAAACCACTGTATGATAGTATCCCCCACCCCACTTTTTAACAAATTTAACATGCTGGTTGTCTGGTCTTATCATGGGAGAAACACAAGTCAGGAAGTTTGGATTCTTTCTTGCAACAAAATGTTATGCCAAGTGACTCATTTGCATTCATTAAATATCGTCTACCTAACTCGGCAATTTTCTACCTGTTACTAACCTTCAGTAGTGGAGTGATTTGCAAATATAATTGACAGATCAACTGAACTATTTGCAGGATAGACAATTTGGAAGTTTTGGGCCACATTTCTTTGAAAATAGGAAGGCTGGTTTCTTGAAAAATGGAGACCCATTTCAGTGAGTTAAAAAAATACGTGTGTCAGTAAACTTTGCTTTACAGTGAACATGTAATGCCTGACATATTTATACAATCACTGGTATGCAGCCATTTTCACAGCTTATAAAGAAAATATTCCATTATTAAATGTACTTTTAATTCTTGTTTCTGCCAGTTTAGAAGATTGGAAATGATAGTATTAAAACTATTGTCCTTTAAAGGTATATTTATGAAGTATCAAAACAGAAATCAAAGTGAAGTTCATTAAAAGACTGGTAGTCAATTTTTATTTTGATTCAGTAGAGACTACAGTGGGCCCACAGTGAGTGAATGGTTGTCAGTCAACAATTTGTGTCTCAATACTGTACTTCATAATACAACATTTTTGTTTGCAGTAAATCAGTCTGTGCTGTAACTGGAGATTATTGCATGAAGCTATCATTGACACATAATTCTACATGTATCAGCTGCTGTCTGAAGTATAGATACCGGTACTATTAGATTTACTTTTATAATAATAATAATAATAATAATAATAATAATAATAATAATAATAATAATAATAATAATAATAAAGACTTTATTTAGAGAAGGTAACTCAATTAGTTACAGAACTAATGTACCTTGAGGCCTTCTATCTGTTATGTACAATATATACAATACATACAACATTATGTGAAGAGTCTGGCTCGACACTAAATAATTAAGGAATTTTAAATTTCAAAGTATCAAGCCTGGAACACATGCACAGGCTTTTTACTTTTATATTTACTTTGTCAACTCATAATGCAAAGAGACCTTGTGTCTTTCAGTCAGCAATTGATTGTTGCCCCTCACAGAGTCCGAATTTCTGATCTAACTTCAAACAAACTTCAAACGTGGGTTAACATCATCAAAATCTTGGACAAGTTTAGTAATGAACAAGATCAATGCATATTAATGAGGTGATATTGCACCTGATTGGTTAACCTTGTTACCACTCGGGGTGGGTGGGGAACCAAATAGTTTGATCCAATTTTCATGATACATGTACATGGACTATACTCAGTGCTTATTCCATGCAGATGCATAAGGAACAAAAATGCCACCTGGGGCAGCGATCCACGATGCCACCCGCTGCCACTTATTTTAGGGTGGATGCATCATCAAGGGTGGCATCACCAAATTTTCCAAATATTTTTTCTCCTTTATCCCCTTACCTTTTTTAACTTTCCCTTCCTTTCTTTTTTTCCTTTTTTTTTAGTTTTTGCCACTCTTACAGAATGTCCACTCCCTATTTGGTACACCAATAGTACCATGAAGATCTCGGATGTGTTCAATGCATTTGCAATATCAGAGTCAGTCATATGGATTATATCATGACTGTTTGCAGACAGCTTCCATTTTAACCACCTTGGCAATTTATTAAACAAGGATTGACAGTAACTTTTAGCTATACTGATTTAATAGACAAGAAGAGCTTATGAAATGGTTCATTGTCCTCCGTAATGTCTTTTGATCATTCTATCCATTAGCATAAATATGTTATAAAGAATCCTACTAATTGACTTGGAGAATGCCATGAAACTTTATACACCTCCAGATCATGATCTAATCGGTACTAAATGAAAATGGTGCCACTTTGACATGTACTATGGCCACCTTGGCAACCATGTTGAAAATCTTGATATAGCAACTTCGGATCATGTTGTCATTGGTCTTCATTAAAGACTCCCTTACAAGGTCTGATTGGTCCTAAATGACTCTAGTGCCAATTTGGCATCACAGTTTTGCCAGTTTGGCAGCCCTCATAATAATACATTTATTGTTATAAGTACATCTCATGAACATCCAATTATTATTTTCTTGCAGATTATGTTATTGCTACTTCTCCATTCAGTATGGTGGTCATATCAACATGAATTGTTTACTCCAAGGCCCTATTCGCTTGCCAAAGTTCCGATAACCCTCTCTACACTTGGTGGATTAAACAGCTATTTCGGTGCTTTGTCCTAGCAATATCAATGGATTTTGTGTGTTGCCTCCCTTAGTATGTAATAGCAACTAACCAATAGCATAGTGCATTGTACATTGGCCAAAAACAGCCAGGTGGCAATTGACCAAAAAAGGATACCATATAAGTTTATCTACAAGAGCAAAGCCATTAAAGATGTATTTGAGTGAAAGATGTTTGTGCAAACACAGACTGGTACTGGAAACTTGCTTATTTATCAGTCCATTCAAGATGTGTGCTCACCTTATCTCAATCATGTAGGAACAGTGTTCAAATTTGAACAGCTTAATTTTGATTTGATGTGGTAGCTTTTTGATTTGATGTGGTAGCTTGCTGCGGCATCAAATTAAATTCCCAGACCAGAAGCACAGAAATATCTGTTCTATATGCCAAGGTGTAGATACAGTTATCATTACCTTGACTAGCGAAGATGGTTGGTCCTAAATGTAAATAATACCGATCTGATGTCAAATGTGGCAGACACAGCAGCCATCTTGAAAGATATTTTATTGCATCTTAACTCCAGGTACATGTCTTAAATGAAAATGGTGCCATTCAGACCTCCAATATGGTCTCTGTGTGAAAATCTTGTTATTACTACTGAATGGCATGTCATATTGATATTGAAATTTCACTATAAGACTTTTTTCATGCTGACTAGTTCATTCTAAATAGACATAGTGCCAATTTGATATTCAGTATGGTCACCATGACAGCCATTTTGAGAATTTTGCTATTGTGACTTTTCCAAAACAAAAAGTCAAAACAATATGGAATTTGCACCATAAGACTTCTGATGATGTAATGTTGGTGAACAAATGTTGCGAATCTGACATCCTCCACTGCTAATTATATTTATTAGCGAGTTGATGATGCATCTGATTGGCTGAGTTTCTTACCACTGGTGAAGGCATATTTCTGATCCAGATTTTATGAAACTTGAACTATTTGCTGATCTCATTAACATCTTGGATGAGTTTGATAGTGAACTAGATCCGTGTGTTAGATTGGCAAAGGTTGAATGAACTAGATCGGTGTGTTAGATTGGCAAAGGTTGAATGAACTAGATCTGTGTGTTAGATTGGCAAAGGTTGAATGAACTAGATCTGTGTGTTAGATTGGCAAAGGTTGAATGAACTAGATCTGTGTGTTAGATTGGCAAAGGTTGAATGAACTAGATCGGTGTGTTAGATTGGCAAAGGTTGAATGAACTAGATCTGTGTGTTAGATTGGCAAAGGTTGCTACCACCATATAAGCAATATCTGTGATCCAGCATACAGGTGAGGTGACCTGATTGTCTGGGTTTAATTTTTATCAGGAAATTGTAAGATTGGTAAATATTAATGCAGTATGAAGTTTAAGAGACAGTTTCTCAAATGTGTGTTCTGACACTACAAGACTGCTTAGTGGAATGATTAACTATTATGCAATTCCAGTGAGTGATACTGCCTTTATTCAGTAAAAATCCTAATTTTAATTTTAAAAAACCATGATTGTGTATGGTATTTTGTTATTATGAGTAATTTGTTCATGCTATGCATCTATTCCATGCTGATAAGCATTACTTGCCTTAGAAATCAATTTTCCATAGAAATTACCCACTAGCAGCATCAAAATTAGTTTCTTTGTTATGGACAAGATTTATCCAAAAATTTGACAAATCCATGAACTCCAGTGATTTGGGTTGGTTATTCAACATGTCATACCTGAGTAATGACCAATCTGGTCTTGGCAACATGTGGGGTTTATTTTACTATACATGCTTATAAGTCAAGTCAGATTGCAAACAACAAAGATCCAGATCTGCCATTGTATGCTGATCAGAGTCTATGTTTTGTTTGTTCTACATCGTATTCCTAAGAAACTGAACAGACCCAGATATTCCAGTGCATTATGCAATGGCAGATCTGTTTCCGAGCAGTTTGCAGTTCGATTTGTCTTTTAAGTGAGTTAAATATGTTACCTGTTATGTAGAAACACCTTGTGTATGTACCGGTAGTATGAGTCAGAAGCTGAAGCAATTGATTATCAAAGCTTTATTTTGACTGCTATATCATATCCCTTGAGCTTAATTGAAATGCATGTAATAATTATTAACATGGTTACTTTTGGTGCACAAATTTCTTTGATAAATGCATGTAGTCTGATTGATTACAGTACTCATTTTGTTTGTTTATTTGATTAGGATTTTTAATGTAGCTTTAACAATTTTTCAGTCATATTGCTACATTTTCTGCAGTAAGGCAGTTTATAGTGATGTCTAGCAGTGGTACATCATGCCGCAGACATGTAGCATGATGTCCTGCACCCAGTCACATTATCCTGACACCAGACCGACCAGTCCTAACACTAACCTCTTAATGCTAAGTGCCAAGCAAGACAGCTGTTAGTACCATTTTTTTAAGTTTTTGGTATGACTCGGCCGGGGATTGCACCCATGATCTCCCACTTTCATGGCAGATGCTCTAACCACCAGGCCACTAGAGCGGTTACAGTATTCAGTAATCTAGGTTATGCCATCCAGTACCAAAAATGATAGTTTTAATATTCATATTAATATTTCTATTTGTTTAAGGCTTTAGACAATATATTGAGATATAAATAGAAAATCTGTAAGTTTCATGATTTCTGAATTAAAACTGAAATTATCATTCTAATATGTGCTGTCTTTTCAAAATCAAAATGGTAATAGTCAAGTTTAGTGGAACAAAGATTAGAAACCATATGATAGCTTGTACAGTATTTCTGATCCTAATGTGTTTCACTGAATAATGATGATAAACTCTTTTTATGGTAAATAAATGTAGTTGACAATTTAAATATCTATGGGGGCCCCTAGTGGCTGAGTGGTCTAAAGCGCACTCCATTACGGATCACTGCCATCTCACCTCTATCTGCGTGGGTTCGAGTCTCGGATTCGGCCAATGTGGGTATGTGAGAAAGCTTGCGAGTAGCTTCTCATGGGCCAGTGGTTCTTTCCGGGGTGTTTCCCAGGTTCTTCCTCCACCATTAATACTGGCCTCCATGTATAGCCTATCTTGTGCTGAAAAATAAATAATAAAACTTAAGATATTTAATTTTAAAAGTGGTGTTTCTTTGATCATGTATACAAATGAATAACAACAATCAATTAAATAATATACAGATAAAAATATTCTTTCTTAAATACATGTACAAGTATTTAGTTATTAATAATTGTAATTAGCCTTAAATGATGGCTTTTTTGTACAATTTGTACAATTTGTCTATTGTTATACTTAAATTGTGTCAGCTCAAGTCTTGTATTGTTTAGCATGGGGCATTTTCCAGGTCTTTGTCTCACAGATCCAACCACTAGTACCTGTTAACCATAATTTATCTGTTCCAGCACATGTCAGAATTTAGCAGCTAAAATATATTTCTAAGTTAAAATGGAGTTTTTAAAAATTAATATAAAATTGATTTTGTTTGATTGCTTGTGGGTTCGATCCCTGGCAGAGTCATACCAAAGACTTATAAAAATGGTACTTTCTGGCCTCATTTCACACTGTGTAAATGCTTTGTTGTCAGGCATGTTCTGTTTAGGTTCCTATATAAATTTAGCTTATTATTACTTGCCTTTTTATGTTGTTCATTTATTCATTTGAATGATTATCTAGATGTATGTGCTTTTCATGTGTGCAAGTACACAGGGCATTATCCATCTATACTTATAATTCATGTACACGGGGCATTATCCATGTATACTTATAATTCGAGTGCACAGGGCATTATCCATGTATACTTATAATTTGAGTACACAGGGCATTATCCATGTATACTTATAATTTGAGTACACAGGGCATTATCCATGTATACTTATAATTTGAGTACACAGGGCATTATCCATGTATACTTATAATTCAAATACACAGGGCATTATCCATGTATACTTATAATTCGAGTACACAGGGCATTATCCATGTATACTTATAATTCGAGTACACAGGGTATTATCCATGTATACTTATAATTCGAGTACACAGGGCATTATCCATGTATACTTATAATTCAAATACACAGGGCATTATCCATGTATACTTATAATTCGAGTACACAGGGTATTATCCATGTATACTTATAATTCGAGTACACAGGGCATTATCCATGTATACTTATAATTCGAGTACACAGGGTATTATCCATGTATACTTATAATTCAGGTACACAGGGCATTATCCATGTATACTTATAATTCGAGTACACAGGGTATTATCCATGTATACTTATAATTGAAATACACAGGGCATTATCCATGTATACTTATAATTCGAGTACACAGGGCATTATCCATGTATACTTATAATTCAAATACACAGGGCATTATCCATGTATACTTATAATTTGAGTACACAGGGCATTATCCATGTATACTTATAATTCGAGTACACAGGGTATTATCCATGTATACTTATAATTCAAATACACAGGGCATTATCCATGTATACTTATAATTCGAGTACACATGGCATTATCCATGTATACTTATAATTCGAGTACACAGGGTATTATCCATGTATACTTATAATTCGAGTACACAGGGCATTATCCATGTATACTTATAATTCAAATACACAGGGCATTATCCATGTATACTTATAATTCGAGTACACATGGCATTATCCATGTATACTTATAATTCGAGTACACAGGGTATTATCCATGTATACTTATAATTTGAGTACACAGGGCATTATCCATGTATACTTATAATTCGAGTACACAGGGTATTATCCATGTATACTTATAATTCGGGTGTGTTGTTCGTTCTACTGATTACTTCTAATAAACTGGATAGACCCAGTGGTGCTGGTGCATTATGTTATAGTAGCTCTGGGTTCCAGTAATTTTCCATTGGACTTGTCATATAAATGAGCATATATGGTAAAAGTAAATATGATAACAATAGATGCTCAAAAGGAGTATTAGTTGTTATAGGTTGAACGTCATTTTTCAGCACATATTTATGCTATTCATGGCAGCCAGTATAAATGGTGGAGAAAGAGCACGGAAAACCCGGGAAAGAACCACATCCCATGAGAAGCTACTTCATTGCTTTTCTCCCACATTGGTTGGAAAAATTCATTAAAACTTTTGGCATGTGGTTCTCGTTCAAGTAGAATAAGGGTTTATATTTTTTCTTCAGGTTCACAATGGGAGGAATGCTATGAAAAATTTAGCTACATGATCACTTGGTACAACATGATCACATGATTACATGGTACATCATGATCAGATGGTACTACATGATCACATGATTCTATTACCAGTCATGACTAAAGGGAAGGTCCTGATCATCCATACCAAACCCATGATCTTTCAATCAACCCCTGTTGACAGGCATTTAGGGTTAATAATAGCTTTTGTACATGTCAGTGTTTACCTCTGATTTGAAGGTACATGTACCACACCCCTATACAAGTGTTTGCTTATGACTCATAGTTCTAACGTTTTATCCTTATCTTAGCATGCAGTGCTAATAATACTTCTCATATGGTTGTTAATATGACAAAGCCTCTTCTAAAAATAGTGCACTTGCAAATATACAGTAAAACCTGTCTTGAGAGACCACTGCTGAGACCACCTGTTTTGAGAGACCAGTATTCCCATGCACAGACTTATTCATTATATAGTGTTATGACCTGTGATGAGAGACCATTATTTTGTGGCAGAAGGGGTGGTCTTTCAATACAGGCTCTACTGTATTAAGTTCACCAAGATATGTACAACTAAAATTGTGTCACAAAGTTAGAAGAATTTATTTCATCATTGCTTCTCATTTTCTGTTATTTAAAACTTTGAAGACTAGATGTATGGTTTGTAGAGATATTTAATAAAATATTACATTTTCCATTGATCTGTAATTTAGACAATTCGTTGAAAATTTGTCAGAAAAGAGGGTACTTAGAGAAATTAGGTCTTCACTACTTTTTCTCCCATGTTGCAGGGTTTTATTGAACTGTATATGTGGTTTGTGTAGATGTATAGTAGGGTATTGCTTTTTCTTATGGTCCATTTTTGAGAAAACTCTTGAAAAGATGTTGTAAAATGGGAATTTTGAGAATTTAGCTTGGCATTGCTTCTTCTAAACTACTTGAATTGTTTTCCCAGCACTTTAGAGACTAAGTATACGTATGTCTGTCTGTTCATGCACATATGCATCCCATTGTCTCTAGATTCATGACAGAGTTGGTCATCATGTCTCCACACACTCTGATTTTGATGAAACACTGTAGGATCTCTTTAGGGAAATTTCTTGTAAAGTTTGTTCACAAAAGGGGGTAGGGGTATTTCCTAGATCGGTACATAATTGCTTCTGCTTCCACACTGATTTGGAATTTTTTAAAAACTTTTTAGTCCAGATATGTGGTTAGTATATGTACACAAAAGGGTTTTTTGTTTTTCTTCTGGCCAATATTTTGCAACATTTCTTGGAAAATCTGTTAATCCTAGTAGGCATCATTGAATCATTTCCGAGCATATCTTTGATGATTTCATTGAAATTGTATTGGGTATATTAAATACTTGTCTACAAGTTGAGTCCTAAATTTTGCAAACAGTGTTGACTCAGATCTGCCATTGCATAATGTGCCAGCAGATCAGGGTCTATATTGTTCCGCTGAATACTCTATAGATCGGCATTGGCAAATCGGGGTCTATGCAGTTGCAGGTGGACCCAACTTGAAAGTGAGTATATACAGTTGATTTGTAGATTGATGTATAAGTATAATCATGTTTTTAGCCTGGCTCTGAGGACATTTCTTAAAAATTTGGTGAAAGTTGGTGATAAAGAGGAATTTTGAAAATTTAACTTCATAATGGACTATTTATACAACAAATGTGCAGAAAATGTTCTGGGTTTTTTATTTTTCCATGCTTTGTAAGAAATTGGGAATACGGGTAGATGTTGAAATGTAACAAATACGATTTCAAATGAACATGCCTGTAAGTGCACTGAAATGTTTGTCTCTGATTTCATTTACATTTGACTTGCCATCTTTTCTTTATAACTTAAGAGAAATTTTTAAGGTAATTGGATTAAGTTTGTATACTTATCATTGCCTCTTTTTTCCCATACATATCCTCCTTTTTCAGTTTTTATATCTCCATTGAGCTATTTTTTTAAAACTATCTAAAAATGCCCAGAAGTTTGCCTTTCTTTTCTATCCAACAAATTTAGATATTTTTATATAGAAACCTGTGGCAGTGATATCTTTTGTTTTTTGCTTTTGAATTTTCAAAGTTGTTCTATGCAAATATAGAAACACTACTGTAACTGGTTCTAATATATATATATATATATATATATATATATATATATATATATATATATATATATATATATATATATATATATATATATTTTTTTTTTTTTTGATTCAACAAGGTTGAAAACTATGGCTAAGCACAATACCCATTGTCCTCATCCTCATCATTCCATGACCCCCATCCATCCCACCCCTCAGGGAGGTGCATAAAGATTACTCCAAGACTTCAACATGTTTGGAATATAAAGCAGATACATGTACATGTACTGCAGTTTGTGTGCTCACTCCTTAAGTGCTTAAGTAAATAAATGGTGTATCCTCTGCTTTTCATGGTAAATAATACAGCTCTGTTTACATTGATGGGCCAATAATGAGTGATGTGATGTCTTAACATTTATCACCTGTGCATACATGATCTCATTACACTATAAACAACAAAAGACTAGAAAATTTAAACAACAGTGCAACAAAGTAATGATTTAAAAAGAAGTAAAACTAGTTTACAAAATTAGTGGTACAATGACTAGATTATTAACAGCTCTTTGATCACTTTTTTTTATCATGGGAGCTCAGTGACTTTCCCCAAGGAAGCATTTGACACGAGCTGGCCTTGGTTGGGTTTAAGCGTGTGATCATTAGATTATGAGTCGAAACCTCAACCAACTCAGCTGCTATGCCTCCCAAATAAATTTGTACATGTATACAAAACATTTGCTTATTATGTGCACAATTTTAGAGATAATTGCTAATGGCTTGCAAGAGTGTGATATCAGTATATGTTGAATAATTATTGTAATTTTTAAGGAATACCTTGGTGTTTTTTTTTTAGCTTCAGCAAGTCAAGAATCTGTTTTTCTACCTGATGGAAATGCTGGAAAAAGCAGCATTACCCCAGGGGCCATCCCGAGCATCAATCTGTCTGTCCCTGAGGAGGAGGAGGGGGAGAGAGAATCCATTCAGAGTGGGGATCTTGAGCCTGAAGACACTGGCAGCATCAGCAGTCTGGAGGAAACCAAGGTTTGTGCTAATAAGCTTTATTCTACTTCCCTTCAGCCAGAAAGAGAAATGGAGAGATGTAAAGATGTAAAATTTTGTTGCAGGTACTTTTCATAAGATTATCACTATGTAATTTTCTTCTCTAGAAATAATTCTGAATTTGGTGGATGTTGACTGCCTGAAGTTATATCTGAGTCTCATGGAAATAGCCAAGTGTTATTTCAATTGAAGCTTTATTAATATTCAGTTTTACCTCCTCTAAAAGATCATATCCTGTCATTAATTAATCTTCGTTTGTATTTTTATTGAAGAAGAGAAGAAAATTTACCTTCCATAAGAAACGTGTCTACCAGAATTGTCGGCAAACATTGATTCTCAGGGAAAACTGTGTCTAACCCCATTTAGGATGACTTTTGAAACGCATTGCTACGTGTTCCTTTCTACAACCAGTAACAAGTTCTCAACAGTCCTAGGCTAACAAGAACAACTGTATGAAAGACTTGTGTTAGTATAGTAAAACCTGTCTTGAGAGATTGCTGCTATGAGAAACCACCTGTTTTGAGAGACCAGAATATCCATGCACAGATTTATTCATTATATAGTGATATGACCTGTTATTAGAGACCACCTGTCATGAGAGACCATTTTATTTTGGCAGAAGAGTTGGTCTTTCAAGACAGGCTCTGCTGTAGCCACAGATAATTCCATTGCTTTCAGGTGCCGACTGTTGTCAGGACCAGATATGGCTTGACTGCAGAAGCAGTTTGAGGCAGAATACCTTCCTCATCATGGGTGAAAGAAAATCATGAACTTTCAGAACTATGAGCAGGGTCTCTCAACACAGAAGATGTTTCAGATGGAGGGTGACAGCTTCACTGAAACATTCAGAAAAATGGGCAATCATATATTGAATGATTTCCTAGATTTAGTAACACTCAGTAGTCTCAGTGACATACGACTCGGTGTTAACTGCACTGGGCATCAAGGAGGACATGGGAGAAAGCACAGTACAATTATTTTGTTAGCATGTGCTTAAAGATATCTGTCCATGACCTGAACAAGAGAAATTCTCTGGCTCTCGTCAGGAAACCTCAGCGTAAGGTAACATCAAATCAGGAGGAGAAGATTACAGTACTTTATAATAATATGGCACATTTTGGCAAGTTGTTGTATATTTCCATGTAGAGCTAGGATGGTGACTTGAGGAAATTCTTTACCCATGAGTTACAAGCCTTCCCACCTTCCTTCTCAGACTTTCTAAAGTAAGTCTGAACTACCATAATATATTGAGCTACCTTAAACCAATGACTGTGAAGTCCTATATGATGCTGTCATTGTCTGCTGCCTGTCCATTACCTGTGTTTAGTGATATGCAAATAAGTTGTTCATCCTTTACCTTGAGAAGCATCTACAGGTTGCCACAAGGTTGGTTGTTGTGTGGAACACTTACATTTGAGACAGTTTCAAAGAGTATAGCCAGGAAAAGAGACAGCTTGTGCAGAGTAAGGAGCCATGCTAGACCAAACTACTGTACACTTTGTCTATGACCCAAAGAACAAAAAGGAACTTGCTGACCCCCAAGGTTTTAGAGTTCTTCTGCCCACCTGGCAGAGCTGTTCAGGTCAAATCAGGTGAATCTGTGGTATGCATTTAGGTTCCAACAGCTCCATGCCAAACTGCAAGCTTTAGGGAGCTGACTGAGGTTTGTGGTTCACATATTGCATGCACTGGAGCAGGTTAGGAAGACTGTTGAAGTATGTACTGTGGTAATGCTGTCATCATCCTTGCTGTTACATACCCTAATCTGGATGTAACTCAATGTTTGCAAGACACCTGGGTGGCCTTTTGGCATGGGTGAGTATTACACACTTTACAGCAGCAATGCCAACTGGTCCAGGCTTGGGTAGCCATGATTGCGAGTACAACCAGTTTCTTGATTCCTTGGCTGCGATACCAAATCAGGCTTCAGAAGCAATGGCAAGGACTCTGCCTAGCAGCACTGTGAAGATGTAGCAAGAGGTACTCTCTGACCTGTCACCCCTTTGAGGTCATTAATGTAGACTCTGATCACTTCTGGAAGCTTGAGAGACAACTGCCATCTTGTATGATAAAACCAGTCATTTGAGCTCTGTGGGTGAAACAGGAAAGGAACTGTTCTGCCTGATCAATTGAGCCTTGGGCAGACTGCCACCCTTGTATTCTACTTCATCATACTTGACAGGTAGTGTACCAGGCTGTAATCTTGAATAACCAGGACACAGATGCATCAAGTGGTTCCTTCTCCACAAGAATATGCTTGGGATATGGTGTCAGAATATGGAAATGTTAGGAAAATGAGTATTTGTTAAAATAGATGTGGTAGTAGATGGCATTATTAGTTTAATGGTTGTATTGTAATTCCAAAAATCAGATTCACAAACCCCTATTCGGGAAAACTCTTAAGCCTTGATTACTCCTATAACCCTAGATATATGATATTTAATCACTGACATCGGTCATCTTGGATTTTAGTTTTTTTTTTTTTTTTTTTTTTTAGTAAATATTTGGAAAATGTCCGAAAGTTCCTTATTATCACAAGTGAAAATATAAGCATTCCCATTTTGCCATGTGTTGCTTGATTGTGTGTGTCTACCAAAGATGTATTTGCAACAACAAAAACGAGTACTTTATGAGCTAAAACAAATAACTAGGAATTGCCTTGCATTTCAGAGATGGAAATTAATGTGTTTCGTATCTCTCTTATTCTGCCTTACTTCTTTGACAATAGCTTCAAACCCACTGTGTTGCATTGCTGAATTGGACTTGTAGTAATTTTCCAATAGGTAAAATAGTTTACAAAATAACAAAACTGTAATTTACTCTGACAGGTCAACCCACTCCTACAGCTTTCTTAAGTCAAATGAATTTACATGTATTAACTGGAAGTGAAGCAGATACTGCATTCCCTCACTATAAGGTCCTTCATGATAACACCATTCCAGCTATAAGGTCCTTCATGATAACACCATTCCAGCTATAAGACTGCTATGGTCATGGATCATGTTTGTAGTGAAGTTATGACTTGTTTTAAAATAACATAACCTCAGTGTAAGGCAGTATCATTAACAACTCACATCCAACTGCAAACAGCACATGACAAGTAGAACATTGTTTATGAAATTGTTGGTATGTGGTTATTATGAGAAAAATTCACCTCCAGAAATTTACCCAAATAATCATTATTTATGCACATAGAGCAGTATTAATATTAATAATAATATTATTATTGTGGTTGTTTTTGGCAGAATTTCATTCTGAATCTATTGTGTGTAACATTACTATTTTCTTATCTTAACAGGACAAAGAAATCTTGGAAACAGATTATTCCTCAGAAAGAGCTAAAAAACTGTATACACGGAACCTTGTACTCAAAGGGATCCTGGAAAGTGACAGAACCTATGTCAATATCTTAGATGAACTGCTGAAGGTAAATATAAATTCATCAAACAAAATCAGGTTACATCCCTTTATAGTGAGTTAAATTTTATTTTCGTAATAAAAATATATGAAGTTCAGCATGGTTGCCATTTGAATCCATTAGAAAGATTACAATCTCAACATCCCACATTATGGTCATTTCAAATAGTTTGGGATTTTTTGCATTAGTTATAAATCTTTTTAAAAAAAGTTTTTCAAGGTGTTTAAAAATGTTTAAGCTGCTCAGACAAAAAACAGTTAAAATTTATAGATAATATTTTAACAGTCTTGGTTGGCCATACTGTTTTTACAGAAGTTTGCTTATAGCTAAATTAAAGGAAAACTCGTAACTCCAATCAAATGATATTTTGAAAGATGTGGGAATCAAATTGAAAGTAATTTTTAGCCTGTAGTTGTACTACAGACGATTTTGTTCTTAAACAGTGTACTGCACTAACAACACTGAAGTATTAGCCATCGTATTTTGAAGTAACATCCACACTATCTCCCAATGAAAATATTAATTATATTGATGTACTATCATTTTGAAGTCTGGAAAATAGAGATGTACATGTATAATGTAAATACAAGTAACAGAAATAGAAAACATGGGAATTAAAGCTAAAAATTTACAGGTTTAAGAAAACAGTTTGGCAGAATGATAGAAGATGAATGAAAAAGTAGAAAAAGAAAATTGCACTGCTACAGTCATAATGGGAAGTGTGTATGGAGTCTAATGAATTCACACTATTAAATTAATATACAAACAGTATGCGGGAGTCTTGTTAAAAACTTTGGAGAATACATACTGAAAAAAAAACTGTCATAATATATTCTTGTCGGTTTGTATTTTTTTATCATGTGTGTTTTTTTGTATGTAGCATCTTAGTGTTTCATGTTCCTTTTATGTTTCATGCTGTGTCTTACCTACCTTTGACCTCAAAGTTGTAGTAATTTATCTCCTTATTTATGTCCATTATGTTCTGGGTTTTTTATGTCCTGTTTTTATGTTTTTGCTTTTGTGTGTACATTATATTAATGGGACCTTGACAAACTATATTAGTTGACAATGTACCCTCCCCCAAATCTAAATCACAAAGCTGCATGATTTTTCACATGGAGTTCTTAAAGCCCATTGTGCAAATTGAGAGTTTCCAGGAACAAATAATCTTACCCACATTATTGTTGATCAAGTTGCTCAATAGTCAGCTAGGCAAAAACAATTTACATCTAGTGACCCCCCCCATTTTTTTCCTTAGGCAATAATAATATCTCTAGCCACATAAAATGACATTGATAGCAAATAATCAGAATTTGAACCTGTAGTGAGTAATTTACAGGTATGTATGTCATCTCACCTGTATGTATCCGTTTCCTCATTACAGTTCCTCAGGTTATACTTTTTTGTCATGTTTTTATCAAGGAAAGCTAAATGCAGATTAATTAACACAATGAAAACAACATTTGAGCTTACCTGGTTATAAGGTCAAGTGAGCATATGGTATGACTTATTACTTCTTATATCCATATTTCTGATCCATGATCAACCTGAATAATAATAATAATAATAATAATAATAATAATAATAATAATAATAATAATAATTCTTGTTTAACAAGGGTAGCTCAATTAGAATACAGAATGTTCTAGTCTCCCTTTAGGCCATCTGTCACTTTCTAAATGTCTGCTTGCATGAATCTTACTAACAAAATGTGTAGGAAAAGTAGTCATAACATTTAAAAAAGAAGAAACAATCAGGTGATTTGATTTGATATTAATCTGAATATATCAATTATATTGAAACAAACAAAAATTATTAGCAAACACAAGCATAAGACAGTTGGAGTCCATATTTCTGATCTGGTTTCAGCCTAAATTGTAACAGATTTGACAAACTTAAAATGGCATGTAAAAATCAATTAAAAATCAAGTTTCATGTAATTGAAGATAATTTTGTTTAAAACGTTTAACACAAGTGGCTGATCTAACTGATGTGGACGAAGAATTCCATATTTTGTTCCAGAATATTTAAAACTTCATTGAAAGCTTTCAGTGTTAGGTTTTTGGTAATTTCAAGCGGCCATGTAAGATCAACCATAAAGCATATGGCCCTTGAATTTCATCAGATAGTTCTATCATATATTTATGTACATGTATATTACAATTTATACATTTATAGACAAGTACTGCCTTTTGAAAGTTTATTCTGTCATTTATTTGAAGCCATTTAAATTTAAGGAAAAGAGTATTATATGTTTTGTCAAAAGGAGTATTCAAAATTAGGTGAGCTACTCTCATTTGTAACTTGTTATTTCTTTCAGACTCAATGGGCAGTTTGTCAAACAATGGTAAATTTGCTAATGAGGTGAACTTATGTCTGATTGGCTGAGTTTGATTTCTATTTTGATTTTGATCCAAATTAAAATGTAGGCTTACACCATCATGGTTGGTTAAGCTTGCAGTATATGTCTGTATTATCATGATCTCAAATGAGTGTGGTAGTCAGCAATATGAGGTAATCTTGCATTTGGTTACATGCATATTTATAAAGTTATCATATATATAATTGTCTGAGCTGATTACCATTTGTAAAGTCATAAATGATGCAGATTTGACATCCCCGGTGAATATCTTTAAAATCTTGTAAACTGATGTTTATATTGATATGGGATTTTTACAAAAGACATTTTGTGGTATCTAGTTGATTGTAACGAAAACAGTGCCGCTGGCATAACAGTGATCTTGCATATCTTGCTAGCTCTACTAAATGGGTCAAGGTCATCACCAGATAACATTTATGTCTATTTTGATCAGCAATGAAAATTGTGCCAAACTTATATCCAGTTTTCCACCACAGTGGCCATCTTTAAAATCTTGGTCAGCTGGAATTCCAGTTTTGCCACTATTGTATCAGTGTCTTCAAATGACTCTTATTGTATATAAAAATTTCACTGCATATGTCAAGTATTTAACTCTATACTTTTAAAACCTTTAGATACATACATAACTTAGATACATGCATACATTAACACCTGTGTAGTTTACTCAGTTTGAACAGAGTACCCTATGGTCATTTTTTTGTTGCATAAAATTCAGGTAAAATTGTCAAACTTGTTTTAGCCAACACTTGAACATAAACTTGCATTTATCCTGCCACCATCTACATTCTTCTTCCTCTCTAAGCACTGAGGTACTCCACTATAATGCAGTTTGTTTTAATTCATAAATGGTTGATCATATTAACTACTGTACTGTGATATGATGACAAAATAAATAATAATAATAATAATAATAATAATAATAATAATAATAATAATAATAATAATAATAATAATAGTAAAGACTATTTATAGAAGGTAAATACAGAATAAATTTACCTGGAGGCATTCTAGCTGTTTTGTGCAATATGATTGCTTTTACAAGTTTTAGGGATTGGGGATGAGGCTGGAGAATCAATAAAATGCCAGTCAAAGATATAGTAATTGTTTATGCAACCTGCCAATTTATATAAAATCAACAAAAAATAATATTGCACTGGTTTTTAAATTAGATTAGGGTTTTCTTTTAAACATTATAATGATTGTGATACCTAAAGCACTATGTATCTCATGTACTGGGCTGAACTGGCTCAATTAAAATCACAAATCAATTTTGGGACAATTAAACAGATTTTTAAAGAAATTTTAAAGTTTTAAAAAATGTTTTAACTTGGTGATAAAAGTACTAGGGTCAGTTGGCCAAATGGACACATGTTTTTCTTTTTGCCTGAGAGATAGTCATTTCTAGGGTAAAGATTTTTTTTAGAAATATAACTAAATTATTTGTATCATTATGTTTGTCAGCTTTGTTTGATGTTTTAATTACTAACATAGAATAAAGGGCAGTTTTGTAAAAATTCGTTGCCATGGTGTAACCATGTTATAGCTGAATTTGTGTTATAATTAAGTTTTTTTATAATGTGAAATAATTGAAAATGTGTTGAATTCAATATATGCATGTGTTGGGATGAAGTGGGTGGGGGTGCAGAATAAACAAAATGGCAGTCAAATATATTAATCATTGTACTACATGATATTAAGATGAACCTATGCTAGTTGAAAATTATGCAATGACATTAATTATGATCTCAAAGCTTAAGGTTTCTGAAAATGAACTGAATTATTTTTATCTGTTTGTTAGCGTAGCTGATATTTATGTAGAGTCAGGAAATAAGGACATCTAAGACAAATAATCAGTAGCCATTACATCTTTGCGTCAACCCTGCCATCAATTTTTCACTTGAATCTTTGTTTCTTTGACCTCCCCTCTATCATGAGTTTTCCAAAAAATATTTTTGTTTCCTAACTATGCTGCTTTCTAGAGATGTTTCAAGTATTTTTCAAATTGTATAAATAATCTTTTCAGGCAAAGATATTTCTTCAGACCCATGCACAGAAGTCCAGTTCCATCATTGACCCATCACATGTGACAACGATTTTTTACAAACTGGATGAGATTCATTCAAAGCACAAGGAATTTGTTCAAGGTCTGGCAAAAGAGATCAGCATTTCTGGAGATGAACAGAGAATTGGAAATAGTTTCAAACTCATGGCAAGTCATTCCCTTAACAAAGTTGTGTGTTACTGCATAAACAATTTTGGTATCGAGTTTGCTTAGTCAAAGATGATATAATTTAAATAATCAAGTAATTTTTTAAAAAATTGCATTCATTCCAAAATCACATCATTTGGCCATATTATGATTTTAAGCTGCCTAACTATCACATCACTTCATTAATATGAAAAAAAGTTTAATAAAGCACATTTTCTATGTTGAGTGTTTTGATATAACCTTGTGATATCACATATAATGTTGTAATCATATCATAATTATGAGGCAATCGCCAAATCCCTTGGCATATAGTTTAAAAAGTCATTTACTACACTGGGTATTGGTTTATGGATTAAAATCACAAGGTTTGCAAAGAAAATATTAATATTTGATTAATATTATTTTGAAATTGCTGAGCACATGCACTAATACTAAATTCTTTTTTTCTTGACAAGGTGTTTTACCTGAAGATATATGAGGAATATGTCAACAACTATCCTGTGGCGGTAGGTCTCATCCACAGGTACATGGAGGATGAGAATGTGAGACCTCTCCTTCAGGTATAGTTTTTAAATGATTGCAGATGTTTTTAGAAGCCCTTTGGCAATATTGTATTCACTGTCCTTAGTACCAGCACCCCACCCCTCTTCATTACACAAAGATATGTAATTAAATGATTTTTTAAGTACTCCCTGTATTGGTTATGTTAGTCATGCATAGTTTAGTTTTTCCTTTTTCACTGTGTAGGTCTGCTTTTTCATGGTTTTCTAAAATCATTAGCTCCTTTCTGTAGTGTATCTTTTTTAATTGTACGATTACTTGCTGACCACCAATGCAACCTCTTTGTAACAAACACGATGGTACATATGCTGCAGGGGGTCCTCTGTGGTATAAAACACTGGCATTGCAATCTCACCCCTGTCTAAATGGGTTCAAATCTAGCGCCTGGCCAATCTGGGTATGTGACAAAGCTTCTTTTGAGTCCCTGGTTCTTTCTGGGGGTTTTCTGAGTTCTTACTCCACCAGTTATACAGGCAGCCATGTATAGTCTGACATGCACTGAAAAATGGTGATAAACCTTAAAGAACATTTTAGGTGCTGATATGCCATTTACATGTATAGAAAATGATGATTTGCTGTGTAGCTAGGAGTTCAGGACAATTTTGTTATGTGACTTTACAGCATGAAAAAAGAAAATTCGCTTCCTCCAGGTTAATAATGAAGGTTTTTCATCTCATGGGTGTGAAATTTTTAAAGTTTTTTTCACCGGCTTGATGAAATAAATCATAAATCCAATATTTACTCATTTCAAACAAAAATCCTGTCTATATTTTCTTCCATAATTCCCCAATCTCCATTTTGGGACATTTTTTTAAATCTAAGAATTCTTTTAATTATTTAATGCTGAAATTATGCAGTTCTACCTTTCCTTTTTAAGTTATTTAATCTTTGCAAAAATTTAAGAAAAATCCAAATGGTTTCATAATTGAACACAAACAACAGCAAATTAGCAGCTAAATTTAAAATTGCTGAAAACTGATTATACATTATAATATGAAGAAAGATGGTACATATAGCGATATGCTGCATCATTGTTGTCTCCTGAAATTAGGCACAGTGCAGTTTCTCTATAAAGGTACTTCATGTGGAATAAAATCACCTGAGGATTATATAATGTCAGTATGCTGTAATTGTGGCACATGGCTCTTAATTTTTCTTGCATATGTGTCATAAACCAATTACAAATCAATAAATCACATACATTATTTAAAAGCAGAATTGCGTGGCGTGCAAAAGAAGCAATTGTAATCAAAAAAATGTTGATTA
The DNA here is from genome assembly GCA_030141615.1 of Unio pictorum. Taxonomy (NCBI): domain Eukaryota; kingdom Metazoa; phylum Mollusca; class Bivalvia; order Unionida; family Unionidae; genus Unio; species Unio pictorum. Next base: position 993,499 of record JARLTB010000332.1, read on the forward strand.
ACTTAAAACCAGCTTTAGTTTTGAAGTTTTATCATGAGGACAGCAGGGTACATTGTAAGCAGGGTGCAATTTAAGCAATGTGCATTGTAAGAAAGGTAGGTTGCATATCCATGCCATTTCTTGTAATAAATAACACTACTTTTGAATTACCATTTTTTTTAAAAAGTAATTGGCTTGGAGCCCAAAAATTGAAGAAATCTGTTTAATTATGCTTTATCTGACTGGTTAATTTGCAGATAATGAAGGGTAGGAAGTCACAGGTAAACTAATTTTGTTTTGCTATGTAAATGTGCACCTTTTCTACATTTCCATGTATGAAAGATCCTCATTTGAAATGTAATTCTTATTTATAATATATACAGTTAACTTCTATAATGAATTATTTGCATTGGTGTCTGTCTGTTTACTTCTTATTTTAATTGAGGGTGAATGCATACCTGCCATGTCATAGCATGTCACAAAAAAACATTGATTTTTTTTTTGTTTACTCCCCAATGATTCATTTCATAAAAACCAAATTTCTGATACCAGTGAGGGAGCGTGAGAAACTTTTTTTGATAAAGTGTTGTATGCCCATAACGTTTTACGTGTGCAAACTGAACAGTCATAATTCACATAGCTTCGTACACTGTGATTGATAATCGTTGAATACTATCACCACTGTGTATTTCATGTACTGTAGCTAATTTTCATGAAGGCACTTGAATTAAATAACGATTATACGAATTCCACATATTGCTTAATTGATTTTTAATATTTGGGGCAATCAGTCTTTATAGTCCGTTGAGCATTGCTAGTAGGCTAATTTGGGTAGATAAAGATAACCCATTAGGCTATTTTGCATCATTAAAGAAAACCTGTTAGGCTAATTTGCATGAGTAAAGAAAACCTGTTAGGCTAATTTTGATAAATAATGAGAACCCATTTGGTCATTATAGGCACTCTTTATGTGCGAGAGAGCAGGTATCTATGTTCCATGAACACATTTCACATGTCATTTAATGTCTGCATGGTTGCAGAGACTTTGATAATTCTGAAATTTGCAACTGACCACAGGATCTTCTAATGATCTTTTTAATATCTCTTGGCGGTGCATGATTCAGTGAGAGCACTATTAGGGGCATTCACATTGCAGGTCCACCACAAAAATGCATCTTCACATTGCATCTCAAAATTCAGTTTGATTTTCTAATTCTGTGATATCTCATGCAAACTACCATCAATATTTAAAATAAAAAAGAATGATGTTACAATTTGTATATTTCCGTTGAAATTTTGTGCTGAAATGATTATTTAGTGTGAGTAACAAGTCCAAGGATGTCAGGAGTAAAATTCTTGGGTGAAATCTATGTTGGCTATGTATAATATCATTTTTCTTCCTCTTCCATTAAATTAAGTCATATTTGATTGATTTAAAAGCCAAATAAATTTTTAGTTGTTTGTACAAGCTTTAGGAAAGCTAATTTAAGGGATATATCAATGGATTAAACAGGATCATAAATTTCTGTCTTTGAAATAAATATCAGAAATATATCAGTTGCACTACTTCATGAATTTCACTTGAGACATATTTATTGTCATTTAAAAGTTAAATAAATTTTCAGCAGAATGCACAAGATTTAAAAAGCTGATTACAGACACTATTGACCTGAACATTAGCTATCTTTGAAATAACTGCTGTATATTTTATGCATTTCCTAATTTTGTGTGTGCAATTAAGTCCTGCTTGGATCATTTAAAAAATGAAATTTTCTGAATTTGATTTGTTTTAAGAGATTATTGAATTTCCAACAACTTGTATTTTTCTTAATTTTAAAAATTTTTGAAGGGTGAGGAAATATCTTCAATGTGTCTTCAAAAGCTTTTATCAGATGCCTTAGCATTACTGTCAAAATTACATCACAAATTTATGAATTACAAAAACCCATTACTGTTAAAACATGTGCGGGGGGCCCTGAGTGGCCGAGTGGTCTAAAGCGCTCAACGTTACAGATCACTGCCATCTCACTTCTGTCTGCATTGGTTCGAGTCTCAGATTCAGCCAATGTGGGTATGTGAGTAGGCTTGCCAGTAGCTTGTTGTGGGTGTGTGGTTCTTTCAAGGGGTTTTCCTGGGTTCTTCCTCCACCAACAATACTGGCTGCCATGTATAGCCTATCATGTGCTGAAAAGTGGCGTTAATACCTACAACAACAACAACAAAACATGCAGCAAAAGTATCATTACCTGTTTACAGCTGTAACACAGTACTATTATAATTCTGTGGTCATTATGTTACAAAAAGAAGCAAAATCAACAAGTTTAGTACAATTCAACAATTTTTTTATTTCCTTTGTATATAAAGTGAAAATTTAAGAGACATTTACAGAATTGTTAATTAAATAAATTAAATGTTCCCTCGTAAGTCCAAACTTGATAGAATGTTCTGAATGATTTCCAATAATCTTGAATGTCTTGATGTACTAAGCATCTTGAATGTCTTAATTTACCATAATGATATAATCCAGAATGTCATAATTTACCATAATGATATAATCCAGGATGTCTTAATTTACCATAATGATATAATCCAGAATCTCTTTGAATGGGTTCTTAATAATCCCAATGTATTGTTCTAGACTGAAGTCAATTAAGACTTTATAATTTTGATGATAATTTTATTATCAGTTCATCTCAAATTATATCTGAACACAACAATAAATTATTCCAGAGACTGAACTTAAAACAGGAATGAATTATTTTGTTTTACCATATTATTTATAATAAATAAATAAACTTTACTAATTCATAAACACAGTCAGGTTTTGTACTTAGAAATTTAGTAAACAATATGACAAAAATTTGGTGGACACAGCTGTCAGCCATGACAGTTCACAGATAGGGTAAAAATTTATCTTCAATCATGAACAAAAGTCAAGCACACAATATATATTAAATATGCCTGACACTAGTTCTTTACATGTCTGACTCAGTAGCCACTATGCAAGTGGTCACTTACTTAGACTCAGCATTCAGCACTCTTATTTGCATCTGCTGCAGATCTCTATGTGATACATGACTAATAGTTTTGATTGTGCATTTTTGTGTATGAAAGTGATAGTGATATATGAAAATACAAATTATACCATGTCTGTGACAGTGGTAATGATATATGAAAATTATAACATTTGTGTGTGAGAGTGGTGATGTTATATGAAAATGATAAAATACTGTGTGTGTGAGAATGGTCAAGATATATGAAAATGTTAATTATGCTACATGTGTGTGAGAATGGTCAAGATATAATGCTAGTTTTTTTTGGTATTTATTCCAATATAAATTTGATCTATTTTGTATTGGCTTGTGTGACTTGATAACTTATTCAGAGTTATGTGATATTGCTTACTTGGTGACTACACAAGCACACATGCATACATGCACAGAAACACACTTAATGTCATGAAGTTTGGCAGGTATGCAATAGGATGTCATGTAGAAGTATCTAATACACTAATTCAAAGCTACATTATTTTTTTTAAAACTATCTCATATTTACAAAGTTTTTAAAATACTTCATTTTCACTATTAAAAAGATGTATGGTGAAAATGCCACAAATACAATGCTGGGAAAGGTTTTTTAAAAAAATAATCAACATAATCAACATGCACAAAAGCAGAAATGTTTTCTAACTGCTCTTTTGATGTCAATTTAATGTGGAAGATATTATCATATACAATTAAGCTTCCTGTGAAAATATGTATTTTCAAATTATGTAGAAGAATCTGTTTTTTTTTCAGTTATATGGGACAAGATATGTTTTGTATTAAGCATTGTTAATCAGGAAGTTTTCTTATCAGATGTTTCAGTACAAAAGTTTTATTGAATGACAATTGATATGAAATTCTGAGCACCAACAGGGATTGAAAAATCAGTCTCCCAGCAAAATGGCAGCTGAAAATTTGTTGTGCCCCAGTGAATTCTTCAGTCACTGTTTGGGCATGTGCTGATTCTGACCTGACCAGCATTTGCATTAATTAAAATTTACATTGAGTTGTTGTGTGTTGGAAGTAAAAGTCATTGATCAGTTTGGAGTCGTAGGTTAAGATTATTGATCTGTTGGCAGTTGTTTTGTTTCCTTATTTAAGAAACGTGTGCATGGCATGGTGTGAATATGACTACTTAATTTACACAAAAACAAAAACAAATATTTATGAAACCATGATGCTGGGTTTACAACCATAAATATTTTGTTTTTGACAGACTGCAAACATGATGAGTCTTTACAAATTTACAGTCGAAGACCAAGCACTGAACAAAAACAACCCATTAGTTCAGTTTTGGAAAATAACATTATGGCTGATGATTGTAGAGCTCTGTCTGTATCAGACCCTAACACCAACCCCTCTTTCACTTCTGATCAGGGTCAGCAACCATTGATAAAATCTCCAATATGACGACACTCTAGTTGCACAGACATTCCACTATATTATCATCAGTATCTCAGATCAGTTCAGATATGAGCTTGTTCTATGCATATTATTAAGCTGATCTTGTTTTTGATTGGTTGACCTTGTTAACATTCTAGAGGTAATGTAACTGATCTTATTTTGATCAAACTTGGAATGTATTCTTACATTCTCAAGATCCCAAACAAGTTTGATGAGGAGTGAGATCCACATTTACTAATGAGGTGTGGAGCCCTGAGTGGCTGAGTGATCTAAAGTGATCTAAAGTGGCTGAGTGATCTAAAGGGCTTACTTTTACAGATCACTGCCATCTCACCTCTGTCTGCATGGGTTTGAGTCTCAGACTCAGCCAATGTTGGTACGTGAGAAAGTTTGATAGTAGCTTTTTGTGGATTGGTGGTTCTTTCTGGGGGTTTCTCGGGTTCTTCCTCTACCCATACTGACCACAATGTGCAGTCTGGCTTGTGCCGAAAATGGCATTAAACCATATAACAACAACAACTAATGAGGCAACCTTTTATCTGATAGCCCAAGATTGTTACCACTCCATATTCTGATCCAGTTTTGATATAACTTGGAATAAACTGTCTCAAGATGTTGGATAAATTAAATAATGAACAAGATATACTGTAGTGAGGTTGTCTTGGATCTGATTGGCTTGACTTATTACCTCTCTAGAAGCCATCTTGATCAAATTTGGTATGTAAAATAAATCATAAAAATCATGGAAAGTTATGCCTGTGATTTAAATGATTAAATGCATGCATGGTGTTAATAAGCACTGTTCAGCTACAAGATTTGCAAGAATTACTTACCCCTGTCCTCATTGTACACATCTCCACTACACTGCTTATGGTTTCAATAAAGAACTACAGGTTACTGATGCAAGGTTGATACTAAAATGGGTCACTACCATGAAAATAGTCTGTTCTAATACACGGCTCCTTGGATAAACATATAATAGGAGACAGTAAGGTTTAGGACTAAAGAAATTGCTGTTGTATTTATATCCCTTGATTAGTTAGTGGTATTCATATTCAGTGAAATGTTTCAATGTTCTAGATTTCCTTTTCAATGAGCTATCATTCACCTTTATGAGTTGAAGGAGGGATAAGAGACAGGGATTGTCAAAATTTTATGATTTTCATCTGGTTAGATTTCTTATGGTTAGATATTGTTGACCCAGATCACCAGTATTTTCAAAGTTGTGTTGCTTTATTAACACACTATAACACCAAAGTAAAGATGCTAGCATATATTTATATAAGTAAAGATGCTAGCATATATTTATATAAGTATGCAATTGTTTTTCACAAGACAAATGTCAGCAACTTGCATTTGAAAGAAGACTTAAGTGCCTCAGTTGCCGCTAATTTTAGGAGTAAATAACCCATTTCAGTTAAAACTAGAGAACTACACATGAGTGGTGTAATAAGAACGATTTCTGATTGGCCAGAAAATCTGGAACAGTTTTTAGGCTTTTACTGCAAATAGATTTTGACCAATCGGCCATCGTCATGATGTAATCTGCTTTAAAAATAAATAATTACAGTACAGTATGAATTTTGGTTGTAATTGGTGGAGACACTAAATATACTCATATATTATCTAAAGTGGCAACATTTTTCTTGTGAAAAGTAATTACATACTTTTAGAAATATCTGCAGTAACATTGCCTGTCCAGATGAAAAATCAAATTAATTTTGTCTTTTTTATCTCACAGGTTAAGAGCCTACTCTTAAAGAAATGTGATAGCTTATTGAAAGGGAATCTTTCTCCACATAAAAAATAACATCTAAATTACTGAAACGTTTTACTGTAAATACAAATAACATTATGAAATTTAGGGTTAGGTGTAAAATTGCAACATACATGTAATATGTTTGTAATATTATCCTTTTTTAGTATCAAACTTGCATCACTTACCTGTTTAGAATGTTAAAAATGTTTTCTTTGCAGTATGTTGTAGAGTGACAATATACAGAATAGGCGTAACGTATTCATAAATGATGCACTACAACTGCTCAGTGATGTTAAACTTTTACGCTTGTTATGGGTAAAAAAAATGCTTTTAGCTTTTATCTCAAGGTTCATTTCTGCAACTGCTTGGTCCAGGGATGAATATATAGTCGTATTTTATATGGCCCAAATAAGTTTTACCTGGTTGCGACAAATGAACCAGCGCTTTTCCTGGACCCTGATTGGATAATATTGTATATGATTGGCTAAGCATATGAACACTTGCAAGGTCATATTTAAGATCAGATTTTGAACAATTTTGTATGTAAACATTTATCATTGAGATCTCGGATAACTTTTAATAAGAGCTACATACTTGTTTATTATTGAGTTGAACTTGTGAACATTCCAAATTTCTTATTAGATTTTGATCAGATTTGTCATGTAAGCTTTTGTCATCAGATGACTTTGATTAGGAGTATGATCAACACATTAGTGAAGATCCAGGTTTATCAATTGGTGGGAATCAAAACCTACAGCCTTCTTGTCACAAGTCCAACTCCCAAGTCAGAACCACCACAGCTCCAATACTGAGATCTCATTAGTTAGGACCCCATGGAATAAGGACACCAGGAATAAGGACAGAACCAGTAATCCATGCTGACTTGCACAGAGTCAGTACTCTTATAAAGCCAAGTATATGAATGGACCTTAATTGTGGGACTTTGAATAGTTTTAATTTTTTTAATCATGGTCCACTCAGTATTAGCTGGGAAAGGTCCAGGGTAGAATGCTTCTTGTATAAATGACTCATTCGTGAGAAAGATGGTCTAGATGAGATGATAAATGACACCCAACAATAACAGTATAGTAAATATGGGCACCAAGAATTTATTTCCCCGCTACAGTTCAAATAAGTGTGTGAATTTGCATTCACAAGCTGAGACAGATGTACCAGTATGTTAGCTACCCAGTTGAGTTCTTGTTTACAGAGTATCTGAGTGAGCTGTGCTAATACTGAATATTATAGTCTTATCTCATTACCAATGCTGTCTTTAATTTTTTAATATAAATATTGTGTAACACCTGTGGTTTGGGCCCCCATGAAATGAAAATGTTGATTCATTGGCATGTTGATTTTGTATAATCAGTTGCATAGTTCTGATGTTGTTTTAGGGCATGTTGGTTTTTATACTGTAATAATAGAATGGGAATATGTTGCTTATAATAAAATATGCTAAAAACAATTACTTATCCAGCTAAATCCATAGAGAAGGATGCAGATTATAATTATGATAGGTAAAAAACGTTTTGAATATTGTGTCTTGGCCCAGTAAGGTAATTGAATGTATGTAGTAATAATCTTTTGTTAATAATAATAATAATAATAATAATAATAATAATAATAATAATAATAATAATAATAATAATAATAATAATAATAAAAATATTGATAATAATAATAATAATAGAAATAATAATATTGATACTAACCAACCAATAATAATAATAATAATAATAATAATAATAATAACCAATAATATAAATATTAATAACTATGTTTAAAGAATCTGATTTGAACAACAAATAAATCTTTCATTTTTCCATGTATGTAAACAACTCTTTTTACAGGTTGTGATGATTATAGAAAACATTACACAAAATAATGAATCAGCTACAAAGTGTTGTTACTATTATCACAAATAGGAGAGCATTAATTTAAATGTGGCATGATGTAGGCATTTTACAACATTTTTATCTGTTCTTGAGAACAATACTGGTAACATTTTATTCTTTTGAAGAGATAAAACACTGAATTTTCTTTTTAGCACACCAGGTAATAAGGATGAAATGAAATCATGGCATGGTCCAGCATCTGTTGTATTGTCTTCTGTATCATGGTACAGTCCAGCATCAGTTGTATTGTCATCTGTATCATGGTACAGTCCAGCATCAGTTGTATTGTCATCTGTATGGTACAGTCCAGCATCTGTTGTATTGTCATCTGTATCATGGTACAGTCCAGCATCTGTTGTATTGTCTTCTGTATGGTACAGTCCAGCATCTGTTGTATTGTCATCTGTATCATGGTACAGTCCAGCATCTGTTGTATTGTCTTCTGTATCATGGTACAGTCCAGCATCTGTTGTATTGTCTTCTGTATCATGGTACAGTCCAGCATCTGTTGTATTGTCATCTGTATCATGGTACAGTCCAGCATCTGTTGTATTGTCTTCTGTATCATGGTACAGTCCAGCATCTGTTGTATTGTCATCTGTATCATGGTACAGTCCAGCATCTGTTGTATTGTCATCTGTATCATGGTACAGTCCAGCATCTGTTGTATTGTCTTCTGTATCATGGTACAGTCCAGCATCTGTTGTATTGTCATCTGTATAGCACAATATGGTCCAGCATCCATTGCATTGTCATCTGTTGTGAGTTAACTTGTTATCAATGTGAAATCCATTTTCTGTTTCAATCAAACTTAGAATATGAGTTTATGTTAGTAAAATAATGAACAAGATCATAGAATATTGATGAGGTGATTTTGCTTATGATTGGCTAACCAAGTTTCCAATCTGGAAGGCATATTTTGGATTCAAATTTGATTGAACTTGTAATTTATGATTGTATTATTGATGTCTCAGATGAATTCAGTAATGAATGAGATCAATGCATACGAACATGGTGATTTGAGACTACTTGGTTGACTTAATTACCATACTGGATGACATTTTTTGCTGATTTTTATCGAACTATGAATTTATGCCTGTACATGCATCATTATGCTCTTGAATGAGCAAGATCCATGCATACTAATGAGGTGATGTTACATTTTATTGGACATGCTTGTAATGTTCTGGAGGTAGAATGTTTTGTTGTTGCTTTCATTCAGACTTGGAATATATGTCATGGACAAGTTTGGTAATGATCAGGAGACATGCATATTAAAGATATTAATGTAATGATCTTCTGTCAGATTGCCTGAGATAGTTAACGCTCTGGAATCTTATCCCATTTTGATTACAGTTGAAATATCAGATCTTTTGTTTTGTTTGTTTAATTAGGATTTTTAACATAGCTTTAAAAAAATTTCAGTCATATCGTTACGATGTCTGCAGTGAGGCAGTTTATAGTGATGTCTAGCACTGGGGCATCATGCCACAGACATGTATCATTATGTCCCACCCAGTCACATTATCCTGACACTAGGCCAACCAGTCCTAACACTAACCTCTTATGCTGAGCATCAAGCAAGGCAGCTGTTAGTACCATTTATATATGTCTTTGGTATGATTCTTCTTGGGATCAAACCCACAGCTGCTCGCTTCACAGTGGGTGCTCTAACCACTAGGCCACTGGAGCGGTTTTTAAGATCTTGAATGCGTTTGATAAAGAGAAGAACCCATGCATGTTAAAGAGGTGATATTGTTTCTGATAGTTGTGTACAGCTTACATCAGACTTAATAAGTATTCTAATGCCACCAAGATCCTGGATGACTTAATTAGGAGTGAAATTGATACAGATTTCTGTCTAATTGGCAGAGTTTGTCAGCAGTCTTGCAACTGGACATGTAGCTAATGTGTTAAATAGTTGGGTTTTTTTTATTGTTAAGATGTTGGACAAGTTTGATTATGAAAATGATATAGACATATTACTGAAGTAAACTTTTATCTGATTGGCAGAGCTTTTTTACCTGTTTGGAGACCAAATTGCAATAAGATTTCTCAGATCTTCACATAGGGCCCTGGAAATCTGATTGCAATCAAATTGGACTTATTTTTTAGACATTTGAGGAAAGATGTTAATTTAAATCTTAACTTGATAATCTTCAGGAGATTTGTCTTTTGCCCAGTACCAATATATCAATTTAATGTATAAAGCATTTTTCCCTATTATTTAGTGTTCTTGGTATATATATATATATATATATATATATATATATATATATATATATATATATATATATATATATATATATATATATAGCATTTAGCATATTGCTGGAATATTGTGTCCAGGCCCAGAAAGGTGATTAATGTATTTCTGGAATATTATGTTAGGGCCCAGAAAGGTGATTGAATGTACTTGTATATAGCATTGAACCTTACAGCTGGAATAGTGTGTTGAGGTCTAAAAAAGGTGATTGTATATATCAAGGCTGGAATATTGTATTGAGGCCCAGCAAAGTAATTGAATGTATTTAGCATTTACCATTATGGCTGGAATATTGTATTGAGGCCCAGAAAGTAAATTGAATGTACTTGGCATTTACCCTTATGGCTGGAATGTTGTATCCCTGACCAGAAAGGTAATTGAATATAATGTACTCACTCATTTTAATTTTTTCAATGGAGTCAGAATATATGACTTTATAGCAATACCATTTTATAATGAGTTACCTGTAGAGTTACCTGATTGACCTAATTTTACTGCTAGTATTGATCCATAAGCATATTCAAGTTATGAAAGGAACTGTATTATATTAATGGGACTTCCTTATATTGAGGAAGTTATGTATCAAGTATCCATGGGATTAAGTATTGTCTTGACCCAGTAAAGTAATTGACTATGAAGTATTTATTATATGACTATACTATTGTGTTTTGGCCATTGTGTTTATGTAAAGAGTCTGTTTGAATCTTATGTTCTGGTCCAATTAGGTAATGGCGATGTTTATGTATATTATGATTTGACCCATTTTTGATTGCATATAGTATTTATCATAGGGTTTTAATATAGATTCAGGGCCATGTAAGGTAATCAAATATACAGCAAGGCTCAAAATTAATGCTAATTCACTAACCTGAGGTAAGTGATTTTGCTGTCAGAATACTTACAGCAACTAATCCATTGGAGAAAATAAAAATTACTGCTGGTCTCCACCATAACAATTAACAGTCTTCTTGTCTTTGATGTATCAAATGAAATGCAAGTCAGCATTCCCTATTTAAGAGTTAATTGATTTGTTTATTGTGTTAATTGAGTTCCAACTAATGTCCTGCACTTGACCAGGTAAATAAAAGCTTATGGTGCAAATGGACAGGTGTTAAACCACTCAAGCACTCATAAAAAGTAAAAATTAGTATGATTATTGTCCCAGTGGGTGGAACTAACCTGGTTTATAGCCCAAAGCAAGATTTGTTACTGATGATAACAAAAGATTTAGGATATAAGGTTAGTTATGACCAATCAGACAAGATAATATTCACCACCATAATAAAATTGTCAATAAATTTTCGACTTTTAGTGAGTCTTGAGTTGGTGCTAATGGAGAATAAATGTTGAAACTGGGCTGGCTCTTGTTTGATTTTAGCGTTACCATTTAATTAGAATTGATCCACAGCCATAATTATATCATAACTAGGTTGTAATGGAGGGACTTCTTATGTTGAGAAAGTTCAGTACAAAGTAATTATTCACTGGTTTAAATATTGTCTTCACCCAGTAAAGTAATTGACTTTTTAAAGAATTTATTTATTCTATGGTTTGAATATTGTGTTTTGGCTCAGTAAAGTAATGGAATGTACATGGAGGATAGTTTCTTTTCCTACATTATTTCTTTGTGTGGTACCAAAAATATGATATTTTAAAGAGTGGCAAAGTCAAAAGTTACATGTATATATCTGGTCAGATTTCTTTCTCAAAGAGTAATTTCCATGCTGAACTGTAATGCAGCTTCAATTTATTTGTTCCTGCTCACAAATTACTTGTGTTTTATATTGTTGTGGGTACAACTTTTGTAGGCATACACAATCAAGCATTGCATGGCATGATGGGAAATCTTATATTTTAACATGTGAAAATATGTATTTATAACATTTACAAATATAGGATTGAACAAAAAGGGAAATTATTTCACCAATTAGTCTCTATATCTTACACTTAAGTATAAAAGAGTACTTATTCTATGTTGTGAATATTGTGTTTTGGCTCAGTAAAGTAATTGAATACAGATGTACCAAGTATTTATCAAATTGTTTTAGGCCCAGAAAGGCAATTGAATGTACATTGATTCTATGTTGTGAATATTGTGTTTTGGCCAGAAAGGTAGTTAAATGTACAAAGCATTTATTCTATGTTGTGAATATTGTTTTTTGGCCAGAAAGGTAATTGAATGTACAAAGTATTTATTCTATGTTGTGAATATTGTGTTTTGGCCAGAAAGGTAATTGAATGTACAAAGCATTTATTCTATGTTGTGAATATTGTGTTTTGGCCAGAAAGGTAATTGAATGTACAAAGCATTTATTCTATGTTGTGAATATTGTGTTTTCGCCAGGAAGGTAATTAAATGTACAAAGCATTTTATGTTATATTGAGCCCAGGGAGTCTGACCTTGTCAACTAATTTAAAGGTGTAGTGAGGGCTTATAGATGAACCAGGCAGTCTTAACACATTAACCCCTGGAGGTTTTTGCTTTTTTCACATGAAATGCGAGTAGGAAACACATTTTGGGGACTATTTCTGAATACATCGTAATACAATGTACATCGATTTCCAAGCAATATTCTGTTAGACAAATGGCTTGTCGTGCTAAGAAAATGTTTTTCATTGGTTAGTTTGCTGGCGCATGAGCAAAAGGGCAAAAATTGTTTTTTGTTTTTTTTCCTAACGGATCCATAATTTTTGTATGGAGAAGACTCTTTATTCAAAATGTCCACCTAGAACACTAAATAATTGGGTGAAGAAAAAAAAAGACGGGTCCAAAAACTTCAGTTTTTCCCTCTGTATTTTGTAGTGCAACTAAAATGTCCAGATTATTTGCTATCATTGTAGAGCTACATCTGTCAACCTTTCTATAATACCACCCACTTTAGTGTACATGTATCATGTATGACCTTGACACTACAGACCTTGGAAGTAGGCTACTACCTCATGCCCCGTAAAGTTGTCACTATGGGTTAATGTTTTAAGAAAACATCTATCAATATTTGTATTTGGGAATTATTTTGTGCAGTAAAGTAATATTGAGCCTTCAAATGCTAGAAGACAAAAAATTATGTTGTCTGTTTGCACCTTGAATGAATTAAATAATGAGCAAAGTCCAGGCATACAAATGAGGGGATTTTGCATCTGATTGGTTGAGCTTATTACCACTTTTGATGAAACTTGGAGTATATATCCTTATAGCACTAAGATCTCCAACGTATTCAGCAATAAGCAAGAGAGGCATGTATATCAAAGAGGTTTAAATTGATATAACATACGTAAGTTAAAATTTTCTAGGTCTGCTGGTAAGAGACAGTCATTATGGTAGCTGCAAATTCCAAATTTTCGATATGCAACTGCAACGACCCCATACTCCAATCTAAATGTCCAAATATGAAAAATAGGCTGGGATTATTCAGAGGAAACCTCGATTAGAAAACTGACTGCTATTCATTATAAACCAAATTTGTAGTCCAAATTCTTAAATCTCAGAGCAGAAATAAGAAAATTGTAATGTATTAAAAAATGATTTGCAGAACAATTTTATGTATGTTGAAATAATTTAAATAAACAAAGTCATAACCCATAAGAAGGTTATTCAGCAGCAGTGGGAAAATGGAGCAAATAGAAAGATAATTATGTATGTACCAAGATATAAATGATGTTTTTGAATCCATTTGCAGTGTGCATGACAACAATACCCGCTCGTAAATCACACTTACGGCAAGAAAGAAAAAATAGTAACATATATTCAGTTGAAATAAATTTGTTATTATATAAAAAAAGAACCTTTTAATGATTAATGTTACATTTAGACGAAGATATTTAATGTTTTGAAGTATGTAGCATTCTTACTACCTACATTACATATAATTCTCATAATAAATTTAGCCCCTCTCTGGAAAGGCCACCCGTCTTATAAGGCCACTATCCCGGTGCAAAAGGGGTGGCCGTATAAGAGGGGGACTACTGTGTATATATATATATATATATATGGAAACAAAACTAATTTATGTACATTATGTTGTTCCCACTTAGCAACATAATACAGGTCAGCAAAATAAATTTAGAATTTTTATTTTGTACATTGAAATGCCAATTTATAGGAATATAGTCAAACTTGTGTTGTGTGGTACATTTTGTGGTTTTATACATGATCATCTTTTGTGACTTAGATGTTTTGAAGAGTCTTGAAAGATGGTCACATGTGAACCTTGAAAAAATTATTTTCATCCTGGAGAAACCCTGGAAATGACCTGAAAATTTATCTTTAGAAAAGTGTGGGAACCACAAATCCACGACCAATATTTTCAAAGATGACATGATATTGCACTAAATTAAATAAAGATTTGGTAAAAATAAATAACAGGTGTGAGCAAGATGGCATGAAGAAATAAACAGTCAAATCAAAAATCATGATCATAGGTAGTGGAGCATGAGTAAAAGCAGATGATTTCAAAGTAATGATTAAAGAGATTGATACAGCGGTCTGAAAATATGTTTTAAAAAACTGCTTCATATCATGATAGACCATATCTTGTTCTTGAAAATACAACTTGTTAAGGTCATTAAAAGGTTAACTCACTGTTTTATATCTTGAGCAGAATAAAATCTTGTCTCCCTCAGTAAAAGAGAAGTATAGACTTAAATGCATATATCATACCACACCTAGAACATTGTTCTATCTGGGGTAATAGTGATACGAAATATAGACTTAAATGCATATATCATACCACACATAGAACATTAATGTATCTGGGGTAATAGTGATACAAAATATAGACTTAAATGCATATATCATACCACACATAGAACATTAATCTATCTGGGGTAATAGTGATACAAAATATAGACTTAAATGCATATATCATACCACATCTAGAACATTGTTCTATCTGGGGTAATAGTGATACAAAATATAGATTTAAATGCATATATCATACCACACATAGAACATTAATGTATCTGGGGTAATAGTGATACAAAATATAGACTTAAATGCATATATCATACCACACATAGAACATTAATCTATCTGGGGTAATAGTGATACAAAATATAGACTTAAATGCATATATCATACCACATCTAGAACATTGTTCTATCTGGGTTAATAGTGATACAAAATATAGACTTAAATGCATATATCATACCACACATAGAACATTAATGTATCTGGGTTAATAGTGATACAAAATATAGACTTAAATGCATATATCATACCACACATAGAACATTAATGTATCTGGGTTAATAGTGATACAAAATATAGACTTAAATGCATATATCATACCACACATAGAACATTAATGTATCTGGGTTAATAGTGATACAAAATATAGACTTAAATGCATATACATGTATCATACCGCATCTAGTACATTGTTGCTCTATCTGGGGTAATAGTGATACAAAATATTTAAAAAGATTACTGAAATTTCAAAAACAGCAACTATTTTTATGCTGATTTGGATGCACCATCAAGAAATCTTTAAAACGCTAAAGTGGCGTCCATTTCAGCAGAAAACTCAGTTTTAAA
This sequence comes from Unio pictorum, assembly GCA_030141615.1. Lineage (NCBI taxonomy): Eukaryota > Metazoa > Mollusca > Bivalvia > Unionida > Unionidae > Unio > Unio pictorum. Next base: position 1,009,379 of record JARLTB010000332.1, read on the forward strand.
AGAGTATAGTAGTCTGTCAATCCTTACACAGACTGGCTCATGATTTTCTGAAATGTAACTTTAAATTTGTTGTACATATGTATGAACCAAAACCCATCTCAAACAACAATTTATATTTACCTAAACCAAATTAAGGAGTTTTATAGGATTTGCTTTTTAAGCCAAAATATGGAATTCCATACCACCTTATATAAAGTCAGCTGACTGAGCATGCCAAACTTTCAAAAGAGCTTCTTAGTCAAGATCAAGTGTTATTCTAATTTTGTATAAATTTGTTTTATTTTATACTACTACTCCATAAAACATTGTCATATCTTGTACTGACCTATAATGTATACAGTTATATCATGTACTGACCTATAATGTATACAGTTATATCATGTACTGACCTATAATGTATACACATGTTTGCTATTACTCTTTGTATGAATCAGTTTCATACTCATCCATAAAGACTTGTACATATTTTATTGTAACAGTATATCAGTTATCAAGTTTTTAATAGTAATTGTTGTCTAAAGACACCTAATTTCATAAAAAGTGTCAATTGACCAAATGAGCTTCCTTTAAAAAGCCATTATTTTAATTTTATTATTATTATTATTATTATTATTATTATTATTATTATTATTATTATTATTATTATTATTATTGTTATAGTTGTTGTTATCTGATATGAGATTATGAATTGGATCCATGTATACTAAAAAACTGCATGTAACTTGCTGAGTTTTTACCACTTTTGAAACTATTTTGGATCAGATTTTGAGAAAACCTATTAAATTGGCTTAATTCATCAAGATTATCGATCAAAACAGCTTTCTTTAGTGACTCCATATCAAATTTGGCAAGGATGATTGTATCCATCAAGATATATGCTGTGTTTTATCAAGTGCAAAATCAACATATATTAGAAACATAGTCCTGGATTTGATTGGCATAGCTTCTTGCACCATTTGAGTCTATTTCTGACCAAGGTTTAATTAGGTTATATAGGTAAATTCAGGTTATTTAGGTAAATTAAGGTATAATAAGGTTATATTGGTAAATTCAGGTATAATCAGTAATATAGGTAAATTCAGGTTATATAGGTAAATTCAGGTATAATCAGGTTATATAGGTAAATTCAAGTGTAATCTGGTTATATAGGTAAATTCAGGTATAATCAGGTAATATAGGTAAATTCAACATTATATAAAGTTTAAGATATAGTTTATATAGGTTGTGTTCTACAGTAATACATAAACAAGCTTATTGACATGGTTAACTCTCAAGATATTTAAGACAGGTGAGTGGTATTAATCCCACTTGCTTCTCTTAATCAATTGAAAATTTTAAAAAATTGTTCTCTATTCTTCTTCTTCTTCTTCTTCTTCTTCTTCTTCTTCTTCTTCTTCTTCTTCTTCTTCTTCTTCTTATTATTATTATTATTATTATTATTGTTTGTATATGCAATCCGATACAAATGAATGTCCAGATATAGGAGCAGCCAATATCAAGGATTGGCCAGTCTTAAAATAATTTGCTTAAAGAGGGTGAATTGGTGCATAGGCTGTTGCTAACTTCTACAAGTCTAATGTACATCACAACAAGTGGTAACCAATCACATCTTGTCCTTATGCTGTTAAATCTACCAAGTAACAGCTGTGTGGTAATTCATCAAAAAGTGCTTGTTTGTAAACTATTAATTATAAGGGAAATATTTTTAACAACACTTTAAAATGTTTGAGAAATTATACAGACATAGGTTCAAGAATTTATTAATCATGTGGGCCCATTATTTTCTAGACATTCAAGAATTTATTAATCAAGTGGGCCCATTATTTTCTAGACATTCAAGAATTTATTAATCAAGTGGGCCCATTATTTTCTAGACATCATCAAATAGACTATACCAATTGTTATATCTTTCTTTTGTGTTCTGTGTACCAGCCAGCATCAACTCACCTGCTATGTACCATCCAGCATTAACTCACATGCTATGTACCATCCAGCATCAACTCACATGCTATGTACCATCCAACATCAACTCTTATGCTATGTACCATCCAACATCAACTCACATGCTATGTACCATCCAACATCAACTCACATGCTATGTACCATCCAGCATAAACTCACCAGCTAATCATTTGCATACATTCCATATAATATTATTCATTCCCACCTATGGTAATTCTGAGTAAAGACTCTAGAACAGGAAAATCTTGAAAAATGTTGTTTACGTTCATGGATTTCCCAGAGTTTGTTTCTTGTAACCTGTAATTATATGGGGGTGGGATGGGTGAGTATCCTTTTAATTCTAATAATGTTTATATCATTTCATGATCCTATCAAGTGTTGGATCATCTCCTTTGAGCTATATGTAATAACATGAAACAGACTACACATTGAATCCATCAACCCTTGGGTCATATGTGAGCTAAGGTTAGAACATGAAACAGACTGCACATTGAACCCATCAACCCTTGGGTCATCTGTGAGCTGAGGTCAGAACATGAAACAGACTACATATTGATCCCATTAACCCTTGGGTAAACTCCAATGAGACATAGTTCTAAACCTGAAGCAGACTAAAAATTAACATATCCAAATATTTCAGTTGTCCTTGCCAGCCAGCCCTAGTATTGTCATTCACAGCCCCGACAATGCATTGCTGATACAGTATCCTAGGACTCCAGCCTTGCCTGTTCAATGGCATTTACAGTGGTTACTATACATTGCTGATATACAAAGGACTTCAGTCATGCTGATCAATATTATTCACAACCTGTACTGTGCATTGCTGATATGCTTGGACACCTTCCTTGCCTGATTAGCTGTGTGCAATGGGCATAAACGCTTTACTTATCCAGAATTTAACTTGTCCAAAATTGAACTTGTCCTAAATTTTTTCTTTGCAGCCATCTGCTTTAATAAGACTAACCTTTATTGTTTTCATTTTTTGTGCTGTCATTGTGTTGTACTTTTGAATTTGAACTATATTGATGTACTCCAATAGACAGTGTTTCAAAAGACTTTCTTGGCCTGGATCATCCGGCGGTAGTTTTCAGCCTTTGCTATGCACCACTGAGATTATGATTTCAAACCCAGGTTCTTGCATGTATCATTATTTTTCCAATAATTTCAGATGATTTGCTCCAAATAGAGATCACCATATAACATAATTTAATTTATCAAGAATACATTTTATATATTGTTAAAACTTTTTGTTCTGTATGGCATGATAAACTTGATTTATTTCCAATTTTTCAGCAAATTATGGAACCATTCCACCAGGAAACAAACAGACTTGAAGGTAAGACACTGGTACTTAAATTTGAATGCAAAATATGGATTTTTCAATCACATCATTTCACGAAAGTTTGCAAAAAGTTATTCATTATTTATGTGCAAACATTACTGAAATAGTTTAAATTATATGGACATTTTGATGGACACAAGAAGCTGCTGTTCGTAATTATTCATTTTTATTATAAAACAAATTGATCCCTTTATCATTTTGATCAAGTGGTAGATACAAACCATAAGAGTATCCCTATGATCAACATTTTTTTTATATTAATCACAACATATTTACTATTGCACTATTCCTATCACTGATCATATAATATTGTCATATTTGTGCTGTGGTAAATCCACTCACATCAAGTTCAATTGATTGGCAAAAATATTATCATTGTTTTGTCAGTGTTGCACCATGAATGCAAGCTGATGAGTTTATAGCACATTTTTTTGTCCCATGTCCCCTGTTGCTTAAACCATTGCACATTTTTTCATCAGAAACAAGCCAAATATACACCTGCATTTCATTAGTGTTTGGCCATCCATGTCTCTGTTGGTACTAGAAATGACCAAAGTCACCAAAGGTGATAAAACTGTGATGGCAATAAATGTCTATTTTAAAACAATGTGTCTGGCCATGAAAGCATTAAAGGTTGTGGTAATTGGCTGAGTCACAATATAAAGTATTTTACGGCTGTTAGTTTCGAGGTTCAAGTCAGTCCAAATGGAGAGGAAGATTTCATTTTCTTTTAGGTGGAAATAATGACTGAGGACAATAAATTCTTGCAAATACACAATTCATGATTTAGTTTGGAAAGAAATGTAATTCAGAAATGTTGTTAGATTCAATGGTTTAGCACATTTCATGTTAACATGATATTCAGTAGTATTGTTGTCAGAAGCTACTTGAACACACTATAAAATGTTTACTGAGCTATTGTCACTTTTCAAGAAAATGTGATAGTACAGTGCAGACATTAAAGTTAAGTTGGCATAATAGGATATCTTATTTTTATATGCAGTATATATTATTATAATGTTGAGGGTGGGAGACAGGTGTCACCTGCCCTTGGGTTTGTATGTGCAATACTATTTGCTAACAATTACTTTTTATTTCCCTTCCACTTCCTAATTGCATGCATCAGATCAAAAGGTCTTGTATATTAACACACCAACAATATATAGCTGACTTTTTGCATCAGATCAAAAGGTCTTATATATTAACACACCAACAATATATAGCTGACTTTTTGCATCAGATCAAAAGGTCTTGTATATTAACACACCAACAATATATAGCTGACTTTTTGCAACAGATCAAAAGGTCTTGTATATTAACACACCAACAATATATAGCTGACTTTTTTCATCAGATCAAAAGGTCTTGTATATTAACACACCAACAATATATAGTTGACTTTTTGTTGTAGGAGCCACTTTAACTCAGTTACTAGAGCAATGGACTTCTAATCATAGGGTAACCAGGTCAGACCTTTTATTCCACATGGGTGTGCCCTCAGGGAAGGTTCTTATCTCCCATTTCCTCACCATTATATGGCCAATGATGTCTTGAAAATGTAGTAAAAAATCAACCAACCAACCAGCCTTTTGGCACAAAATCTGCACTGCTTTCTTGCACTGTAATTTCTTTCAGTTTCATAGTCTCACTTTCCATTAGAATGTATTCTCGTAACTACATTTGTTTCATACTGTATTATGAAGTTGAAAACTGACTAGAACTTGTGTGGTCATTTCATTAGGAAAAGTTTGGAGTTTTGGTCACATTTATTATTCTGAGAAGTATGTTTTCGATGAAAGTGTTTATTTGGTTGGGCCTAATGTGTTGTTATTATATGTGTGGTGTTTTATTGAATTTGTTTCTGATTTGTTCATGTAAGTATAAAAAAACGTCCTTATTAATTGAACAAATTTTAAGATAATGTTACCAGAATATTTGCTATTGGATGATTCTGTATGAATTGTATCCACCGTGTTATATATTTCTTTCATATTCTGTAAAGTTAACACAAAAATTTAATTCCCAAAGTCTACAATATAAAAGTTTAGCTATGAGTGAGATCTTTTTGAAAAAAAAACAACCCCAACAAATGAGGAGTGCAAGGTAAGTCAATATTTTCATAACATAAATTTGGCCCGTTATTATCTGCATTTTACATAAACTCTAATATCACATGCAGTTTGTATCGAATCACCAAGATCTGCAGTTTTCGAAATTATTTTGTGACATTGATATTGTCAGTCATTTTTTTCCTCTGTCTTAACCCTATTTAACCCAACAGAGATGAAACTTTGTGGATGCATCTTTATGAATAGTATATTGTTGTAATACTTCTTCCTTTGCATTGTAGCTTTAAATCATAATCTTTGGTTAAATGTTTCAGATCCTGTAAAAACCAGTCTGAGTTAGGTTTTATGACATTGCAATGCAAGGTGCATAACTCCAATTGCCTCAGCACTAATCTTCCATACCAGTTTATGTTTGATCTTATGTCCCAGTTGTGCTGCTGTTGGTGAGTGGATTCATGCTTATGAACCTTGATATATATAAAAAATCATTAACTGATGCATAATTATTGAGATGCAAGTAGGTAATGTGTCATTCTTTTTGTGTCTGACCTTGTTTTCATTGTCATTTTCAGAAATTCTGTTGAAACCAGTTCAAAGAATGCAGAGAAATACCCTAGTGTTACATGTAAGCCTTAATAGCTGAATTTTAAAGATTTTTTTTATAGCTGGCACGGATTTAACAAATTTAATGATCAGAGTATATGATATTGCTATGTTGTTGTTGTTGTTGTTGTTGTTGTTGTTGTAGGGTTTAACACTATATTTTATCACAAGATAAGCTCTACATAGCAGCCAGTATAAATGGTGGAGGAAGAACATGGGAAAATCCCATAACAACTGCCCACAAGAAGCTACTGGGAGGCTTTCTCAAGTACCCACATTGGCCAAACCTGAGATTTGAACCCACATAGACAGAGGTGATCTGTAATGGTGAGCGCTTGAGACCACTCAGCCACACTGGGCCTTGATAATGCTATGGGTGTGTATCACAGATGTAATACTCAAAACAGTTAGAATGGTAAGCATCTTCATTTATGCCTGCATTGTGAAGCCAAGGACTGGACCAATGTCTTTTTTTTCAACTCACTAATATGATGAGTATTACTGGAAACTGCACAGACCCATACCTGATGTTGCATAATATGCAGCAGAGTTTGGTCTGCGCATTTTGTTCTGAGTAATCAGTAGATCTCTCAAGACAGGTTTTACTGAATCAACATTCACTGTATCCCTCACATATGTTAACATTCACTGTATCCCTCACATATGTTAACATTCACTGTATCCCTCACATATGTTAACATGCACTGTATCCCTCACATATGTTAACATTCACTGTATCCCTCACATATGTTAACATTTACTGTATCCCTCACATATGTTAATATCTTTTTCCATTAGGCATAGGATTCAGCAGACATTATACCAGAGAAAATGATCCCTATACTAGTCTATATTTATCATTTAATATAATGTTTTTTTCCTCATACTTTGATATATTCCATACAAACACTCAGTACATTGTAAACAAGTTACCCACAGAGTCACAGTCAATTTTCTTATCTGTTCAGTAGAGATTCTGTAATCATACTTTAGTAAAGCTTGTCAGTTTTTGGGCTAATCCATTTACCATTTTTAAATGCTTACTCATTTAACATCTTTGTTACTCAAAAATTGTAAGGTTTTACTGTCAATAAATTAATATTGCTGAAGCATATAATTTCTCTGAAGTTGCCAAGGACATGATAACCTGCAAGAAAACACCATAAATGTTTTGATACTGGAAACAAATGGAACAGTGGCAATAACAGTGGAAATATTATGTGTCAATATATAAATATGTAAAATTTTACATTGCAGAATGTGTGCAATCAATATATAATGCAAAGAGAGTATGATTTGTACTGTTATGATATCATCCATGCATATATCCAGATGTGTTAACCATACAAGTATGGACTGATACACCTTTCATATTTATAGGATCATATCAGATCCATGCATATATCCAGATGTGTTAACCATACAAGTATGGACTGGTACACCTTTCATATTTATAGGATCATATCAGATCCATGCATATATCCAGATGTGTTAACCATACAAGTATGGACTGATACACCTTTCATATTCATAGGATCATATCAGATCCATGCATATATCCAGATGTGTTAACCATACAAGTATGGACTGATACACCTTTCATATTCATAGGATCATATCAGATCCATGCATATATCCAGATGTGTTAACCATACAAGTACGGACTGATACACCTTTCATATTTATAGGATCATATCAGATCCATGCATATATCTAGATGTGTTAACCATACAAGTATGGACTGACACACTTTTCATATTTATAGGATCATATCAGATCCATGCATATATCCAGATGTGTTAACCATACAAGTATGGACTGATACACCTTTCATATTTATAGGATCATATCAGATCCATGCATATATCTAGATGTGTTAACCATACAAGTATGGACTGATACACCTTTCATATTTATAGGATCATATCAGATCCATGCATATATCCAGATGTGTTAACCATACAAGTATGGACTGATACACCTTTCATATTCATAGGATCATATCAGATCCATGCATATATCCAGATGTGTTAACCATACAAGTATGGACTGATACACCTTTCATATTCATAGGATCATATCAGATCCATGTATATATCCAGATGTGTTAACCATACAAGTACGGACTGATACACCTTTCATATTTATAGGATCATATCAGATCCATGCATATATCTAGATGTGTTAACCATACAAGTATGGACTGACACACTTTTCATATTTATAGGATCATATCAGATCCATACATATATCCAGATGTGTTAACCATACAAGTATGGACTGATACACCTTTCATATTTATAGGATCTACTGAAGTATACTCCAGAGGATCATCCAGACTACATAGAGTTACAAAAGGCACTGAAGTTGAGTGAGGAAAACCTGCGGACTTTCAACATAAACCTGGGAGCTCTTAGCTGCAAGAATGTAAGGGAGACAGATTGGAAATAACTCTGCAGGCCTAAATGTTACACACATTTATAAAATTTAAAATTGTATTATGCAAAAAAGTAACGATTGTAACTGACATAATTAATGCTACTAAGTGTAAAGTGAAATTTACCCCAAAAAGTGCAGAAAACCTAAAAATCTACTTTAGGCACCCTTTAGAAAGGGAAATGTTACTATTCATCAACACTTAAATCACCATGGCTCTATAGAAAAAAACAAAGGGAAATGTTACTATTCATCCACACTTAAATCACCATGGCTCTATAGAAAAAAACAAAGGGAAATGTTACTATTCACCAACACTTAAATCACCATGACTCTATAGAAAAAAAAGAAAGGGAAATGTTACTATTCATCAACACTTAAATCACTATGGCTCTATAGAAAAAAACAAAGGGAAATGTTACTATTCATCAACACTTAAATCACCATGGCTCTATAGAAAAAAACAAAGGGAAATGTTACTATTCATCAACACTTAAATCACTATGGCTCTATAGAAAAAAACAAAGGGAAATGTTACTATTCATCAACACTTAAATCACTATGGCTCTATAGAAAAAAACAAAGGGAAATGTTACTATTCATCAACACTTAAATCACTATGGCTCTATAGAAAAAAACAAAGGGAAATGTTACTATTCATCAACACTTAAATCACCATGACTCTATAGAAAAAAAAGAAAGGGAAATGTTACTATTCATCAACACTTAAATCACTATGGCTCTATAGAAAAAAACAAAGGGAAATGTTACTATTCATCAACACTTAAATCACTATGGCTCTATAGAAAAAAACAAAGGGAAATGTTACTATTCATCAACACTTAAATCACTATGGCTCTATAGAAAAAAACAAAGGGAAATGTTACTGTTCATCAACACTTAAATCACCATGGCTCTATAGAAAAAAGCAAATGGAAATGTTACTGTTCATCAACACTTAAATCACCATGGCTCTATAGAAAAAAGCAAAGGGAAATGTTACTATTCATCAACACTTAAATCACTATGGCTCTATAGAAAAAAACAAAGGGAAATGTTACTATTCATCAACACTTAAATCACTATGGCTCTATAGAAAAAAACAAAGGGAAATGTTACTATTCATCAACACTTAAATCACCATGGCTCTATAGAAAAAAACAAAGGGAAATGTTACTATTCATCAACACTTAAATCACCATGGCTCTATAGAAAAAAGAAAGGGAAATGTTACTATTCATCAACACTTAAATCACTATGGCTCTATAGAAAAAAACAAAGGGAAATGTTACTATTCATCAACACTTAAATCACTATGGCTCTATAGAAAAAAAGAAAGGGAAATGTTACTATTCATCAACACTTAAATCACTATGGCTCTATAGAAAAAAACAAAGGGAAATGTTACTATTCATCAACACTTAAATCACCATGGCTCTGTAGAAAAAAGCAAAGGGAAATGTTACTATTCATCAACACTTAAATCACTATGGCTCTATAGAAAAAAACAAAGGGAAATGTTACTATTCATCAACACTTAAATCACTATGGCTCTATAGAAAAAAACAAAGGGAAATGTTACTATTCATCAACACTTAAATCACCATGGCTCTATAGAAAAAAACAAAGGGAAATGTTACTATTCATCAACACTTAAATCACTATGGCTCTATAGAAAAAAGAAAGGGAAATGTTACTATTCATCAACACTTAAATCACTATGGCTCTATAGAAAAAAACAAAGGGAAATGTTACTATTCATCAACACTTAAATCACCATGGCTCTATAGAAAAAAACAAAGGGAAATGTTACTATTCATCAACACTTAAATCACCATGGCTCTATAGAAAAAAACAAAGGGAAATGTTACTATTCATCAACACTTAAATCACCATGGCTCTATAGAAAAAAGAAAGGGAAATGTTACTATTCATCAACACTTAAATCACCATGGCTCTATAGAAAAAAAGAAAGGGAAATGTTACTATTCATCAACACTTAAATCACTATGGCTCTATGGAAAAAAACAAAGGGAAATGTTACTATTCATCAACACTTAAATCACCATGGCTCTATAGAAAAAAAGAAAGGGAAATGTTACTATTCATCAACACTTAAATCACTATGGCTCTATAGAAAAAAACAAAGGGAAATGTTACTATTCATCAACACTTAAATCACCATGGCTCTATAGAAAAAAAGAAAGGGAAATGTTACTATTCATCAACACTTAAATCACCATGGCTCTATAGAAAAAAACATTATTCACAATATTGGAACATGCATGGTTTTAAAGCATGTCCTGACCCTAGAAAATGCAATCCTAAATGAAAAATACATGGAGCACATGACCAGAGCATTCAGATTGATGCAGATAGAGAGCAAGAAATGAAACAAATACACCTAAACACAGTAAGGACACAAAAGCCCAACAAGAGAAAACAAAAGAAAGTAAAAGAATTTAACAATAACTAGCAGAAGATAAATACTGAAAGGAAGTTGATAAATATATAAAAAATAAAGAGAAAAGTGGGGGGAGTGTGTATAGGAAGCAGAAATATTAAAAAGTAAAAGTGGATGCAAACAACAACAAAAACAACTGAAGAGAAATAAATGGAAAAACTGAAATCAAAACAACAAAAAACCAATGAGACTGTAACGAAAGCATTGAAAGAAGTGCAAATGGAAGAAATAATTAAGAAAAAAATTAAATATCAAAAGTAAAAGTAGAGCAAACAGCAGAAGATAAACAAAAAATATGGCAGAAAAGAAGAAGTTGAAGAAACATGGAAGAAAAGAGAGAAAGAATAAGCATAAAAGATGGCACAAAAACCCAGAATAAAAAAGAGAATAGTAGCCAATGGAAGGCAAAAAAAAGCAGACTTTTATCCAGCTGCCACAAGAAAACTAAACAGTCTCACAACATCAGAGGTATTTAAACTTTAAAAAGAAACATAACCTTTTATTAGATCAATCTTTAAAAAACCAGAAAAAAACTGGACTTGCAATCCATTTGTTTTATCTCAAGTTAGTGACTCTTCACTTGAATACAGAACTATACAAAATTCTTAGATATGAGAGACTACAGGTGGGTGGGGATGGTCCTTCTTAAGAGGCAGGTGTTTATACCTGACTTGAACTGTATCAGAGCCAATTTAATTTGGATGAAAATAACTGCGCCTTTTATGACCAAAATGACTCTACAAGTAATTGAAGCATGTTTTACTCATGAAGAATAAATAATAATATAATAACAACAACTGCAATAAATACCCCAACCAAACTCGACCATAGAGACCCAGTATGGAATAGCAAAATACAACAGATATGGACTGCAGACAAAACTGAGCAACACACACACACACACACACACACACACATTTCAAATTATTTCTTTATAAATTGTTTTAGTTCTTTTTTTAATAGGAAAAATATCCATTACACCAATAAATTGGCCATTGAATTTACATAAAGATAAGATGGCATCTTCAATCAGTTCTTTACGCTGTGATATGGCTTAATGATGCCCATAAATAAAGTACTTAATCAATTATTTCAGGATTCTCTGCATTGTTTTCCATTAGATCTTTTCTCTGGTGTTAATGACAATCAGTAGGTAAAGATCAGGATGTAAATTTTTACAATAACTGAAAATCAGGTACACAGTGGACTGAAATAGGACTAAATCTGATGAATGGATTAACAAGAGGTCCACATATTACTGGGACAGCTTGCGTTACTGTGATTAATATATAGATTTAAAGGAATCTGTTTTAGGATTTATCATGATCTTTAACCTCTTCATAAATATGTAGGTATATCTTGTGCAGGATAGTAACTTAAATTAATGTAATAAATTTTTTTTTTTTTCTTGCATGTGTTAACAAAGAAGGAAACTACAGTATCTCTTTCCTAAAGGTCTATTTTGGCCCACAGGATATCTGCGGAGGGGGAACATTGTATGGTCAATATCGATCTGTCATATCCCATCCTGTTCTGTTACATCCCACTGATCACAAATGTCATTAACACTCAGTAACTTTTAAATAAATCGGATTTGGTATGATTATTTTCATTTTCATTTCAACTCAGTTTTCACTATTTTTCACCAGCATTTAATGTTTTTATTTTCACTGCTTGACTTAGAATTTTGCAAATCAATTGCATCATATTGTCATGGATACCTGTGTCACATGGACACATTTTTATTTAAAAGTCATATAATCCACATGATAAACTGTTTCATTTGTAAATATTAAAATTGTTTCTGTACTATTACAGCCAAAGAGAGATCGTCACTTGGCAAAGAGTGGGTTTGTGGTGGAGGTGGTGAAGAAGGTGACTCGACACCTTAGATACCTCTTCCTGTTTAACGATATCCTCATCTGTACCAAACAAAAACGGAGCAATAGGTATTGGCATTCTTCCGGTTTTCATTTTTTTAGATTCAGTGTTTGATATTATGGTATTATTCACATTATAAAAATGTTTTGGACTGTATTGATGATTCTCCGGGGTTTTGGGGTTTTAACTTAATAATTAATGTTATGGAGACTTTCCGGTAGCAATTCATTCAGTTCTTAATGCTAGAATAGGTTTCTAAGTGCATCAAAATTACTATGGAGATTAGTTCTCAGTTATAAAAACAAAGCATGTAACAATATTTATCTGGTTCTTTTTAACAGGAATTCCTATTGCAGCTGATCTAAATTCACAGATAAATCATACTGGGCTTTTGGTTTTGTTTTGTTGGCACCTTTACACATTATTGCTTGAAACATGCAGGGTAAATGGGAGCTTAATACCCCTCTCAAGGACACACCTAGGTGGCCGACACAGGCTCTACACAGTTTAATAATAAATGTTGTGGTGACTACCTAGAAATTTTCTTTAACTTTAGAGAATGGACACAAATGTTTATTTTGTTCATTGACCTATTTTCACTGAAATAACAATGTACACAATAGTAGGGCAAAATGGGTACTAAATTTTATACATAATATCTAGCTAATAGAACAAGTCACATGGGTCATGTATTCATTCAAAACAGACTTATTTCAATAATGGGTGTTCATGTGTTAGAATTTGATTATACACACCTTTAAGTGGCAAGTATTCACTTCATTTTAATTTGTATACATCCATATTTCTTTGGAACATCATTATCTAGATGGCCTCAGAGGTGCATATGGCAAAATAAATGTTAAAGTATATAGACATTTTTGGATGAAATGAACCTAAAGGTGTGATCCAGTACAATCTGGTTTGAATGTCATGCACTGTGATGTCACAATGAAAGCCGTACATAATGATAAACAAATTTGTACTACCCTTGACTGTGATGTCACAATGAAAGCTGTACATAAAGACAAACAAATTTGTACTACCATTGACTGTGATGTCACAATGAAAGCTGTACGTAATGATAAACAAATTTGTACTACCCCTGACTGTGATGATTCCACTATGTGCTCTTATTTTGACCCAAGTTTAGTTGATGGCCACCATTGTAAAAGACCATAGCAATAGATAATTTTCATCTAGAAGTTTCTTGATGACAGTTAAGGGGCAGAGCATTCAATAATCTGGATTTAATAGACTTTGGCTAAATTAAATTAGTGTTAAATTTTAGAAGAACATTTTATATTTACTTTTTAAAATGAGTACATGACCCATGTGACTTGAACTATGTAGATGCTCACATTATATGATCTTTAATTACATTGAAAACATACAGTAATAATGTGGAACTGTGAATGTTTAGTTACATTGAAAACATACAGTAATAATGTGGAACTGTGAATCTTTAATTAAATTGAAAACATACAGTAATAATGTGGAACTGTGAATGTTTAGTTACATTGAAAACACATACAATAATAATGTGGAACTCTGAATGTTTAATTACATTGAAAACACATACAGTAATAATGTGGAACTCTGAATGTTTAATTACATTGAAAACATACAGTAATAATGTGGAACTGTGAATGTTTAGTTACATTGAAAACACATACAGTAATAATGTGGAACTCTGAATGTTTAATTACATTGAAAACACATACAGTAATAATGTGGAACTCTGAATGTTTAATTACATTGAAAACATACAGTAATAATGTGGAACTGTGAATGTTTAGTTACATTGAAAACACATACAGTAATAATGTGGAACTCTGAATGTTTAATTACATTGAAAACACATACAGTAATAATGTGGAACTCTGAATGTTTAATTACATTGAAAACACATACAGTAATAATGTGGAACTCTGAATCTTTAATTACATTGAAAACATACAGTAATAATGTGGAACTGTGAATGTTTAGTTACATTGAAAACACATACAGTAATAATGTGGAACTCTGAATGTTTAATTACATTGAAAACACATACAGTAATAATGTGCAACTCTGAATGTTTAATTACATTGAAAACATACAGTAATAATGTGGAACTGTGAATGTTTAGTTACATTGAAAACACATACAGTAATAATGTGGAACTGTGAATATTTAATTACATTGAAAACATACAGTAATAATGTGGAACTGTGAATGTTTAATTACATTGAAAACATACAGTAATAATGTGGAACTGTGAATGTTTAGTTACATTGAAAACATACAGTAATAATGTGGAACTCTGAATCTTTAATTAAATTGAAAACATACAGTAATAATGTGGAACTGTGAATGTTTAGTTACATTGAAAACACATACAGTAATAATGTGGAACTGTGAATCTTTAATTACATTGAAAACACATACAGTAATAATGTGGAACTGTGAATGTTTAGTTACATTGAAAACACATACAGTAATAATGTGGAACTCTGAATGTTTAATTACATTGAAAACACATACAGTAATTATATGGAACTATATTAGTTATATTGAAAACACTATCTGGTCTTTAATTTGAGCGCCTAAGTCTCAGACGATGAAAGGTGTCAAAAATAAAATCCTTTATTATCTGTCAGACTTAACTTTGATCTTTGCAACACTAATCAATAGGAGATGTAAGTTTTAATGTAGATGTGAAAATTGGACCAGGCTCCATGTATAGAAGTTCTTAAGAATTCATCTTTACCTGGGCTGTCCAGATGTTGAACCTGACAATATCTTCTGTGTTGGTCTTGATGTGCTTTGCTATTGGCCATGATCAATAAATGTTTGTGGAAAATAATAATCTAATCAATAAAATAATTAAACACATTTATTATTAGATTGTTATGTCATATATGTATGGTACTAAAGTACATGAAAACCATTGATTACATACACATATACTTATATTTTGTGTTTTAAGACATGAAAACCATTGATTACATACACATATACTTATATTTTGTGTTTTAAGACATGAAAACCATTGATTACATACACATATATTGATATTTTGTATTTTAAGACATGAAAACCATTGATTACATACACATATACTTATATTTTGTGTTTTAAGACATGAAAACCATTGATTACATACACATATATTGATATTTTGTGTTTTAAGAGCTTTTATAAATTTTATGATAAGTGTATCATTGTGACTAAGAAAAGAGGTTGCTAATTTAATGTAACTTATGGTATTATATCCACAGAAAAAGTTTGCTTTAATTGAAGCTTTTGGGGACATTGTAATTTAATTCCATAAGAAGTTGGGGTTTGAGGGTGTGTTGGTCAAATAGAGATTTGATGAGTTTGAGTTTCAGATTTACTTTTGTGCAACATATAAACAAACATTGTAACAATTAAAATGTCCTGATTAGATCCCAACTTGTAATCCGAACTTGTATAGGCGAGAAATGGGGTTTCTGTAGCACTGGAAAACAAACTATTTGATATCATAGTTTTAAGTTCCAATCTCAAAGGCTCCATGAGATTAATTGAAAATTTTATTAACTCTAAAAAATTAAAGCAATATAAATTTTGTTACAGAACGATGCAACTAGATTAGCAAATGCAAACCTTTGTCCCCACAAAAAATAGTCATGGAGACAAATGAACAAAATGTCGCCCCAAAGAAAACATTCTTAGTCCACAGCATGTCATGTAATGCCATTTTGAATTGATGATTGATACCATCTGTGATGTTATTTTGAATTGATGATTGATACCATCTGTGATGTTATCTTGAATTGATGATTGATACCATCTGTGATGTTATTTTGAATTGTTGATTGATACAATCTGTGATGTTTTGAATTGATGATTGATATCATCTGTGATGTTATTTTGAATTGATGATTGATACCATCTGTGATGTTATTTTGAATTGATGATTGATACAATCTGTGATGTTTTGAATTGATGATTGATACCATCTGTGATGTTATTTTGAATTGATGATTGATACCATCTGTGATGTTTTGAATTGATGATTGATACCATCTGTGATGTTGTTTTGAATTGTTGATTGATACCATCTGTGATGTTATTTTGAATTGTTGATTGATACAATCTGTGATGTTTTGAATTGATGATTGATACCATCTGTGATGTTATTTTGAATTGATGATTGATACCATCTGTGATGTTGTTTTGAATTGTTGATTGATACCATCTGTGATGTTATTTTGAATTGTTGATTGATACCATCTGTGATGTTATTTTGAATTGATGATTGATACCATCTGTGATGTTGTTTTGAATAGTTGATTGATACCATCTGTGATGTTATTTTGAATTGTTGATTGATACCATCTGTAATGTTGTTTTGAATCGTTGATTGATACCATCTGTGATGTTGTTTTGAATTGTTGATTGATACCATCTGTGATGTTATTTTGAATTGATGATTGATACCATCTGTGATGTTTTGAATTGTTGATTGATACCATCTGTGATGTTGTTTTGAATTGATGATTGATACCATCTGTGATGTTGTTTTGAATTGTTGATTGATACCATCTGTGATGTTATTTTGAATTGTTGATTGATACCATCTGTGATGTTATTTTGAATTGTTGATTGATACCATCTGTGATGTTATTTTGAATTGATGATTGATACCATCTGTGATGTTGTTTTGAATTGTTGATTGATACCATCTGTGATGTTATTTTGAATTGTTGATTGATACCATCTGTGATGTTATTTTGAATTGTTGATTGATACAATCTGTGATGTTATTTTGAATTGTTGATTGATACCATCTGTGATTTTTTTTATATAAATTGTTGATTGATACCATCTGTGATGTTTTGAATTGATGAATAATATCATCTGTGATGTTTTTTTGAATTGTTGATTGATACCATCTGTGATTTTTTTATATAAATTGTTGATTGATACCATCTGTGATGTTGTTTTGAATTGTTGATTGATACCATCTGTGATTTTTTAATATAAATTGTTGATTGATACCATCTGTGATTTTTTAATATAAATTGTTGATTGATACCATCTGTGATGTTGTTTTGAATTGATGATTAATATCATCTGTGATGTTTTTTTCAATTGTTGAGAGTGGTACTATCTAAAATGTATTACATAAAGAATTAACTGTTCATGTTGCAGATAAATTAAATAAACTCTTATATGTTTGCAGAGGAATTGACTAATAATAATTTGTATAATGGTTTGATTTCAGAACTGGAGAAGTAAATTACAAACTGCTGTGGAGCATGCAACTCTTAAACATCAAAATGGAGATACCAGGTAGGTCACTTTGTAAGACTTGAACAATTTGGCTGTATCAGATCTTAAGCATAGATTATTTATATATATATCTATCTGTACTATATCTTTACTTCCTACTAATGTGTTTATAAATTCATTCACACAAATACATGTTTATGTTTATTCATTTCATTCATCTATTCATGACAAGATGCTTCCACGGTTATTTATTTATTTATTGTACATTTCCTTTTTTCAGCCAACACTTTTTATTATAATTACAGTAATGTTTTTTGTCTTTGGTGACCAGTATTTACATTGGTCAATCATGTGGTGCAGAAAACTAGAACTCGTTAGTTCATAACATCATAAACACAGTAATAATATACTCTATTAATATATTGTATTAATATATTCATGAGGTGTTCTTCTGTGCCTTTACAACATTTGTTGTTGTTGTTGTAGGGTTTAACGCCATTTTGCAGCACATGATAGGCTATACATGGCGGCCAGTATTAATGGTGGAGGAATATGCAGGGAAAGCACCCAGAAAGAACCACCGACCCACAAAAAGCTACTGGCAAGCTTTCTCACATACCCACATAGGCTGTATCTTAGACGAACCCACACAGACAGTGGTGAGATGGCAGTGATCCGTAATGGATAGTGCTTTAGACCACTCGGCCAGCCCGCTACAACATTTGTAAAGAATGGTCAAAATATAACTTTTTTCTTCTTGAGATTGATTATTTTTTAATAATTACTTGCAATTATAAGAATTGAACTTAATATATTTTACAGGATTCATATGGTCATAAACTTCAAAATCAATATGATGATTCATTTTGTGTGTAATCAGTTTTCATATTTCATGATTTTATGGATTCTGTACAAACAGAAAGTATACTATCATCAAACATTTTACACACATGACTGATAAATCTTACAGATTTTCAATTCTTCCTTTTTGTCTTGGCCTGATTGGACTTTGGACTTGTTCTGCATACATGCATGAAAATTGGTGTGAGACTGCATATCAAAGAGAATAACTCCAAAACCTATTTCACTGATACCTAATTTTCAGGCTTAAGCAACATTTAAATTGTTAGCTAATGTGTCACATGCGCATATTCCTGATTTGTGAAGAAATTAAATAATACTTTTATATACTTATGATTAGGATGCATTCACAGTTTCATTAGGTTGACACATACTCATGACTAGAGTGTACTATGATATATACTTGCTTATAAGATGAGTCTGACGGCAAACTGCATAGTCCTACATCTCCTGTTGTATAATGCACTGTCAGGTCTGGGTCTGTGCAGTTTGTTAGGAGTAATCAGGAGATTATACAGCATAGATCCTGATCTGCAGATGCATTATGGTATGGCAGATTCGGATTTTTGTAGCTGGCGGTTTTGACTTATAAGTATATATGTTAATTATCCAGGTGTATCAACATACTACTAGTACATCTAGACTAATCAGACTTTGTAGTTATTGTATTATTTCTTTCTTTCATGTGGTGACTGGTTTGTTAGGTTAGATACACAACCAATAGGTACTGGTGTTGAATCTGGTCCAAACCAGTCTGGGTCACCTTTCTCTTTGTATGGCTCCTAACTCATATTGTCTCTGCATTAATACATCATACCAGTCTGCATCTTGTTACCTCATCTCTTGATGGCAAGAGGGTTCGTGTTTGCAAATAAACCTTTGTCTGCTGAACAACATCAACAGATTCAGATCCACAAATGTACTTTGTTCTTATTGGTCAGATTTCAAAGTTTGCAACAGTACAACATTCTTGTCACTATACTTTGGAAATTTATTAGAAGAATGTGACACCATGACTCTACCTGGGACAAAGTACCAGGAATGTGACACCATGACTCTACCTGGGACAAAGTACCAGGAATGTGACACCATGACTCTACCTGGGACAAAGTACAAGGAATGTGACACCATGACTCTACCTGGGACAAAGTACCAGGAATGTGACACCATGACTCTACCTGGGACAAAGTACCAGGAATGTGACACCATGACTCTACCTGGGACAAAGTACCAGGAATGTGACACCATGACTCTACCTGGGACAAAGTACCATAATTATGTTTTGCTGATAGTTTTAGAAACATCAGCATGTGTCACTTACCAAATATAGTACCTGTAAAATTATCCCTAATTACAACTAGTGAAAGGTCTTATTGAATCCAATGATATAGAATCCAGAATAGGTTTTCAGTTGAAAACTTATTTTGATATTTTCACAGAGACCACATATAGTTGCAAAGACAGTACCGATGACATGAAAGCAAAAATTGGAACCTTAAAGGCAGAAATGAAGGAAGAGATGAAGAAGGAATTGGAAGCTAAAGAGGTAAGTTGGCAGATTTATTTCATGTATTCAGTATTTCCATACTTTATTGGCTTTTGATCCAAATGTCTTTCTATGATGGCATATTTGCTTAGTTGTGAAAGTCTTGCAGCAGGACTACAGCTTAGTGGTTAGCATACTGGGCTTGTGATCAAGAGGATGCAGGTTTGTCATCGGATCAGCCCATGTCTGCTTCCGGGGCAAAGCATTTACTCTATTTGCCATTGCATTATCTAGTCTTATTGCTTGCCAAAGTAACCAAAAACATTTTTACTGTACTGATTTTTGCATCTGCCATGATGCAGGGTCATTTTAGTCACTGAGTGACAGTTATATTTTGACCAACATACCAGACTTAAGTCTGACTTTGGTAACTCGGGTGTAATTACTAGCATATGTACCATTATTTGAAGAACTTTATTAGTCATAATGTAAAGAATTCTCTTGTCTGTATTAGATGTCAAAGTCTGGCCATTATTTGAAGGACTTTATTAGTCATAATGTAAAGAATTCTCTTGTCTGTATTAGATGTCAAAGTCTAGCCATGATTTGAAGAACTTTATTAGTCATAATGTAAAGAATTCTCTTGTCTGTATTAGATGTCAAAGTCTGGTCATTATTTGAAGGACTTTATTAGTCATAATGTAAAGAATTCTCTTGTCTGTATTAGATGTCAAAGTCTAGCCATTATTTGAAGGACTTTATTAGTCATAATGTAAAGAATTCTCTTGTCTGTATTAGATGTCAAAGTCTGGTCATTATTTGAAGGACTTTATTAGTCATGATGTAAAGAATTCTCTTGTCTGTATCAGATGTCAAAGTCTAGTCAAAAGTTTGGGCCTACATTGCTTCAAGTTTCAGAATTGCATAATGTTGTTGTTGTTGTTGTTTTTGTTGTTTAATAAATACTGACCCATATAGCATTTATGTTGTATAGAACATGATCTTCATGAGTGCCTGTTATTACCCAGTTTTGATTTTGAATCTTCACACAGCTTTATTTTCATATCTGATTTTTTTTATTCCATCGTTATGAAAATTGTTGTGTCAGTACATATGCACCTGCAGTTGACAAAATTCTGCTGATAAAGCAATCCTATTAAATAAAATAAAACAATCCTATTAAATAAAATAAAGCAATCCTATTAAATAAAATAAAGCAATCCTATTAAATAAAATAAAACAATCCTATTAAATAAAATAAAGCAATCCTATTAAATAAAATAAAACAATCCTATTAAATAAAATAAAGCAATCCTATTAAATGAAATAAAACAATCCTATTAAATGAGATAAAACAATCCTATTAAATGAAATAAAACAATCCTATTAAATAAAATAAAGCAATCCTATTAAATGAAATAAAACAATCCTATTAAATGAAATAAAACAATCCTATTAAATGAAATAAAACAATCCTATTAAATGAGAGGAAATTACAGTTTGTTCCCATCTGGTGAGCCATTAAATATAGTTCCTAATACAGCCAATCCTGTTGGAAAAAGTCATTTGCATGAAGCTATTGTTTCTGTAAAATAAATATCCGTTAAACAGCCACCTGTCTTTAGAGGTTACTTTTCTCACTTCCCAGATGTGGCTGCTTCTGACAGGGTGGCTGCTTTAGACAGGTTTTACTCTTTTAGAGCTGCAGCCAGTATTTGTTATCAGATTAGGATTATTACTACTGGTGTTGTAGAATAGTTGAGCAAAGAGATAGGACCTTATTCTTCAGTTTGCATATATATGCAGTGATAAATTGTATTCATTTTTCTTTGTAAGTTTTTCTATACTTTCTAGACAATACTGGCATGTTCTTCATTCCAGAAAACATTTTCCATCACGGGTAGAAGAGCAGCAAAGATGGTTGAAAAACTAAAGAAAAAGATTCAAGAACAGGTACTAAATTTCTCACATTCCTACAGTGTACATGTGCATGATTGTTTTCCAGTGTTGAACACTGATGTGGAATATCTCTTATCTTTTATCACATGACTGTCTACTCTTAATGCCATCTTTTATCACATGACCATCAACTCTTATTGCCATTTTTTATTGCATGACTGTCTACTCTTATTGCCATCTTTTATCACATGTCCATCTACTTTTATTGCCATCTTTTATCACATGACCATCTTCTCTTAATACCATCTTTTATCACATGACCGTCTACTCTTAATACCATCTTTTATCACATGACCATCTTCTCTTAATACCATCTTTTATCACATGACCATCTTCTCTTAATACCATCTTTTGTCACATGACCGTCTACTCTTAATACCATCTTTTATCACATGACCGTCTACTCTTAATACCATCTTTTATCACATGACCATCTACTAAAATCATGGTGCAAACCAATTGATTAAAGGTCTTTGATTTCAGTAATGATTTGAATATTGTTTAACAGTTACCAAGATAAATATTAAATTGAACACATTTACAGTTACATCTACAATGCATTTACACTTACATGCAGCAGTTAATCTCCCATGAATGGAAAAAAATTACCAATTTAGAAACAAGTACAGATTCTGTAGTCTGGTTTCAAGTATTAAAAAAAGCAGTAATTATAATTGTTTGTAAAATTCATGACCTCATTATTGTTATGAAAATAAATTAAAGTTTAAAGTTGAATCAAGGACTATATTATTTTTGTTGTAATCTGTCTTGTTTAATCTTCAAGATAAGAGTGGACTTCTGTTCACATTTGTATCAATGCATAAGATATATTCATTACACAATTCCAGTACTGTATTACCATATTGTGGTCTGTATAATGCATGCTGATATATAATGAGCATCCAGCTTTCAACCCAAAATGTGAAAGAAAACTTCGATCTCCTAAATATTGCACTTGTGATAAAACACATTTTAAATAATTTCAATCCAGTTTTGAGGTGCTGCAGTAGTCACCATTTTGAATAGTGTACAGATGATAATTTATTAGGTGACATTTTAATTGTTACTTGACAGTTTGTCTGGTCTTTTCTGTCAGTATGTGGTACTTGATCATGACTTTAATAATAATTTGTTCACGGTATCATAAGGAGCAAAATACACTGGTAATATTAAAAGTATATCTTTCTGAATTTATGTTTGGCCCTTAGGAAATGGCTGTTTTAAGTTGCCTTTTCATCCCTCAAATTCCTTTACATCATTGTCTCTTTTGACAGTGACTTTGAAATTTGTCTTCAAAGCTGTTGTGTACAATGTGCATGCCTAACGTTCCTCATATCTCTGAATTATATGATGCATATGCAGTGATTTCTTTTGTTATTTAATGCTTATTGTAGTGTTTTGGCAGAATTGCCACTTTGTATCTGTCCAAAAATTGTCTTGTTCTATTTTAACTAGAGTGTCAATTTATCATTTGTGCAGGAAGCCATGTTGGTGGAGGCCCTACCACACCTACCCCTGAAGCTTGAGGACCATCATAGTCAGGGTACAGGTCAATCTCATCTGTTGCTCTTCCCCACAGAATATGAAAGAGAGGAATGGCGAGAATCACTAGATGCACAGCAGCAAAGAAACATAGGTAAGATCCATCGGAGTCATCCCAAATGACTACGGTTTAACTATTTTAACTCCTCATCTTACATTTGCCTGTGTCTGGACAGGTTTGATTCAAGTTTTATCTTGCTTTATAAGAGATGCTGACATATAAATGCTAGACAATGTTTAATGAATGCTGAATAGTTTAAATAGATTGGAATCACCATATCCCATAATATGTTCATTCCATGCATATTACAAAAAACAATGAAAGTTAAGTCCGTATTTTTGTGATTCAGAATATCCTCTACCAGATCTAATGTCATATAATAAAAAGTCTAAGAATTCATTCTCATTGTCAGATTAAGTTCTGAAACCCTCCATTGTCGTCTGGTCATTGTAAATCATCATGTAGTCATCATAAATTTCATCTGTCAGCTTCACTGTTATACGCAGGTAGTCATCATAAATTTCATGTCAGCTTCACTGTTATACGCAGGTAGTCATCATAAATTTCATCTCTCAGCTTCACTGTTATACACAGGTAGTCATCATAAATTTCATCTGTCAGCTTCACTGTTATACACAGGTGATTATGTAGAGACTGAGCTTGGGATCTGTAAGTAACACTTTGATCATACAGTGTGTAAAATCTATTATAGACTTCACTGTAAGTAACACTTTGATCATGCAGTGTGTAAAATCTATTATAGACTTCACTGTAAGTAACACTTTGATCATGCAGTGTGTAAAATCTATTATAAACTTCACTGTAAGTAACACTTTGATCATTCAGTGTGTAGAATCTATTAAAGACTTCACTGTAAGTTACACTTTGATAATACAGTGTGTAGAATCTCTTGAAGACTTCACTGTAAGTAACACTTTGATCATGCAGTGTGTAAAATCTATTATAGACTTCACTGTAAGTAACACTTTGATAATACAGTGTGTAAAATCTATTAAAGACTTCACTGTAAGTAACACTTTGATCATACAGTGTGTAGAATCTACTAAAGACTTCACTGTAAGTAACACTTTGATCATACAGTGTGTAGAATCTACTAAAGACTTCACTGTAAGTAACACTTTGATCATACAGTGTGTAGAATCTACTAAAGACTTCACTGTAAGTAACACTTTGATCATACAGTGTGTAGAATCTACTAAAGACTTCACTGTAAGTAACACTTTGATCATACAGTGTGTAGAATCTACTAAAGACTTCACTGTAAGTAACACTTTGATCATACAGTGTGTAGAATCTACTAAAGACTTCACTGTAAGTAACACTTTGATCATACAGTGTGTAGAATCTACTAAAGACGTCACTGTAAGTAACACCTTGAACCTACAGTGTGTAAAATCTATTAAAGACTTCACTGTAAGTAACACTTTGATCATACAGTGTGTAAAATCTACTAAAGACTTCACTGTAAGTAACACTTTGATCATACAGTGTGTAGAATCTATTATAGACTTCACTGTAAGTAACACCTTGAACCTACAGTGTGTAAAATCTATTAAAGACTTCACTGTAAGTAACACTTTGATCATACAGTGTGTAAAATCTATTATAGACTTCACTGTAAATAACACTTTGATCATACAGTGTGTAAAATCTATTAAAGACTTCACTGTAAGTAACACTTTGATCATTCAGTGTGTAAAATCTATTATAGACTTCACTGTAAGTAACACTTTGATCATACAGTGTGTAAAATCTATTAAAGACCTCACTGTAAGTAACACTTTGATCATACAGTGTGTAAAATCTATTATAGACTTCACTGTAGGTAACACTTTGATCATACAGTGTGTAAAATCTATTATAGACTTCACTGTAAGTAACACTTTGATCATACAGTGTGTAAAATCTATTATAGACTTCACTGTAGGTAACACTTTGATCATACAGTGTGTAAAATCTATTATAGACTTCACTGTAAGTAACACTTTGATCATACAGTGTGTAGAATCTATTATAGACTTCACTGTAGGTAACACTTTGATCATACAGTGTGTAAAATCTATTAGAGACTTCACTGTAAGTAACACTTTGATCATACAGTGTGTAGAATCTATTAGAGACTTCACTGTAAGTAACACTTTGATCATACAGTGTGTAAAATCTATTATAGACATCACTGTAAGTAACACTTTGATCATACAGTGTGTAAAATCTATTATAGACTTCACTGTAGGTAACACTTTGATCATTCAGTGTGTAAAATCTATTATAGACTTCACTGTAGGTAACACTTTGATCATACAGTGTGTAGAATCTATTATAGACTTCACTGTAAGTAACACTTTGATCATACAGTGTGTAGAATCTATTATAGACTTCACTGTAAGTAACACTTTGATCATACAGTGTGTAGAATCTATTATAGACTTCGCTGTAGGTAACACTTTGATCATACAGTGTGTAAAATCTATTAAAGACTTCACTGTTGGTAACACTTTGATCATACAGTGTGTAGAATCTATTATAGACTTCACTGTAAGTAACACTTTGATCATACAGTGTGTAGAATCTATTATAGACTTCACTGTAAGTAACACTTTGATCATACAGTGTGTAGATTCTATTATAGACTTCACTGTAAGTAACACTTTGATCATACAGTGTGTAGAATCTATTATAGACTTCACTGTAAGTAACACTTTGATCATACAGTGTGTAGAATCTATTAAAGACTTCACTGTAAGTAACACTTTGATCATACAGTGTGTAGAATCTATTATAGACTTCACTGTAAGTAACACTTTGATCATACAGTGTGTAGAATCTATTATAGACTTCACTGTAAGTAACACTTTGATCATACAGTGTGTAGAATCTATTATAGACTTCACTGTAAGTAACACTTTGATCATAGTGTGTAGAATCTATTATAGACTTCACTGTAAGTAACACTTTGATCATACAGTGTGTAGAATCTATTATAGACTTCACTGTAAGTAACACTTTGATCATACAGTGTGTAGAATCTATTATAGTCTTCACTGTAAGTAACACTTTGATCATACAGTGTGTAAAATCTATTATAGACTTCACTGTAAGTAACACTTTGATCATACAGTGTGTAGAATCTATTATAGACTTCACTGTAAGTAACACTTTGATCATACAGTGTGTAGAATCTATTATAGACTTCACTGTAAGTAACACTTTGATCATACAGTGTGTAAAATCTATTATAGACTTCACTGTAAGTAACACTTTGATCATACAGTGTGTAGAATCTATTATAGACTTCACTGTAAGTAACACTTTGATCATACAGTGTGTAGAATCTATTATAGACTTCACTGTAAGTAACACTTTGATCATACAGTGTGTAGAATCTACTAAAGACTTCACTGTAAGTAACACTTTGATCATACAGTGTGTAGAATCTACTATAGACTTCACTGTAAGTAACACTTTGATCATACAGTGTGTAGAATCTATTATAGACTTCACTGTAAGTAACACTTTGATCATACAGTGTGTAGAATCTATTAGAGACTTCACTGTAAGTAACACTTTGATCATACAGTGTGTAGAATCTATTGGAGACTTCACTGTAAGTAACACTTTGATCATACAGTGTGTAGAATCTATTAGAGACTTCACTGTAAGTAACACTTTGATCATACAGTGTGTAGAATCTATTAGAGACTTCACTGTAAGTAACACTTTGATCATACAGTGTGTAGAATCTATTAAAGACTTCACTGTAAGTAACACTTTGATCATACAGTGTGTAAAATCTATTAAAGACCTCACTGTAAGTAACACTTTGATCATACAGTGTGTAAAATCTATTAAAGACTTCACTGTAAGTAACACTTTGATCATACAGTGTGTAAAATCTATTAAAGACATCACTGTAAGTAACACTTTGATCATACAGTGTGTAAAATCTATTATAGACTTCAATTGAGCATGTGATAGTTATACAGTGAGATCACAGGGAGTTCAGATAACCAACCTCTTTTACTTGGCACCGACTAAGTATCAAATATGTGGCTCAATCAAAGGGTTGTCATTTGGGAAAACAAGCTAAGGGATTAAAGTCAAACATTACCTTTAAGATGTAGAACTCTGCTACATAATCAACAAGTACATGTACTAATTTCATCGCTCGCTCAAAAGGTGTGCCATCTAGAATACAAAGTGAGTGCTGTCAAAAACTTATCGGGCCACATGCACAGAAAGAAACCTTGGGAAAATATTATTTTGGAATTAATTCTAACTTTTGGAAAAGGAAAATACAATGTAAATTTTGCTATGAAACACCCAAAGTAACTAACCTTGATGGACACTTTGTGGTGGGTAGTATTTAATTTACGCATAAATATTTTTAGATTTTAAAACAACTTTAGATACAAATATGGTGTAATGAATACCATCTTGAAAAGGATAAACACAGTGTATATATGCATTTTTGAATGGGAGTAGACGCATGAAAATGTAAATACATTTGAATTATTGTATACTGCAGACATCTAGAGTTTTCAACAATACCCCTTCATTTTTCAATTTTTATGTGCAAGTGATGCCTATAAGATGACCCCTCCAGTAATAACATTTTCAGTACATAAAGGTTGATTTATAAGCAAGTTTATATGGTAGTTAAAAAAGTCTACTTTATTGTCATGTTGTTTTTCCTCTGTTATGATCTACTCTCTTTTTTGAAGAAGAAAAAAAGACTAATTTAAGTTCATTTAGTCCTGTAAAATCCTGATTATCTAATTATGATTGTCTCTGCTCTGCAAGTTCAGCCATGATGATCTAACCTTGATTCTGTCTGCTCAGTTAATTAAGTACTGTGTAGTCATGATTATCTAATCTTTATTCTGTCTCCTCAAATAGTTCAGTACATGCAGCCTCAGTTATCTAATCTTTATTCTGTCTCCTCAAATAGTTCAGTACATGCAGCCTCAGTTATCTAATCTTTATTCTGTCTCCTCAAATAGTTCTGTACATGCAGCCTCAATTATGTAATCTTTATTCTGTCTCCTCAAATAGTTCAGTACATGCAGCCTCAATTATCTAATCTTTATTCTGTCTCCTCAAATAGTTCTGTACATGCAGCCTCAATTATGTAATCTTTATTCTGTCTCCTCAAATAGTTCTGTACATGCAGCCTCAATTATGTAATCTTTATTCTGTCTCCTCAAATAGTTCAGTACATGCAGCCTCAATTATCTAATCTTTATTCTGTCTCCTCAAATAGTTCTGTACATGCAGCCTCAATTATGTAATCTTTATTCTGTCTCCTCAAATAGTTCTGTACATGCAGCCATGATTATCTGATCTTGATTCTGTTTCCTCAGGTAGTTCAATACATTACAGCCTTGATTATCTGATCTTGATTTTTTTCTCCTCAACTAGTGCAATCTTGATCATCTAAACATGACTTGACAAGAAAATCTGGAGTTTAAATAATCAGAAAAATTGTGTAGGTGTTAAATTCAGCTTTTTGAAACACTTATAGTTGTGTGCAGCTTAATGATGTGCATGACTGTATCTTTACAACATTGGATTTCATTAGCTTGATTTGTCAACATAGGACTTCTTGGATAATTCATTATTTTTTTTATCCATTAGGTGGAGAACATCCACAACTCAGCACCCATGATCTAGAGGCCCTGATTAATAACAATAAACAGGTACGTCTTTTTTTGCTGTTTTGTGATATTGAGATTGATGTTTTGAAGAAGAAAATGGATGGAATTAATTTAATATACATTGATTCCTTGCAATGATATTGGTCATGGGAGCCATACAAATGTATCATATTATAATGAATGTATCATATTATAATGATGTCTTCTTGTACTGGGATACATTAAATATGAAGAAGTAATCCCTCACTCATATGCAGTTTGAGGGTGTCATTCAGGTGTATTACATTATTGTGAGGACTCTTTATACTTGGCACTTTAAGCACAATAGTGATCCCTCACGATAATTCTAATCAAGGGAGCCATACAGGTGAATCACATTGTGAGTTAACCGTATCCTGGGGGTGTCTGACCTGCTCAGTAATGTGCAAATCGGTAACTTGCAATTCGACCACCGCCTATTCAGTAATGTGCACTTTGGTCCCAGTCTTTATGGTACCGAACTATTCGGGAACAAACAGGCAACTCGGTCACAACAAAAGAATAAAGTCACACAATTTATAAGATATTTAATAAGGAATTGTTTGTGCTGCTGATATAAAAAAAAAACAAATGTCCTACCATTCAACAGCCTCTTAAACTTTCAACGAATTGCATAATGAACGATTTAAAAAAAGACATATACAATATAATTTAAAACCAAATATGATAGAATATAAATCTTCACAACTGACGATGAAGACCGTAAAGTTAAAATGTTCACTTCTGATAATAAATGTATTATGTGTGGTTTTATATGCTGAATCCCAGAATGTCAGTTCAGTGGATTCATGTCTTAATTTTGGCTGGCTTGTAAACAGCTTATTTTCTACAGCAATTAACTTACAACTGGCTTCTAACAAATGACTATTTTGGAATTGCTTTATAGCAGTCACAGTAATCGCTTTCTTCTTTATTTTAACTATTATTACTGTGTGGTCTGTTACTGATTAGCCTGTTACCGATAAGATTGGGACCGTTTGCCTGTTACCAATTAGCCTGTTACCGATAAGATTGGGACCGTTTACCTGTTACCAATTAGCTTGTTACCGATAAGGATGAGACTGATTTGCCTGTTACTGAGTAGCCCGGGAATCTATCATGGGTATATTAGGCACAGTAAAGTGATCTCTCACGATAATTCTGTTCAAGGGAACCATAGAAATTCTGACATTTGTAGTGAGGTCAGCTTGTACTTGATTACATTATATATAATACAGTGATCCCTCACTATAATGATGTTATTGGGAGCTATACAAGTGAATCCTATTGTGGAGAGGTTATCTTACACTGAGGTACATTTTGCATAATAAAGTGATCCTTCATTTTAATGCTGTTTGGGGTACCCATCAAAGATATTATTATAATTGGGGTACCCATCAAAGATATTATTATAATGAGATAACCTTATATTGGGGTACATTATACATAGCAATGGGATTCTTCATTATGATGTTGATGGGAGACCTTTGCTATAATGATGTTGAAGAGAAACATATAAGTGTATCACATTATTGTGAGGTCATTTTATACTGAGGTACATTATACACAGTAAAGTGATCCCTCACTATAATGTTGTTTGAGAGAGCCATATACATGTCATTATGGTGAGATCATCTTATATTGGGATGCACTGTACATAGGGGGCCCCAAGTGGCAGAGTGGTCTAAAGCGCTTTCCATTATGGATCACTGCCATCTCACCTCTGTTTGCGTGGGTTCGAGTCTGTGCTTCAGCTAATGTAGTTATGTGAGAAAGTTTGTCAGTAGCTTCTTGTGGGTCAGTGGTTCTTTCCGGGGGGTCCCTGGTTCTTCCTCCACGAATAATAATGGCCACCATGTATAGCCTATCGTGTGTTGAAAAATGGCATTAAACTCTACAACAACAACACTGTACATATTACATGTATTACTATTAAATCAATGTAATGGGATGCATAACTATGTCCACCTTTGACCACAGTATACAGCTGCCTTAAAGTAAGGGGTCACTATATATTGTGACTGCATGTACTTTTTCATCTTGTATACATGTCTATGAAAGATTATATAAATTCATCAATGAATGGGAAACCTAATTTAAACTTTTTTCATGCACAATTATGAGACAATATATATTTATACATAATCATTTCCTGTCACTAAACTTTTATACAAGATAAGATACTCTTTTGGATAATATAAAGTGATTAGCATTTAATTAAAATAATGAATGAAATTGAATTTAACAAATATTAACTCTCATATTTCAGCACACAGTAGTGAATTCAATTGGATACAAACTGCTAGAGAAAGGTATGCTTAACACGTTCTTTCCCTTTCTATGTTCTGTAAATTGCATACTGTATATTTTTTCTGTTAATGGTCATCTGTTCTTGTAAATTATGATATCGGCATACATTCTGAGAACAGTTTTGTGTCCAAAGTATATGGGTATTATTGATGATATGTATTGATCCAGACAATTTGTGATTTTTTTTGTTGTAGACATCTATTGAACTAATGTGCAGTCTTTTTCTGTTTTGCTTCTTATTATTTTCACAGTATTATGCTAAAGTCAAATAGAAAAAGATACTAAACTTGTCAGTTTTGGTTGGATGGAAAGAAATATGATCAAAAGACTTCACAAAATGCTGACAGAGACATTTATTACATCGTATAAAATCTTGACTCATTTTAATGGCAGTAATACATTACCTGCTACTTTTGCGTTGCTTTCCATTTCCATAACTCTTTGTCCCTGGTCCAAGCTATTTTGTCCCAGTTCAATGCAAATTTGTCCCCAGCCCAAGCTATTGTGTCCCAGTTCAATGCAAATTTGTCCCCAGCCCAAGCTAATTATTACTTTTGGGTGAAGAAGGAAATTATTGATCTTACATTTTTTCTTCTCTTGAGAATGTTTGGTGACAGTCTCAAGTTTTTAAAGGGTTGTGCTGACTTTTTGAAACCCTTATCTTTCTGATCACATTAGGTATTAACTGTAGAGACTGGTACCAGATTGAAAATTTGATGTATTCTTAGGCATTGTCAAAAAAACCTTTGTAACATTTGTGTGGAGCTTAATTTGAGAATTGAACCATGGAAGACTGTTCTTCTGCACCTTACTGTCAGTGAGGAGAAGGAGCAAGCTTCATGCCTTTTCATTGGAAAATATTTATTTTTGGTTCAACAGGAAGTACGGTGCCAGTCTGTATTTCCAGCTATGAATCAGCTACCTTCAGTAGCTACACTTCATTTTGAGATCTCATCTCATTCATATCTGGAGGAAGGTAAGGTCATATGTTTGGAAGTGTGCCACTGTCTACCTCATAAGGTTTCCTCTGATATTTTTGCTGCCACAATTTCCAAGTGAATTTTCCACACTATCAAGAGAGCTTATTGGTGGGAGGTACCTTTCTTTTTCATGAGAATTAAAATACCCATGATGTTATAGCTAATGCTGTCTTTGGTACATCAGAGTAGATGGTTTTTTATTTTAGCCCTGTAGTGATAGCATACCATAATGAACTCTTCCACCATTTCGTTAAGTACAATAGTTTTATATACCAGATTTGTTAAGGCCATCAACAGGTAATTAATTACTTCTCATAAAATGTTCTTTTGGGAATGGGTAACCTATTTTTAGCCATGTAATACTTAACCTCATTTGTACTATTGCAAAACTTCCTTTGTCTCACCTCACTCTAATGCCCAGTGTCCCGTAAATGGTAAATTTATTTATATGCAGATGAGGAAGTGCTAAATGGCATCCTGAATGTGACAATACACAGATTGTATGGACTGGACATTCCATGTGGTAAGTTCCTATTTTTCAATTTCTTTTTGATCAGTTCATCATGTCCATATCTTGTTATTTAATTTACCTGTTGACAGCTTATTCTGATTCAACCAGTCAGCTTGGGCTATCAATGTTATCGCTAGAAAATTGACCCAGGGCTTAAACATGAAGGGAAACAAAAGTGAGACACCCCAGAATTTGGTATATCAATCCAGGGAATGCAAAACAAAATCATATTTTAGTCTTTATCTTAAACATTAATAAGAAACAATTGGTGGAGAATGTAATTTGAGCCATTTATATTTTAGCAATTTGATCTTGTTGCCAATCTTATGCAATGATTTTGATCATGTCAGCAGTATTACTGGGGATAAGATCAAAACTAATAATCTTATAAGCAATCTGAATGGCATGATACAGTCTGGGTAAGCATACACTAATTTCATCTGAGTGGGGAGTGATACTTAGATATTGGCTGGGCAGACGGACACTAATTACATCTTTTCATCAAATGTTATTAATCCCAGTGGCCTTCTCATTATAGCAGCCCACATATCAGCCATTGCAAAATACTTATTCTTGTTGTTAGCAATAATAATAATCATATTCACATGCATTCTTATCCCTCTGGTGGCCTAGTGGTTAGAGCGTCAGCCTCAGATTCGGAAGGTCATGGGTTTGAACCCCAGATGAATCGTGCATAAGACTTATAAAAATTATACTAGAAGCTGCCTCGCTTGGCACTCCGCATTAAGAGATTAGTGTTAGGACTAGTCTGACTGGTATCATGATAAAATGACTGGGTGGGAGATGATGCTACATGTCTCCAGCATGAAAGCCCAATGCTAGATATCACTTTAAACTGTCACACTGCAGACATTGTCATTATGTGACTAAAAAATTGTGAAAGCTACGTAAAAAAAATCTAAAACACACACACATGCATTTTTATTCATGCTTATGTATACACCCAATCATTCTGGACTTTTCCTACATTGTCTAGATTTCATCCATAACAAACACCTCTGTCTTGAAATAGCTATATTTAATTTGCCTTTCCTTGATACTTATTGGTGTCATGAGACGGCTATATTTAATTTGATTTCATAGATACCTACTGCTGTCTGAAGATGGCTATATTTAATTTGATTTCATAGATACCCACTGCTGTCTTGAGATGGTTATATTTAATTTGCCTTTCATAGATAACCACTGCTGTCTTGAGATGGCTATATATAATTTGCCTTTCATAGATACCCACTGCTGTCTGAAGATGGCAATATTTGATTTGCCTTTCATAGATACCCACTGCAGTCATGAGATGGCTGTATTTAATTTGCCTTTCATAGATACCCACTGCTGTCTGAAGATGGCTATATTTAATTTGCCTTTCATAGATACCTACTGCTGTCTTGAGATGGCTATATTTAAATTGCCTTTCATAGATACCTACTGCTGTCTTGAGATGGCTATATTTAATTTGCCTTTCATAGATACCTACTGCTGTCTTGAGATGGCTATATATAATTTGCCTTTCATAGATACCCACTGCTGTCTCAAGATGGCTATATTTGATTTGCCTTTAATAGATACCCACTGCTGTCTCAAGATGGCTGTATTTAATTTGCCGTTCATAGATACCCACTGCTGTCTGAAGATGGCTATGTTTAATTTGCCTTTCATAGATACCTACTGCTGTCTTGATCGAGATGGCTATATTTAATTTGCCTCATAGATACCTACTGCTGTCTTGAGATGACTATATTTAATTTGCCTTTCATAGATACCCACTGCTGTCTTGAGATGGCTGTTTTTAATTTGCCTTTCATAGATACCTACTGCTGTCTTGAGATGGCTATCTGCTGACTTGAGATGGCAATATTTAATTTGGCTTTCAAAGATACCTACTGCTGTCTTAAGATGGCTATATTTAATTTGCCTTTCATAGTTACCTACTGCTGTCTTGAGATGGCTGTATATGATTTGCCTTTTATAGATACCCATGAAGATGGCTATATTTAATTTGATTTCATAGATACCTACTGCTGTCTTGAGATGGCTATATTTAATTTACCTTTCATAGATACCTACTGCTTTCTGAAGATGGCTATATTTAATTTGATTTCATAGATACCTACTGCTGTCTTGAGATGGCTATATTTAATTTACCTTTCATAGATACCTACTGCTTTCTGAAGATGGCTATATTTAATTTGATTTCATAGATACCTACTGCTGTCTTGAGATGGATTCCTATGGACATTTCTACAAGAAGGCACAGACGCATGTCTGTCATGGATCATCTGCCATTCCATCATGGGATGAGGACTTCGAGTTAGATCTGGATGCATCCCAATCACTACGGATACTATGCTTCAGAAAGGGTTATGATGGGGAAAAGGATGTCATTTTAGGAAAATGTGCTTTGGAGGTATTTATTTATTTAGCTTTAAAAAATGCCTAAGAATAGATTCACCATAGTTATCTGCCCTTGTAGAAATAAGGATTTTGTCTCTATTTGGATCATACATATCAGTTATGATGGTATATTAGTGAGTTGTGACTTTGGATTCATGTGATATCTTCTATCTTTGGACCTTTGTTACTGATTGTTTTAAAACATTTATGAGCATTTGTTTAATTTTGTTTTATTGAGAACTTATGAATAATTGCAGCCCTGTGTCATGATGATGTCCTGTCCTGTATTTAGTAATCACCTTTTTCCTTCAATCTTTCACTCTGTAACCTTGATATATTATTGGATGCCACTTTATAGGTAAATAGACTGTTACATGTTAATGTGCCTTTTAAAAGTTTTATCATATTATGTCCTTTTGATAGAGTTATTGCCCTTTTTTTAAAAGCAATATTAAATATTTGCTCCAGATCATTGTAACCAGCATAATTCAGGAATCATTTCAGCATATTCTGATGCAATTTGGCATGTACATCGTCTCATAGACCTTGATATACCTTTTAATTTAGTATCTTCACATGGGATGTTCCTTGTAACCTGTAAAGTTCTGCAGCACTTGCAAGAAATATTTTGAACATTGGTAGTCTGGGTAACATAAAAACACCAGCTCTTGATGAGATGTTTTACCAACTCAGCTTTAAAACACTAGCTCTAGATGAGATCTTTTAACAATACAGCATAAAAACAATAGCTATAGATGAGATATTTTTTTTTACCCACTAAGCATAAAAACACTAGCTCCAGATGAGATCATTTACCAACTCAGCATACAAACACTAGCTTTAGATGAGATCTTTACTAATTCAGCATAAAACAATAGCTCTAGATAGTATCTTTTACCAACTCAGCTTTAAAACACTAGCTCTAGATGAGATCTTTTACAACTCAACATAAAAACACTAGCTCTTGATGAGATCTTTTACCAACTCAGCATAAAACACTAGCTCTAGATTAGATCTTTTACCCACTCAGCATAAAAACACTAGCTCTACACAAGATCTTTTACCAACTCAACATAAAAACACTAGCTCTACGCAAGATCTTTTACCAACTCAACATAAAAACACTAGCTCTTATTGAAATCTTGCCCACTAAGTATAAAAACACTGGCTTTAGATGCGATATTCTACCAACTCAGCATAAAAACACTAGCTCTAGACGAGATGTTTTAACAATTCAGCATAAAAAAATTGCTCTAGATGAGATCTTTTACCCACTAAACATAAAAACACTAGTTCTAGATGAGATCTTTTACCAACTCAGCATAAAAACACTTGCTCTTGATGAAATATTTTACCCACTCAGCCTAGAAACACTAGCACTAGATGAGATATTTTACCAACTCCGCATAAAAACACTAGCTTTAGATGAAATCATGTACCAATTCAGTATAAAAACAATAGTTCTAGATGAGATATTTTACCAGCTCAACATTAAGACACTAGCTCTAGATGAGATTGTTTACCAACTCAGCATAAAAACACTAGCTCTAGACCAACTCAGCATAAAAACACTAGCTCTAGATGAGATATTTTACCAACTCAGCATAAAAACACTAGCTTAAAACGAGATCTTTTAACAATTCAGCATAAAAACAACAGTTCTAGATGAGATCTTTTACCAACTCAACATAAAAACACTAGCTCTACACAAGATCTTTTACCAACTCAGCATAAAAACACTAGCTCTAAATGAGATCTTTTACCCACTCAGCATAAAAATACTAGCTCTAGATGAGATCTTTTTACCCACTCAGCATAAAAATACAAGTTCTAGATGAGATTTTTTACCAACTCAACATAAAAAACAAATGATGTAAAACCGTACCTTATGTGTACTGGAATCCTCTCAAGATCCAAAAATGTTTAGTCACTTATTTTCCCTTCAAGTAGTTGTCATTTTCCCCCAGTAAACCAAAATCCCACTTCTTGAAAAACTTAAACAAATTTTGAAACCAAATTTCAATTTTATACTTAAAGAAACCCAATAAAGCCAAAACTTACTTCAAACTTGGAAATGTGTTTAGTTGCCAAATTCTTAATGCTTGTTTGACCAGATTATTTATGGTCAGGAAAAACTGCGGTAGGCTTATGGGTTAAGAAAGATTATGTTTATCTGCTTATTATCAAATTGTGATTTATGCTATTTATTCTATCTAAATGATTCACTGAATATTTTTGTATTTGAATTAAATCCCAGAGCTTTTTTTAGACATGGGGCAGTAATTTTTTCAACTGACAATTCAGTAAATCTTAAAAATTAATTCAGTTGATTGATTTTTAACCTGTTTTTATTCATGAGAATGATGTGATTTTCATTAAATGTTAATAAACAAGCCACAATCTAAGCACACACACACACACACACACACACACACACACACACACACACACACACACACACACTTCTCTCCTAATTACTTTCTCAATTTCTTGCTTTCAAGTCATAACATCACTTATGAAAGAAACTTTTCACATCGGTGAAACTCTGTAAACAGAGAACCTCTCAAAACTCAATTAAATTTTGACCCTAGGGTTTGGAGTTTTATTGGCTTTCATTGTACTTCATATTTCAACAGAATGGTTCATGGATAGGGCAGTAAAACAAGACATAAAAATGCCAGCAATAACAGCAGCTTTAAAGACAAAACTACACTATATAGCATGTACATATACATATATGATGCATCACAGAAAACATGCATTTGAAAATTTAGACAAAAAAGACAGCAAATTTGCTTACAAAATGAACACAAAGTTAAGAAATTGGAAATGAGGGTGCTAATAGTTTAAATTTAAACTAAAATTAAGGAAATAGATGGTTAACTACGCAGTACGGAGGCATGGTTGAAAGTAAAGAAATTGAAAGCTGATTTTTCACTGACCACTAAAAACACAACACCAAGCAGATTTATATTGAGGCCCTGATGATGTATGAACAGTGTGATGAATTCTTTGAAATCTGGGATTGTTCTTATTTCATTGGATATGTTATCCAGATGCTGAGTTTGTCAAATTTAAAAGAGAGCTCCCAGTATCTTGTGGTTTTTAGTACTTAAGGACAAATTTTGGTGCCTGTGTAGCTTTTGAATGTGACCTGATTACTTAAGTATATTGTGAAATATACATTTCTGTTGTTATGCACCTTTATTTTGAAATAAATGAATCTTCACCATTCCATGCCGTCATTTAAAAGAGATGTGTCACTTGCATGCCTATCTTTTTCAAAATTTGCTAGCAGAAGTTCTTTTTGTAAGTCCTTGCTGAGCACATACTGAGAGTGGACCTGTTTTGATACAACAATGACTAATGGTTCAAGTTTTGTATCTTCTTTTCCTTTGCAGCTCAGCATGGACTGGTTGAAGTGTGAATTCCATGAGAAGACCGTTACCATGAATGAGGTAATATTAGCTTTTATCATATACTCACCTATAAGTCGAGTCAACTTGCAACTTAGTGACACATTAGCTAACTCCATCACGAATATCCATCACTTTTGTAGCACAGACTGTTGACACAAATATTTGAAATAACAAACCTTATCTTGAAAGCTGGTATGTGAATTGGAATACAAATTTGTACACATTTCCATTTACTTGGTATATCAAGGTTTTATACGAAATTTACCTCAATTACTCATAGGTGTAGTGCATAAATCTTTGCATACATAGATTGCTGACAAAATTCAAATTAAAAGAGAACTTAGATTATCTCTCACTATAAAAAAAATGTTAATTAAGGACTAGTTAAGAAACAGCTGTTTTTCAAATTACTAACATGGTTATTGTAGGGACCATGTGTCAGAAGGTTGTAGAACCTGGTTATCATAGGGACCATGTGTCAGAATGTTGTAAAGCCTGGTTTATCATAGGGACCATGTGTCAGAAGGTTGTAAAGACTGGTTATCATAGGGACCATGTGTCAGAAGGTTGTAAAGCCTGGTTATCATAGGGACCATGTGTCAGAATGTTGTAAAGCCTGGTTATCATAGGGACCATGTGTCAGAATGTTGTAAAGCCTGGTTACCATAGGGACCATGTGTCAGAAGTTGTAAAGACTGGTTATCATAGGGACTATGTGTCAGAAGGGTGTAAAGCCTGGTTATCATAGGGACTATGTGTCAGAAGGATGTAAAGACTGGTTATCATAGGGACCATGTGTCAGAAGGATGTAAAGACTGGTTATCATAGGGACTATGTGTCAGAAGGGTGTAAATTCTGGTTATCATAGGGACCATGTGTCAGAAGGTTGTAAAGCCTGGTTATCATAGGGACCATGTGTCAGAAGGATGTAAAGCCTGGTTATCATAGGGACCATGTGTCAGAAGGATGTAAAGACTGGTTATCATAGGGACCATGTGTCAGAAGATTGTAAAGACTGGTTATCATAGGGACTATGTGTCAGAAGGGTGTAAATTCTGGTTATCATAGGGACCATGTGTCAGAAGGTTGTAAAGCCTGGTTATCATAGGGACTATGTGTCAGAAGGATGTAAAGCCTGGTTATCATAGGGACCATGTGTCAGAAGGATGTAAAGACTGGTTATCATAGGGACCATGTGTCAGAAGGTTGTAAAGACTGGTTATCATAGGGACTATGTGTCAGAAGGGTGTAAATTCTGGTTATCATAGGGACCATGTGTCAGAAGGGTGTAATCCTGGTTAACATAGGGACCATGTGTCAGAAGGGTGTAAAGACTGGTTATCATAGGGACCATGTGTCAGAAGGGTGTAAAGCCTGGTTATCATAGGGACCATGTGTCAGAAGGGTGCAAATCTCCTGTTGCACATGATATTTTCATGATTTAAACACATTTTAAGCTGATATAGGATAACTAAAGTTACAGCAGTTATGCAAAAACTAGCTCATGTACTGCTAGTTGTATTGTGTAGAGATTTTTTTTATCTTTGTAAGATATGCAAAATATTTCTATGTTCCTTTGCTTTAGGTTTCACTGACAGTATCAAATAAATACACACAGCCAATGTTTTACTTTGGATATTAGTGTTATCAGAGTAATTATTATTCATGCATTCCTTTGCTTTAGGTTTCACTGACTGTATCTATCAGACACACACCAGCCAGTAAAACCTTAAAACGAACTCCATCCAAAGTCAGCACAGGCATATTTGGGGTCAAGATTGCAAATGTCACAAGGTATGGAACTTTCGTATTTATATATAGATGATTATGTAAATAGAATGAAAAATGAACATGAAGGAAACAAAACAGGATGACTTTCTGCATTGTTAATTTAACATATTTCAGAACAAAGTCAATTATCCAGGTATTTGGACTTATGGAAGTTAAAATAACTCATGAATTCCTCTTCATATGATAGTAACATGGGACATTCAAATAATAGACTTTTTAAAATAAAAATGTATTGTTGCATTAACAGGGTATTTTCTTTTTAATCATAAAAATAGCAGTTAGATCTAGTCATTATATGTACTAAAAGTGGAACTTTCTAATGATTATAGGCATCTATTAAATTATATTCTTATACAGAATTAAAACTTAAATTTGGATGAAATGTACCATACATACTTGCTTATAAGTTGAGTCCAACTGCAAGCAATATAGATTCTGATCTGCCATAGCATAATGCATATCATGGTCTACTCTATTTGTTGATTTGATTACTCCTTACAAACTGCACAGAATCAGATCTGTGTCTGGTACATTATGTGCCAGCATATCTGTTTCTGTGCAATTTGTAGTTGAACTCATGAGTACATACAGTAAATACTGCTTGATCATGTCTATGCATATATTTTTATTTTTAACATTAAATGTGTAGTGTGGAGGGAAAAAAATGACAATAAAGGAATTGGAGAAATGTAAAGACTTTAATATCAAGATGGTGAATTCAGTATAGCAAGTCTGACTTGTTTAGGTGTATCATTTATATGCCACAGATTTAGGCATTTATTTAAATTAACCCTATTTGTATTTTCCTTCTTGATTCATGAGCTTTACATTTTACAGGAGGGAAAGGAAAACCACCCCAACCATTGTAATTGCATGTACACAGGAGATAACAAAAAGAGGTACATATGGGAGAGAGTTTGAGATAACAAAAAGAGGTACATATGGGAGAGAGTTTGAGATAACAAAAAGAGGTACATATGGGAGAGAGTTTGAGATAACAAAAAGAGGTACATATGGGAGAGAGTTTGAGATAACAAAAAGAGGTACATATGGGAGAGAGTTTGAGATAACAAAAAGAGGTACATATGGGAGAGAGTTTGAGATAACAAAAAGAGGTACATATGGGAGAGAGTTTGAGATAACAAAAAGAGGTACATATGGGAGAGAGTTTGAGAGAGAGATATTATTTAGTTTTGTCATAAATGTAGTGTTCACTTTCATTTGTATGCCCCTGTCAAATCTGTGGAAAGGGCACATAGTTTTTTCCATACCCCTCTTGTATCTGTGAAGTACATAATATGGTGTTACCCATGCCCCTGTCAAATCTGTGGAAAGGGCACATAGTTTTTTCCATACCCCTCTTGTATCTGTGAAGTACATAATATGGTGTTACCCATGCCCCTGTCAAATCTGTGGAAAGGGCACATAGTTTTTTCCATACCCCTCTTGTATCTGTGAAGTACATAATTTGGTGTTACCCATGCCCCTGTCAAATCTGTGGAAAGGGCACATAGTTTTTTCCATGCCCCTCTTGTATCTGTGAAGTACATAATATGGTGTTACCCATGCCCCTGTCAAATCTGTGGAAAGGGCACATAGTTTTTTTCCATGCCCCTCTTGTATCTGTGAAGTACATAATATGGTGTTACCCATGCCCCTGTCAAATCTGTGGAAAGGGCACATAGTTTTTTCCATGCCCCTCTTGTATCTGTGAAGTACATAATATGGTGTTATCCATGCCCCTGTTAAATCTGTGGAAAGGGCACATAGTTTTTCCATGCCTCTCTTGTATCTGTGAAGTACATAATATGGTGTTACCCATGCCCCTGTCAAATCTGTGGAAAGGGCACATAGTTTTTTCCATGCCCCTCTTGTATCTGTGAAGTACATATATTACCCATGCCCCTCTTGTATCTGTGAAGTACATATATGGTGTTACCCATGCCCCTCTTGTATCTATGAAGTACATAATATGGTGTTACCCATGCCCCTGTCAAATCTGCGGAAAGGGCACATAGTTTTTCCCATGCCCCTCTTGTATCTTTGAAGTACATAATATGGTGTTACCCATGCCCCTGTCATATTTATAACTTGGATATATAGTATTACCCATGCCCCTGTTGTATCCATGGAGGGTATAGTGTTACTTCATGGAAATAGAAAAGATTTTATATTAGTTTTGCATGGGGAAGACTGAAATCAGGTTCAGAATATATATGTGTATACTTTTTACAATTATTCTTGTTATAATTAGTACTGTGCATAACACATGTGTAAGTTATTGATGCCAACTATCACATTGTAAAGAAGGAGATCTGTATCTCACATGTTTCTTGATGACTTGCTTGTTGCAAAAAAAGCTCACCAGTATATTAATTTTGGGATCAAATGTAAATAGTTGCATTAACTGAAAGAAACAGCTTTGGAAGGACTTAATGGATGATGTCAAAATTTTGGTTTCATGTTTTACATTAACAAGATTTAGTTAATTAACCTCTTTCCTCATGTATTTGAGTCTCAGCTTGACCAACATATATGTGTGTGTGTGTGTGTGTGTGTGTGTGAGAGAGAGAGAGAAAGAGAGAAAGCCTGCTGGTAGCTTCCCATGGGTGGACAGTTCTTCATGGGGTGTTTCCCAGGCTCTTCCTCCACCAAATATACTGGCTAACATGTATGACCAAT
The DNA here is from genome assembly GCA_030141615.1 of Unio pictorum. Taxonomy (NCBI): domain Eukaryota; kingdom Metazoa; phylum Mollusca; class Bivalvia; order Unionida; family Unionidae; genus Unio; species Unio pictorum. The sequence goes on from JARLTB010000332.1 coordinate 1,053,042, forward strand.
CATATGATGAAAAATCATGTAGAACACCTCAAAACCAATTCAGACTTGAATTGCAACATATTATTGAGGGCATTATCATTGACACATTTCTGGTTGCTGCTTCTAACTTACTCTTTTATAGCTATTGTTAATTCATGCAGTTTATGTGGTCTTTGCAGGTATTGTTAGGTCATGTGAGGTTTATTTGCTTTTTTGTGAGCATTGCTTGGGTATGTGAGATTTGAGTGGTCATTTGCAGGTATTGTTAGGTCATGTGAGATTTGAGTGGTCATTTGCAGGTATTGTTAGGTCATGTGAGATCTGAGTGGTCATTTGCAGGTATTCTTAAGTAACATGTGAGATTTGTATTGTCACTTTTTTCTGCCACTAATGATCACAGGTGAAGGAAATAAATTTGTATATGATACATAGATTTGAAATATTTTAATCTCTCCATTAGTGAAAGTGGATTGTTTTTGGTATTTTAAAAAAAATCCATTTTACTGTCACTGTAACTCTGTGTATTTTATAAGAGTGTTAACAGAACATCATGTTATGTGTACTTGACAGATTCAGTTTCTTTGTATTATATGTACATAGTTATAAGGTGTCACATTATTTACTTCATTTATCAATGTCCAGGTCTGGATGAGGTTGGCATATACAGAGTGTCAGGTGTCACTTCAGAAGTTCAGAGACTTAAAAGACTCTTCAACAAAAGTAAGCAGTTTTTATATTGTACTCTTCTAATAGGATAATAGTGCCCGCTCACTAGAAAGCACCTCAGTATAACACAGTTCCTCTTATAACAGAGTTCCTAATACAACACAGTTCCTCTTATAACACAGTTCCTAATACAACACAGTTCCTCTTATAACACAGTTCCTAATACAACACAGTTCCTCCTATAACACAGTTCCTAATACAACACAGTTCCTCTTATAACACAGTTCCTCTTATAACACAGTTCCTAATACAACACAGTTCCTCTTATAACACAATTCCTAATACAACACAGTTCCTCCTATAACACAGTTCCTAATACAACACAGTTTCTCCTATAACACAGTTCCTAATACAACACAGTTCCTCCTATAACACAGTTCCTAATACAACACAGTTTCTCCTATAACACAGTTCCTAATACAACACAGTTCCTCCTATAACACAGTTCCTAATACAACACAGTTTCCAATATAAAAAAGTTTCCATTATAAAACAGTTAAAAGTCATGGATCCATTTAGTCTGGTGATTCATATTTTTCAAAAATAATGCACCTTAGTATAAGGTGACCTCGCCTCAATCATGGTACACTCTTGTGGTTGACATGAAAAACATTATATCAAGGGAACCTTGTAAGATACTTGGGGTGTTGCTAAGGCTTTTGTTAATAGATATTTCCCAACAGTATGTGGGTCATGATAATTACTGTTTATACTCACAAGTTGAGTCCAACTGCAAGTCTCATACTGTGCCAGCAGATCAGGGCCTGTATTGTTTGTTCTGCCGATTACTCTTAAAAGCACATAGACTCGGACCTGGCAGCTCATTATGCAGTTTGTATTTGAACTAGCCTTATAAGTAGGTATATATGGTTTGTATTCTAAGAAGAACTGATTTCATCTGCCTTTAAAACCATGGAAAAAAAGTTGTATTCATCTTGTATACTCTCTTAAAGGCATACATCACTGACATGAATCCTCCCAATAAAATAATAGTGCAATTCATTACACACACACTCAGGTACTTGTTAAGTGAGCGGCTAGCTTGTTCTAGTACTAGGGTAACAGCACATGAATGTAAACAGGTCAGATTTTTTTTTATACCATAAATAATGCCATAGGTATCTATTCCACAGGATGAATGCCCACTTAAGTGTTTCAGTTCTAAAACTGTGAGCATTCTGTTTATTATTTAGATATAATTATCTAAAACTGTGAGCATTCTGTTTATTATTTAGATATAATTATCTAAAACTGTGAGCATTCTGTTTATTATTTAGATATAATTATCTAAAACTGTGAGCATTCTGTTTATTATTTAGATATAATTATCTAAAACTGTGAACATTCTGTTTATTATTTAGATATAATTATCTAAAACTGTGAGCATTCTGTTTATTATTTAGATATAATTATCTAAAACTGTGAGCATTCTGTTTATTATTTAGATATAATTATTGTACATTGCATGAAGGTGTAAATTTCAAGTAACCAGAATACATATATGAAGAAGGCAGTTGATTTTTTTCAATTTCCCACAAAATATATTTTGCTAAAATCAGTAGATTTTTAAGCATTTGAGACACAATAACACCATAAATACAAATAGGTACAATTACACCATAATATAAATAGGTACAATTACACCATAATGCAAATAGGTACAATTACACCATAATATAAATAGGTACAATTACACCATAATGCATACAATTACACCATTATACAAATAGGTACAATTACACCATAATGCAAATAGGTACAATTACACCATAATATAAATAGGTACAATTACACCATAATGCAAATAGGTACAATTACACCATAATATAAATAGGTACAATTACACCATAATGCATACAATTACACCATTATATAAATAGGTACAATTACACCATAATGCAAATAGGTAGTTATACCATAATATAAATAGGTACAATTACACCATAATGCAAATAGGTACAGTTACACTATAATATTAATAGGTACAATTACACCATAATGCAAATAGGTACAATTACAACATAAATATAAGTAGGTACAATTACACCATAAATACAAATAGGCCGTGTTGTGAGAAAAAGTTGCTATGCAGCACCTTATTATGACACCCATTATTTAGTGGTTTAATACATTTCATTCGCTTCATTATGTTTCTCATTATATAGCATTATGTTCTGTGACTCCCATTGCATTGTAATGAGTACTGTATTAGTTAAAGATTCCTTGAAATGTAGAGTGGGATGAACCAAAATATCAGTGTTCTTTTGACAAAACAATATTATCCTGTCATTATTGCTTACTGAAATCTTAAATATACTTACATAAACAAACGGAGAAATTATGACAGTGTAATATATCTACATAGTTACACTTAAGCTGATTAAACTGTCTACTGATCTCCCTCATTATATTACAGTTATAGATCTAATGCAGTACAACCCATGACCAAATCCCAAAATTATAATGCAGTTATAGATATAATACAGTACTGCTATAGACCCCATGACCAAATCCCAAAATTATAATGCAGTTATAGATATAATGCAGTACAATTATAGACCCCATGACCAAAACCCTCATTGCATGGCAGTTATAGATCTAATGCAGTACTGCTATAGACCCCATGACCAAAATCTCTCATTACATTACAGTTATAGATCTAATGCAGTACTGCTATAGACCCCATGACCAAAATCTCTCATTACATTACAGTTATAGATCTAATGCAGTACTGCTATAGACCCCATGACCAAAATCTTCATTACATAGCAGTTATAGATAGAATGCAGTACAATTATAGACCCCATGACCAAATCCCAAATTATATTACAGTTATAGATAGAATGCAGTACAACTATAGACCCCATGACCAAAATCTTCATTACATTACAGTTATAGATAGAATGCAGTACAACTATAGACCCCATGACCAAATTCTTCATTACATTACAGTTATAGATACAATGCAGTACAATTATAGACCCCATGACCAAATCCCAAATTATATTGCAGTTATCGATAGAATGCAGTACAACTATTGACCCCATGACCAAAATCTTCATTACATTACAGTTATAAATAGAATGCAGTACAACTATATACCCCATGACTAATGTAGTAAAACAGTTCCATTTAAAAAACTACAAATATTAAGTTCAACTTTTTTACACATATTAGCAGCTTGAATTGGTCTATTTATCCAATGTATGACAACATGGGTTACAATATGAAGCTTAGTATTTATCTTTTATAACAAACTGCATAGATCCAGATCTACTGATGCAGTATGTGACATTAGATCTGGGACTGTGAAGATTGCAGTTAGGCTTTACTTGTAAGTGCATATACATGATCTATATATAATGTTTCTTACCAACTATTGTTTTTTTTTTTCTAGACCCTGTAGCAGCAGGCATGCAAATTGGAGATGTTGATATCCACGCAGTCACTGGGGTTCTCAAGTTGTATTTCAGGGAGCTTCCTGAACCTCTTTTTACAGATGCAAATTACCATCAGTTTCTGCATCTCGTTGGTAAGTTCAGGCTATTGTATTTATCTGATTGTGAGCCCACACTTGCTGATAAGCCCACACTCAACTGTTACAATATTTTGGCACTTATAAAAATGGTACTAGCATCTGCCTTGCATGGGACTAATATCAAATAAATAATAAAACCCACAGTAGTACAATAATATTAACAAGAATATAGGTATCATATCTACTGTCTAAATGTCTACACTGTCTATATTGACTCTGCGTCTATACTGTCTAACTTTATATTGTCTCAGTGTCTATATTGGCTAAGTATCTATACTGTCTAAGTGTCCTTACAGTCTGTCTATTTTCTCAGTGTTTATACTGTCTATATTGTCTAAGTGTCTTTACTGTCTATATTGTCTATACTTTCTAACTGTCTATATTGTCTAAGTGTCTTTACTGTCTATATTGTCTATACTTTCTAACTGTCTATATTGTCTAAGTGTCTTTACTGTCTATATTGTCTGTACTTTCTGTCTATATTGTCTAAGTGTCTTTACTGTCTATATTGTCTGTACTTTCTAACTGTATATTGTCTAAGTGTCTTTACTGTCTATATTGTCTATACTTTCTGTCTATATTGTCTAAGTGTCTTTACTGTCTATATTGTCTATACTTTCTAACTGTCTATATTGTCTAAGTGTCTTTACTGTCTATATTGTCTGTACTTTCTGTCTATATTGTCTAAGTGTCTTTACTGTCTATATTGTCTGTACTTTCTAACTGTATATTGTCTAAGTGTCTTTACTGTCTATATTGTCTGTACTTTCTGTCTATATTGTCTAAGTGTCTTTACTGTCTATATTGTCTGTACTTTCTGTCTATATTGTCTAAGTGTCTTTACTGTCTATATTGTCTGTACTTTCTGTCTATATTGTCTATACTTTCTAACTGTCTATATTGTCTAAGTGTCTTTACTGTCTATATTGTCTGTACTTTCTGTCTATATTGTCTAAGTGTCTTTACTGTCTATATTGTCTGTACTTTCTAACTGTATATTATCTAAGTGTCTTTACTGTCTATATTGTCTATACTTTCTGTCTATATTGTCTAAGTGTCTTTACTGTCAATATTGTCTATACTTTCTGTCTATATTGTCTAAGTGTTTTTACTGTCTATATTGTCTGACTTTCTAACTGTCTATATTGTCTAACTGTCTTTACTGTCTATATTGTCTATACTTTCTGTCTATATTGTCTAAGTATCTATACTGTCTAAATGTCTAAACTGTCTAAATGTTGATACTATGTGACTGTATGGTCCTCATGTCTATGCTGTGAACATAATGCACCAGCAGATCTGAGTCTGTACAGTAATCGATAGAATAAACATCATGTATCCATATTTGTCAGCACAAATCTGGATGTGTGGAGTTTGCGGTTGGACTCCAGCTATTAGTGAGTATATACAATGGCCTGCAGTTAAAAAGGTTTTGTAATATTGTAGCATCATTTGTTCTCAGGGATCTCACTTTTGATGGTTTTTTAGGTAATAAAAGCATTTTTATTGGGTACATATATTAGTGGTTTTTGTACTTTATTTTTTATTGGTTTTGCCTGTCAAAGTTTGCACAGATGTACATATTTGATTTCATGCATTAACTTCACCAAATACCTCAGATAAAAATTTTAAAAAAGCATGACTATGAGGACAGCAAATGACTGTTACAAAATGGTTAAAACCATTCAACTAATAGTAGCAGAACAAGTCAAGCACCTGTCAAGATAAGTCACTTATACTCAACACCAGAGGCAGCTGATGCAGCCATCAACATTAAGCTGTTGATTGGTTATTAAGTACATGTGTATGATTTCAAAGTACAGTCCATAGAGTTTCACCGACAATTACTTTCTGATTATGGAATTAACACAGTGACTTAAGAGTGCTAACATCAACTTAGATCCTTGTTGGTTTGAATAACATCATCATTCAACATTTGAAGCAACATGTCAACATGTCAGTTAGCAAGTATTGTCAACATTTGATTTGCTCAAGGATCATCAAATTACAACGATGCAAAATTGAAAAACAATGGAATCACTCCATTGTGTTAGCCTTCCTCGTATACAAGCTGACTTCAACCACTAGACTTTACATAAGACATTCTCTATGAAGCCAGTTCATGCTGAATGGATAATTGTGCTCACACAAAAATTCTTGAAAGATCAGACCTTATTATCTGTAGCACTGATAATGCTAGACTTGTCTAATTCAATAATTTCAGGATTATTTACCAGACACACATTTGTGTATACCAGCCAACTTGTTTGGCATGATGTTGATTTAGTGGTTTTGTCCAAAACTCAGTGTTGTTTGAGCCTCAGTAATTAGTATATATCCACAGTAATTGTGTATTTTACAGACATGTTGTTCATTGGGATTTAGTATACATAGATAGATTTACATTTTTCAACAACAACGTGTAATCTCTAATTTTTTCTTTATATTCAGTAATAATGGTGATTGAATACCTTATGATTTTGTGTATTTTACTTTCCTTACTTAGCTTACAACATTTGAATTTAAGGCAGTGAGTGTAAATTATGGCTACTGGATACCAATTAGATACATGTGTATTGAATCAATATAAATTGCTTTGTAATTCTTTTTTTAAAGGGTAAAATAAAAAAGATAAAAGCATATATTTTTGATCAGATTACAGAAAAAAACTAATTGATAGATAGTTTTCTTGATCTCAAGGAATGAAACAATAAATAAAAATAGAGTTAGGGTTTTGTTATCATATATGGTCATGTTTTTTTAGGTCTATAAAGTTTGTGGTTCATGATAATTGTTATCCCACAAAAATTACTACTCCTACAGTTATCACCTTTCTCATCTGTTTGATTTCTTTCTTATTATCATTGTACACTGAAACATACATTGAAATTTGACAGAGTTAAGTTTTCTTTAATAATCTTTTAGGTATATCTTGATTCATTCTGTATCAGACATTGTAAAGGGAATATTAGACTGCCTTCCCAGAATCACATTTTGTTAAGGTACTACTAAACAACTTATTGTTGTGACTGACTCTGTCAATTCCAACAGAAATATATGGACAGTTATGTTGTGAAGGGAGGTCAGAGTGCATCCCCCATCAAAATATTTAAGTTACTAAAACCACTAAGTTGTATCATTGGCTAAGAGACCATGTCTCAAACCTTACTAATCGGAAATAGGTAAGTGAATAATTTGGCCTCTCATTCATAACATTTAAAAAAATTTCTTTGATTAGCTGACACATGATCCCTCTCTCCACCATGTAATGTTACTATAGCTTATACTACTACCATATTGACAAGCTGACACATGATCCCTCTCTCCACCATGTAATGTTACTATACCTTATACTACTACCATATTGACAAGCTGATAAATGATCCCCCTGGGGCCCCGAGTGGCCGCGTGGTCTAAATCTCTTTCCGTTATGGATCACTGCTGTCTCACCTTTGTCTGCATGGGTTTGAGTCTAAGATTTGGCTAGTGTAGTTATGTGAGAAAGCTTGCCAGTAGCTTCTCGTGGGTCAGTGGTTCTTTCTGGGGGAGGGGTTTCCCAGGTTCTTCCTCCACCAGTAATACTGGCTACCATGTAAAGCCTCTCGTGTGCTGAAAAATGACGTTAAATCCTAACAAACAAACATGATCCCCCTCTTCACCATGTAATGTTACTATACCTTATACTGCTACCATATTGACAAGCTGACACATGATCCCCCTCTTCACCATGTAATGTTACTATACCTTATACTGCTACCATATTGACAAGCTGACACATGATCCCCCTCTTCACCATGTAATGTTACTATACCTTATACTGCTACCATATTGACAAGCTGACACATGATCCCCCTCTTCACCATGTAATGTTACTATACCTTATACTGCTACCATATTGACAAGCTGACACATGATCCCCCTCTTCACCATGTAATGTTACTATACCTTATACTGCTACCATATTGACAAGCTGACACATGATCCCCCTCTTCACCATTTAATGTTACTATACCTTATACTGCTACCATATTGACAAGCTGACACATGATCCCCCTCTCCACCATGTAATGTTACTATACCTTGTACTGCTACCATATTGACAAGCTGACACATGATCTCCCTCTTCACCATTTAATGTTACTATACCTTGTACTACTACCATATTGACAAGCTGACACATGATCCCCCTCTTCACCATGTAATGTTACTATACCTTATACTGCTACCATATTGACAAGCTGACACATGATCCCCCTCTTCACCATGTAATGTTACTATACCTTATACTACTACCATATTGACAAGCTGACACATGATCCCCCTCTTCACCATGTAATGTTACTATACCTTATACTTCTACCATATTGACAAGCTGACACATGATCCCCCTCTTCACCATGTAATGTTACTATACCTTATACTGCTACCATATTGACAAGCTGACACATGATCCCCCTCTTCACCATGTAATGTTACTATACCTTATACTTCTACCATATTGACAAGCTGACACATGATCCCCCTCTTCACCATGTAATGTTACTATACCTTATGTTACTATACCTTATACTACTACCATATTGACAAGCTGACACATGATCCCCCTCTTCACCATGTAATGTTACTATACCTTATACTACTACCATATTGACAAGCTGATACATGATCCCATCTTCACCATTTAATGTTACTATACCTTATACTGCTACCATATTGACAAGCTGACACATGATCTCCCTCTTCACCATTTAATGTTACTATACCTTATACTGCTACCATATTGCTTTTTCCATTTTTGATAAAGAATGTGCTATGACATTCGACACTAGTGTATTGGTCCAATTATTTAACATGGAGTGGGAAGGGTTAGTGGAAATGTGGATAATAATCCAATGTCATAAGCTGTCTAAAGGCAGACTGGAGAAGCTGTGTTTTCACTTTTTATTTGTGTGGTACCGGTTTTGTTGATTTTATGCATACTACAAACCATGAATTTAAAGATACCATGAACAATGATCCATCACTCTTTTAAGTTTATTAATTTAATAGGCTACAAAATGTCACTTTTTACAAAACCATAGTAACTGATACCCATTAAAATAAAACCATAGTAACTGATACCCATTAAAATAAAACCATAGTAACTGATACCCATTAAAATAAAACCATAGTAACTAATACCCATTAAAATAAAAGATTATGTAGTATGGCTTGTCCAAAAGGAAAAACATTTTGGAAACAAACTGTCTTTCACATCATTTTGACAGTATTCAATTCCTTTTTGGAAACAAACTGTCTTTCACATCATTTTGACAGCATTCAGTTCCTTTTTGGAAACAAACTGTCTTCCACATCATTTTGACTATTCAATTCCTTTTTGGAAACCAACTGTCTTTCACATCATTTTGACAGTATTCAAATCCTTTTTAGAAACAAACTGTCTTTCACATCTTTTTGACAGTATTCAATTCCTTTTTGGAAAGAAACTTTCTTCCACATCATTTTGACAGTATTCAATTCCTTTTTGGAAACAAACTGTCTTCCACATCATTTTGACAAACTGTCTTCCACATCATTTTGACTATTCAATTCCTTTTTGGAAACAAACTGTCTTCCACATCATTTTGACAAACTGTCTTCCACATCATTTTGATAATATTGAATTCCTTTTATTTTGCAGAGCTATCCGATGAGGAAGCCAAGGAGAAATGTATGCTGGAACTCTTGCACTCACTGCCAGAACCCAACTACTACACCATAGTGCATATGATAGAACATCTTGTTGGGTAAGTAAGCAAACTTTGAATTTCTGTGTTAGCAGCTAAAGGTTTTATTCTCTAGCCACCATTTGAGGAGAAAATTTGCACTTGATCTAAAAAAAAATAGTGAGCAATATTCTCAATATGGTGGAGATTCAACAATGTTAACATAGACTTGATACTCAATGTTTGTGCATTCACTTGATTTTAGCATGAATGTTATAATCTTAAATCTGCTCTGCAAAAAGGAAGACATAGGAATAACTATGGTCATCAGAACTGTAACGATTTGTGTGTGTGTGTGTGTGTGTGTATGATTTCGATTTTTAACATAGCTTTAAAAAAAATTCAGTTATTTTTGCTATGGCATCTGCAGTGTGGCAGTGTGTAGTGATGTCTAGCACTGGGGCAACACACCACAGATATGTATCATCATGTCCCACTCAGACACATTATCCTGACACCAGAACAACCAGTACTAATACTAACCTCTTAATGCTGAGTGAATGTGAGGCAGCTATTTGTACCATTTTTATAGATCATTGATATGACTCAGCCATGGTTCGAACCAGAGGCCTCCCACATCCAAGGTAAATGCTCTAACCAATAGGCCACTGGAATGGTCATGAATCTGATGTAAGGTTTCTTAGGATATGGAGCAGTCTGAAGAGTTTTTAGTTTTCTTTTAAAATTTGCAAGACAGTAGCACATTTGTTGAGCACAGTATGTAGTGTTCAATGTAGTCATCTTTTTATTTCTTTTTTTAAAATTCTTTTATTTTTTTTATATTTCTTTTGCCTTAATCCTGTTCATTCATACTTTTTTCAGGTAGTTAACACATGCAAATACAATATGAAAGACATGTTTCTGTGTTTACATTTAGCAAATAAGAGTTTTGTATAATCAAAGTACTTTGCATGGTATATTAAATTTGTACTTAGACAATATTTTCTTTCTAACACAATAACGTAATAACCATTTGACACTGGCAAATTATATATATATATATATATATATATATATATATATATATATATATATATATATATAAATTAGGCATGTGTTAATGCATAGGTAATATGTAACCTCCTCAGACAATAATTAGGCCATATTGCAGGTTTTTCTTTTTGAACTTGATTCTGACTTGTTAGATTAGGCAAAAGTCGCATGACCCTGTAGGTTACATTTGGTATGTTTGATTATATGCATGTGCAGATGACATTTTTTGTGTTATCTGAATGAATTGTCTAATTTTTTAATAGATTTTTTATAGCATTCTTTTGGCAGAGTATTTTTTGCTATGACCTTGTCTGTTTGTTTTTCTCTTACATGAAATTTATTTTCTGCACAATAACTTAAGTTTTACAGTGCCTGTCATTATCACACTTTATTGGTAAGTTCGTGACAAAAGAAAGAAGACATTTGATTTTAGGGTCAGAAAGTTAAAGGTCAAGGTCACTGACTAAAAGAAAATAAATGGTTTGCATGCAGTAACAATAGGCTTGGACCAAACTTTGCACCCGAGGTAAAGAAAAAGCATGTTGATTTTGGGGTAACAAATGTCAAGAGACTGCAAGAAGGATTTTGTTTGGCAAGATAACCTAGTTCTAGCTTTTTAGTGAAGAATGGATGGCTCCATAAGAGGGTGATAACTTCATAATGTGGAAGACAGTATCATTAATTTCAAGGAAACGTCATCCAGAAATATATACATACAATATAGATTCTCAAAATGGAGGAATGAAACTCAAGAAATTGCAGTTAGGGTATGGAAGAGGCTAATTGGTTTTGGGGGTCAAGGCTAATTGGTTTTGGGGGTCAAGGCTAATTGGTTTTGGGGGTCAAGGCTATTGTGGCTCAAGGATAAATGGATTTAGCAGAATGACACTTGTTGGTGAGTCCCTTCACCATACTTTGTAGATTAGTTGCGCTTATGGAAATAAAGCTACCTGCTGATTCTGGGGTCGCAGGTTATGATCATGGCAAGCTTGTTTAAGAAAAAAATGGTTTCTGCACACTTTAGTTCAAGACTACCTACATACCATTAGTTGAGGTTAGAAACACCTGTTGGTTAATCTCCCAAGTCAGCCATGCTCTATTAATGTCTAGATAGTGGACTATTACATACAGGTAAGGTGAATAATGTGATGTTCATGGTTGTAACTTTTATTTTTTTTATGTGCCATTGATTTGACACTGGGCCATTCATGTTTAGAACACAAGTATATTTGTTATCTGGTCAAGTTGACCTCACAATGGAGCTACTTTTTAAAATGACAATAATGTACAAGGTAAAAATATGTATAATTTTAAAAAAAAAATTCTTCCACTTATTCATATATATATATAACTTCATTACAGTGTTGCCAAAATGGAAAAAGAAAACAAGATGTCTTTGAACAATCTGGCAACAATATTTGGTCCAACACTACTGCATCCTGCTGTCCGAGAGAGCGCCATGGTATCCATGGACCAGATAGCGTCTGTTACCCAGCAGGCCATACTGCAGGCAGAAGTATTGTTGTACTTTCTCAAGTTGGTAGCCTTGGGGAGAAACATCAGAAAATCTGCAGTCTTGACCAAGATGTGAACGGGTCTTTGAAGCTTTTACCAATTAATTGTTCAGTCTTGACTGTTACTAGATGGTTTTAGGGTACTGATGGATTTGTCAACTGGTTTCCAGTTTCAAATGACTTGTGCATGATGGAATTTGAAGGATTTTAGCACAGGCAACAGAGGACTCTTTGTGATAAGCTGTAGTCCAGTCCACAAGATTAAGTATTTCTCCCATGACAAGACTGGGTCTCAGCCTGTAACCTTTGTCAAAATATAGAAAGTGGGTTAACTTATAACAAATATATCCTAAGGAAATATGTCACAATTTTTTTAAAAAATGGTGTATGTTTAATTATGGTATGTTAGTGCACATTTTTAGAGGTCCCTCTAAAAAGATGACACCCCTTTATCAGAGGCAACTTTCCTGACACCAAAACAATATAATTTATTAATTTTCTTCCGGCTTTATTAGGCAATTTCTTTTGTAAGTTCACCTTTTTAGTGCAGGTTGGGGAGAAGGGGGAGCAACTCTATAATGGGAAGGAATTAATTTCCAATAATTTCAAAGACAAAATATGTCAGACAATTTGAGGAATCATTTTTCTGACCTAATCTTGATATTGTTGAGATTTTGCTGACTGACAATAGAATTCACAATGATTTCTACCCTAATCTGGATATTGTTGAGATTTTGCTGACTAACAATAGAATTGACAATGTGTCTAGGAATGTTTAGTGACAAGTTAAAGCATTTTGGTTAAATTGTTTTATTTCTGAACTTGTATGTGTAGAATCAGAATTGCCACTCATTCATTCAGATCCCATCAATTGTTTAAAGAAATAAAATATATTTATTACCTTTTTAAAATCTATAAATTATTTATCTATGATTTATAAAAATGTTAAGTTTGATATTCTATGTCGTCATATCGAGTTATACAGGATGAATGTGCTGAGCATGCTATTATATATTGATCTGCTATATATATATAGTTTTTGTTATGTAATGGTTGTTGTTGTAGAGTTTAATGCCATTTTTTAGCACACAATAGGCTGTACATGCAGGAAAAACAATTTTCTTTTCTATCAGTATTGCTCCTGAATCAAAGCTAGGAGCATTAAAGAGCCCCTCAATCGCAAGTGCCATTGTAAGTTCATATTAAGAGGCTAGTCATGTAAATAGTAGTAACTGAACATAATGGAATGTTTAGATCAGGTAACTTCCTTCTGGATAGCAATTTTAAAATCACATTGTATGATGTAAATGTAACTGGATAAAACCAGGTCTAAGGCTGCATAAGCCTGGTTAAGTTGACCTATTCTATTGCTGTAATTACATTGCAAAAGAAATGCTAGCAATATTTTTCATTTTCAAGGGACATAACTTTGTAGTACAGCAAATGTTGAGTGAATGCATGTTTAGGAAAATTAAATTTCCTGGCCTATAAATAATGCAGTAATTTCAGTTTATTGCTCCATATTAAAATTATTCATTTTTCTCACACTCAGTTAAATTTATATAGGAACATATTCATGTGTTGTAAAGCATGATATAATTTATTTTTAACAAGTAAAAAATTGGGACTAAAAAAATGTTAACAATATTTTGTCTCTATTTCATTCTTAACAATATTATATTATTTAAAAAAAGACAGACACATAAATATCAGTACCAGTGGGAAAGTACTACATTTGTACTGTGGATGAAATATTGCCTAACATTATTATTGCAGTGATGGAATAGGAATTTTGCCTAACATTATTATTGCAATGATGGAATAGGAATTTTGCCTAACATCATCATTCCAAGGTAATATATGCGTTTGGAAACAAAAGTGTAATCAGCAACAATAAAGTGTTCAGTTTCCTTTTTCTTTTATTTCTGTTTTAGAAAACTGTTTCTAGCAACTAGAATATTTGAGAAAATGTACATTTATTTGCCTGTATTTCTCTTTCATATATACATGGTTCATATTTGCCGCTAGTCTTGCCATGCAAAAGAGGCATTTTATTCAAGGATCATTTGGAAATACAGACCTGTTTAGTAGTTAGAATTTCTTCCTGTCTGTTTAGATTTATGTTGTAATGAATGTTTATTAAGAGTCAGTTGAAATGGCTGTGTACAGTGTTATTGGATGGGGATGTGTAATGTCACTTTTTCTTCTTGTCCTTATTCATGTATCATTTATTACTGCTTGATGTGAGTTTTCATTTGACAGATCAATATACCTCTTTTCAAATAGCTATATGTGAGTTTGAAAAACAGTTGTAGCTTGCAAACAGTTGCTCTTGATTTTGAAAAACAATTTTAGCCAGCAGACAGCACTCATTATTTTGGAAAACAATTTTAGCCAGCAAACAGCACTCATTGTTTTGGAAAACAGTTTTAACCAGCAGACACCTACTCATAGTTTTTTTAAAGCCATTCTAAAAATAATTTTAGCCAGTAGACAGTACTCATTGTTTTTCGGAAAACAGGTTAAACCAGCAGACACCTACTCGTGGTTTTTTAAAACCATTTTAAAGACAATTTTAGCCAGCAGACAGCACTCATTGTTTCGGAAAAACAGTTTAAACCAGCAGACACCTACTTGTAGTTTTTTAAAGCCCTTTTTTCTCTAGGCCAAAAACAATCAGAACAGAAAGCTACTCATGGTTTTGTAAAATTAATTTAGTCTCCATGAAACCAGAAGCAATTAGAAGACCTTGAGGCAACTAAGAAATACTTAAGCAGAGTGGTACAATGTGAAGAAAAAAAAGAAGAAATTGCCAGAAAAATGGTACTAACCTCAGTTACACTACACTGAAGTACACATATTTAAATACTGCCATCTGGGATCTTTTTAATACCTCTCTGTTATTATTTGCACCAATAAATAAAATGTTTATAAGTTTCAAACTGACACACAAAGCTAAAGGATTTCAGTCAAGATGAAGTCACCTCAGTTTAATAGTGGACAAAATAATGATTTTCATGATGTGTGACATTAATTTTTTTTTTAGTTGATAAAGTATCTTTATATGAAGTGGTGGCTTTTGTAATTAATCAGAGATTTTTCTGATAATTAACAATAATGGTGGATTGTTTCAAATTTGGACCATATAGTTCATTAGATTTAGGTGCATCTTAGTAATAAAGAAATCCATATCAAGTTCTTGTTTGAGATTAGAATACAGATATTGAATTAATATTTATGATATTTATATCCAGGCAAGACCTAGAAAATAAATGTTTATTAAAGCCTGATGTCCAGTCAATCACAAACACTCTTCCATACCAGGATAATTGTAAGAAAAGTAGAACTGACCGTTTCATTCACATCTTCAGTTTACAAAATTGTTATGATACTAAGACAAAAATGAAAGCAAAAACAGTAATACAAATATATTTATGACAGATTTGCGATCAGCTCAGTTTACACATCACATAGCAGTATAAGGGAGACAACTTTCTGTATCAGCCAAAAAGGTTTTTTGCAAATAGTAAGCCACCAAATATTTTGATTACATTTATCATATTCTTTAACCTCTTTTTCTTGGAATCACAAATTTGATTATACAAATGAAGCTTTATATATATATAAATATGAATAAATCTGTAAATATTTTGTTGTCATTTCTGTACATATTGCTGTTAAAATGAAATATTCAAAGATATGAATTGTTAGATGCTTTTGTAATAGTCCGCTTTATATTTATCTGAATATTCTTTAATATTCATTATTTAATGCTATCACTGCCCATTTTTTAAAATACTTTCTTTCTTGTTCAGTTTATGTAGACACATTGCAACACTGTAAATGAAAATTCTGCTTTCATTTACATTGATTACCAAAAACTTCAAACTGTGATTAAAGCCACCTATATGACATTGTAATAGTAAAGTACCGCTACTTTTTCTCTAATGTTTCCACTAAGGGCATCTTGAGTTGATCTTGTCTGTCCATTTGTCTGCATGTTCAGATGTCATGGGAAGCTTGTAACTATGATTAACTAAAAAGCAGTAATTTGGTCACTATGTGATGCAAGTGACTAATACAATACACTCAATGTTAACTCATGTACTCATCACATGTCGATAGCTTGTGTCCTTTGATGTGTGACTTTATTTATTGGTGTCATTTGTCAGTAATAACTCCTATCCATTGTCACATGTCAATAACAATTGAAGTCCTTTGTCACATATCACTAACAACTATTTCCCTTTTGCAGTAAGTGAAGATGCTTAGGAAAAATATACATTTATCAACTGCACTTTTTAACCATATTGTACATGGAATATTCTGTGCTACTGAGAAAATATAAAGATGTTCGACATGTTGATGGATCACTATATTTCTAGTCATTACAGAATGGAATCGCAGTTTTTTTTGTACGTCTGATAACAGGAACAATGAAAACGTTTAGAAAACGTTTGTTCCTAGAAAGTTTGTAATAACATAATTCACCTCAATGCTGAACAGACCTTGAATAATTTCATTGTTGGATAATATCACACTGTTGTGTGGAAAAAATATGAATATTTCATTAGCATGTATCCGCTTTTGCTTTTATGTTTTATAAAATTTGAGTGAAGATTATTATTGATGAGGAGAGAGCTTGAAATAAGCTTAAAACTTGTATTGTTGATGTCAAGCTGGCCCATCTGTCATTTTGCCCCAGGGCAGATGGGTTATGCATTTTCAGGTAATATTAAAAGTAAAGGGTCACCTGATCCAGTTTGCCACTGTATATAATAATATACTTTTTATGATGATATGGGAAAGTAAATAGTTTACAAGGGTTTCTAAACACCTTGATTAGTTGTCATTGAGTATAGGTTAGCCAAAGTGACAATGGTCAGACAAACTGACTGGAAAGTTAATCATTCATTCAGGTGAAATATTCACATACTTATTGCTGACCATGAATCTGATAGGAACCAATTATTTCTTGATATTGACCATACACAATGCATGCCCACCTATGCACCAACTTACATTTTTAGAAAAATGGCATGAATTATGTGCATTGACAATTTCATATTTTACATTTTCTAGTTGATTAATAGTATTTGCCATTTAGGCCATGTGCTTATGTTATGGCCATACGTCAACCATTTTCAACTCATCAGGAAACATCCTGGCATGAAGGCCTCTTTAGTTTATGCTAACAACACCAACCTGCCATCAACTATGGCCACCATTACTAAATATACAAACCTTTACAATAACTTCTCAGTAGCCATTCACAAGAATTTAACAATACATCCTGGCATGAAGATTTGCACAAATTATGTCTATCTGCTAATAAATATGGCCACATGTAACAAACAGTGGTCACCTATGAAACCAGCATTTGGTACTTATCTTTCTACCCTCAGTACCTTCCTAGTTCTAGGCCCCGGCCACCCCCCCCCCATTTATCTCCAGGTCACCAAAACATTCCTTAAATCTATTAATTTTCTATTTATTCCATTTTTTTTTTTGTTTAATTTAGGATAACAATATGAATGTGCTTCTTTTTTTCCTCAACAAAAATTCTAAATCAACATCAAGCCTTTTCATCATTTAATTTTTGTTTATTTTAAACAGAGTCCCTTTCTTCAACAAAAGTGACCATCTTCTCCTCCCATTTGTAAGAAATTTCTATCTGGAATGACTCTCAAAGCAGATTGATTGAAAGCATTGTGGGATATTGCTTTTAAAATTTTTTATCTGGAATGACTCAAAGCAGATTGATTGAAAGCATTGTGGCATATTGCTTTTAAAATTTCTATCTGGAATGACTCTCAAAGCAGATTGATTGAAAGCATTGTGGCATATAGCTTTTAAAATTTCTGCAACTGATACTGATCAGCCATCAAATATGGATGCTGTGACAAAAAATGGAAAGGATGAAAATTGAACATTCAAAAGAAATTTGAGCACATTACATGCCAACTTTTTAAAGCTATAAAAACTGCTGATCTGCCTTCAAATATGGCAAACATTTCTAAATATAAGAGAACACTTTAAACAACTTTTTTAGAGACAAAAGTCATAAGAGAATTTGACCAACATGGACAGAAAACATCATGACACAGAGGCTTTTCAGTATTGGATCAGGAGCATCAAGAATCCTACTGACCCAGATTTCTGGATAACTTATCTTACATATTACTATTAGGCAGATGTCCGGTGAGCAATCTCAGGTCCACTTGGGCCTTTTGTTGTATTTCAACTTTAGTTTTTCAGCCATGAATGTAGTGCATAAATAGCCATTGTGGAAGCTAAGCACAATCATGCATATCCCATTTGTCAGAACCGTGCAAGGTCTAAAAATGTTTAAATTGTCTACCGCACTCTTGGAGACAAGAAAACCAATTTTGATCTTAAAGAAAAAGGTGGCTTTCACAAAATGTATTATACACTGTATCAATGTTCTATATTTGTGTTAGTAACAATTATGATCATATAGTATAATGGTCATATTTGCAAAATACATTTGACTGATTTCAACATTATCTTTACCAATGATAAACACCAAAATGGTAAAATAAATATACTTTTGACAAGTAAATGTAAACTATCAAAGTTTGAATATTGTGAATAGATACCAAACCTGTTCTTTTTTGGAGTATACATTTCTTATGGAAAATATATTAAAAGAAAGATCAGACTGTTAGAACACTTGGTTTTGATTATAAGACTTGTTTCTGTGGGAACAATACAGAATGATGTGCAATATGTCATGTTGTGCTAGACCAATGTTCTTTAAATTGTGACAGCTATGATGTAATAGCGATACCAATGTTGCATTTGTTGTAAATAAAGAAATTTTAATATACTGAAGCATTATTTGTCACCCATTTTGCTTGAAAACGACAAATACATTCCAAAGCAAAAGCTTTCTGCACATAATTTTAGCTAGCCTTCCTAATAGAGCAGAAGGGTTGATGCTACACTACAATACAATGCATGGAGAGAGAGTGCTGCAGTCTAAGTTTTTGTATGTACACAATTATAATAGCTTATTGTTTAGCATGCCTGACTTAATACAGAAAGGGACGGGGGCCCCGCGTGTCCGAGTGGGCTAAAGTGCTCTCCGTACGGATCACTGCCAGCTCACCTCTGCGTTGGTTCGAGTCTAAGATTCGGCTAATGTAGTTATGTGAGAAAGCTTGCCAGTAGCTTCTCGTGGGTTGGTGGTTCTTTCAGGGGAGTTTCCCAGGTTCTTCCTCCACCATTAATACTGGTCGCCATATATAGCCTATCATGTATTGAAAAATGGCGTTAAACCCTACAACAGAAAGGATATGTGTTGAAGTATACCATGGGGACCAGTCTGGGTCAGCCACAATGGTGTGTCCTTGAGCAAAGTACATGACTCCACCTGGCTTTGCACAAAATAACCCTACTTGTGTTGCTGTGCCATAAATCACCAAACCAAAATTTCTTACTCAGACCTCTTCATTAAATGTTTGGTATACTTCATGAAAAATTTATGAACTGTGCTTGAAAAAGGTCACTGTGGCTTGCTTTTCACGTGACATTGTAAAGCTTTAGCTCATATATTTATAACTTTCTAAGCACACACTTTATCCAAGAGTATGATTGTACTTTACTCCCAATGACAAAAAACAGGCCTCTGTGAGTCACTGAAGATTCTAAGGTTTTAAGATAGACATCTTGCAATCCTGGGTACTACACCAACATCCAGAAATAGGTCACTCTGACCTACAAGAGATTTCTTTGTTTTTAGATTGACAATAGGTGGTATTAAATAAAAATTGTACCAATCTAGTATCCAATATGATGCCATCGGAAAATCTTGCAAGAAGCCTAAGTAGCTCTAATATTGTTCACCTGGCTTATATAACTTGTCTACTATTTCACCATAGCTCCATTGTGAAGTACCATACTATATACTGATACAAGTTCTTTCTAAAGAAAAAGGCCTAATTTAATTAATTAATTAATTAACTGTCTGGCTAATTTAATATACTGTCTAGCTCATAAGTGGGGTCATTCATGATATTGATGATTAAAAAATGCCACCTCAAGGCTTATAACAAGACATTATAATGCAAAATAACCTCTTTAGGGCCTCCGTTTAGCATGTTTGTAGAGGGGGTGGGTGGCTATTGGTTGAAGTTTTCATATATGTGGGGAGGGGGAGTAAGACCAAGTACCAGTAGAATTTACACACATAACACAAGCTATATTATAGCTACAAGTAAAACCTATGTGCCTCAGTAATCATACACCCTTCCATTCATAACCGATTTAAAAATCCAAAGTAGCAAGGACATAAAAAAATGCATAATGCTCAGTCATTTCATTCATCAACTTATAATTTCTAACCCAACTGTTGGCAGGGGTCTGAAACACTGTCATCTTAGTTTTTTTAACCAAATGGAATTTTGAGATGACAACACACACACGTCATTTTCTGGTATCCAGAGCAGTCAATGCTTTTTTCTCTGGCACAGCATGTAGGATATATATCTGCAATATGAAATCTTCTTTTGAGCTGTACTGTATACTTTTAAATGGTGAGATTAAGAAATGAACATGCTCAGAATGTGGCATTTATCATGCATCCAAAACTAATGTTAAATGCCACATGAAGAGAACACAACAATAAAACTGATTTGACAGCCGAGGACATGACTGCTGATCATGATATTAACAAAGCAAAAGCATACATATAATCGGGGAAAGGGGTTGGAAAAAAAGTATGCCATGTAGCAAGGGGTAGGGGTGAAATTGATATTTTTGTGCACACACTAACCACTTTTATTTTTAAAACTGCCCAGGAATTTGATGACACAAGATTATATTCCAATTTGTATAGGATGTCTGAACAGCACCTTTTCATTTAGGACAAACACTTGTGATAAATGTGTTAGTAACATATCATGGTAATCCACTAAGGAGAGTAGTGATATCAGATCTGTGCTAATGAATGATGGACACACGGTCATCCCACAATGACACACGGTCATCTCACAATGACACATGGTCATCCCACAATGACACGTGGTCATCCCACAAGTTTCTCATTAAATTACTTCTCTAAAATCACTTATAAACCTTTAATCATATTTTGAAATGTAGCAGCAGAGAGGGTGCACAGACTAATTTGAACGTCACCCTTTTTTGATTACCAAATCAACACATGGTGACTAACATAGAAGTCAGTTCAATGACTACACCTAGATTGTCCCAAACAAATGTTGTAGTCCACCCTCTCTGCTGCTCTCTCCATGTGTTAAATTGTCAGTCTGATGATAAAAAAAAAAAAATTCTTGTACATAGATCAAACAAAATGAATAATTTAGACAAACGATCAATCTGAGATTTTTTTAACTTTGAGTAATATTCTTCCTTGGTTGGAGGGTTTTCTTTTCTAGGTATCAAAACCCCTTCTTCGATTCTACGACGGTAATACGCCATCAAAGTTCTGTATTCATCTCCACCACATTCATTACAAATCCGATATTGTCCTCGAACGCCAACATTGCATCCAACACAATGTCAAGGACCAGCATGTGGATTTTTTAATAGGATATATTTATGCTTCTTGCAGTGTCAACCACCTCATTACCAGATTAAGTAATAGTTGTGTTTTACCGGATCCAGACAGGCCTATTAGTCTCATTCTGATCGAATTTGGTAACGCTGGATGATGTTTTACCTGTTCTCGTTTTCGTGTCACTGAAAAATCAATTACATCCATGATATTATATTATACCATGGATTTATATTGTTTACGCTGTAAGGTTAAAACTCCAACTACTGATTTATCTACGGTTACAACAAAAAGTACAAAAATAGCATACAGTGGAAAATGTTCCGTATGTGGCAGAAAGAAATTTTTCTTTTTACCAAATAAAACTGGTGGTGACATTGCAACATTAATGTCAAAATTTCCAGGAACTCCGTGGGCTAAATATCCTGGAGAAAAACATCTTCCAGGATATAATTACTGCGGTCCTGGCACTCGACTTGATGTCGGACTTGATAAACAAGATCAACCAAAATCCGGTGAATATCCCATAAATGCAATAAATGAAGTGTGTCACGTTCATGATGTAGCTTATAAAAGTAAAGATCTAGAACAGCGACATATCGCAGATGTGAAATTGATTCACGCATTGAATTCCATAAAAAATAAAAATCTCAATGAAAGATTAGCCAATTGGTTAGTAAAATCTGCAATGAAAACCAAATTATCAATAGGTGCAGGGTAATTGATTATAGTGCAATCAATTTATTACAGCCCAAGAGGATACTGGAAAGGTAGAGCAGCAATCGATAAACTCGCTAATGCAGCAAATGTACCACGTTCTAACGCCGCAGCGTGGTTAGGACAAGCAATATGGCGAATGTATCTACCATCGCCTAAACGAATCGAGTACGCACATTTTGATGTTAATGTTCCTAATGCAGTTCATCAGGCTGATATTCTGTTTTTACCTCATGATCGTATACGTAGAGTAACATTTAAATACACATTAACCGTTGTTGATGCTTCAAGTAGATATAAAGAAACAGAACCACTATCAACTAAAACAGCTACTGAAGTTGCATCTGCTTTCGAACGAATTTATCGACGAGGACCTTTGCGATGGCCACAACTATTACAAGTTGATCCTGGCAAAGAATTTCTTGGTGCAGTATCATCATTAATGAAGCTACATACTGTTAAAATACGACGAGGACATACTGAAGTTCATCATGATCAAGTGATCGTAGAACGATCTAATCGAACACTTGCTGAAAGATTATTTGGATATCAATACACGAAGGAATTCATTCAGGATACAAGATCTCGTGAATGGGTTGCAAGATTACCAAGTGTGATAGCTGCATTAAAGAATGAGGTTACTCGAACAACTGCCATGACACCTATTAATGCGATTACAAGGAAATATATACCAATACAGCATAATGTTCCACAGCAGCCAATATTAGGTAATGTCATCGTCAGGTATTTATACGAACGAGGTGAACTTGAAGGAGGAAAAAAAAGAGAGCGAAAGATCCTATCTGGAGTATTACTACACACAAGATATCCAGCGTGGTACGATCCACAGGTAGACCTGCAATCTACAGATTAGATTCAACTGCTCCGCAACGTGGATCTACACGTGAACAATTACAGGTAATTCCCGAGGATACACAATTACCACCACATTCACTTAACTAGCACCTCTATGCCATTGCATTCAGGACAAGTTAACATCACATTATCACGTGTATGACCAAAACTGTTATCTTTTCTATCTACGGTAAATTGTCTAGGATTTTTACCCAAGTATTGCCAGAGCATTAGGTATACAATTACAGCTTGCACAGTGATTATCCTGTTGTTGTTTTAATGTTATGATAAATTGCACGTCCAGATCGAAGTCGCGTTTATTTTTTTTTATCATATTGTTTAAAGCCATCTAATTTTTTCTTACTATATCATTGTCAATATTGCCAGTGGTTTCTGACGCATCCACGACAATCCTACGTAGCTGAGATATTTTCCTGACGCGAGACACCGCATGATAAACTAAATTCGACCACTCAGTATGATCGTCCACAATCCATGCAACTGTATCAGAAATAGTTAGTCCTTGAGATGAATGTATTGTCATTGCGTATCCTAGCGTCCAATCCGATATCAACAACATTGACATCAACTAAAACAATATCATTCAACATGAGATTTTTTTCTCCGTCTGTCCTGGTATGTCAACGAGAATATTCTGTCGTCGCGTATCTGCTGGGCGATAACATAATGGTACCGGCAACTCTGCGAATTTTTCTTTATGTAGCAGAAATAATCTTTGTTGAAGTGTGTCACGAACTAGCTTTTCTACTTGCAACTATCAGATCATTTGGTCTCCACGTATCCCAAAAGTCGTTCAAAGAGGTTCTGAGATTATATTACGCATAACCTCACATTGAATTTTATTCGGTTGTAATCTGATTAAATTTTTAAACTCCCTCAATGTTGAATCAAGTGCTCTATGATCGTCAGTTATTTCTTCGTAATAGTAAACAGACCTCTTTAGCCATTCGTGTGGAGACGGTCCAACAAAGGGTGGTGGTTGACCATGATTACCACACATTATTACAGCAGTGTTTTTCATCAACAACCAATCAATAAATATTTGTAGATTTTCAAGCGATACTGTACATATTTCACCCCAAACTATGATCTTCGGAATATATTTATATCCCATTCGATCAGGAGTACATGCGTCTCCGCTACATCAGAAAAAGCTGTGATAAGTACATGACCGTGTTCCTCGTTGGGTCATTTCTCGCGCAAGTCTGTGTGTAGGTGTCAAAACGATCATATCTGAATTCTGAAATAGTTCAATCGCACGTGTCGTCTTTACTGATCCTCCAGGTCCAATGAGATAAATCGTTTTGTGTGTAGCTACGGGATCATATATTGATGGTGCAGACGATGGTTTTAAGATCCGATTATTTCTACGGTAAATATCTTTGACTGGAACATCTGCTGATTCAGAATAATCGAGTATATTCTCTGTTTTTATTCTCCATTCACCCCATGGTGCATGATCGCTGATATTTAGTTGGTTTAGCAATCTTGAATATTTTTTACTTATATAAAACGAATCGGTAGCTACTCTGACAGCAAACTCTCGAATTGTATTTATCATAGATAACAGATTAATCGAAACGTACGCGAGCATCGAAGATCTTAAATGGGTATACTGCGGTGATTCACCGTCAATATAACTCACAATTGTACCTAACTTAGTTCCATTTGATAAGAAAGCTGTATCCCGACTTCTAAATGTATATTTTTTCGTTGTATTAGCGATTATAAAATTTAATTCGGCATCGTCCATGATCAATCTTGCACAATGTCGTTTATGATCGTATGATCCTCCTTGGGTAAATTTACCTATTATTTTCCTGCTAAGATCCCTTGCAATTTTATTTTCAAAGTCGGTTTCATCAGGTTTTTCTTCAACAGACTATTTCTTTTGTTGTGATAACCAAACTTCGGTCTGCATTCGGTATGATATAATCGCTGCACTGACAATCAACGACGTGAACATTAAACAATCAAGCATATATCGTAACAGTACTATTGGAGCCCACTTCTTTTCTGAAAAATGTCTACCGAACCAAACATAACAGATCGGATGAAGGTTTTCTGTAAACTCGAATGATTCGATACATGCAAATCCAGTAATATCAAAATTAGGTAATGGTCCATTTATTGATACTCGCGTCATCTCGTGTGTCGGGTGACCGAATCTTTTAAAATACCCAGAACACTCTCCGTCTCCCAGAAAACTTCGCGGATAACATGCAACCATATCAACCGAGATAACATCTTTACGCGAGTATTTACGGTTCCACAGTCCACCGTGACCATATTGAACACAACTGAATATTATATCATCAACAAGATCAAACCGAGTTGGTTTCCGGGAATTTCTCTCTCTAGCAAAATGAGCTGCAACTGATGGAACAGTAAAATATTCACCGAGTAATTTTTCGTTAGGGGTATATTCTCTCATTTTCTCGTGGAGTGATTCTATTCGATAAATATCACCATTTGGTCTTACAAACTGATCGGATTCATCTTCAGAACTAAACAACCACACAGATACAGGATCGTTTTTACTTATTTCGTTAATAAGGTCAAACATATCTCTGTTATAGAATTTAACCGTCCTCATGCGTTTAGTCCACGCATGCGCATTATGATCAACAATTTTGATTGAAGCTCCCTTTGATTTAAATTTCGATCCGTATAAGATCTCTCCTGTTATCGTTTTTACTGTTATAGGGAATTTCAATTTCTTTCCTAGTTCAGCAACATCTTTGATAGATGCTCCGGTAAATTTGACTATTTCTGCCCACGAAGTTATTATATTACGTCGGTTAACCGTTAACCCCTTCCCACGGGTCGAAACAGTGAAATGTTCTGTTATTTGTTCGGCCACACAATTTATCTTCGAGAATTTCATCGACTTCAGATTATCAATGTTGGGTTTCTCAAGCGGATATATCCCATAGATAACCGCTGTTACAGGATAAGATCTTTCGTAATATAGTTTATCAATACCGGTCAACATCCCTGGTTTGGAACGTTTACTCAGTATGGCAGTTTTTTCGTTACAAAGGACAGGATCACGTTAATCACGAATAATCCAATTGTCTGTATCTGAAAGTACGATAAATTTGATCTTTACAATATATTTTCTATCGTCAAGGTAGTTAATGATCATTGCCGCTCGTTTGTCGTTCATCGTAGCATCTATATTTTTAGTGTCACTTATAATCTTAAACGTCAACTACACATGAGATGCTTCATTTTTCTGAAATTCTTTCTTGGCGTCATGTATTTTATTGATCAAGATTTTATCTGTCGGTTCAACCAGATCTCGCATCGGCACAGGGAATATTCTGTCAAGATTATTTTATTTTTAGAAAGCTCGATCTTGGATAATCTCTCGAATTCCCCCATCATTATAATTAAAACAAGTATTTAAATTAAAAATATTACATATATATAATGATTAAAACAATGAATCTCTGCAAGTGGTTGATGATCGGCAATGTTACTCCTTGTAACAGATCTTGCGTAAACCAATTCTGCGGACTCCACTCGCAACGTGTCCGAGATGGAAGTCTAGGACCAAAACCGTGTTTACAATGTGGTGTTGGAGTACGAGGTAAAACACGCTTGTGTGTGCAATGTGGTGGTAAAAGATACAGAGAACTGAAACGATATTATGATAAAAAAAATAATGATAGCGACAGGATTATAAAAACCCAGGAAGATTATCTGATTAGATTTCAAAGTAAAGATTAATGCAAATAACGATTTAAACAAAGTATATATATATATATATATATATAAAATGGAGCAAAAGGAATTTATGAGACATCCTATCATAACAAACTACGAAGTAAATCGTGATGGTGTTATCAGGAATTGTCGACTAAAGAAATCAGTTGGTAATGTTATTAATGCTGGTTATCTCAAGTTCCGTGCTGGAAATAAAATGTATTTTTGTCATAAATTTGTGTTCGAGTGTTTTCGTGGGTGGTCAAAACTGGTCTTGTCATAGATCATGTTGATGGAGTTAAGAAAAACAATTTCCTGGATAATCTGAGAGCTATCACGCAGAGTCAGAATTCTATATACGGTAATACTGGTATATTAAAACAATAGGAAAACGGATGATAAAATCTGTAAATACAGAGACAGACGAAGAAATAATATTTCCATCAATGAATACAGCTGCCAAATATTTTGATATTCAGTCAAAATCAATATATTATGTCGCAGAAAATATAGCTGGTAAATATTTTGATATTCAGATGCATTTAGTACAATATGTCGCAGAAAATATTACCAAATCTGCTCTTTCAAAAAAAAAAATATAAACAAAAATTACATTTCAATACTGTTGAAGGGAGACTGTCTCTCTGTAGTTATGTTGCTTATATTACTTACTGTTTGTTTAATATATTTATTTTTTGGAGATATTTTCAGTAAAATATATTATGATGTTCAGTATTAAAAAATGTGCTATCTCTCTCTTTTCGTATACTACTGAATTGTAAATGAACTGAAAAATGGGAAATAACTCCATATTACATATTTCTTCATAGATGGCGATTTATTTTGTCGCTGTCCAAAAATATTTTTTTAAAATTTAAATATATATGTTATATATATATATGAACATTGAAAATATTAATGCTATAATATCTGCAGTAAAAAAAATTAAAAAATGAAAATATAAATATACAACTCGATCCAGAAAAAATCATTTGGGATTTCGAGTCAATCCAACAACGAAATCTTGAAGGTGGTTATACACTTTCAACGGAATACAGGCTGATAAAGAACATACAGTCTATAATGTACCAGGCCTTATCAATGGTAGAAGATACAGATGTATATAAGTTTGTACCACTTTCTATCGCAGTAGAAAATATTAAATCGAAACTGTCTCACGAATATGAAACAAACAAAATTATTAGCACACGCGTGAGACAACTAAAATAGATTATAAATGAAAACGCTGTTACCGATTGCAGCTTGGATTAATTCCTCTACAGTTCTGTTGTTTTATTCTGTTATATCTTTTTTTATTCTGTTATAATATCCTTTTTTATTCTGTTATATTTTTTTTATTCTGTTTTTTTTAATTCTGTCATATCTTTTTTATTCTGTTATAATATCTTTTTTTATTCTGTTATATTTTTTTATTCTGTTATAAAATCCTTTTTATTCAGATTTGTAATTTTTGATGCATTTCATCTTTTTTTACCCATTTTAGTCGAAATATCATCGAAAAATCTATCAAAATAGCAGCAGGGGGGTGAACCAACCTTTTTTATAACCCTCCGTGGGGGTAAAATAACGGTTCCCACAATGCTGTAAAAAAAAAAAGCCCTCCATTGCTCAAAATAACGGTTCCGTAATGTTGTAAAAAAAAAAAACTCGGTGCGACGGTGCTGCCAATTAATTAACTAGACAAGTTGTATATAAAATGTCAAATGTTGGAGAGGATTATCAAGCTAGACTCGCCAGAGAGAGAGAGATTAGCTACGCTCAATAAATATATTCCTCTAAGAAATAAACTCAGAGATAAACTTTAGCGACGACAAGATTTACAGACTGAGTTTACAATTGGTACAGAACAATTGTTTAAACCCATAACTACAACTACTACAGAAGTTGGTAAAATTATAACTGGTGCTGTTGAAAAAGCTATATTAAGGGAGATTCCTAAAGATCAACAAGGAAAAGCTACTCCGTCGCCAGTGATTAGGGAACCTACCACAAAATCTAAAAAACAATATACCGAACTCTTTGATAAATTTAATGAGGGATATATCACAGATATTAAAAATACAACAAGGATTGATTTACCTGGAGAAATATTATCTTGGTTATCTAATAAATCCGCGGTGTTGAAATCTAAACATAAAAATATTAGCAATGATAATTTTATTAGGTGGATATATCATATATATTATAATAAAAAATCTGTTGCAAGATATGACGAAGAATTTGATAAACTTGTAGCTGAAATACGAGATTTATACAGAAAACAAAGTTTAAAACAGGAATATTCCACACCAAAACAACAATTGTATCAGGGATTAGAAAAAGCTGAAGAACGACTTAAGGGTGTAAGAGGAGAAAAATGTGGAACAGGTTTTACAGGGGTTTGTGCGGAAAATATCGTCAACGATGTATCTCGGTTAGAGGTTCTCATCGGGGGAAAGCGAGCAGGAAACAATTCGCCTGAAATTATTAATGAAGCAACAGGTATTTGTCAACGGTTATTTCAAGGCGGTATTATAGATTCTAATATATATCGTAATCTTATCGATGAAATCGTAGATGATTATTATAGCGATTAGACAAAAAGTCATTATATAAGAGGACAATACATAATCGAAGACCTCAACGAGTTAGAGTCATAGGTTCGAGAGTGCCTGTGTATGAAATGTATTACGGAGATGGGTTTGGTAGTGTTGTAAAAGGGTTATTTACAAAAATTGCACCTAAAGCTATACCGTTACTTAAGCAACTCGGTACGAAAGCGATAGGGTTTATTGGTGACCAAATTGCTAAAATTGCTAGTGAATTAATTGGTTCAACTTTTTCCGCGATCAAAGATAAAATAGTGAGTTTAATACGCAAACCAAAACCTCAACCTGCTGTATTACCGGCTACCGAACAAATGCCACCAAAAGTTGCTAAGGCAATTAATGGAGCGGTAAATAAAAAATTAGCAGAATTAATTGAAGAACCTGCCGCCGAACAAATATCACCGGAGGTTGCCCAGCTGTTAGTCAAGAATTAGTAAAATTAAAAAAACAACAACAATGAAATATTGCATCGAGTATGATAGCGAGTAGTGATCTTCTTTTTAAAAGATGATTAATTATATAAAATGTTTAGGGATATATCAAAAACAGCGCTTGATCTTGGCGCTGAAGTATTGCGAGATAGATCTTTGAGAAATTATCAAATGTATACATATCAAGCAACTAATCCAAATGAGCTAGGGAGAATTGAACTTCAAATTCACGATACTAGTAGATATTTTTACCTTCACGTGGGATATCTCGAGGTTGAAGGAAAAATTACAAAGGCGGATGGCAGTGGTGATTATGGTATAGGTGACAGAATCGGTTTTGTCAATAATGGCATAATGGCGTTGTTTAATAGTGCAAAATATATTATTGATGGTCATGAAATTGAAACAATTTCGCAACGTCTCGATGTAGCAACTGCGATCTTAGGTTTAGTAAATTATTCAGACGATTATCAAAGAACGATGGGCCGTTCAATGATGTTTCACAAGGACAGTTGATCAACACGAAAATCGAACCGTGGTAATGAACGCTGCTAATATCGAAGTTACATCTATGAAAGAAAATTATAATTTAGGATTTGCTGCCCATAGAGCTATGTTAACCGACAATGAGGAGTTTTCTTGTATGATCCCACTTTCTCATATATTTGGATTTTGCAGAGGGGTTAAAAAAGTTATATTTGGTGCGAAACATACAATTGAATTTTATAGAAACGAAGATGACAACAATGTTATGGAGGGCCGCAGGAGTTTCAGATGTCCTTCACTCGAACAAGAGCATCGATTGATGTCTTTTATGAACACGGGTGGGAAATCATTACTGTCATGGTTGAATACAACAGTAAATTCCGCGACAGGTTTAACAACTGCTGGGGAGTTTACTTGGGAACTCTCTTCGAAACGTGGTCTAACTCCACCAAAAAATGTTCTATTTTAAATCTTTTAGCAGCATTTATCAGATCAAAATTTAACATCGGTATTATATTCCTGGAAGTCTCAGTCCCTTTCCAAGATAAGTTCCCAGAAGTCTGAGACCGCGTCCCTTTTTTATACCCTTTTCCTGTTGCTTTCTTTAATGCCATTCCAGCGGCGGTTCCAACAGCACCTAACACAGCCGCTTTTGCAACTGCAGGTGGGGCCGCAGCAATTAATGCTGGTATTGCTGCAAGAAGTGGAAATATACCTCCTAATTTAATCATATCTTTGATGGCACTTGGAGAAAATTCAAATTGAACTCCAGTTTCTGATACCAGAGCTTTATTGAAACGTTAAGCTGATTACCGGTTAACAATAATTTGTATTGGACCACCACTCATTTTTTTTTTCTTTATACAGTGAAAAACTAATGTTGATACAACCATTCTTTCAGTTATACAGTGACAAAGTAAGTTTGATACAACCATTCATTCAGTTATAGTGAAAAACCAATGTTGATGCCATTCATTGTTATACAGTGAAAAACCAATGTTCATACCATTCATTCTGTTATACAGTGAAAAACCAATGTTCATACCATTCATTCTGTTATACAGTGAAAAACCAATATTCATACCATTCATTCTGTTATACAGTGAAAAACCAATGTTCATACCATTCATTCTGTTATACAGTGAAAAACCAATGTTCATACCATTCATTCTGTTATACAGTGAAAAACCAATGTCAATACCATTCATTCTGTTATACAGTGAAAAACCAATGTTGATACCATTCCTTCAGGACGAGTAGTATAATGAGATTTTCAAGATGGTCACCACACTGGATGTTCAAGCAGCACCAATTTGATTTTAGGACCAACTAGATATCCTACGACGTGCTATGGTGATAACCCCATGCCAATATTAGTTTGTGTATAGCAACAAGATTTTCAAGATAGTTGATATGGAAGCCCTTCTGGACATCAGATCAGCACCATTTTCATTTATGACAAAGATGACATAATAAGAAGTGATTTGGTGAAAACTCCGTGTTGATATGGCCATCCGTTCAGGAGGAGCAGTTTACAAGAAGCAGTGATAACAAACTTTTGCTAATAGACAGATGAAAGATAACAGACCATCCCAGCATCTTTCCTGGTCTATGAGAATAAAAAAAACTGTATCACTTTATGCACATTTGTGCACCAGGGATGCACGCTGTAGAAAATTGACGCACACATTTTGCTGCCATGTTTTTTTATTTGCAAAGGATTCACATAATGTAATCAGGATTTATTTACTATCCAATGCATTGGATGATGAATGGTATCATCTATGCTTTGAGTATAGGCATTGATTGGTTCCTTGCTTTGTTTGCTTCCTGCGTTACACTACTATATTCGTATAGCAGAATGGAATGCAGGGAGCATATGAAACAGGGAACCAGACTAACATAGGCAATGTTATGAAGGAGTTGCTACCCCATATTTCGCAAGCTCTCACGTTATTTCCATCTAGATCAGCAAGATGTCTAGATGTTTAACCTCAATGCTTGTTACACTAAAAAGTGATCTCAAGATTAAAACAACAGGCACTAAGAATCATTAGCGAAAAAGTGAAAGAAACAGAATGCAAACGAGTAACTGTGGATCTACCTTTAATGAAAAATGGAGACAAAAAGTTCCTGTGACAGGAATAAGGCACATCCATTAGGATTACCAGTGTGACTTCTGATTGCATGATTGTGAAGACTGCAAAAGTGAATAATGCTTTAATGACGGGGTTAAAAGAATTTTAAAATAACTGCCCTTGTTTGCCACAAGATATCTGGAGAACACATAATAACCCAAGGCATTCTTTCACAACAAAGAAATCATTAAACTTGTGGAGACAAAAGTGTGTTTTGGATTACAAAATCAGGAGTCATTGTAGATCTGGTTAGTTTTTAACTTTGCCGCAATAAAAGAAAGATCTTAAAGTTCAAGTGTAACTTTATGTGTTGGGCAAAATGCAATATCCTATTTCAATCTGAAAAAATACAAGTTAAATGAAAATTTGTCAGTACATTTTTGACCCTCAATATTTTTAGTTCTGACACAAAGTTTTTTTTTACCTTCCATTTTACACCCCTGGGGAATGCGCTGAAACAGTTTGTGTCCTTCCCATTTTTCTAATAAATAATTCTCCTGTTAGTTTGATTAGACAAGGTCAAAGATGGCTGACGAGGAAGTGTAATGACTATGTTAAGGTTGCATCATTTACCAAAATTTCTATTCAATTATACAGCATACAATTACTGAAATGACACGAGCAACCAATATAAACTTAATCTTTCCCTCTATCTAACAGCTGACTGCTATTATTAGATGCATTGTGTACTCAATGTATCATTGTTTTCATGCCTTGTACTATTAACTATGACAGGATTCAATATTCATTGAATACATGACAATTTGGATAACATCCTCTCAATCATCATGATATTATTTCTTACATCTGGATAGTGCAACAGAACTTGCTCTGTGGATGACACAGACTAAGAAACCATATGCTCTGTGGATGACACAGACTAAGAAACCATATGATGAGTTTAAAAAAGTGAAATAGTGTTTATTTAACATTACATGTTACCAATCAAAGGCTAATTTATTTTAAAAATTCACATGCAAATAATAATATAATCAGTTTGATCATTAAGTAAGGATGACAATTCTGTGTAATATAAGCTGAAACTCATTCATTTGGCTTTTTCATTGAGTGCCACAATTGATGCAAAACTGTTCACATAAGCTATGTGGAAATGTATCATTTAATCAAAATGGGCAGTTCCTGCAATTCTGACGGCCATGTTTAAACATTTACCAATTTTAAAAATGATTACAGGCAGTATTAGACTAACATGTTTAGTTTTAAATACTGTACAGTAGAACCTGTCTTGAAAGACCACCACTTCTGCCATAAAATTATGGTCTCTCAAGACAGGTGGTCTTTCATAACACTATATATTTATTAAATTTGTGCATTGAGAATATGGTCTCTCAAGACAGGTGGACTCACATAACAGTGGTCTTTCAAGACAGGTTTTACTGTATTAGCTTTGTTGAGAAAAATTCATATTATCAGCTTTGTTGAGAAAAATTCATATTATCAAGTTCAAACTTGGCACTTGTTTTAAATTTCAATAATTGCAAGATTTATGTCTCCATCATCTTTTTTCTATCTGTCTGAGCTGCTTCTTTCTCATTCGCTTGATTTTGGCAGTGTTCTTAACCTGCAAAAAAAAAATGGGTTAAACAAAATGTCCTCATTGACAACGTCACAACAGGATTGCTATGATCAGGTCAGAGAATTTCAAACTAAACTCAAAAAAACTCACTGAGGAATATCAAGTAAAACAAAAAATATCAACGAAGAATCACCGCAGTTGACGTTACCGTGTACTCTGTATCAGGTGTAATCACTGGAGCTGGTATTATACTATCTTCGGTGACAATGATTGCCCCGATAGCTGTTCCAATTTGTATATCCACGGCGACAACAATCGCTGGAATAATTTCAATAATAACAAAAAAAAATATCATCATGTAGCCAGCATAAACTGCAGGATTACGTAGTTAAGTTCCAGGTTGTGTCAACCCCATACTCACAATTATCCTCGATGATATCATCCTCCCTCGATGACACATTAATATCCGATAGTGAGTTTTGAGCAATGGTACGTATTTATGATTCCGCGATGTCAAAATTAGAAAAACAACACAAATATAATAACAATGGCAACATCGCAAGAACTACTTCAACGAATAGCGGAAAAAAACCACCCCAGTGAAACTCAGCATGATCTCAATAACCTCAACCAATCCTGAATTCAGTGTGAATTTCCATACTGCGATTCCGGTGAAAGAGATAGGACTAGCAAAATTACGAGTATACCACAGTTGGCCTAACATTAGATCACAACCATTCGGTGGTCAGCAACCAAATAATTCCCTGGTGTTTGCGTGTAAGAATAAATAAGCCGGAACTCCTGACTGGAACATTGTTTCCTTACCATCTGGGTCCTACCAAATTGAACAAATTAATAATGAATTACAATGCAGAATAAAATCCATTAATGTTAAAGAATCGAAAATCACTATTACAGTTCATGAACCAACACTATCATCCGCGATTGAGATAAACTCGCCCGGGTATGTCATAGACATCTATCATAGTTCTATAAGAACCGTGCTAGGATGGCCTGAAATAACACCTCCACCTGAACCGAAAAAATCTGATTATGTTACGGATAAACAATCATACCATGAAATCACAACATCATATAAAGAGCACCTCCTCGATATAAAAAAGTCATCACTGCCGGGTAGTTATTTTAATTTTGATCAGGATTCCACCTTTTGGAGATTTAAGGTTGGACAGACTCCAGAATCAATTACATATATAAATATATATCATAACTGAATTACTGAATACTTTAGAGAGATCAATCAAGAACACAGTCAACAACTACAACAGGCTTTCCACGAGTCTATTCTGAGTGAAATCATTAAACGAATTGAAATATTAAATCAACTTGTATCCGACATGAAATATATCAACCAGCGAGTAATTCAAGTAATAATTGATCATAGCGATGACAACATTAATCACTCTAAACGAAATTTCCTAACTGTATACAATATAACAGAAGCTGATCTACCGAATTTTAAATTTCTTGGGTATAACGCAGACGAACTAAAAAAATCCGTTAATGATTTTATCAATGAAAAGTTTACTATGATACTCACCGCATGGAGACAACAACACAAGGGTTCAACTATCCTCAAACATAATAACGACCCAGATGGTGGTGGGCGACATATGGCTCTTCAAAACGTCAATATATCCTCGGTGATTGCAGTGAATTTAGTACATGTATGTGATGTCATCGAAGGAAGTTACCAAATAAATCTCGAAAGATCAAATCAAACCCAACAAGGATATATTTTATACTCATTTGCACCAACAGCTCCTCCAGGATTTTTAATAATTGAGGATCCAACTAATCCAGTGTATATGCGATGTCATAATGATTCATTAACGGAAATTAATTTCAAACTCACTGACCAATCCAATAACCTAATTGATTTTCGAGGTGAGGTTTTACAAATTAGTCTGTTTGTGAAATCCTAAAAGGATTTTCGTCTTAAAACTTTCATCGCAAATGGATTTTCAATTCGTCTCCAAAACACAATCAGCGTTGGGTCTGTCTGGAGACTTTGTCTCTGGAAACAGAGTCTCAATAGCGTGATAAACCAAAACCATTTCTTTTCTTTTTGTCTGACTAAATTGGTTTCTGTTTGAAATCCTTTAGGATTTTGTTTGAAATAGTTTCGGTCTGTCCACTGTCTGACTAAATTGGTTTCTGTTTGAAATCCTTTAGGATTTTGTTTGAAATAGTTTCGGTCTGTCCACTCTCTCTGCTGCTAATGTATAGCCCTGTACCTATGTAAAGTATATTGTATACTATAAGTATACCTATGTACTGTATATAAGTATACCTATGTACTGTATATAAGTATACCTATGTACTGTATATAAGTATACCTATGTAATGTATATAAGTATACCTATGTACTGTATATAAGTATACCTATGTACTGTATATAAGTATACCTATGTACTGTATATAAGTATACCTATGTACTGTATATAAGTATACCTATGTACTGTATATAAGTATACCTATGTAATGTATATAAGTATACCTATGTAATGTATATAAGTATACCTATGTACTGTATATACTATAAGTATACCTATGTACTGTATATAAGTATACCTATGTAATGTATATAAGTATACCTATGTACTGTATATAAGTATACCTATGTAATGTATATAAGTATACCTATGTAATGTATATAAGTATACCTATGTACTGTATATACTATAAGTATACCTATGTAATGTATATAAGTATACCTATGTAATGTATATAAGTATACCTATGTACTGTATATACTATAAGTATACCTATGTACTGTATATAAGTATACCTATGTAATGTATATAAGTATACCTATGTACTAAATATAAGTATACCTATGTACTGTATATAAGCAGAGGTCTCGCTAGGCACGAGTCCAGGACTCCCTATTTGGTAAAAATAGGAGTCCCACCAGTAAAAGTTGCAGTCCCATCCTTGACAATGTTGAACTTTGCAGATTAGAAGAACTGATGGTTGCCATAGAGTTTAATTTCCACATTCTTTATAACACTGAGATGTACAACCATGTTAGCCTATTCGGCATGTCTGGTTATTCTGCAAAACGATACCTCATTTCTGTAAACATTGGATCACGTGTTGGATTGGTTGAAAATTCAATTTTTGGCCTGAAATACCAGAAAGAGTCCAAAATAATGTATTTCATTTCCATAGCCTGATGAATAAACATTACATCTTTTCAAAGCCATGCGCAGAATTAGGCTGCCATATCTCAAGTCATGGAAACATAGGGGTGATATCCATTTGTCCAAACTTTGTATTATTTTGAATATAATATTCTGGTGACAACTGCCGCTTTTGAATTGGTAAGCATTGCAGATTTTTTTTTTTTTGTCAATTGAATTCGGTATGGGTTTTGCGCCAATATTGGTAACCTTAGATACCCAGAATAACCTGACAGTGATGTAACTCTTAATAGTCCTTCAGGGTGAGACTGAATTTTGTCAATCCAAGGAATAGTCATATTCCAAACACTAAGCCAGGCATCACACTTTCTTACACTTGGCTACTATTTTCATCCAAACTGTCAGTTTGAGAAACTTTAGCAATCTTCTGAATCTCATTAAAATCTTTTGTCAGTTTGCAATTTAACCCCAAACTAATTATCCAAATTTGCAAACGACATTTTGTCCTGATGTGTCTTGAATTTGAGGTCGCAGGCACTATTCATTTGGCTACAGTCAGAAATGAACACAACTATGGAAGTTAAAGTTCTTGTGTACTCTTATAATAACCACATGTACATCTCGAGCTCTTTCTGTCTCGGAATTCAATCATTGTAAATTTCTGCACATTTTCCCACCCAAGCTGGTAGTCAGTCTTTCAACTTGCCGCCCAGCTATTGCTACGTGTTCTTTTGATGTAATCTTATAAATACAGCAGGCACATCTGGGGGTACTGAATTATGTCACTGTAAATATCAGCACAGCTAAAATGATAAAGTAATCAACATTGACTTTGTCTCCCAGCTATTTGCATGCGTACAGAAGACTCTTGCATGGAGTGATTTCTGCGTCCCAGATCAAATATTTGCATTCAAATATGTGTAATTAGGCGTTTCCGAGATCTCTGATAAGTATACCTATATACCGTACACATTATAAGTATACCTATGTATCGGTACTGTATATACTATAAGTATACATATGTACTACATCCACTATAATTATACCTATGTACTGTATACTGTTACGTATATTTGATTTAAGTCATTTATTTTTATTTTTATAGTTTGTTAGTCAGATTCAAATTTGACATTTTAAGTTAAGATTCATTCATTGGGATATATTTTTTTTAAAAAGTGGGATGACCTGTACTTTACAAATAAATACCAGATGTTGACCTCATTTCTGAACTAGCTTCAGAGTTGTAAACAAGCTTTTAAAATGATAGGTTGATTCCAAGGACGTTATGGAGCTTTGTTATAAACATCTTTCTATTTTTAGTTCTTGAGAGTAAAAAATAACTGATTCTCATCTGGGTCATACGGTGTGCACGAGATTTTTTTAACGTAAATTTGTTCTAAAGATTCTAGAAGATCATGTGACCCCTTCCTTGTTTACATATAAACAGGAATATAAATTATGTTTTGCAGCGAACTATTTAGTAGAAGTTGGACTGTTACAATATTAAGTTGTGTTATTTTGAGTTATTTTAAATTACCTTGTGCTGGAAATTATTTCAATTCGTTTGGATCAAGAGGATTTATTTTGTTATTTATCTGGAAAACATTTGTGCTCATTGAATTTCATAAGACCAGAACTGACTTCATCACGTGACATCGTCTTCCATCTTGGATGCTTCACTAAGATTCGAACTGGGAATTATTAGTACATTTTATTACCAGGACTTTTGCAATTTCACTAGTGGATTATATTTTGAATTAATTTTGGATTAATTTTGGAATTGATTCTTAAAATCGTAAGTTTATTTTTCTTTTCTGGAGAATATTTGTGCTCAATAAATTGTTTATAAAATTTTTACAAGCTTGTTATTTTCACTCTTTCTATGTTACTGTTTATTCAAGCCTAAGAACGTAACAATACACTATACATATACCTATGTACTGTATACACTAAGTATACCTATGTCCTGTATACACTAAGTATACCTATGTACTGTATACACTAAGTATACCTATGTACTGTATACACTAAGTATACCTATGTACTGTATACACTAAGTATACCTATGTACTGTATACACTAAGTATACCTATGTACTGTATACACTAAGTATACCTATGTACTGTATACACTAAGTATACCTATGTACTGTA
Source organism: Unio pictorum (assembly GCA_030141615.1). Lineage (NCBI taxonomy): Eukaryota > Metazoa > Mollusca > Bivalvia > Unionida > Unionidae > Unio > Unio pictorum. The sequence goes on from JARLTB010000332.1 coordinate 1,092,920, forward strand.
TACACTAAGTATACCTATGTACTGTATACACTAAGTATACCTATGTACTGTATACACTAAGTATACCTATGTACTGTATACACTAAGTATACCTATGTACTGTATACACTAAGTATACCTATGTACTGTATACACTAAGTATACCTATGTACTGTATACACTAAGTATACCTATGTACTGTATACACTAAGTATACCTATGTACTGTATACACTAAGTATACCTATGTACTGTATACACTAAGTATACCTATGTACTGTATACACTAAGTATACCTATGTACTGTATACACTACAATACCAGTCCAAGTACATAATGTTCCAGTAGCTAAGTAATGGCGGTCTTACTTGATGATAACAAATGTATACTGGTAAATTTGTATGGCCTTCAGGCAACACATCTTTCTGCCAAGTGTGATTAAAATATGTCTAGCAATTTTTGAAAAGCTGAAAGCAGTATTTGTTTATGGACCCCTGCCACATGATGATGGACAAGGCACCATCAAACCATAAACTTACTTGACCTTGTGGGCACTGTGTAGGTGAGCTAAAGAAAAAAAAAGAAAATTAAAATATAATTAATAATCTTACTGGCTGGACAATTTCTGCCTTTCTTTCATTTTCCAGTCGTCTCCTCTTGTTCTCCTCTTGTCGCTGTCTCTTTTGCTATAAAAAAAGAGGGGAAAAGGAATCTTTTATTTTGTAATCTTGGCTGGGACATGTTGCATACACAGCAAGGGTACAAAACATATTTAGCTTCAGTGGACAATCTAAGCACAAAAACCAATGTCACTACCAAGAAACAAAATCTCATTAACCCTGTGACCTTGACACCTGATATCCCTTTACTTACAGTAATCCATACATGCTATCCCGTTATTTACAGTAATCCATATATGCTATCCCGTTACTTACAGTAATCCATATATGCTATCTCGTTACTTACAGTAATCCATACATGCAATCCCATTACTTACAGTAATCCATACATGCTATCCCATTACTTACAGTAATCCATACATGCTATCCCTTTACTTACAGTAATCCATACATGCTATCCCTTTACTTACAGTAATCCATACATGCTATCCCTTTACTTACAGTAATCCATACATGCTATCCCTTTACTTAAAGTAATCCATACATGCTATCCCGTTACTTACAGTAATCCATACATGCTATCCTGTTACTTACAGTAATCCATACATGCTATCCTGTTACTTACAGTAATCCATACATGCTATCCATTTACTTAAAGTAATCCATACATGCTATCCCTTTACTTACACTAATCCATACATGCTATTCCGTTACTTAAAGTAATCCATACATGCAATCCCGTTACTTACAGTAATCCATACATGCTATCCCGTTACTTACAGTAATCCATACATGCAATCCCGTTACTTACAGTAATCCATACATGCAATCCCGTTACAGTAATCCATACATGCTATCCCTTTACTTACAGTAATCCATACATGCTATCCCTTTACTTACAGTAATCCATATATGCTATCCCTTTACTTACAGTAATCCATACATGCAATCCCGTTACTTACAGTAATCCATACATGCTATCCCTTTACTTACAGTAATCCATACATGCTATCCCGTTACTTAAAGTAATCCATACATGCTATCCCGTTACTTACAGTAATCCATACATGCTATCCCGTTACTTACAGTAATCCATACATGCTATCCAGTTACTTACAGTAATCCATACATGCTATCCCGTTACTTACAGTAATCCATACATGCTATCCCGTTACTTACAGTAATCCATACATGCTATCCCTTTACTTACAGTAATCCATACATGCAATCCCGTTACTTACAGTAATCCATACATGCTATCCCTTTACTTACAGTAATCCATACATGCTATCCCGTTACTTACAGTAATCCATACATGCTATCCAGTTACTTACAGTAATCCATACATGCAATCCCGTTACTTACAGTAATCCATACATGCAATCCCGTTACAGTAATCCATACATGCTATCCCTTTACTTACAGTAATCCATACATGCAATCCCGTTACAGTAATCCATACATGCTATCCCTTTACTTACAGTAATCCATACATGCAATCCCGTTACTTACAGTAATCCATACATGCTATCCCGTTACTTACAGTAATCCATACATGCAATCCCGTTACTTACAGTAATCCATACATGCTATCCCTTTACTTACAGTAATCCATACATGCTATCCCTTTACTTAAAGTAATCCATACATGCTATCCCGTTACTTACAGTAATCCATACATGCTATCCCTTTACTTACAGTAATCCATACATGCAATCCCGTTACTTACAGTAATCCATACATGCTATCCCGTTACTTACAGTAATCCATACATGCTATCCCGTTACTTACAGTAATCCATACATGCAATCCCGTTACTTACAGTAATCCATACATGCCATCCCGTTACTTACAGTAATCCATACATGCTATCCCGTTACTTACAGTAATCCATACATGCAATCCCGTTACTTACAGTAATCCATACATGCTATCCCTTTACTTACAGTAATCCATACATGCTATCCCGTTACTTACAGTAATCCATACATGCTATCCCTTTACTTACAGTAATCCATACATGCTATCCCTTTACTTACAGTAATCCATACATGCTATTCTGTTACTTACAGTAATCCATACATGCAATCCCATTACAGTAATCCATATATGCTATCCCTTTACTTACAGTAATCCATACATGCAATCCCGTTACAGTAATCCATACATGCTATCCCTTTACTTACAGTAATCCATACATGCTATCCCTTTACTTACAGTAATCCATAATGCTATCCTGTTACTTACAGTAATCCATACATGCTATCCCTTTACTTACAGTAATCCATACATGCTATCCCTTTACTTACAGTAATCCATATATGCTATCCATTTACTTACAGTAATCCATACATGCTATCCCTTTACTTACAGTAATCCATACATGCTATCCCTTTACTTACAGTAATCCATACATGCTATCCCGTTACTTACAGTAATCCATACTTTCTATCCCGTTACTTACAGTAATCCATATATGCTATCCCTTTACTTACAGTAATCCATACATGCTATCCTGTTACTTACAGTAATCCATACATGCTATCCCTTTACTTACAGTAATCCATACATGCTATCCTGTTACTTCACTGAGTGTATGGCTTTGTAGGCAGCTGATATACATGTATCAAAGTTACACAGTGCAGTGCACTATACATTTCACATCTGTTACCTGACTCTGTACACACAGACCTGGCTGTTAACTGTTAAGCAATGCAGAAGTATATGTTGCGTTTTGCTTAATCAGCAAAAAACTGTCAGTTGGCTTCAGTGCTTGAAATTTGTAAAAGATATTTTTCAATACTAAAATGCAAAACTCTTAGCAACTGCAATAACATATGAAATTCAATGATGCATTTCAGTGATTAGAATCAAATTCAAAAGACAAAAATATGCCCTTCCCATAAAGCTAATTTTAAAATCTACTGATGTGGCAAGAAATACATTGTCTGCAGCATATTAATGCAGTTTAATCATGACAATGAATATGCCATCACTGAAATCCAAATTTGCAGAATCTGCATCAAATATGCTGAGAAACTGTTTGCCAATGTAATTGCTGAACATAATCTTCCATTTACAGTAGAAGATCAATTTTCAGACCTAGTCAAAATAATGTTTCCTGACTCAGAAACTGCACAAAGGTTCTCATACAAATGGAGAAAAAAAATATACTCACATAGTGACCCAAGCTCAATATGATAATTGAAGACACATACAACAATTAAAGTTTGGACATTCTCACTGTCCTTTCTGAAGTGTAAACTTGCTACCAAATTTTGCACATTTCCCAATGCGTAGCAATTAGTTACTGAAAAATTCTTACAATTCAGATTCTTTGAATTTAATCGTATTAATCATGACAACAAAAGATACTGTCAAATTTCTGACTGAAAAATCTATTTCCATCAAATGGTAGGCCTTAATGGTGAGTACAAATAAATATATCATTCTGGTTCTGCATTTGGTCTTATCAAACTGAAATTGCTGTAAATACCTTCATGTTACCTCACCAATAATATTCATAATAGCAACAGGTCAAATCATTATTTTTATGGTACAACTGCAAAGCAGATACTGCAAGTCTCAAAAAATTTCCAGAACAAATATTTCATAACTTGATACTGGGTAATAAGCTTGAGGAATACATGTATATACCTCAAACTCCTTTGCTTTTTCATCTTTGAGCCTTTTCTCATATTCTTTGATGGATTTTAATTCTGCCTTTTTCTTCATTTTGGTGGCCCATGAAGTCTTCAAGGGTTTCTCTCGCGTAATCTCTGAAAATCTACAAGAACAATAAGAGTTACTGCATTACCCTGCTATGGCAAGATTCTTCTTGTTACACATTATCAAAAACTCCGCCATCGCCGGTCCCAAGCCCGGGTGGAAAAGGAGGAGGGTTGGGCGTGGGGCTAGCAACCCGACCCTGTAAAACCCAACTTGCTACAAAACGTCGACAAAAGAAAAATCAGAAACTGGTATCCAGTGGACATTGTGGAGTCAACTTGAGGACCTGGACTTTGCTGATGACCTAGCTCTCGTGTCCCACAGTCAGCAGCAAATACAGGACAAGACCGACATACTGGCAGCCACATCTGCACAGGTGGGCCTCAACATCCATAAAGACAAGACCAAGATCTTCAAGATCAACTATACCAGTAACAACCCAGTCACACTGCAGGGAAGTCCCCTGGAAGAGGTGGAGTCCTTCACGTATCTAGGCAGCATTTTCAACCAGCAGGGTGGCACAGACGCAGATGTCAAGGCAAGGATCGGAAAGGCGAGAGCAGCTTTCATTCAGCTCAAGAACATCTGGAGCTCGAAACAAATTTCCTTGACTACCAAAATCAGACTGTTCAACTCCAACGTGAAGTCAGTCCTACTGTATGGGGCAGAGACTTGGAGAACCACCAAGTCCACAGTAAAGAGAGTTCAGACTTTCATCAACAGCTGCCTAAGAAGAATTCTCCAGATCCGCTGGCCAGACACCATCAGCAACAACAACCTGTGGCAGAGAACCTCCCAGCTTCCAATAGAGGATGAGATAAAGAAGAGAAGGTGGGGTTGGATAGGACACACCCTACGTAAGCCGTGAACCAACATTACCAGACAGGCATTGAGGTGGAACCCTCAAGGCAAGAGGAGAAGGGGACGACCAAGAAACACCTGGCGATGCGACCTTGAGGCAGACATCACTAAGATGGGTTACACCTGGAGTCAGCTTGAGGGGATGGCACAGGACAGAAGCCTCTGGCGATCTTTTGTGGGCGGCCTATACCCTGGCAGGGGTGATGGGCAAAACTAACTAACACATTATCAAAACCCTCTCACCTTCACCCTGAGACCTGTAAACATTGCCATCTATACTCCCTTACAAAACAAATGCATGCCGCACAGACCTAGATCTGCTATTGCATAATGCACAGGCAGATCTGGCTTTTTCAGTCTGTTAGGAGTAACCAGTACAACAAACAACACAGACTTTGCTCTGCAGCTAAATTATGCTACAGCAGATCAGGATCTTTGTTGTGTAACTTATAAGCAAGAACATATGGTACATGATGCATAGATTTTTTCCTAACATCCTGAGATTCAAGGCATAAAGTTACATCATATACTATTTTTTTTAAAAATATCGTTGTAATGGCAATTTTGTATCCTTTAACTCTTCCCAATGCCGCTAGATGAAAAAGTTCTAAAACTCAACACCTCTAGCAAATGTTTACCACATGAGTAATCTATGTAGTAAATTTAATGAATTTCCATTAGGTGGTTTAGGAAACACAGAGTTACTGAATTATGAAAGTAATTCACAGACCAATGAAGGGAATAATATTCCCTGCTAAAGCATGGCTATAACAAAACAAAAACAAACAAAAAACAACAATAATAATAATACTAGTGCAACTCTGAAGGCCTGCCTTTGGGAATATGCAAGTTTATATTACATACTACTGTACCTAATTTGCAAACTAATCTTTTTGCAAACAACCACATACCCTCCCAACACTGCCCTTTGATGTTTCTGATGGAATGTTTACTGGTACCTTGTCTTGTGTTTCCAAGGGAAATGACAAGTTCATGAAAAGTAACATTTTCAGGTACATGTATATGATTATATTGCATACCTATGGCAGCCCACATTGACATGCTACCACAAATTTAAATCGATCTGATTATGCTGATGGAATAAAAATCAGTAGCAGATGGTCACATTTTCATTTTCCATTCAGCTGGTTGGAATACAATTGAAGTGTGGAATGCTGAAATTGGATTAGGTTGAAAAACATTTCCTGTATGAAACAAATAAAATTATCCTGAGGAAAATGCTTAGATAGCTTCATTTCATTCAAGAGATTAATCATCCTTTTAACCAATTTTGGCATTCCCAGCTTCCACTACATTCCATCCAACTGAAATGTAAGTTAACGGAACATATTACTTATAATGCATAATTTAAAAAAAAACATCCAACATCATGGCCTAAACTCTCCTACATCATGGCTTAAACACTCCTGATTACAACAATAAAATAATCAATGATCAGCTTGTGTACATACATTAACTTCAGATGGATTATGGGGCCATGCATCTCTGCACCGGTTGCAACAATTACTCAACAGTTCCAGTACAACAGTTCTGGCTATCAGATTTACTGAGTACTGGATTTGAATTTATTCTAACCCCAAAAAATTAACATGACTTTAATCTGTGGAAAAGCTTAAATATGTGATGCTAATAATGTGAGATATTCTTGAAAATTCAGTGGTTAATTATGATATCAGTCAACATTAGAACACATTAAACACCATTTTTTTAAAGCAGTAACTTAGTAATACATAGCACTAGAACAAAAATATGAGGTAGGACAAATAGGGAATGGAGAGGTTTTCAGTTATTTGATGAAGAAAAAATGTATCTGTAGTTCTGGTTTCTAATCCTATTTTCCTCCTGACAAGACACTGGGGGTAATATGGAGCTGCAGAAAAGAAAAAACATTTCAGAAGGGGAAAAAAAAGAAATGGGTGTAACTTTGGCTGTTTTTAAATTCAAGAAGCAAATTACACTTATTTAATGGTAATGTAACGTCGACTATGTATCGATTCATGGCATATGTGTTTTATTTCACCCTAATAACAATACAGTCTTCAATCGGGAACGAGGATTATATTTAGAATTAACCTTAATTCATAAAGTAAGCGGTGTTGCTCTATGTCGGTAGAAATGGTGTTCCCAAAAAATTTGTCGACCTAAAGAAATGGATATAGAGTCATAACCAGCTCAAGAAACTAAAAAGTTAGCTATAGGTTGGGTCAGGAATCCAGGCACTTTTTCACATCCGGGCATTTTCAGTGCATTGTTACGACTGCCGAGGTGAAAACAACCGCCATTGTTCTAGTTACTTGAGTAACATGTGCCGTGTGGGGGACATTTACACATTTTAAGATATGTCTAAGATTTACAGTGTTGGTGGGTACACAAACCATCACATGCAAAAGGAAAATTTAAATAATTATAAACTCTTCCTAAATTACCAAATACGTCTTTTCTATCTCGCCAATAACTACATAAATATACAAGTGTCTAATATAGGTACAAATAGGTTTAAATCAATAAATAAGCTAAAAATTCTACCACTAACCGCTCAGCTTTTCAATTGTTTATATCTTTCCCAGATTATAAATCGTATCAAACCACGTTTATTTCTTTGATACTCAATCGTTCAAAATCCAAACTAAATATATGACATGTAGACTGGGTGTATTAGCATGCCAAAACTACGAGCCAACTATGTGCCTACCCTCAATTGTTCTTTAAAATGATGAACTACTCTGATTGTGTGCCATTTCTTTAATCTCTTTAATCATGAGAATGACCAGGATACTACAGTAATTAGCAGGTTTTAATTAAATTCACAATACACATAAAAACGGAAATTTAATAACCGTCTTTTTTAAAACTTATATATTGACTACTTTTAGACGCGGGTGGGTATTTGAATGATAAATTAACCAATAATAGCGTATTAAATGACAATCAGTTTCACAAACCTACTGTATGTTAAAAAATAATCTACATTATTTTATTCTTACTGAAAGTCGAAACACTGGCAAGATATAGTAGTATCAGCATTTAATTAATAATTAGAATTAAAGATTTCTTGCCGACACATGATCAAGTGAGCTCTTATCTGTCTGTCTATCAATGTATGGTTGTCTGTATGTATGTCCGTCCATCTGTGCATCCATCCATCCGACGCACCAACAAACCAACCACTTTAAAAATAAACAACACGCAAAACTTGAAAAGGGTTTTTAGTGCCAAGTCATTTTGTAAAAGATAGCAATGGACCCGCAATTTTCGCTGAAGCAAGAAACGGGGAATCCTTAATTATCGTCATGAAAATTTAACAATATAATAAGCTAATTCAAAATTTTAGACCGAAGTATTTTGGCACGTGTTAAATTCGAGTCTACAGGCAAGCAGAAAAACGAACTGATTGTTATAACGAGAGAATGTTGCCTCGAATTTTTCGGTGATTTCCAGGTCCTTCCCGATTTGGGTTTTCCACGGGGTATATTATTTCCGTCTGACATGTTTGTATACTTTCCTCTGATTAATGAAGAGTAAACAACACTTATTACAATGATGTTTCTCTGTGAAGCAACATTTTCCTATTTGTCAACATGTTAGGTGCACGTGTTTAAAACCTTGTATGAGTAACGTCCCCTATGTAAATCAAAACAGGCGATTAATTAGATCGGCATCACACAGGCACTTGATTCCGGGGTAAACTAATGAGTAAACTCACCCCGGAATTAAGTACCTGTGCGGTTTCACTAAACACCCGAAGAACACCCTAATAATACAAATCTCTCTCTCTCTCTCTCTCTCTCTCTCTCTCTCTCTCTCTCTCTCTATATATATATATATATATATATATATATATATATATATATATATATATATATAAAAAGAAGAGAAATTAAAGCAAATACACACTTGAACTTTAAATGATAGATATTATTATCGACGGCCCTATTTCCGATAACCTACGGAAAATAACTTATATATATATATATATATATATATATATATATATATATATATATATATATATATATATATATATATATATATATATATATATATATATATATATATATATATATATATATATATAAAAGATCCTTATTAATTGGCAATGCACCGTACTCCCCTCGATTGTTTTTTTTATAAACTGTTTATATACAAATTTTCATTTCAAATCGTCCAGCGAAATTTTTGACTGACACGTTTAGAAAATATGACCGTTGATTGTTATAAATTCCACGGTAGTGAATTCCCTTGATTTTAATTAGTTTTGTATAAAAGTCGCTCTGTAAAGTATGGACAGCCGTCGTCTAACAAACCTAGTTGACAGCCCAACAAATGAATAACCTACCTTAACTAGAAAGCAAAGTGGTCCCAACACAGTCCACATGGGCCGACCACATATTAATAATGATAACACACAACACAGTCCACATGGGCCGACTCCAAAAGCAATGCTGTGGTATTTGGTATATATTTTTTCTCTTGCTCGGTAACAAAATCAACATGACTATCTTGTCGTTGTTGAAGTTTTTCCCGACGTGAATCCCTCAATGGGATATATTTTTGTAAAGCTTCCTGACGTTCTCGAGACATTCTTGTTGTATGGGCATCTCCGATATTTGCCATTTTTACTATTTATCTGTTATTTAATAGATTAAGGTCATATTTAGTCTTATTTTGCCTTATTTCGCTTTAATCTTATTTCACTTTAATCTTATTAAGCAATATTTAATCTTATTTCACTTTATTACCATTTACTTGTTAAAAAATTGTATTATTTACAAAACATCCTATTAAGCAGTATTCAAATTTAATCATAAAAAAGATCCTATTAAGCAGTATTCAAATTTAATCATAAAAAAGATCCTATTAAGCAGTATTCAAATTTAATCATAAAAAAGATCATATTAAGCAGTATTCAAATTTAAAAAAGGTCATATTAAGCAGTATGAGACATATTAATCTGTTTGTAAATTTATGGAAATGCGCTAGAATCCCCAGTCTTTCTAAAATCTCATTTCATCTTGCGCCATTTTTTAAACGATAAAACTTTTATTGGATCCTCTTCAACAAAACCTTCTCCATGATATTTCGTGGATAATCTCATTCTGGCTTGTTCATCACGTGTTAAAAAAGGTCGTATCGATAATTTACAAGTAAATCCAGGTTGGATTTTATCAAACATGAACTTAATTGTAACATCACCAAATTTTATTTCCTTAGTTTTTACGCAAGGTTGTTTATCCATAATGATGTTTTTTGTTGACATTATTACTAAATATATATTTTAAATTTGATTAAAAATGTTTCTTGTTTAAAATTCATCTTGTTTTAAAATGTTTCTTGTTTTAAAATGTTTTTTGTTGACTATTACTAAATAATATGTTTTATAATGCTTTTTGTTTTAAATTTCTTTTTGTTTTGAAATTGAAAAGTGTCCATGTGCTAGAGTATTTACTCCATCACGACAATATCGTTTATTATCAAAATTATTTAATCCAGCTTTTGTGATCTGATCTGTGAAAACTACATGATTGTAAGATCTAAATCCGTAGGTTGTTATTGTAGGTAGTGAAATTCCTGGTGATCTTAATAACGCTGTCAGATGATCGTTGAATTTTAACTTGCTTTTAACAAAATTGTTGTTAATACCTTTTGCTTTCTTTGTAACATTACCAGAATCTGCTAAAACAGAGTACATTTTAGATCGCAGACCAACAATTTCTACTACTGGTGTAAATGAAAACTCATCTTTCATCTTTCCAACTACTTTCTTGTTTGTATCATCGTGGAATTTTTCCTTAACGTCAGAAAGATCGAATAGTTCTCGATGATTGCATATGTCCTGGTAAAGATCATTGTTACAATTTTCTCCAGGAACTTTATATACGAACGAGTCTGTGTCTGTAAATAATATTCTTGCATCTGGCCATTTCTGTTTGATAAATCCATAATGAAATGTGTGCATCATATATTTTGATAAATCTAAAACTGCTGTGCCAATATAGGCAGGTTTGTTCAGTATTAACCTAGATTGTTTCTTTGTAATTAATGAAAGATTTCTCATGATTAATTTTTCTCTCTCAAATAAATTTGATTTAACTAATTTGTTTCACCGGATAACATCGTTAACGATCTCAATATTTACTCGTTTTCGTGTAGTTTCCATAGTTTTACCAAATACTGAGTTGTTCATGAGCTTAAAGAAATCTTTTTCAAAGTCAGTTGTTGCAATCTTTCTTCGTGAGGTATTTAAATCTATGTATGGTTTCATCCACGGTGAGTAGTTTAACTGTAATACACGGTGAATTTTAGTTAATTTTAATCCTGCATCAATTGCTTGTTTCATCATCGCATAATGACAAATATAACCTCGCTTTGGTAACAAATTTGGAATTAATTTATTAACTAACATGTTATTCGTGGTTCTCAGTGCTAGTTGTTCCTGTGATAACATATTATCAGTAACTATCATTCTCGTTGCTAGATACGGATTATCGTTATGTAGATCATGTAAATGATGTTCATAGTCAACATCAAACTCGATAAAATACATAACCTTTGAATCCATATCAATAAATTTTACATCACAAAGTTCCATTTCAGGTTTCCAGTTTGATGATGTTGTAATAAATTCGTTTACAGTGATCCACTTGAATCCACCGTACGGCATTGGAAAACATTGCTCCATCATATAAGTGGTTCATGTAAAGATATAAGATATTTCTTTGGTTGGATCAAACGTTGATAAATACTTGTTGTTAGCGATTGAATATTTCTTTGTAATAACTGATATTCCACTTCGAATGCTTTTCTCAATAAATAAGTACATGTCCTGATCAGTTAAAAGTTCAAGTTTGATATGTGTCATTTTTAATAGTGCATCCCAAGATAGTCCTGGTACAGAGAAGTAATGTGCAGGATCAAGTCCGTAATTTCTCATTGATGTTTTTCTAAATTGTTCAAAGATGTCAGACAACAACAACACGTCAACGGTTAAATGCAGATCATGATAATCACAAAAAATTTTACAATTAAATTTTTCCCAAGTACCTATCGCATGCTAGTATTCTTCATCGGTAATATGCTTATCATTCAACGACAAATAAAATTTGTCACGATATGGTAAACAACAACTAGTAAACTTCTCTGGAGAATCAAAGTACTCGTATGGAAATATTCCCTTTCGTGTTAAATATTTCATTTGAGATTCGTTAAAATGTTTTTCATTATTGGAAAATTATTACAACTTTTTGTTAGCGCATCCAACGAGGAATGTAAAAACTGAATGTTATCAATGAAACGAAGTTGTCTTATTGTAATTAACATTAGTTTTTCACTATTATTTGGAATACATTTTATTTTAAGATTATTTTCTGTACAGTACTTAGATATCTCAGGATTACCTAGTGCACGTAAGATAAAATGCCCATCATATCCACGTAGGTTGTGAAATACTACTGGGATATAGTTTTGAAATCGACGACAACTTTTATCTGCTGGGCCTATATATTTTTTCTCAATAATATTGTAAAATGGTACTTTGTTACCGTTGAAAGTTTTTTTTACATACAAAACAATTATCCGCTTTGATATACGATTCTAGTTTTTCAAACCTAGATACATCACTGTTATCTATTAATTGTTGTCAGAGGCGTAGCTAAGTGGGGGCAGGGGGTACATATGTCCCCGGGCGCCAAGGTACAGGGGCGCCAAAATGAGGCTTGCAACGTTACATTATAATAAGAAAACAAGGGTAATAAATCTGTCACAAGATCGCTGGGGCGCCAATTTTATAGTTCGTCCCCGGGCGCAAAATATTATCGCTACGCCTCTGATTGTTGTATACGTTGTTGTTCAGATATTAGATATTTCAACATGTGGTTAATCAGTAAATTCAGTTACTCGGTAGATTGGAGATAATTTCGAGTACTCGTCATCGATGCAGATCGTGTTGAGTTGATATGATACATGAACATGTTTCTGAACTTTAATGGTTTTAATATTACATATACACGGTTGGTTATTGCAGATGCATTTTGTATTCTCAACTGGTGTAATAAACGACTCAAAATCTCCAACAATGATAAACGGTAACTTCGATGTTCTCTCATATTTCTTAAACTGCAATATATTTGTATCATCTTATGGTGTTTCTATTGCTTTTGTTTCAAAATAGTACTTGTTATGTTCGATTAGTTTTTTTCTGTTCGTTATAACCTGAAAGACAACTATAACAAAAGAACGTTTTTGATTTGTGCTTAGACAACATTGAACTGATCAATCCACTGAATTTTTTTATATATACATGTAGTGGTTGTTATGCCATAAAAGACTCACCGATGAGTTGTCTGTGACATGTTTTGATGTCGGAGATATTAAAAGAGGAAATATTTTTAGCTTAACCAGCAGGGAGGGTGGACAGACCAGGTTTATAGAAGCGTCAATTTGGCAAACCAAGGCTTCCTCCAAAATCGTAAAAAAGCGTCCATTTGGTAAACCAATGCTTCCTCCAAAATCGTAAAATAAAAGTTTTCTTTGGGGGACGCAAAGTCGTTGTCGCGTCCTCTGCTGCTATGGGGGTAAAAATCTTTTTACGATGAAAATCCTTGAAATTGCTAGCAATTTAGGATTTCACAAACAGACTAATTTGTAAAACCTCACCTCGTAAATCATTTAGATTATTGGACTGGTCAGTGAGTTTAAAATTAATTCTCGTTAACGAATCATTATGACATCGCATATAGACTGGATTAATTGGGTCCTCAATTATTAAAAACCCTGGAGGAGCTGTTGGTGCAAATGAATAAAAAATATATCCCTGTTGGGCTGGATTTGATCTTTCGAGATTTATTTGATAACTTCCTTCGATGACATCACATACTAAATTCACTGCAATCACCGAGGATATATTGACGTTTAGAGGAGCGATATGCCTACCACCGTCGATTTTCGATTCTTTTCCAGTAATGGATTTTATTCTGCGTTGTAATTCATTATTGATCTGTTCAATTTGGTATGACCCAGATGGTAACGAAACAACGTTCCAACCTGGAGTACCATCGGGTTTATTCTTACTCGCAAACACCAGGGAATTATTCGGTTGTTGACCACCGAATGATTTTGATCTAATATTTGGCCAACTGTGATACACTCGTAATTTTGCTAGTGCTATCTCCTTCACCGTAATCGCAGTGGGGAAATTCACACTGAATTCAGGATTGGTTGATGTTATTGAGATCATGCTGGTTTTCACTGATGTGGCATTTTCTGCTATTCGTTGAAATTGTTCTTGCGACGTCGCCATTGTTATTATGCTCGTGTTGTTTTTTCTAATTTTGACATCGCGGAGTCATAAGCTGAAAACTCACTATCGGATATTAATGTGTCATCGAGTGACGACGATATCATCGAGGATAACTGGGAGTATGCGGTTGACACAGCATGGAATTTAACTACGTAGTCTTGTAGTTTACACTGGCTGCATGATGATATTTTTTTTTTTGTTATAATCGAAATAATTTCCGCGATTGTTGTCTCCGCTGATATAATAATAATAATAATAATAATAATAATAATAATAATAATAATAATAATAATAATGAGGACTTTGTATAGCACCTAATGTTTCGAAGCTCTAAGCGCTTTACACCATCAATAATGATATGAATACACTACAAAACAATAAATGACAAAAACAATTAAATTGGAAAACATAAAAACATGCTGAAAACATATAAGAAACAAAACATGATTAGGTCGCTAAGTTTGTCCCTGCAGTCGAAACAGGTGAGTCTTGAGAGCACTGAGCCCCTACAAACAACAAACTAGATATCACCGCAACCAAGCAGAAAATATACAAATTGGAACAGCTATCGGGACAACCATTGTCACCGAGGATAGTATTATCCCAGCTCCGGTGATTACACCTGATACCGAGTACACGGTATCATCGACTGCGGTGATTCTTCGTCGATATTTTTGTATTTTTACTTGATAACCCTCAGTGAGTGTTTTGAGTTTAGTTTGAAATTCTCTGACCTGATCATAGCGATATTGCTGTGACGTTGCCATTGATGACATTTTATTTATTACAACAGAATTCAATTTAGTTGTCTACTTAAATCCGCTACGAATTACACATACTATGTTACTGAAACCCTAGCCAAATTATTATCAGTGGATGCTATTGTGAATCGTTCACTTGTTTCCTTATCGATATCATATTGTTTACGCCAGATGAACTCGTCGATGAAATATTAAATTGAGTCGTTGACACCCGTGTTAAGCGATAAATATCTTTGACGGTTGCGGTGATATCTAGTTTGTTGTTTGTAGGGGTCCACGCAAATGATCTGTGTTGGATCGTATATACCGAATTTACATTTTTCTCATGAGGAATTTTGATTTTATCTAATCGGGTTATCATCGCAGGAAAATCATCTTTGATGGCCTCATGAGTTCTCTTGATCTCTTCGATGGATTTTTTAATATCCGGGAGTTTTATATCGAGTTTATCTAATGAGGATCCAAAGAATTTCTCAATAAGATTTTTCCGAAAAGCTGAAAATTTCTCAACATGATCTTCAATATCACCTCATCGTTTTTTTTTTTAAAATCATCTGCAGATTTCATAGAAACAAATCTAATTTTTTTTGTAAAACATTGTACACACTTACCAGCAAGTGCTGATCTGTTATTTTTAGTTGTAATCGTCGTCAAGTCATCTGTGCCAGTACGCTTCTTACATTTCACACAATATTGATCCATAATTTATTTATAATAACATGAATGTAACTGATTTTTTGGCGACAAAAACACGAGAACCAGTCAAGCATCATGCAGCGCTACCGAATTCTATTCGCATGATTATAATCGGACCATCTGGAACTGCTACTTAATTTGATAACGAGATGGATGAAATGGGATAAGTTGTATTTAGTAGCCCCGAGTGTAGACGATCAGCAATGTTACGAGGTGTTAAAGGATTTTAACGAGAAAGCAAAATCGGAAATCGATGAAGATATTATTGAGTTTATAACCGATATCGAGGAAGCACCGAGCATTGATGATATTGATGGAAGTATTAACAATTTAGTCGTATATGATGATGTCATGTTAGACAATCAAAAAAATCCCGCTATGATATTTTCCAGAGGTAGACATAAAAATACCGATGTGATATATGTCACTCAACGATACACGCAAATACCAAAAGTGATCAGAGATAGCTGCAATATTGTTGCTGTATTAAACGGAGTTGATACACATACGCTATGAAATATTTGGCAAACTTGGTGCGGCGGTGATATGGATTATAATCTCTTTAGAAATTTCTTTAGTCACGCTCAGTGAATCCCACATGGATTTATAATGACAACTTTGCATGACCCGAGATCAAGATATCGTATCGGACTTGACAAAATATTCGGTTGAAATCGTAAAAAAGATTTTTTTACCCCCATAGCAGCAGAGGGGGTGAGACAACGACTTTGCGTCCCCAAAGGAAACTTTTTTTTTACGATTTTGGAGGAAGCCTTGGTTTCCCAAATAGACGCTTTTTTACGATTTGGAGGAAGTTTTAGGATAGATTTTTTAAATAAAACTAATAAGATTGCCATTTTCTTTAAATTGTATTAAAGTAATGTTTTATTCATTTATATTAAAGTAAGTTCTAAAATATATTAAGAGTAATTTAATTTATTTCTAAAGCACAACTATATATGTCAATGGAATGAAAATAGTTACTGCGCAAGCGAAAAATAGGCAATATATATTGCCGAAAACTAGTAAAATAACTAAAACTAGTAAAATAACTAAAACTAGTAAAATAACTAAAACTAGTAAAATAACTAAAAGCTTTGCCAATGTTCAATATGTGTGGAGCTATATTACAAAAAACATTATACATGCCATCTCCCTGATTCAGCTAGAAACTCATAGGTTATATCAGTAAAAATATAATATCTAACCCAGACATTGGCGAAATTCCAATTCCGTTAATAAAAATGGGTTAACCTTTATGTAATGAACTTCTATCCAGTATCACAAAACAAAGTGGTTTCAACAAACGGATAACCATATTTGGTGTGACGATGCCAAACGAATATATATAAACCACAAGACTAAGTCTTATGACGTAAAACAACCCAGTTCCTACCTGATGAAGAGTAGACATCTTTGCTGGCCAGGTACACTAAGGGTATGACCTTAATTGGTCCTGCCTTGAGCCAAATGCGTATAAATAAGCCGCGCAGATCGCCCAAAAGTCAGTTCCTCTACCGGCAAGATAGCATGTCTGCCTCTTCATTACAGGTAAGATCTGTACATGTCGAAAACTTCTTTTAGAAACAAGTACTTTTAATGTTTGAGATTTTAATGGTAAAATTGATATGTTAGCAACATTGTTCACTTAATTCTTTAATTTATAAAATATTATAATGGAATGTTTAAATGTTTTAAAGAATTCATATTTAATTATATTTATGTAATTTGTAAAAGTTGAATTCGCTACAAACTTCTGGTTTAGATTTAATGTTGAAATAAAGTATTCCTTAAGCAAGAAAGAATCATATCTAGCAATATATTCTAAATAAATATTCTATTTTAAAATAAGTAAAATGCATTTCTTTAAATTAATTGTTGCATTAATTACAGTTATTACATTTTATACTTTGGCTATCTTGAAATTGATCGAGAATTAACTATTTGTATAATATTCTAAAATGCAGAAGTTATACGAACGAATGAAGTTGGAAAAATAAGGAAAATATAATATGTATTTCATGAAATTTTATTATAAAGTTTTTAGATGTGTTTCTAGAATGTAGTAATATATGTGTGTTAATTATTTAAATAAAGTTCCTGTACCGGCAAGATAGCATGTCTGTCTCTTCATTACAGATACGATTCCATACCTGAATTCCCAAGACATTTCTATCATCTGGTGACATCCTTTATCTAGGAACTCATTCCTTTCTTCTTCCTATCTTCCTGAGTTCCCAGCATGTGTTTATGAGAACGAACCGTAATTCTTCCAACAAACTTCTCATAAAAGTTCTCATAAAAGAAGCCTTGGTTTGCCAAATGGACGTTTCTAAAAGTTGTCGGATTCGCCCCTTCTGCTGCTCCTCCCCATCTCAAGTATTTGTATCATGCTGATTCGGATCATGGCTGATTGGGACAACGCCTATTAAGCATAATTATGGGCTGATTCATCTCAAATTACAGATTGATTAAAATTAGAAACAAAAACGACGAAACACGCATACCTGGTTTATTTTAAAAGTTAATAATGGTTTTGCAAGTATAGAAAGAAAATATAACAGGTAGAGTCTCGTCATTTTAAATTTACATCAAATAGCAAGTCTCTAGCTGAAATCAGAAGGAAAAAATGAGATATCGCACTTATATTTATTTTTACCAACCTGTATCGCAAATGCGATGCTGCTTTTTCTCGCATTTATTACAAGACAAAGAAGCGAGACCAGACAAACCTATGCATTTTACACAAGGTTGAAACAGCATTGTCACAATTAACACAGTTCATTTCGTATTATACCAACTTATACCTGATCGAAATGTCACAATATAAACTGTATTTACTATAAATTATTCCAAAATTTACACACCAGTATACATAGGCCTATAAATAAGCCCTTCACCCGTGATGTTATGTTGGGGTGAATGGTTGATTTATCTGACTACAGTACACTAGACCAAGCACCTTTATTAAAGTTTAGGATAAAAAAAATTGACATGTAATGAAACATTTCGGCTCTTTATACAAATTTACAGCGTGTGGTACGCTTAATTTTCATAAATTTTTCTTGTCAGTCAAATTACTGTACATTGATTAACTTAATAAAAGTGACTTTTATTATAATTAACTGATTGCATCGTGTTTTTCCCCCCGACGAATAAGTGGTTTGTTGTGATTCTTTAATTGCCGACATCAATCAACAGCCTTGTGATTTAGTTGGAATAATCATTTCCAGTGTGTTTTTTTTATTGTTATTTTTAAATCTGACTTTAAAAAAAGATGCAAATTAACAATAAGTGTTAATTTGATTTCTTTTCATTCAAATTAACGAGCATTAACTTTTTCGGTGACTTAACGATGTGTTGGTATCTTCTTTAACTGCAGAAGTCAACGCATAATCGTGTAATTAGTGGCCATTACCAATGGGCCAGTTATTGTTTTTAATATGCATCAATTGGGGTTGAAATGACTTGTGGTCGATATTATCTTGCTTCCCCGTGTTGTTGATAAATGTTTACGTTATTTCCCTTGGTAACTCTTAACTTCACTACCTTTCATGTTAAACAATCACTAAATATCCAATTTTGTTTGTTTGTAATTGTTTTCTTGTTGTTGAAATTTAAAGTAGGTATTTTGTAAAGTTTTAATGTGTTCTTGGAGTGTCTCTGGGAGTTTAGTGAGACCCTTAATTAGACCGGTTAGTTTTTATGCACAAATTTAATGTGCATACACCTGCTTAATATTTATTTTTAAAATATATATATATATATATATATATATATATATATATATATATCCACACACACACATACATAATAATAATAAAGCAAAACAGAATAATATTCACTTGACATGAAAAGTGGAAATTCATATAAATTTATGCACCCCACCACTGTATTCATACATGCATTTTTATTGTCTGGAGGCCATTTTTGAGAACAAGTTATGTTAACAGTGCAAAGACAACCCCTTTCCCTGGGTGACAATTTAAAAAAAAAATTAAGTGTTCTTAACAGCATGATGCTTTACTAACTAACTGTCATACAGGCAGTTTAAAAAAATAAAAAAAAGATATTCAACCTGCCGTCTCAACTCTCTGCGTGGGTTTTAGTCTCAAGCTTGACCAATGTATGTGAGAAAGCTTGCCAGTAGTTTCTCGTGGGTCGGTGGTTCTTAGGTGTGTGTGTGTGTGTGTGTGAGGGGAGGGGGTCTTCCTACACCATTGATACTTGCTGCTATGTATGGCCAATATTATGCTGAAAAATGTTGTCAAACCCTATAAGAACGACAACTTTCTTTCTTTGAACCAAGTGACTAACTCTTCTTTTTAGCCGACTATTGGTATTTCACTGACTACATACTATGCAGGGTCTACATGAGGTGTGCATACCTCACTTCAGTTTCAAGATCATAAGCCGAAAAGAGCAAATTCACAAATATATTTATATTTGTAATTATTACACAATACTAGCTTTAAGAAAAAGGTCACACCTTATCCTCGGGTTAAGAAATTTATCACAGCCAATTTATGAAACAGTACCCTGTTACCATAGCAACTTTGATGTCATTCATACATATCATACATTGATCCTTATTCGAGGCTCTACAGCAGGGGTGCACACACTTTTTCAGCATGCGAGCTACTTATAATAAAATGACCAAGCCAAAATGATCTACCTACCACAAAAATGCAAAACTTGTATTTATTTATGAATATTGTATGTTGATGTACCTTGCATAACCGCACGAGTCCATATTGCACAACACAATTAACTATGTACACTATGTAACTGACTGATGACTTGCACTGGATGGAATCAGCCAGGGATGCATAGTCCGGACAGTAGCTGCTGAGAGCCAGCCTCAAGCATACTTCCAAATGATCATCAGTCATGGTGGAACGATACTGGGACTTAATGATCTTCATGTGGGAAAAGGCTGACTCACATAAATAAGTGGAGCCGAAAAATGCAGTCAAGGAGATAGCACATTTCCTCATGTTGGGGTATTTTTCCTCTGTGAGTAAGTTCCAAAACTGTCCATGAGCTCTGGACTTCAGCTGAATGTCAGCTTGTAGTGTCAAAATCTCGTCTTCCACTCCAGAAGAGTTCAGGTGAAAAAGTGTTGCAATTTTTTATGCGAGTGAATCAACCTCAGCATCTTCCTGAAAAGGATAGCACATGTATGTAGCGACTGGCTCAAGCAAAGAAAAGTCTTGAAAGCGTCTGTCAAACTCTGACAGACAATTGTCAATCTGCTCTGTGTAGCGTGCACTGTCAAGTTGCACACAGACCTACCCTTGCATCTCCAGCTCTGATGCCAGGTTCTGGAAGTTTGCCAAATCATGGCGCTTCAGCTTTGAAGAGAGATGTTGCATTTTTCGTTTAAAAGCATTAACTTAGCTGATCATATTGATCACTGTTTTGTCTTTTCCCTGCAGCTCTAGATTAAGGTCATTCAACGTGTTTGTCAGATCAGTTAAAAATGCCAATTCTAACAGCCACTGACCGTCATTTAGATGCTTGTATTCTGCATGTCCAGCTACATGGAAAAACTCCTTAATCTCTGGAGCGAGCTCTCGAAATCTTTGCAGGAATTTCCCTTGATTAAGCCATCTCATGTCAGTGTGTAGCAACAACTCAAGAGTGGTCGCAGTCAGTCTTCTCCAGATGTGCACGGAATAGCCATCTTTGAAGAGCTCTGGCGCAAATAGAACAGGCGATCTTCGTTGCCACATCCATGATCTCTTCCATGTTGAGCATTTTAGCACATAATGCTTGTTGGCGTATTATGCAGTGGTAATTGAGGAAGTCCGGGAAAGCATCATCCCCCCTGCACTTGGCAATAAATCCATTCGAGCGGCCAACCATTGCGGGCACTCCATCTGTGGTGATGGACACCAATTTGTACACTGGGAGCTGGGATTTCTCTATATAGTTTTTGAAAGACTGAAATATATCCTCTCCTCGTGTCTGTTCTTTCATGGGCAGTACTGTTAACAGCTCTTTTTTAGCAGTGATATCAGTAAACACAATTCGAATAAAAATGCACAACTGGGCTTTGTCACTCACGTCTGTAGATTCGTCCAACTGCAGTGAGAAACACTCGCAATCTGCGATGTCCTTCCAAAGTTGCCTGGTCAAATCCTCGGCCATGGCTGCACTGCGCCGTGTAACTGTAGTTCTTGATAGCTGGAGAGCTTTGATCGAAGATAATATTTCTGCCTTGTTTTTAAAGTCTCGGAACAATGAGTCAGCTGCTTCAACGAATGCCTCTTTTACCATCTCTCCGTCTTGGAAGGACTTCTTGTTTTTAACGATGAAATGACTCACCCGGAAAGATGCTTCGGTGGTGGCTTTCGCTTTTGAAGTTAGCTGTGAGAAAAATGACTGCTGCCCAGACAACTGGCATTTTAGTTTCTTCACCTTTCTCCTTCTCAGCTCGCTTGTCAGTACTGTAGTTTTTATGAGCAGTCCGAAAATGCCGCTCCACATTTCCCTTCTTTGGTAGTGCGATAGTCGACCGACAGATGAGGAAAATGCACTTCAAAAATGACATAGTGACAAAAAAGTTCTCCTCCCATTCCGTATGAAAGTGATACGTTTTTGGCTTCTTACTTGGTCCAGCTCCTCCACTCATTTTCATACCCTTTCTTAAGTTTAAGAGAAAAACCCAGAGGGCTAAAAATTGGAGGCTAACTTGGCAACTCGCTAGCTGGCGTGTTAGTTTTGCTGCACTTGGCATCGTTGTTTGTGCATGCACAGTGCCCACAATTTCATAGTGCCATAGTGGAGATGGGTGATAGGCCGACGTCTTATTTTTTTTAATGCTACGCAATCTACTCACACTACCTTCGTGATCGACGTATTGTGCACCCCTGTTCTACAGTAATTATATAATAAACTTCTCAGAAACTGATGGGTTTAATCTGAAGTTATTTACATTTGTTACATGCAGAATTAAAACAGTGTTGGCATACCTCTGTACTTTCATTTACTGTGAATTTCTCTGGATATTGTAAGTGCTAAATTGTTTGCAGCTAATAGTTAACCAAAATGACTGTTCCCATGCGCTCATATTTTTAGCCCAAGTATACTACCGTTAGCATTTATTAAAATAGAAAAAATGATTTGTGCAACTAAACAATACCAGCATCTGAAAGATGAAGGTAGCAGTATTTTTATATAAGTAAGGCAAAGTTATAAACTAAATAACCCATCAATAAAAAATCAAAAATAAAAGGCATTACAAGTTCCTTTAGCATACGTACGATTCACATCTTTTCTAAATTGACGGTATAACAAGTGAGCAAATCAGGGAAATTATATTTCTTTCTGTAAAATATGAAACGTTAAAGCGTCACCTTTTTCAGTCAAAGACATTTGGATCACCTCGGCATTATAAAACAATAGACAGATATTACGAAATATCTATAATTGTCATTGTAGGACTCTTGATACTAAATGACCTATTGCCACTTGTCAGTCATGCTAATCAATTAACCAATCAGCGAATGTAAATTAGACAGACCTCTAGTCATTGCTTTCATCCGCCATTTTCCTCCAAGCTGCTTGTGGCAATAATGAATTGATTATTATAAGTATTAAAAATTTTGCAATGATTTCTTGACTTCTCCATCGAAACATGAAAATAAGTCAGTGGAGCCTTTTAATTCTGACATTTGGATTGTCTAAATGGAGGAATTAGATTTATTTCTATCCGGAAAAACAGAAAACTTTTGATTGATGGTCTATTTTTGTGGTCAGCTGAATATGGAAATAATTCATTTTATGTGCAGGCTTTCTTTAAAAACCTCAAGAAGCTAATGAACCATCTAGGATTTTCATAATCAGTAGTAAAAATGCTGATCAACCACAAGGTATTGCCATTTCACATGCTGAACAAAAACTTTTTTAAAAATGCTACCTATGTTGATATAGGTCTGATGGAGCTGCAAGTATTTACATTTTACTACAGCAGTATGTATCTAGTACACAATGTCTCACTAGTAAGATGACAATTTTAACAATACTAACACATTACTGGCTACATCATTCTCAGGAAATGGATGCAAAGTGCCTCGCATAAGGATATATCAAGGCTGTTGATCCAGGTCGGTAAGAAACCAGTGACCCATGAATTACACATCTTAGATTACAAGCAAAGCAATTAATCATTTGTAAATTACACGTTTTGCTGGTTTAAATTTTATCATCAGGCTCATTCCAAATCAAGCTTATTCTTTTTGAATGGAGATAAGAGCTGGGTCAAAAGTTGTAAATTTCATATCTTGAAGTGTCTGTTTAAGAACTGCAACATTAAAGGGGAGTGGGTTGTGGGGCAATGGAAATGGATCCTCCCAAACCAAAAAGCAGAAATTTCTGAATAAAGGATGGATTTAGTGATGAAATAAAGGTTTAGGTAGAAAATACAATAAACGTTTAAAAAATATCAATGATATCGTTATGTTTGCAGTGTGACAGTTGATAGTGATGTCTAGCACTGGGGAATCATGAAGCAGACATTTACCACAATGTCCCTCCCACCCCATCACATTATTCTGACACCAGGCCTACCAGTCTCAACACGAACCTCTTAATGCTGAAAGCCAAGCAAGGTAGCATTTTGTAACATTTTTTAATCAAGTATTTGGTACAACTCGGCCAGGTATCAAACCCATATCCGAGGAGGATGCTCTAACAACTAGGTCACTGAAGCAGTCCACACATTCAGTAAATGTTTCTGCTAGAATTTTGTAAATCCCATATCCTAAAAGAGACCCTGGTCCTAACACAACCAGCTTTAAGGAATTTGCCCAACCACCCTCTCAGGGTTCAAATCTGCAACAACTGCCCCAAATTTCTGTTCATGTTAAATGCACAGACAATAAAAGCACAAGACATACACAAGTAAAAATAATGCAAGAATGTGTCAACAAACAAGCTTGTGATCAACCAACTAGTCACCAACATTTCTAGTACTAAAAATCTGCCAACTATAAAAAAAATAGATACATTAATAGCATTTAAAAAATGAATAACAACAAACATGGTTTATGCATTTCTTTAATGACCTATATGAATTATATAAAAGAATGACAAAATGAATATTTTTAGACTGAAAAAATATGATGCTAACATTATTTGTGCACATGATTTTAATCTTTTGTGATGCACAATGATGGAATCAGACTGTGTGCCCAGCAATTATGACAATTAACAAGCTACTATAGGAATTGAAATGTATCTGTACAGGTATTTCAGGAATCTGCCTGGCTGAAACATCAACTATATACATACAAAAATAATCTGAAAAACTGACATTCAGACTTCTATCTGAAAAGAATTTCCTTGCATCCAAATCAAAACAATTTCTTCTATTTAACTGGATATTGCTGACACCATCTCTGACATTCACGAATTAAGTTTTTCAAAGTGGTGGCAGCAATATTGGATGCAAGACCTGTACTAGTTGCACTTAGGACAAAGTAGACATAATTGGAAGACTCCTGTCAAAAATCCCCTGCCTATATGACCAATATAGGCCACCCATTCAGAATTTACGACATTTTTAGCATGTTCAGAGTGGTAGTCATATTGGATGTCTGCTGTCACTGTTTTCATTTAGAACCAAAAGGTTTTCCACAACAACAAAAAACACCATGTCCATATAGCCATCAATTCTGGAGAAGCAGTGATAACAGGTTTTCAATAGTGTAGGGTTGTCCTAATTCTTATTCCTGAACATTTTCTCGCTTATGGTCCTTAAATCTCTTAACAGATACTAATACAGATACAAACCCTCTCTGGCATGTCATATATTTTAAAAGTTTAAATATGGTAACCCAAAGACTGCTGACTAAAACAATTTTCATACAGAACCAAGAGACAAGAAATCTGGTGAAAATGCCACGACAGTATGTTTTTCCATTCAGGATGAGTAGTGACAAGAATTTCAAGATATCAGCCATAGAGGCCATTTTGCTAAATTTTAAATTTGAACTGAAAACATGATAAAGTTTGAATGCAATAGCTCAATATGGTTAGGGGTAGCAATAACAAACCAAAGCTAAACAGAAGGATGGACAAACAAAAAATTGTATGGTTTATGACCAGTACAGCTAAATACACTATATGCTGGGAACAACTTTCTTAAATAAAAAATTAGAACTCTACTCAAATTTGAACATTTAAGATGGATTCATTCTGTTGTTTGTTTTGTCTTCCGTGTAAATAAAGAAAGACTTAAAAAAAAATAACCATGGGCACAATTCAAATGGGAAGTGGACAGCTTCCCAGGTTGTAATCCGTACTTTGCTTCTGTGAAGTTTCAGCTCCACATGACAGTCTTTTTCATTTACATTCAGTACTGAATCACACTTGACATAACTTAACATCGACTTCATCAAGGTTAAAAGTCTTAAACTGTCCAGAATCTTATAGTCACATATTCTGTAAATAATTTTAATACGGAATTCACTAGTCTTCCCTTCCATATCTTCCCATACATGCTACCACAAAATAAACTAATCAGCGCCTTTTCTGAAACACATTGCCTCTTCCACCCCTATCACCAGCACCTCTACCACGTCCTCTCGCAGCCACTGAAAATAAAATAAAAGTCTTCATAAGGGTACTTGTGTAATCGTATTAACCATTAGTTAACAGTCAGAACAGCTACTGGCAAATGAATTTCCCCAGATCTGTGTGAATTTATCTACCATAAAACAGGAGACCGCTTTGCAACCATTCCATCCTAGTGTTTTTAATCTTTATGTTTGCGTTATAGACAATTTGATCTATATGTTAGTTACATAAATGATTTCCGGACAAGGTCGCACACATATTTGGCACTTGAAACTTGGGAAAGATCTGACCTAACATATTGATAAAAAAAGATTTGAAGTCCGAGTATAAAAATCAATTAAAAAAAGATAATTCATTAGGTGCAAGCTGCAATAACATCTACATCAATGACTCCACTGCTGTAAACCTTGTCCTTACCCTAACCACACACATATGCTGAAAAAGAGTTGAAAACATTTTTTTTTATCAGAATTTCATAAGATGGACATGCAATGAGGAATTTAGGCAAAATGGTTCATGAAAGTTTTCAACAACATGCCTAGAGACTGAAGAAAAGTTTGTCTTGACCATGCAGATCTTGTGCTGGGGAAGAGTGGTGCAGAGTGTTGTAGATTTAATTTTAACCGTGCCTCTGTGTAATTATCTTGTTTAAATACTAACTGCATGAAAGATGGCTGGTCAATATTTTGAGGCAGCTGGCCGATTTCATGGTTACTAAATGACAGTTCTTATGTATATGGATACAACAAGCAATTAGAACTAAAATTGTAGGGTAAACAATTGCAAAGTCTAGCTATCAATCAATGTTCATGTAGTTGATGAAACAGGTCAGCTAGTAAACTCTTGTCCAAAGATTAAAAGGAAAATGTACAATTTATTAAACGAGAATGAAGTTCCAGTCATTGTGGATTTATGAGTATCCCTGGATAAGAGTACTGTTATTGGATGTTTAATTTCTTAGTACAAGGTCTTGAAGCTAAAACATCTTGCTCCATCTTAAACTATGACCATGTCTTTCACCTGACAACATTTGTGACAAGTGTCGTGTGCAAAAATCTGATAAATCCAAAGAAATTAACGTAGTTATTTTCAGACATTCATTAACTTTTCAAAAGCAAAACCCGCTTTGTTTAAATATCAAGGACTTCTCAACCTTTACAATGAACAGAGCTCCAACAAAGGCAAATAAGCAAAAGACAATTTCATTGGCACACAGTAAAGTCATGCCAATTTAATAAGCATTGGCATCAATTCAGATAGCATATTCAACGATCCCTGATAAAAATAGAAACATATCTTTATTTTAAAAAACTTCAATTATTTTTTCAGAGTATATGGTTTACTTGAGCATGAGGAATTCAAATCCTCAGTCATGAACTGATTTTGCAATAAATATTCAAACATTACATACTCATAGCTGCCAACCTTCTAGACATGCAATTAGTGAAAATGGTGATAAAAATTAGTGAATTTTAACACCAATTTGTAAAGTGATCCTAAAGGCAAGAAATTATTTGTTGTTGGAACAAATATTTAGCATGGTCTCCAGCTGGTCTAGGCAGTTTATATGTTTAACAAGAAAACTCGCAATGCTGAAATGCTGGTACCTTGCAGTTCTTCCATCGATGGCTTCAAGTATTCCAGATGAAATCTACTTCTTAAGTTCTTAATTTTCCCAACCTTTATGTGCTTTTTGCTACCAATGTGCTTCCTCACATAGCCTCTACCACCATGCCCAATGCCAACATTTGTAGCACAATGTGTACAAAGAGCATAATGTATATCGGTGTCTGATGGCTGAATGCACTGCAAATGTTTGGTTAATTCCAAACTAAACTTCACTGTTTGTGCAATATATTTTTCCTATTCCGAGTTTCCTCTTATCATTGCCAGACCATTTTTTATATTTGGACATTTATCTTGATGTATAGGGTCAAAATCTATTCCTTATTGAAAAGTTGGAATTCGCCAACACCATTTGGTGTCAGCATGGGATAGTCTTACTAGCTGACCCCATTTTTTATATTTGGACATTTATTTATATTGGGGTATAGGATCAGTTTATTCCCTATCGAAAAGTTGGAATTCGCTGACACCATTTGGTGGCGGCATGGGATAGTATTACTAGCCGACCCAGCCAACTTGAACAACCTTTCATCGAGATATATCTGCATGAAATCAATAGATTACAATTTATTTGCTCAAAACTCGTGAGCATAGCATTCGTCCCGTCTTTTATCCACCAACAGAAGAGACAAAAGTACGTCGTTTGAAATTTGACATGGATCTGGCTAATTTCAGTCAAAGAGTCACACGACTATACAAATATCACAACCTATATGTCAATGAGGTCATTTACTTTAGTCATGTGATAATGCACAATAAAAAAATTGACAAAATAAAAATGGGGAAACAACGGTCAGATGCAATGTCGAATGGCATTTCAAATCTGATTTGGTAGTGCCTGAGCTAAACAAAAGTCTGGTAAAGGCCCATGTTTCTCTTAAAAGCACAAGTAAATGCTAAAATGCTTGCTACCGACCCAACTGTACCAATCACCCATAATTCACTAATATCGCAGTAATAACAATAAAATAATACTTTCTTTCATACCATGAACTTGTTCAATCACTTATAACTTATATCTATGCGAAGACCAGATTCCAAATCTGTTCCTGTATATACTAAGCATGCTACTGATCATTTAATAATCACATTCTCTTGCTTCATATTTGAGGGCGATAGTTTCGGTGTTAGAGAAATGTCATGTGTAATTTAGGTTAAAGGTTGTTCAAACCATCAATCAAAATTGTTGCATCGTCACTGTACGACACTGCAAATATTGCCATTAAAAACACGTCATTTTATAAACAAGCAACAAAGAAACATGCAAGTGTTCATTAAATGATCAGTACAGTACTTAATTTGTACAAAGGGAACAATTTTATATCTACTTTTATTCTGATATCACATGCTCAAGGGATTAAAAAAAAAATATGCAATGAACATGTTCAGAATTTTTACAGGCTGAAAAAGCAAAATAGTGTGAATCGCAAACTAAAGAAAACACGATGGACCAGATCACAGCAGTAATCTGAACAAATTTTTACACCATTATGTCTCCATTACTATTGATTTTAACATTAATCGTTCGTCAGCCACCTGTGGAATTAGTAAATATTATGTACCCTGTGCTCGCAAGATAGCTGATTTTCCTCTGCCTGCACTCGGACCTTTTCCTTGCACACGCTTGAACATCGGTGCATTTTTCAACATATCTGGCAGTATGA
Source organism: Unio pictorum (assembly GCA_030141615.1). Lineage (NCBI taxonomy): Eukaryota > Metazoa > Mollusca > Bivalvia > Unionida > Unionidae > Unio > Unio pictorum. The sequence goes on from JARLTB010000332.1 coordinate 1,122,755, forward strand.
TAAATCTGATCTTGCTGCCTCTGATATAAACATTTTCAAGCTGAGCGACTCTTCCGTCCCTGTATGTCACAGTTATACTGGACATCTGACAATTCATATTATCCTCAGCTTCAACAAGCTTTCCTCTGTACACTTCGCCGGTCGTAGTTTCACAAGTAACTATGTGTCCTTCCGCCTCATGCAAAACCTTAATTGGTACACCGATCGACATTCTGAAATATAAGTGTTCGTTTGGCTTTGATTGAGAAAGTGTAAATCCTTATTTTCAGCTAGGATGAAACGGATTACGTACTCTCACGCATTCAACAAAGAGACAATAATGGCGCTCAACGTTTAGAATTCCTACCAGACTGGTTTTTAAAATAAATCATTGTTAAGTAAAACGCGCTATGACCATTCCGCTGTTTTATAAATTATCTCCCTTGTGCATAAAACTCCGTACCAACTGTTTTTACATTAAGCTCAATGCTAACGTTTGGCTAAAGAAATATACTTTCCTACTTCAGCATACCTGTCACGCATAGTCATAGAGAGCAATGTTAGATTGTCAATTTGACAGGGACAGATCCAGGTACTCCATTGCATCTAATAGATATCTCATGGAAATAAACAGGGGTACTGAGCGTTAAGCACTCACAACCAATGAATTTGAAATGATGTGTAACACATTTATTTTTAAATAAAAAAATTATAAAACAATTACGAAACATATTGTTTGAAACATATTTTATTGTTATAATATGATACAACGAGGTTGTGCACAAGTTAAAATAACTACGAACTTAAATTAGCCGCCTCCTTATATGACACAAGTATTCTAACATGCTCAACATGACAATATCATAAAGACATGACAATATCATAATCAATTTTTTTTAATTAATTGGAGAGAGAGAGAGAGAGAGAGAGAGAGAGAGAGAGAGAGAGATTTCAGTAAGTTATTGGAATTGTCCACTAATGGTATATATTTTTCACTCGCATTATTTTATCCTACTGCTTATCAAAATTACTAAGTACTAAATGGCTTTTTATGGGTTTTTCCCATACTTTAGAAACATTTCAAGAAATCATCGCTTTTATTTTTTTTTTTTTTGGGGGGGGGAGGGTTGTTTTGTTTGTTGTCTTAAAGATAATAAATTACCGTGATCATATTTCTACTAGATCATTCAGAATTTCAAAATCAGCTTCTGTCCAGGATTAGTATTGATAGAATATTTTAGGGGGAACAAGATTTAAAATACTCATGGATATATGCTCGTTTGGACTTTGCGGTTCCTCTTTCCAATTAGAAACTGCCAAAATTATATCTCTCCAAAAACTGTTTTAATGAGCTTATTAAATTCTTCTAATTTCCTTCTCCCTAAATTCCAAATCTCTTTTTATTTCTGAGTATAGTTTAATTGACTAAGTTCTGTCACATTTTCCTCTTTACCCATATTATCGTATGCCTAGATGAAGATATGGGTACCATATTTAATCCTACCTCGTTCTCTGCGGATATTTGTATATCACGTTTTATTCTCTCTACTTTCCCACCCCATAAAAATTTAAATGTGCGATTTAGTTCTGCTTCCACTTTTGCTGATGGATTTGGAAAAGCTGAAAAAGACGTATGAATATGGGCAGAACAATGAGTCTTTATAACAATTTCCTCACCGACTACTGACAGATGTCTTTGACTCCAGCTTGTCAGTATTCATTTTGCCTTTCTTAGTTTCTTCATATAATTAATTTCCACCATTTGTTTGAAAATATCTCAGCCTAGGAGTTAAAAGTTAGAAGAGGACCAAATTAAGTCTTTTTACGGACATATTCTTTCATTAGAACCTTTTCTGTTTCCAATCCAGATAGGTTTTGTTTTTGTTATGTTACATTTAGGTCCAGATAATAGATAGAACAGATCTTGCAAGATATTCATAGTTGCGTAAGAGAAAGTTGAGCTACATAAAAAATAATAAAAGTATTTTCGGCTAACTGACCCAATTTGTAGTCACTGACATCAAAGATAAGTCTCCGTACATCCATATTTTGCTTTAAAATTATAGCTAAAATCTCAACCACAATGATAATAAGGTGCAAAGGGGTCTCCTTGATGACATCCTCTTTCAAGGTTTAAAAAAAGATGACATATGTCCATTATTTATAGCACAACGTTTAGAGTCATTACAAAACAGTTTAAACCATTTGAACGGAATCACCAGTTAATTGAGTCAAAGGCTTTCTCAAAGTCTAACCATATCTATTTTCAATGTCAAGTTGGTCCGTGATATCGTATAATAAATAGCCTGGTATTTTCTCCAGTGAATATATCCACCATATATCCTTTTTTTTTTTGAGTATCACTGATTATTGATGGAAGAACCTTTTTAATCCTAGCTGAAATGGCTCCCGAAGAAATCTTATAGTCAATATATTCAAAACTGATATAGACCTCAAGTGTTTAAAGTATGTTTTGTCTTTTCTTGCTTTGGTAGACAACTGATGATTCCTTGAGTCTGAAAATCTGAACGTTTTCCTGTAGTATATCTGTGATTTATTGATCTGCATATAAATCCCGCAAGAAACTTCCAAATGAATTATAGAACTCTAAATTGAAGCCATCTGAGAAAGGTCTTAGTCCATTTCCCATCCGTTTTAGGGACGTACCTAACTCAATAATTGTAAGCAGACCAAAGCATGATTCTCTTTCCTCTTGACTAAGTTTAATATTGTGACTAAAACTTGTATTTCGAGTTTCTTGAGTAGCCGAATCATCAAGCAGAGCGCGAATTATACTCTTTTACAATTCAATATAAAACTGTTTTTGAGCTTCGAAAATATTATTTGGTTAGATATAGTTGTCCCATAACATAAAATAATTTATTTTATTGTCTTATTGACATAGTTTCTTTTTTCAAGATTTAAAAAGTACTTTATGTTTTCTTCTCCTATTCGTACCATCTAGCTTTAGATCTTAATATAACGTCTTCTATGTATTTTTTCCTATATTACTCTTATTCTGCTTTTTTTTAATCTCTAATTTTTCAGAGTTTCGCCATCGATGTTATTCGACCCGAATTTCTATTAATTCCTGCTCAATTTTCTTTACTTTTTCCAGTTTCTCTTTTGATTTCTTAATAGAGTATTATATAGTTTCAGATCTTTTTTTTTCATTTTCAAAACTTCAAAAAACATTTAATCATTACAGGAAAGAGAAACATGGAGAGAGTCATCTTTATTTTCTCCTACACAATATTCATTTACCGTGTCAGTTATACACTTTTTGACCAAATTAGTGTACTAAATGTTCCTCAACAGTTGGGCATTAAATTTCCAATATCCTTTTTCCTCTTGGACACTTCGAAAAAGCCACACTTAAAACAATAGCTGAATGATCAGGTTTATACCCTGTTAAGATACACGCATCAGCTGTATTCATATGAATGTCATCCGATACAAGAAAGTAATCTAATGTACTTTGTTTCAAGGGAGATGTTTGCCTACAGGTATACATCTTTAAGTCACGATTGGAATTTCAACAAGGGTCAATTAATTCCAATTAATTTTTCAAGTCTTGAATCGCTGCCCTATGCTGTTGGTGTTTGTGATGTAAAATATTATAAGTATCCAAATTTAAATCTTTAACAGTAATCTAGTCTCCGCACATTTTAATTGACGAGTTATCAACATAAAAGCCATTCTTTTAACTTTCTAAAAGAGCTAGGATTATCATCATTATAACCATACAAATCCACGAGTGTTATTGTAAGATCTAAAATAATACATCTCCCTTGACAGTCACATTTTCTCTGTGAATTACGAATTCAAAGTATTTTTAAAATATTGCAACCCCAGCACTATTACTTTATCAGTGGCTAAATATACAATTTTATCCCCATTCTGCTGCCCAATATATTTCATCGTTGTTGTGGTTTTTTTGTACTATGCATTTCTTGCAATCATACTATATATATATATATATATATATATATATATATATATATATATATATATATATATATATATATATATATATATACATTCTTTTGTTTTACTTAGTGGAAAATGTCCCTTCGTTTAAAGACTTAACCTTGAAGACCTCTGACATTTATATATATAAATTTAATGTTATTATCCACGAAAACAGCAGAAATTGTACATATACATGTTTTTGTACAGGAATATATGAATTAATTATCATCTTGAGGTTATCATATGCATGGCTTTTAAACTACACTCATACAGAATACACAAAATACAAACATCCATAATAAAATCAGCCATGGTGTTACCAGTGGCGTCGTTAGGGTTGGTGTCACCCAGTGCGGTAAACTCACGGTGTCACCCCTCCAGATTTCGACCACAGATTTATTCTTATTTATTCAGCATGTAATAAGTCAACAGTATCAAAATGACAAGAACGAAAAACAAGTTAACTGAAGGTCAGCGTACACAAGTATTAAAGAACTGTAACAACGTTAAGTTATAGATATTAATACATTCTTTAAAATTTTCCTTTCCTGGTCTTCAGAGTTGCAAACCTGTCAATCACTTCATCAAAGTCTATGTCCTTCACGGTCTCACTTTCAATTGATAATAGAGCCAGATCAGAAAGTCTTGACTGTCCCATGATGGATCGTAAATAGTTCTTTATCAGCTTTAGTTTTGAAAAGCTCCGCTCACATGAAGCCACAGACACACAAATCGTGAGAAATAATTGAAGGCTTAGAGACAGTATTGGGAGAAATTCAAGGAAGTCCCATTCAGCTATAAATTGCAAAACATCAAACAATGACCAGTCCATGGCTTTGTGGAGATCAATATCAGCTGCTTTCAGGTGCCTTCTAAACCTTGGTATTTCTTTTAAAAGCTCATCTTCAGATAACTCGTCATAGAAAGAGGTTAATTTGGGAACGGATACCAGTAACTCTTCTTGACTTGCCGATAGTAGACTCTTGGGTTGAACAGCCGCAAACATATCTGCTACTTCCTTGATCGCTTTTGATCTCATCTGGAGTTCAGAATGAAAACGATCAATATATACCAGCATCTCCCTACTGTTTTCTTCTCGCAGAGAGAGTCCAGCATCTCTCAGTTGTTCCCCCGCCATTCTCTTCTTGAACCTTAATCTTCTTTCTACCGAAATTCCATATTGGTCTGATTTTGAAAGTGCCTGTTCAATTGCATGCTCAACTAAGTGACTGCGTTTCTCGTACAGAATCAATCTTAAGGCCTCTAACTTAATCACAACTTTGTCAAGAGTTAAGCCTTTAGTCTGCAGGTACTGCTGGGTAAGATTGACTTCCTCAAGTAGATCAGCCCAGAGGTAAAGGTAGCAGATAAACGTGAAATCACCGACAGCATGTAAAAGACCTTGTGCTGTACCCCTTGTGTCCAAATTTTCACTAGGATCACATAGAGCTTCAATCGCCGCCATACATTCATCAAACTTATCTTTCACTGGCTTAACAGCAGCATAATGAGCATTCCAACGTGTTGTTGATAACCTTTTCACCGACATCCCAGTGTGTTCAATCAAAACATCCCATCGATGAGTGGAAGCAGCAAAGAATGAAAATATTCCCTCAAGAGTACCAAAAAAATGTAACACATGAAGCTTTTTCGGCAAAAGAGTGTTGGCCACACAAGTTCAGTGAATGGTCCACGCACCCATTAAAAATCGCTTTCTTATTCTTTCTTTCCAGAATGGCCTGAACACCTCCATTTATTCCAGACATTGTTGCAGCATTATCGTAGCCTTGAGCTTTTTCACATCATTATGTCAAGTCCGTCGCGTTTTAGATTTGTAAGAATGTCAGAACTGAGGTCATCAGCTTTTTTCCCACTTAAAGGGAAAAATCCAAGGAACACTTCTTTCACTTCAACTTTCCCATTGTGGATTTTCACATATCTGATAACCTCAGACATCTGGTCAGTGTGTGATATGTCAGGTGTGCTGTCGAACATAATTCCAAAATACCTCGCAGTTTTTATATCCTTGACATGAATCTCCTTCACTTGATTTGCCAGGACATTTATAAATTGATTTTGCGTTTCTGGTGAAAGGTAAGATACGAGTGCTTTTACTGTACATGTACTCCTCGTTAGTCTCATTAGGTGTTCTTTCAGTACTGGGTCATATTTAGAAAGCATCTCAACCATCTCAAGAAAGTTTCCTCTATTCAATGAAGCTTCATCTTCGTTGTGGCCACGAAATGCCAGATTTTGCTTAGCAAGAAACAATGTGATATCCAGCAATCTGTGCAAGATATCCCTCCACTTTTTCTTCTCCCTGACCATAATAGCAATACTTTCAGTATCAATTGTTTTGTGTCGTCTAAGTCCTGCTGCCAATGTTTTCCATTTTTCAAGGCAACCTAGATGTTCTTGCGATGTCTCATGATTATGTAATTTCGGGCTCAGTTTCCACCACTTATCAAACCCAGTAATAAATTTGGATTTTGTTTCTGTAACATTAGCAGCAAACAGTCTGCAGCAAAAGCAGTATAATTTCTCACTGACGGGTTAATAAACCATCCATGACCGCAGTATTTTCTCGCCATTTGGCATCATCTTGTAGAACCATTGTTTGGTTAGCTTGCGCACGTCTCCTTTAGCTTTTTCATCTTGCCTTGTCACAACACAAAACGGTCCGTCCTTGTTCTGAAACGAGGGGCTCCCTCTTTTGATAATTTCAATCCAAAAGTTATCTGGAACTGGTACATTCCAGAAAGAAGCATCTGATAAAATATTCCAATTTTTCTCATTAACCTGACTCAGCATCACATTTGCAGTATCTTGGTTTGAATCAACGTTATCATCATTCTCTGCCGCTTCCAAATCATACACGTATATTTTTTTGTATTTCGTCGTCAATCTCGTCAATTTTCTGCACTACTTGCTCTTCTATAGAATGCATACTGCTAGCATCGGAGGAATCAGTATCGATTGTAGACTGAGGAACGTCTTTTGATGAACCCTGGTCATCATCTAGTTTCTTAACATATCGCAGCATGGATCCTGGCAGTGATTTTAGTGAGTCACACCTTTTCTTTTTAGCTTTTCGCTGCTGGCAGCCAATAGGCCGTTTAGATTTGTGCACTCCATGTGGCATGATCGAATTATCTTGAACAATAAAAATATAATATTATATATTTAAATTGTTGAAATGTAACTATTTACATGCACAATTTAATTGAAGGCTCTTTATTTTCTTCTGCCGCGCTAGCAAATCAGGCAGATGCACGCAGTACCTTCCATATAATAACCAAAATATTATACCAACAATTGGTAAATAATTAGGAGTACAAATATATTATTAGTGTGGAGCCCAATCCGCCCATCATGCATTGCAAATGGATTTTTGTAGGGCAGCAACAGCAGCTATGTACCGGTACCAATTGAGGGGGTTCACTGTTCACAGCAGGTCAACGAATGTGTGCGTGTCGTCATTATCATAGCAGTAATTAATTACTAGTAATACTCACTTTTTGAGTGTAATCCTTTCTTCGCTGTTCATCTGTTATAAAAAAAATTACGTCCTGTTCTAATTTACTTTAAACAGGTTAGTGATACAAATTACAAGTTTCACAAAATTTACTGTTTTGATAAAAAAAACGAGTATGTAAACGTCTGCACATCTACGTCATACCACGTCATACCAAGCGTCAAGCCAAAGATGGTACCTCGTGCACATGAAGCACTCGGCCTACGGAAACGCCTCCAAGTCTATTGATCTATTCTACCTCATTAATTATCGCGTTCGTAAATAACTCCAAATTTTGATCCGACCAGCTCTGAATCTCATTAAAATGAGCCCCAGATGCTCTGCAGACTGCATGGTGGCACCCTGACCCTGTTCTGCCTTTTAGTCATGTATTTATTTAACTATGATCGGTTATCCACTTATGAAATACGACTGGACCGAGCAACGTCTGCTCTGTAAAATTTGCAATTTTTCATTTGGTGTCACCCCTCTGAGATGGTGTCACCCGGTGCGGTCCGCACCCCCCGCAACTTCCTAGCGACGCCACTGGGTGTTACAATACATGTTGTAGATTTGGCGGCAGTGAACACTGAAACAGTGTACGATAAACCACAAGTAAGAAACTCCATCTGCAATAACCCTTGTGCACCTCTGATGCATGAGCTAGTGATTGATTTGATTAGTGTGTGTGTGTGTGTGTGTGTGTGTGTGTGTGTGTGAGAGAGAGAGAGAGAGAGAGAGAGAGAGAGAGAGAGATGACACAATGGATGAGCGAATAAACAGGTCTAATTTTAATGGCATTACTGGTGAGAGACAGAAGTAACTTATAGAAAAAAATATGAAAACGAATCAGAGTATAAAAGGAGGTTAAGAACGGAAGTTCACATACCTATTAAGACAATTTCATGAATTCATAGAATTACATAATACATTTGTATTCTAATTGTCTCATCAATTTCATCATCGATGTCAATTTTTATCCTTTTTCCTACTTTGGTTTTACTACACATATCCATTTAAGTACCATGCACTGTTAATTTCCTGCTGCCTGGATAATTTTTTGATAAGTTTAGAATTCATCCTGGTTACATCCTCTACCTGTCTAATTCCTTTGTTCTGTTTAAAGTCCTTCCGATTCTTGGTAATTGGAAGTTTAGTTTACAATCCAGACTCCATAATTTAACAATCACTGACTTTGGCTGTCACTGTCGGCCTGGGATCCTTTCTTTGCACGGCCATTATGTCCGTGTTATCCAAACTAATATTGTGACTTCCCTCACCAGTTCGGAATTCTCTCTCTCTCTCTCTCTCTCTCTCTCTCTCTCTCTCTCTCTCTCTCTCTCTCTCTCTCTCTCTCTCTCTCTCTCTCTCATATTTACATTCTCCTCTTACTCCATCCCTAAAACTTGAACTTTCAGCTTCCTTGAATATATTGTTAGATTTGGTTTAAAGGCGCACTTGCTTGCTTTGATCTCATGTCAGAATAATATTTCATGTCACTCCTCATTTTATCATTTTCCTTTTTTACCTCTTGTAATGTTTCTCGCAATTGGTTGTTTTCAAATTCCAATGAATCCATCTATTTCATCAACTCTCCTGTTCTCTCCTTTACTACCCTTTCACTTTCTGCAAGTATCTCCTTTATCAGGTCTTCCTTCACATTCTCTAATAATCTCCTCACAATAGTTGAGACAATTTCTGTCTCATCACGTACTCCCTTTCCTCTGTAGATATATTGGTGTATCTACCGTGCAAGGTAAACTTATCGATAAGCAGATCAATGGCGGGTAATGTCTTCTTCTCACGGAGGTACAACGTATGCCATATGAATGGTCACTTTTCCATCGGTGATGTCAAATTTGTCTCTCATCATCCTTCAAAAGCCCTAAATAGCTTGGAGAAGCTAGTTATGCAGGTGTACTAAATCCGAGACATACAGGAGAATTCAAACTCTCGTGATACATAGATAGGCTCAAACGATCTCGATATTTGACTTGATACTGACTCTTGAGTTTCCTCTAACAGTGGGTCAAATAAGTCCGTGATAAAAACTGCGAGACTATATCGCCCCCATATACTATTATTATAGAGTCCAACCCAGGTTCTATTTTGTTGGAAGTTAAATTTAGTGAAAGATAGATGTAAAGCATTGTGTCTCCAATCAGCAATGCCGACGGTTAGATGATTAAATATACAAAAATGGTTGGAATTCAATGAATAACAATTTAATAATTCAATAATCCAATGACTAAAACATTTCCAATTCCGTTTCTTCCGTTCGACCCTTTAATAAGCCTAGTTCATCACTTGATTAGCAGCGTGAGATTGATTTCCATATGTCCTTGTATTTCTATTCATCTGTTGTATTTCTCTCTCTCTCTCTCTCTCTCTCTCTCTCTCTCTCTCTCTCTCTCTCTCTCTCTCTCTCTCTCTCCATTCCTTGTCATCTTCCTCCCTAACCTTTTCTCCAAACTCCACCTCCTCTACTTTCTCTTGAAGTCTCCTCCTCCTCTACTTTCTCTTCCACGACCATCCATCTGTCGACTTCGGCTGTCTCGGCTCCAGTCTCAATTCCGTCTCCAACTCTTGAAAACTTGGGACCCAATGGAACCGGAAGTTCTCTGTCCCCTAAAAAGTTTCTTTTTTTAATCTTTCTTATTTCCTTACAATGTACCCGTACGTTCTGCCGCCAGATTACGAGTGGCATCTTTTCTTGGAGTAAACCTATTGATCTGCAACCCTTCCAGGGAAATATTAAATTACTTTTACGATTTTGGAAGGTATCATTTGAACGACCTAGGACGAGGGAGACGATGCTACAGATTTTAAAATCTTTAAATACGCTGTGGGACCAATACATGCAGCACGAGATCAAAACCTCTTAATTTTTTTTTTTTTTTAGCTCTGTCGGCGAGCTGTATGGTCTCAAGGTGTAAGTATAAACACTACAGCCAGCAACAATACAGTGTTCCAACACTAACTAAACTACTCGTGAGCTAAATTTATCGGGTTCTAACTTGGTAGTGGCAAAGTGTTGCCGGTAACCGGATGGCCTAAAAAGAAAAGACTCATAAACTTGTTAGATCGAATGATACAAGCATAAAATGAGTATGAACCTTACCGTGCTTTTTAATATTATCAGGAATTGTCATGTATTTGTTCTGCTGAAAGACACGATTAAAATAAGTCGTTGATGAAATGTTTCATGGTACTTGCGATCTGCATTGCTAGTGGCACGAGTACACAAATCGAACAACCCACACTTTCAAAAGTTCTAGAGTAAAATTGTATACTGGTTGCAATAAAAATACACAAACGAACGAATACAAAATTCTACAAATTTAAAGATTCCGAGAGCAGCTTCTGGAGTTACGTGTAATTACGTGACTATTGGACTTCCGATGTCGTCATTAACGACAATGATTCTAATAAATGCCATTTTTGAGAAAATAAATAATTTGCCTATCAAGTTCATGCAGAGATGAGTCGATATAACATAATTTAAACTATTATAAGCCCGCTGGTAAGTGACTACCATACCAAATATTTAATATACAGTTGCAATTACCCCATTTTTTTAAATAGATATACTGTAAAAGAAAATGTTACTTGTTACATTCGTTGATATATTGCCATAGAATACTTTAGAATTAAAGGTTTTAAAGGAAACAAAATATAATTTATATTCATGATGTTGTCCCCACGTAGCAGCATTATGTAGCAAAATAAAGTTAGAATTTGTATTCTGTGCATTGAAACGACTTTACATGCCAATTTTTAAGAGTGTTCGTGTAATACATCTGGTGTTTTTTTTTCGTTTTTTTCATGATCGTCGTTTCAAACTTTGATGTTTTTGGAGAGTTGAAAGAGAAACATTTTTAGATTTAGAAAATGCATATTTTATAATCTTAAACCATGTGAAGATTGAAAAAGTGAGTTCATTCTGGCCCCCCCCCAAAAAAAAACATGGAAAGGAAATATAAAATTTATGAACAACATTACTATATCCTTGTTATCCCAGGATTGCATCATATATCGTACTATAATATTAACGCCGACAATCACATTTGTGCCATCTTGATAAGTTATTTGGTTGAAAAGTGAGTATATATGTATGCATGATTTTATAATTTGATGAATATTTGTTGCTGTTATTGTATAATTATTGAATATATGTTACTGCTAAATTAATTTGACAGACAATATGAGCAATATTGTTGTAGTATTTGAAATTAGATTTTAATATTAATGTATTAGCAATAATGATTGTTCTTATTTAAAAAATATTATAAATCTGAAATGGCATTAGCGTTTGTCTTTCTTTTGCTTCTACTAATTACACTTATCTTTTCTTTTTCTTCTCTTTATAACCCATTAAACAAATTTATGTTAATATTTTAAAATAATTTTTTAAAATATTATTTTCCAATTGTGACTTGAGTTACATTGCAACCAAAACACAAAGACGGCGCCTACAAAACACAGAATATAACACATATCTAATGAAAGGATACATTATAATCAACACAAATAAAATACGCATACACATGTATTAATAATAATCAACACAAATAAAATACGCATACACATGTATTAATAATAATCAACAAATAAAATACGCATACACATGTATTAATGATATTGAATGCATGTAAAACAAGGAGAGTCAATAGTCTTCGCAAATGAAAATATTAATCCATATAAATGAAATCGTCATTACTTAATTAAGGCATTATCATGACAAAAGTTGGCACGTGAACCCACACGTGGGCGACACGAACTCGTATTCAGTCTTGATATGTTATAACAAAGATATTGATTTGATTTGATTTGATACAATGTTTTATAACATAAATATTATGTGCCTTCTTTTTCCATTTTACATATAACATGTAGTAGCGTTGCAGTTATTGACATGATCACTTGAAGGACGATTGTTACATACCGCACCATGATTCTCTACTCAGCGCCGGATTAAGCACCGTGGAGGCCCATAGGCAGTCAAACTTTTGGGGCCCCAGACCCACGGTCACGGTCTCATGGGGGCCCCTGATGGGGCCCATAAAAGTCGAGGGGCCCATAGGCAGTTGCCTACTCTGCCTAATGGGTAATCCGGGACTGTCTCTACTGCAAATTATTTATAGACATTCAACAGTCAAACAATAATTTGGTATTTGCATATTAGTTACTTTTATTAGACTAGTACTGTAGTAATTAATTAATACCTAAATGGGCCTTTTTGATTCGGACCTTTTTGGATCAAAACAAAATGGTTGTATACAAAAAAAATAAAACCTCGGTAATCAACCTATGGAATGCGTTCTTTTAATTTTCTATTTAATTTATGACACAATACGAACTTTACAAAACTTTTGCTTAGATCTATATACTAGGTTATCTTGTGTAAAAGCATAACATACAATTGAGCCATATCATTGTTGTCACAAATATTTCTTGCTATTGTAGGCGATGATGAACGAAAAGAAGTGTACACAACAATATTTTGTTGGTACCCACTGCATCGATACAAAAATCAATGCACAGACATTCAGTGGTAACGTTTACGTTGAAATTGATCTAAGGTGATATAGGAGATGCGCTATACGGTTTGCGTGTGGACCAAAGTTTATATTGCCGGGGTGGGAGACAAGCGTCCCATTCCTCCAGAAATACCCCAAACAGCTTCGCGACTCACTTAGCTTGGAAGTTCGGCAGACCCTATTTACACTAATAGGAGTTGGGAGCTTCGGGTAGATGGGACTCGTAAGCCTAGGAGGGTAACTAGGAGATGGAAAACTTCGATTCAAAATCTCCACTGCCTTGTTGCTATACCCACTCATGGGAAATGCTAAGGAGTCCCTAAGGCGGTCTGACATTGACTTCATCGTCATTCTGGCAACTCCTGCGACGCCATTGGTGCCAAGGTGTATCGTCATTTGTCATTGACTTGTGTCCATCATCTGCGTGGAGGGAGATCTTCTAAGTGGTTAACAGCTGATTATCCATACCACTCTGCCCAGGCTACATAGCTCCATTGGAGACAATACCCCAGCGCCGTCATATATCGTCGTCACAACGCGAGAAGTAGCAGTTCTTTATTTTTTTAAATTTTTGTTTGTATTTTCCAACGTGACTGGAACATGTTTTTTTTTTAATTTATTATCCCCGTAATAGGATGACCACTGGGTCGGGGAGCCATCCCAAGGTCACCTTACAATCTAGCATTTCTGATAATCTAGGGATAATAAATATAATCAGCAGAAAAGGAACACTTTCTCACACACATACACACATGCATATGGCACACGATCTAGGTGACATCGTGATATTACGGTATTTTGTCCTTGTTTAGCATAAAATCAGATGCATATTACATATTCATTATTGAGGTCCACTTTTGAAGAAATTCGTCCTCTTTTGTATTTACTTTAGCAATGTATTTTTCAATGTTCTTATGCATTACAACTATTTGCTTAAAAGCATAAATAGAAGGATTTTTCATATTGAATCTGCAAGTATAAATATAATACTTTGCCAAAATAAGCAAGAAATTACATAAACAGTCCAGTTGTTAACTTCCTAAAAATGTTTCTGTTTTTAGACAAATGTGCAATATTTGGGCAAAAAGTTCAATAAAACGGTACCAAAACTGTGAAGTAATATTGCAGTCATAGAAGAGATGCTCAATGCTTTCATTTTCACTCTTACAGGAAGTACATTTGTTGTCTTCTAATATGTTAATTCTTTTCGGAAAATCATTAGTAGCTATTATTCTATGGATTAATTTAAAGTTAAAAAAGATCAATTTGGTATCCTTAGTACAGGATTTCGCTTGGATATATATCTGAGACCACTCCTCAATATTTATATTTTTATTAAATACTTCCATCCAAGTTTCATGTTTAGCAGTGTGTTGCCTTTTATTTTTTTTTTTTAAAAAAATCTTTGTAAACAAACACGAGTGAATTTTGTTTTTGTAAGTTCATTGTTTTTATCCTCCTGCTTCTCAAAATTATTTTGTACTAAATGTTTTTTATGACATCTTTCCATGCTTTTGGAATTTTGGATATTAAGGAGAAGTATTTTAAGAAAGCATCACTTCCAGTGTTTTGTTTTATTATTTCAAAAGGTATTAAATTATCGTTATCATCTATTAGATCCTTCAGAATTTCAAAACCAGCTTCTCTCCATGATTTGTAATGATGGAACAATTTAGTGACGACAAAATTTAAAATATTCATGGATAGATACTCGTTTGGACCTTGCGGTTCCTCTTTCTAATTGGATACTGCCAAAATTACATCTCTCCAAAAACTGTTTTTAATGAGCTTACAAAGTTCTTCTAATTTCCTTCTCCCTAAATTCCAAATATCCTTTTTATTTTTGAGTACAGTTAAATTTACTAAGTTCTGCCATGCTCCATTTTCCTTTTCCAGCAATCGTTTTACCCATCTTATCTTGATATAACTAATGAATGAAAATATGTGTATCATACTTAGTCCTCCCTCGTTTTCTGGGGATACTAGTATATCGCGTTTTATTCTCTTTACTTTTCCACCCCATACAAATTTAAATAATGTGCAATTTAGTTCTGCTTCAACTTTTGCTGATGGATTTGGAAGTGCTGAAAAAAGATGTATAAATATGGGCAGAACAAGAGTTTTTACAACAATTACCTTACCAACTAATGACATATGTCTTTGACTCCAGCTTGCCAGTGTTCGTTTAGCCTTTGTTAGTTTCTTCATATAATTCACTTCCACCATTTGTTGTAAATCTGGAGATAATTCTATACCAAGGAGTGTAAAGTTAGAACAGGACCAAATTAGGCCTATTTCAGGACATATTCTTTCACTGGAGAATTTCCTGTTTCCAATCCAAATAGCTTTTGTTTTTGTTATGTTACATTTAAATCCAGATAATAAAGATAAACCTTGCAAGATAATCATAGTTGTTTTAAGAGTAAGTTGAGATCCATAAAGAAGAATAAAAGCGTAATCGGCATACTGACCCAATTTATATTCAGTGCCATCAAAGATCAATCCCCGTACATCTGCATTTTTCTTTAAAGTTACCGGTAATGCTAAAATCTCAACCCCAATGATATATAAATAATGTGCAAGTGGATCTCCTTGACGACATCCTCTTTCTAGTCTAAAAAATGATGACATATGCCCATTATTTATAACACAACTTTTATAGTCATTACAAAACAGTTTAAACCACTTACAAACGGAATCACCAAAGATTTTAAAGTTTCTTCTACAAAGGTCCAGTTAATGGAGTCAAAGGCTTTTTCAAAGTCTATTAATAATAATAACCATATCTATTTTCATTCTCAAGTTGGTCCATGATATCATATAATAGCCTGGTATTTTCTCCAATGAATCTACCCTTCATATATCCTTTTTGAGTATCACTGATTATTGATGGAAGAACCTTTTTAATCCTGGCTGCAATGGCTCCGAAACCAATTTTATAGTCAATATTTAAAAGTGATATAGGTTTCCTTTTTTATCAATATTTCCTATCTTTTTCTTCCTTTGGTAGGCATGTGATGACTCCTCGAGTCTGAAAATCTGAAAGGTTACCTACAGTATACCTGTAATTTATTGATCTGCATATAAATCCCCCAAGAGACTTCCAAAAGAATTTATATAACTCTTCAGTGAATCCATCTGAGCCAGGACTTTTTCCATTTTCCATCCGTTTAAGAGACATACCGACTTCATTAATTGTAACCAGACCTTCGAATGATTCTCTTTCTTCTTGACTAAGTTTAATATTGTGATTAAGAAATCTATTTTGAGTTTCTTCAGTAGCCTCATCATTCTGCTGAGCAGTTCTACTTTTGTACAATTCCATATAAAACTGTTTTTGTGCTTCTAAAATATCTATTTGGTCAGATATATTTTTCCCATCATCTAAAAAAATTTCCTTTATTGTCTTATTGACGCAGTTTCTTTTTTTCAAGATTTAAAAAATACTTTGTGCTTTTTTCCCCAAATTTGTACCATCTAGCTTTAGATCTTAATATAACACCTTCTATGTATTTTTTCCTAGTTCCTCTAATTCTGCTTTTTTTTCCTCTAAATTTTCCAGAGCTTCCACTTCTATGTTATTCACCAGTCCCTCCCTGAATTTATATTATTTCCTGTTCAATTTTCTTTAATTTTTTTCCCGTTTTTCTTTTGTTTTCCTAATAGAATAACATATGGTTTCTGATCTTATTTTCATTTTTAAAATTTCAAAGAACATTTGATCATTACAGGAAAGAGAAACTTGAAAAAAGTCATCTTTATTTCCCCTTACATAATATTCATTTACCGTGTCAGTTATACACTTTTTGACCAAATCAGTATACTCAATGTTCCTCAACATTTGGGGATTAAATTTCCAATATCCTTTTCCCTTTGGACTCGTTGCGAATGCCGCACTTTTCCTAATAGCTGATTGATCAGTCTTATAACCTGGTAAGATACACACATCAGCTGTATTCATGTGAATGTCATCTGATACAAGAAAGTAATCTAATCTATTTTCTTTCAAGGGAGATATTTGCCTCCAGGTTTACATCTTTAAGTCTTGATTGGAATTTTGCCAGGTGTCAATTAATTCCAATTCGTTTTTTAGGTCTTGAATCGCTGCCCTAGACTGTTGGTGTTTGTCATGTAAAATATTATAGGTATCCAAATCTAAGTCTTGAACAGTATTCCAGTCTCCGCACATTATAATTGATGAGTTCTCAAAAAATAAGATCTCCTCTTTTAATTCTCTAAAAAAGCTAAGAGTATCGTCATTGTAACCATATAAAATTCACGAGGGTTATTCTGTTACTATTAATTGTAATATCTAAAATAATAAATCTTCCTTGACAGTCACATCTTTCTCTGTGAATTACGAATTCAAAAGTATTTCTAAAAAATATTGCAACCCCAGCACTATTACTAGAACAGTGGCTAAATATACAATTGTATCCCCATTCAGCTGCCCAATATTATTCATTGTTCTTTGTACTATGAGTTTATTGCAAGCATACTATAGATACATTCTTTTGTTTTACCCCAGAGATCTCGGAAACGCTTAATTACGCGTATTTGGACGCAAACTTTTGGTCCGGGACGCAGAAAATCGCCCATGCACGAGTCCTCCGTACGCACGTTTTTTCTTTCTTTTTTTTTCTTCTTTTGCATACAGGAATGTTTTGCGACACAATAAATATGTTCTAATCACTGTGAAAAATGAGGCAATGCTTTTATTTGAGGTGTTTTTTGCTGACTTTTTTTTAACAAAGGTCGTCGGCTTACTTTGATGATGGTTCGTTTGTTATTGAAGGCGCCGCTAAAGGCTCCAGTTGAAGGGTCAAACAAATACCTGTGTGTTATTGCTGCGGCAACTTCAGATAATTGTAGAACATTGAAACAGATTTGTTTTATTTGTTTAGTATAATATCAGTGCTTCAAAGGTAATCAGTTCTCTTTGAAGTGTCAGCAAACGTATTTTTTCTTCTTCCATCTGGTATTTGTTTTTAAATTAGTGTCATCTGCTTGACTGTACTCATTTTACGTTTCCACCTTCTGCGGATTCGGAATTTAACTAGTCAGTTGCATAAAGTAATAAGGCCAGATATCATCATTAGCGGATTATGATATAACAGTGCACTGTTAGGGTGGTTTGTCAGTATGAGACAAGGACTTGTTATTTTAACAATATATTCCAGTACATTGTTTCCTGTCATGGTGCCTTTGATTTTCTCTACTCCAAACGCAAGACTGTATGTACGGTTTTTATCAGCCAAAATTGGCGTCGCCACAAATATCACCAGATGGTATATTTTGTCACCAAAACGGAAAACAGAATCGCAGTTTGCTACATTGGCGAAGCCCCGTGATCCTGTAATTGATTTAATTTCCGATTGTAGCTGTATAAATATTGCATATTGCGAAACCAAGACACATCGAGACTTGAATAAAATGCCATTTGCAAATCTAGACAAGTATTTTGGGGTTAAAAGAAAAAATGATGAAGATTTAAACGAGATTCAGAACTGTGCTAAAGTTGCTAGAGTCAAAGAAGAGTGACCTAGTGTGGAGGAATATGATCCAAAGCCAAGCATCAGAAAATTTTGCAAAACGCGACATAGACGAAAGTGAACTATATTGTAGTTCAGAATATATTTGTACATGATATAGATTTTAATACATACTGTTTTAAAGAATAATAAATAATTGCAAAGAAATACATGTAAAACTGATAAAAGTTTTGTATTTGTTTATTCCGGGCATTTTAATGGCCATTTAGTCGCTTTAGAATTTTTCTGGGCGCTGCAACTTTTGCTGGTGGGACTGCAACTTTTGCAGGTGGGACTCCTATTTTTACCAAATTAGGAGTCCTGGACTCCTAGTTTTAAAATCCTAGTGAGAACTCTGTACCCAGTGGAAATGTCCCTTCGTTTAAAGACATCCTTGCAGGCCTCTAACATTTATAGATATAATTTTTATGTTATTATCCATGACAACGGTAGAAATTTTACATATACATGTTCTTGTACAGGAATGTATGAAGTAATTATCACCTTGAGTTTATCATATGCATGGCTTTCACTCTCACTCTCACACAGAAAACAAACATCCATAATAAAATCATCCATGGTGTTAAAGTACATGCTGTAGATTTGGCTGATACAGTATACGATAAGACAACAGCTTTGTAAATCAATAGGCACAGATTAATAAAAGTATAAACACAAATTAATGATTGAAAAACAAAGTGTGAATGAGAGCATACATGGATTTGGTGGGTGATTAAACGATTGAGCAAGAATGGGAGACTGAAAAAATTAACGTTGAAGAGCAGTCTTGAATAGGGTGAATACACGACTGAGTAGATGAATGTGTATATGAGTGAAAAATGAACTAAGTGAATTGATTATTGATTATGAAGAGATATGATACAATGGATGTGCAAAAAACAAATAAGTATATTAATTAATGACAAAACTGGTAAGAGAAAGAAGTAACTTATTGAAAAATCACAAAACAAATCAGAGTAGAAAAAGGAGTACCAAAACGAAAGTTCACATACCTATATGGACAATTCCATGAGTTCATAGAATTGCATATTACACTGATATTCTAATTTTCTCATCAATTTCATCATAGATGTCAAATTTTATCCTTTTTCCTGATTTTGTTTTACCATACACAGATCCATTAAAGTACCATGCACTGTCAATCTCTTGATGCTTGGATAATTTATTGACGAGTTCAGTATTCAGCATGGTCACATCCTCTACAAGTGTAATTCCTTTGTTCTGTCTAAAATCTTTCCGCTTTTTGATAATTGGAAGTTTACAATCCAGACTCAAGAATTTGACAATCACTGGCCTTGGCTGTTCCTGTCGGCCTGGGATCCAATGCACCGCCACTATGTCCCTGTTATCCAGATTAATTTTTGTGACTTCTTTCACCAATTTTGGAATTCTCTCTCTCAGACTTTCATTTTCCTCCTCCTTCAGCCCTAAAACTTTAATGTTCAACTTTCATGAATATTGTTCAGTTTGATTTGAAGCCGCACTTGCTTACTTCGATCTCCTGTCAGAATTGTTCATGTCACTCCTCATTTTATCATTTTCCGTTTTTGCCTCTTGTAATTTTTCTCGCAATTGGTGGTTTTCGAATTCCAATGAGTCCATCCTATCCATGAACTCCCCTGTCCTCTCCTTTCACTTTCTACAACTATCTCCTTTCTCAGATCTTCCTTCCCATTCTCTAACAATTTCTTCACAATAGTTGAAACAATTTGTTAGGTCATCTTTTTTCACCAAATCTGTAATAGCAGATGTGAAATCTGCTTTTGAAATGCTCCCTCTGAGACTTTGTTTTATTTCATTAAGTCCAGCTGAATTGTGCTCAAACCCGATTCACTCAAACTTGTGTCAGATGTCTCTATTAGGGCATCACTCTGTCATCTGGTTTGTATTTGTTGTTAGCTTTGATCTTTCTTTCCACTCATGCTTGTAGATAATCTTGTTTGGACTAATTTGTTCTCATTTACGATACTGATTAGTATTCACCATGTGCCAAACAATTCCTATAATTGAAGGCAACTGATGGACAGGTAATTACACTGGAATAAGTAAATGAATCAAACAAAGCAGGTAGGGAATATCTCAAAACTGCACCATTGAAAGCTCTCTTGGCATAAAAGGCTGCACCTAGCCTTAGTACACTACAAGCCCTCAGGACTGCCAGTAACAATGCCCAGCAAACCGCACACCTCTGTGCCAACACCTACTGGCTGTACCTCTGCACAAGTATATAGACAGCTGCCCACACCGGGGATGCAATAGGCATGTAGGAGGTTATCAAGAAGGTGACAGGTCCCCTCTCCTCCAAGAATGCCTCCCTTAAGTCCAAGATGGGCAAAGTCACCATAGACCAGGGAAAACAGCTTAAGAGATGGAAGCACTATCTCTGGCTGTATGCAACTCAAAATGTCATCACCGACACTGCCTGGACGCCAACCCAGTCAGTTATGGAAAAACTAGACACACCATTCACCCTCGACAAACTCTATAAAGCCATTGATTGTCTTGCCTATTGGGAAGGCTCTTGGAAGCAAAAGCATTCGACCTGCAGTCCTCGAGAGCGGGAAATCAGCACTGCTTCAGGTCCTGCATGTACTCCTCTGCCTCTGCTGTGAACAGAGACACATCCCCTTTGGACATGCGTGATGCCAACATTTTCATTGTGTACAAGAACAAAGGAGATCGTAGCAACTACAACAACTACCATAGCATCTCCTTCCTCTGTATCATCACAAATGCTTTTGCTCATGTCACTTTGGTGTGCTTGCAGACCCTAGCCTCTCATGTCTACCCAGAGTCCCTCTCATGTCTACCCAGAGTCCCAGTGTGGTTTCCGAACCAGACGGTCAACTGTAGACCTGACCTTATGAATAGTCCAGTTGCAGGAGATGTGTTGCGAGCAGCAGATGCCTCTATAAATCACCTTCACAAACCTGACAAAGCATTTGAACTGGTCAGTCAGAGCGGACTCTTCAGGCTCATGCAGAAGATAGGCTGCAGTGTACTTCAGTGCCACATCAGAGGCCTTCCCAGTTAGCAGCTGAATGAAGCAAGGCTGTGTCCTTGCACTGTTGATCTTTCCTTACCATCTTTTTCTCTATGCTTCTCCAGTACACCTTCAAGGACTTCAGTGAGGGAGTGTGCATTCATACCAGGTTTGATGGCAAGCTGTTCAACATCGTCCATCTCAGTGCTAAAACTAAAGTCACAGAGGTAATCATCTATAAATTGCTCTTTGCCATTGATGCAACCTTGATATCCCATATGAAATGTTTGAAGATGTTGCAAAACCTGTTCAGACTGTCTTGGATTGTCCATTTCTGGCAATCCTGACCCTCAGATATTGTAACTTTTTAGATTATGATTCTGTGGCAAGTTGGGCTATCCCTTATGCATACCACCGGTGGATGCCCATTCACCGTTTGTAAGTGACTAAAGTTAGAGTTTGTTCTTCTATAAGGTTAAGTGTTGTATTACTGATATCTCTCAAAAATCAACTCTATTATATTTTTCACATAAAAACTCACTCCACCCAGTATATAGCCAGTTGCTCTTAACATGGCTACTACTCTCATTAGCAATGAAGCAAGCAGAATTGGAGGAAACCACTTTAAGGCTCGAACACGTTTATTTATTTATTAAAATTTTATTCTCCGTTAAGGTAGGATATATTTTTAAGACAAAGATGATGATTATGATGAGAATAATGATTTAATGATATCTTTGAGATGTCAAGATGACCATTTATTCATGGATGTGGTATTAATAGAGATGATACACTCATAAAGTTTGATGATTCCACCATTAGCAGAACTGGAGAAATATGCTTAAAACATTGAATCCATGATGGTGAAGAATACATATATATCACAGTGACCTACTTCTTGTTTAAAACTCAGATGCTGCCAATCACCATGAAGTTGTATGAAACCAGGTATAACAGTATGTATATATGTTCAAAAAATCCATTTGGTCGTAAGTTAAATGCAGCGAGGTAAACATAAAATGCATGTCACACTGACTTTATTTTGTTGTACTCATGAGATGCATGCAGTCATCTAGTCATTTTAGCATAGATAAGACAGGTGCCACTCATTCCACAACCAGAATCATTTCCAATATTGATTTAGGGCTTTGGTTCGTTTCCAAGGTCCTATGGTATTAAGATGAAGGGAATATCTATCAAACTTTGCTTAATCAGAGAGCTTTTTACTTCATACCCATTCCTTCCCCTTTGCCCTGCCCCCAGCAAGGTCAAGATCATTTTTTGGGGTTAAAACTTTTTTTTATATGATTAAGAGTACAAAACCCTGAAGTGGGTAGTGGGTAGTTATTATATTTTGACTATATAAAAAAGCAAGCACCTATCTTCTCTGCTAATGAACTTCTATCCATTCTTTTTCTCTCTTACTCTCAGACAATAAAAAAAAGGTCATTTGAAATTCAAAGCATCTGTATCCAGTAGCAGGCAAAACATCTAATCTTTGGAGTGTCAGTTAAACCTTTCTGCCTACAACATGTGGTCACCCAGACATGTAATCTCATAACATCACATGTAAAAGAGAGAGTTTTCAAGTTTGAAAGTCAGTGAAGTTTAAGATGGAAAAATACACACACTGATTGTACATGTAATTTTATTCTTTATTTATAGTTCTTGTTCAAATATTGCATTAATCATAAATAATATTTATATAGCAGTAAATATATATACAGCCACATGTATTGTAAAATATTCACATATATATATGAATTGAATTAAATCAAAAGATAATAAAACCATTTGAATCAATTGAAACTAAAACAAAATTATTTAGAGACAAAAAGCAAACACCTTTATTCACCCAAAATGTAAATGGAAAAACTCCATAAACAAAGGCTGTAACCAATGCACTACAGAAAAAAGATGACAACAGAATAATTGTGAGCAGAAAACGTAAGTAATTTGTGAAAAGACTAAGAACTCATTCACCTCAGTATTACATATTAAAATGCCATAAATGATATACGTATGTGCTGCAATGAAGTCGGCTAAGATAGATCTCCATTATGACATCAAGATTTTATTCCTGCGTTTTCAAAACACATAAAACATTATATGAACTTTTGCATTATATAGTTTTATGACAACTTCCTTTTAGAAAGACATGGTTAACCATAATGCGGATTTACTTTGGCACTGCAACAGTGGTAAATGATACATACTGTAGTGTACTTGCATACAATGCTGCCTCAGGATTTAAGAAAATCAATATCCAAATTCATTTTTTTTCTTTATTCTTGGTTCTTAACAGATCCTCCTCAGTGATCAAATGAAATAATAATCAGAGAATGATTATATTTGGCTGTGTGATGCAATCATTAATACCAGTGACATTCATTCAGTGGTTATTCACGATAGCATAAATCCAAAGTATGCAGGATCATTCTTGTCATAAATGATAGGGGTTTGCTCATGGCAAATTTGATCAAATCAGATTTACTATTTAAGCAAATGAAAAACTTCAAAGTTTCAATGATTACCTGTACCCAAAGGTCAAAAGGGTAAATGTGTCATAAAATGATTTGTCTATGTTTTATAATGGAACATCCTAAGTATGAACAGATTCCCTTTAGGGGTTTAGTACATCCGAAGTATTAACAGAACCTGTCCAAGTGTTTACAGGAAAATGATGGTCATAAGCCCTGAAAAGAGTCCCTGGTTTCACAATTTGTGGTCAATAATAGATCCACACTAATTGATAATAGATCCACGCTAATTGATCCACTAATGAACTACCTATTTTTCTTCAGACAAACATACAACTAAATGTTGTATGGACAATGGAAAAATATTCAATGACAAAATGCAATTCAGTGGTGTACTCTGAAATCATTATTTTTTGGCACCTTATGTACTTACTTATAAGATGATAAGAAAAATCCAGATTCGAACTGCACAGACCCAGATCTGCTGTCGCATAATACCCAAGCAGATCTGGATCTATAGAATTTGTTAGGAATACTCAGCAGAACAACCAACATAGAAGCTTGATCTGCAAGCACATAATGCCATGGCAGATCAGGGTCTATGTTGTTTGCATTTAGACTTTTGGACTTGTATAGGAGTATATATGATAAATATACCAATTTTTGTTGATTTTGTGGTTGCAGCAAAGCAAGAAATTAGAGCCCCAGAAATTTGTTGTAGAAACAATAGTACTCTTAATTCATGATAAACTGCAAAATTTGGAAATCCAAAAAAATATACAAGTTTATGGTATTTTGGTGCAATATGACACTGAGAAGAAGGAAATGTGAACATAGCAAAATGTTCATACTGTAGTATAGCAGCACAAGTATATATATTGTGAACAGGCCGGACAGCAATAAAAAAGTGAACTTGGTTTGTGTAACACATCTGAAAATGTAATATCTGGCAATTTTTAACAGGTCTGTGGATATTTGTATTTCAATGCCTACTATAGGTCAGTAAAATAAAAAAAGGATGCAAAATAAACTCTTTCTTGTAACAGAATTATTTTACTTGTTGGAAATGTACATATTGCATTTTGAAGAGCCTCCTATCAAACAAAACTCATCCATTGTTCATATATATAGCTAAAAGAATATTATCATTATTGCACTAACCCCCTTAGAAAATTGTTTAACTTTCACACATGCATTTGAATGAAAATATCAACTGCAGAAACAATCACTAAAAGTGTTTTTACATTCATGCTTTTTAAACAACTAAAATTTGTTAAAAGGATAATATTTCTATGGTTGGCAAACTAGGTTCAACTTTATTATCAAATAGTCTTGTTTTGCAACTCACTATTCTGTAAGTAATTGTCATCCATTCATAATCGGGCAATAAATTAGGCATCCAATTATTTTTAAATGAAATTACGATTGAAAACATCATGAAATATTCAAATATTTTTGTATCATGAATAACAGCTCTACCAATTACATATCACAGAAGATTAATGCTAACAAATACTGAGGTAATGAACATTTATTACACATTTTTAGTTCAGTGGACCTTTTAATATATTTTGAGATACAAATGCAAGTTAGTAAAGTTCTTGTATTATGACCATTGCTTGGAAAACTACTTTTATGCAACCAAGATCAAATTAACGGCTGATGCATACATACTTGCAGTCACAGCCAATGGAAGGAGGTGAACAAGATTGTTACATATAAAGGTAAACAGCAGCATATGAGAAGATTTATTTTTGTAGTTTAATGAGAACAATTTGTTATGGGCATTGGAATACAGGTATACACAGTGTACCTCAAAGAGAACAACTTTAATTGGAACTTAGTACAGACATACCCTAAAGAGAACAATTTTAATGGGCAATGGAATACAGGTATAAACAGTGTACCTCAAAGGGAACAATTTTAATGGACATTGGAATAGAGTCATACATGGTGAACCTCAAGGAGAACAATTTTATTGGAAACTGAGTACAGACATACCCTAAAGAGAACAATTTTAATGGGCAATGGAATACAGGTATACACAGTGTACCTCAAAGGGAACAATTTTAATGGACATTGGAATGGAGTCATACATGGTGAACCTCAAGGAGAACAATTTTATTGGAAACTGAGTACAGACATACCCTAAAGAGAACAATTTTAATGGGCAATGGAATACAGGTATACACAGTGTACCTCAAAGGGATCAATTTTAATGGACATTGGAATAGAGTCATACATGGTGAACCTCAAGGAGAACAATTTTATTGGAAACTGAGTACAGACATACCCTAAAGAAAACAATTTTAATGGGCAATGGAATACAGGTATAAACAGTGTACCTCAAAGGGAACAATTTTAATGGACATTGGAATAGAGTCATACATGGTGAACCTCAAGGAGAACAATTTTATTGGAAACTGAGTACAGACATACCCTAAAGAGAACAATTTTAATGGGCAATGGAATACAGGTATACACAGTGTACCTCAAAGGGAACAATTTTAATGGACATTGGAATGGAGTCATACATGGTGAACCTCAAGGAGAACAATTTTATTGGAAACTGAGTACAGACATACCCTAAAGAGAACAATTTTAATGGGCAATGGAATACAGGTATACACAGTGTACCTCAAAGGGATCAATTTTAATGGACATTGGAATAGAGTCATACATGGTGAACCTCAAGGAGAACAATTTTATTGGAAACTGAGTACAGACATACCCTAAAGAAAACAATTTTAATGGGCAATGGAATCCAGGCATACACAATGCACCTCAAAGAGAACAATTTTAATGGGCATTGGAATACAGGTACAGTCGACTCCACTTAACTTCACATTGGTTAACTGCACACGCCAGATAACTGCACCTAGTCACGCTGGTCCCATTTTTTCCCAATGCTTTTCAATGGGAACAAACTTTGGATAACTGCACTTCACTTAAATGCACACTCCGGATAACAGCAAGATAAATTTCTGCCCATGGCACATTATTCAATACAATTTTACTCCGGTTAACTGCACAATCTATATTCATGATTAGTTATTGTCAGTCCACTGCTGTAGTGCTTCAAATAAGCCGACAATCAAGCCAGTAAATGCGACTTTGTAAATGATTGACATGTAAAGGACGCCTTAGGTGATATATACATGTATATCCACGCCCACTAGAGAGCAATAGTGTGGGAAAAATCATAGTACATGTACAGCATGGGAAACATTGCTCTAAACCGTTTGAGTCTGAATGATTTCAAACCAACAAATGGATGGTTGGAAAGATGGAAAATGCGCAACGGAATTCAATTTAAATGACAACATGGCAAAAAAACAGGATGCAGATGACTTTTGAGCTGAACACTTTTTCTGTGGGAGATGACCCATCAATGTCTGACAGCAGTTTTCGAAAAACAAGCAATCTATAAAATTTCTTGAAATTCGCTATAATTCCTTGATCCTTTGGTTGAATCAGTGAAGTTGTGTTCGGAGGAAGGAAAACAAGCTTAACATTAAAGTAAAAGTTGAAAGAGTAGATTCTAATCATTATTTAAATTTATTCTTCACATATATTCATGCCTTGCTGATTTAAAGCTGTACTGTACCGTACTTCGGTTAACTGCACACTCTGGTTAACTGCACAGTCTCGTAACGGGCCCGAGGGTGTGCAGTTAACTGGAGTCTACTGCATACACAGTGTACCTCAAAATAGAACAATTTTAATGGGCATTGGAATGCAGTCATACACTTCAAAGAGAACAATTTTAGGGGTACTGGAATACAGACTGTGTACATGATGTTTTCATATATTGCATAGATACATAGACTGTGCTTTATTGTTTTCAAGTGTGCACATGCTTCATATATGTGTCATTTTTTTTATTTCCTAGTGCATAAATGCAAATACATATGCATAAACAACTACATTTGGTTGTAAGACAGACACAGGTAACTTATTTGGTTGTAAGACAGACACAGGTAACTTATTTGGTTGTAAGACAGACACAGGTAATTTATTTGGTTGTAAGACAGACACAGGTAACTTATTTGGTTGCAATCAGAAAAGTTATAGTATCTTAATACAAGAATTCTTCTGTGGTGCACTTAAACAATTGTGACCTGCTACTTGAGTGAATCTGTTTGCCATACATTTTTCTACATCAAACATTCACAAAAATATTTTAAATTTATAAATACACAGAATAAAAATCAAGTCTTTCATAAAATGTTTGTATAACAAAAACAAATTCATTCAACAAATTTCCATTATTATCATTTCAAAATTGTACCTAATGACCTCACAATAAGATAAGAGACTAGATGTAATAACAAGGTATAATACTTTTAGATATAACATGTATGTTGTTTCTGTGAATAAAACGCACATAAATGGTATTTGCATAAAAGCTAATACATATCGTAATTGCCAGATCTAACAAAGCCCAAGGAACTAACAAAATTAAATATTGCTACATGCGATTATTATTAAAATAGAGTAACTAGAAAAATATTAATACAATAGAAGGACCATGTCAGGTACTTCATAAAAACCAATATATGATTTCATTGCAAATGAACTTTATTTATGTACTTTTTTTCCAAACAATGTTTGCTGCAAAAATCTACATCATTATATATAAATCTTCTAATTAAACAGAAAGCATGAGCTGGAGTCTGATTGCAAGCATAGTCTATAATCTGGCATCACATTATGCGCTGGTCAATGTTGTTTATAATACTGGGTACTCCAATCAAACTGTATAGACCCAGATTGAACTTTTACATAAAATATAAGATACTGCCATCTTGTGGAAATGAGCTTCACTGAACTGAACTCCAGAAAGATCTGAAGCCTCAAGTAATTTGGTCTTGACACCATTTTTTAAAATCCATGACTGGTTGTTATCTGAAAAATATCATTGGCAGCTTTTGTTTTGAAGACCTGTATTTTCTACTCTCTTAACTGAATGATTTCAAGTCATTTCCATTTGCTTACTTCTGAGATTTTCCAAATAATGTTTTCTTTGCTGGTTTTTCTTGTCCTGCCTGGAAAAGATTAGAAATATGGTAATTTTTGGACAACTCTTTTTGATAGGTCTATATTTGTAATTGATAAACCAGTGCCAACAACCATGCTGGCTAATCTAGTGTTTCCTAATTTGTTTCTACTGACAAAACATTGGCAAAACTGCTTCTTCTACATTATTAATAACCCTTGATTAGTTTGCAAACAAAACCAAGTACTTTAAAAATATTTTATAAGAATTACAGGGCATTCTTATTTATGAGAGTAAAGTACAAAATAAGTGTTGTAATAACTACAAAACACTATATTTGTTTTTAGAATGTGTATTCCTTGCCCGATCCCAACTCAAATGCCAATTCAAATGGAGTCAACACATAAAACACAGAAGACAGCTGTAAAAACTCAAATGCCAATTCAAATGGATACAACACATAAAAGACAGAAGACAGCTGTAAAATTTCTAATACCAATTCAAATGGAGACAACACATAAAAGACAGAAGACAGCTGTAAAAAAAACAAATAACACTTTTAACAGAAACAACATACAGAAGACAGCCATGAATACAAACCTGAAAATTGTACAACATAGTTTAGCTCATACAGCGTGACCCCGACTGTGTTATAAGCAACCATGTACAGTACCAACACATTTGTGGGTTAGTGGTGTGTGCGTGTGTGGGTGTGTGTGGGTGGGTGTTAAAAAAGCAGGTGTAAATATGCACACTTCATAAGCACAGTAACCATTTTAAATCAATGTATATTAAATGAAAAAAAGACCTGCAGCAGTAACAGAGATTGCATATATAATATATTACTTTATTCAGAGAACCATGCTTTGGTACATACACATGTATTGTTTATATATACATGTCTAATCTATAGCATGAATTGAGTATCACCACTGTGTACTTACCCATGAATCTCATTACATACATAAATCCAAAATACAAGTATTTCCATAGAAAATATCCACACACGGATTTAAAATATTCAATAATTTTGTCACAGATCATTATGTGACTGAATTCAATGAAGGAAAAAATAGAAAACATTACGTAATGAATAATGAAACAGTACATCAGAAGGTTAATTAACAGTGTCTGTATAAATTTCATACTGCTAAATTTTCTCATTAGTGAATTGCACTACTTTATTATTGTTTGAAAAACTTAGTGATTTTCAGCTGCTTTCTGCTGCTGTTACATTTGTTCTTTGGAGGGGCCCCGAGTGGCCGAGTGGTCTAAAGCACTTTCCATTACGAATCACTGCCATCTCATCTCTGTCTGTGTGGGTTCGAGTCTAAGATTCTGCTAATGTAGTTATGAGAGAAAGCATGCCAGTAGCTTCTCATGGATTGGTGGTTCTTTCCGGGGGGTTTTCCCGGGTTCTTCATCCACCAATAATACTGGCCACCATGTATAGCCTATAGTGTGCTGAAAAATGGTGTTAAACTCTACAACAACAATTTGCTCTTTGCAAAGTCAATCATATTTCTCTAGCCAAGAACACAGTTGATATTTTACGTCTCCATCCATCTCAAAGCACATTCTAAACGTTTGACTACTTCTGTTGCTGATGGTGGATTATTTTCAGGTGTGGTGTCCTTGCTGCCATCATGAGAAGCATCACAATTGGTGATATTGAACATAATATTCTGAATAATTTCCATAACCAAAATGTGGTCTGCAACTAGGCAGTTATTATCAAAAGTGAGCTGATTATTAACACTGTTGCTGGACTGCATCAGCTTCCAAATGCACTCTCAGCCTAGAACACATCATTCTCAGAAAATTCATCAAATAAACTATTGTCATCATCTCTGCTATTGCTGTTGTTATCCTGAATACTAGTAAATGCTACCCCA
The DNA here is from genome assembly GCA_030141615.1 of Unio pictorum. Classification (NCBI taxonomy): domain Eukaryota; kingdom Metazoa; phylum Mollusca; class Bivalvia; order Unionida; family Unionidae; genus Unio; species Unio pictorum. The sequence continues at coordinate 1,153,669 of JARLTB010000332.1, forward strand.
AGTCCTTTCTCATAAGCATTTAAGATTAATTAAGAAACATCTACAAGCATCAGTAATGCCATCAATGCTGTCTAGTCACCAATTTTCTGATGTCAGAATTCTGCAGATCACCCATTCAGAAACAAAATTGGTGGTCAACGATATTATGGGTTTTTCCACACAGCTACAGCAATCAGAATGTCTTTGTCCTTTTCCATCACTTGCCAGAGAAAAAAATCAACTAAAAACTTGCCAGTTTAAAAAGTATAAATATGGTTACTTCCAAGTCTTTTTCTGAGAGTTGAAGTTATTTGACTCTCATCAAAAAAGGTAAAGATCTTATGAAAACAGTTAAATCCCTACCACAACCAGACGATATAAAAAATGCAGAAATAATTTGATTGGTGACCGTATAGTAATATAACTTACAACAGGGTTGAGTACTGAACTGTAAGTATTACAGACCACTGGTCAGGTAATTAAGTTGGCACTGATTTAACTTACCATACAATAAAATTTTGCAAATGAAATGCAAAATATTTAAATATATTGAAGTTTGAACAAAATTAGATAGAAATATAGACTAAATATACTTCCCTGGTTTAATAAAACTCCGACTTCAACTAATGAAATGGCATAAAAGTGATCAATATTTGTGAGGCCTCATAGAAAGCAATGCTGACCAGGCAGAAGCTGAAAAAGTAGCTGATGATGAATAGAATTTGGAGAATATCTCTCTATCAAAGGGGCTGACTGCTGCCAAGGCAAGCAGATGATCTCTTAGCACAATGTTGATAAAACATGCAAATAGACAAAACATTCTTTGTAGCTTTGAAAGGTAGGGTTTGCAGGGTAGTGGCATGATGCATTCCCAATGTATTATGATCAGGTAACATATTTAAAGAAGAGATTCAGAAATGAAAATTCCCAATGTATTATGATCAGGTAAAATATTTAAAGAAGAGATTCAGGAATGAAAATTCCCAATGATGAGGAAGTTAGAAAGAGCTCTACATATTTACCAACAGTTTGGCTCCAAGAAGCATCTTGGCCTTATCTTCCTCTTGCTGTACGTCTGTGACAATACCTTCTTCTCCAGCTCGTGACCGCATGTGCAGCTTCTGTTTGATTGCCTGTGCAGAAGATAAAATGTAAATACATAATAAGACTTAAACAATATTCAGTATGTGCAAGTGATTTGGGTTTCTAACATAGCTTTAATAATTTTTCACTCATATCACTACAATGTTTGCAGTGTGGCAGTTTATAGCGATGTCTAGCACTGGAGCATCATGTCACAGACATGGAGCATGATGTCCCACCCGACTATCCTAACACTAACCTCTTAATGCTGAGCACCAAGTGAGACAGCTGTTAGTTACATTTTTGTAAGTCTTTGGTATGTCTTGGCCTGGGCTGAAAATCTTGACCACCTGAGGCAGACACTCTAACCACTAGGGCAGCAATATTAAGATACAGTAGACTAATTACCGATGAATAATCCAATGCAACATGTTACTCTTCATTACAGCTTGTACTAAGTGTTAACTACAGCACAGCTGAATACCCAGTATTGTTTCATTATTTACAATATAACTTTTCAAAATTGGAACTGATGAAAATGAAATAGTTTCTTGTAATAAATTTAATGTTGTCCTCTTAGTAGGAGGGTTGGTTAATTGGAGTTTGTTAGAGTTATCTAGGGAATGAGCTCCCTCGATTTTATGACCCGGTGTTATAGATCAACAGAGAACTGAGAAAGACTACTGGGAAGAAATAATGCAATACGAGCTATAGAGACAAGAAAACAATAACAAGTTTAATCAAAACAAATTAATAGTGGCAATTCCAATTTAACTTTAGTTATGTTAACAGAATTGAATAGCCATGTGTAATTTGGATGTATTTCATCATAACAAGTGGTGAAAAGAGCGCAATGCATGATCTTCCTCCCTTGACCATCTATCAACATTTTCCTATTTCCTCGAGTCTTCCTATTCCATATGCTTCATCCCTTTCTGGAATTCCTAGTGTCCTTTATTCTGAAATCGTCACTTCTTTTTTCCACACTTCCATTTTTGGACTATCTCGTCTCAAACCAGAAAGCTGTTCCTTAAAGGACAAAATTACCAATAAATCTATGTATGTACCACTTTCTACCCATACATAAAATCCCTCAATTACATTACTCAGAAGCATACTAGCTATCCACACATGCATAAATTCTGACTTAATCCGATAGAACATCATCCTTGCTTCAAAGTGACAGGTCATAAATTAACATGTGAGCAGTGTATCTAACATTAACGTATTTCTTTACCTAAGCTACCACATGCTTGATTCATTCACAGAATTCATAGCAATCCCTAACCTACAAGTAAGATTAATTAAACATTTCAAAAATCAGATATAAATAGATAAGTATCGTTAACTCATGATAACCAGCATCGTCCTAATAGACTAAGGAAACTATTTCATATACTGGTATCCCAATCAAACCCTACAAATATGAAATCTGGACTGCAGCAACCAGTCAATTCTATGAATAAACTACTAACTGTAAAAGTAAAGAGATAAACAACTCTAACATCAACACATTTCCATGAAACTGAATAAATGATATATAATATGGATCCTAGTCATATCAAACACATAAAACAATCAAAAATAGAATATTACGTGAAATATTAAAAATAGAATATTACGTGAAATATTAAAATTACATACCTTATTACTGTTCTCTTTCAGAAACTTTGCATCCAAGCACTAGGCTTCCTCGGAGCCAAACTTCTCCTCTCTTAGGAAATTTTCGGACTAGAGAATTTCAACCAAGGTTGTCACTTTAAATTCACATTACTTCCAAAGTGTACACCTCAATTTACTCTGACCAATCGTAAGCAGTGTTCCTAAAATTTCCCAAGATAATAATTTTTTTTGTGAGATTTGGACTCTAGAATCTCTGAACTCCGTTACATAACAACTCCATTTGAACATGACTATTTGTAGCTCAAATGTTTACAGGACAGTGTTGTGATGCCCTAGTCAAATTTCACTGAATCAGAGATGCTGGCCTTTGAAGTTTCACACTGACATGGGGGAGATAAACAAAGAAAGGTTGAAGTGACCCGTCACAAAGACTTTTCTGGCATAAATGCGAGAAACTTTTAATGCTCAATGCATTCAACTTTAAGGTTCAATGCTTATTCAAAATTTGACACTGTACAATACATATTAATTATTTATTATCAATTTCATATAACAGCCAAATATTAAATGTGATAATACCTCATTACTATATGATATTTTTATGTTGTTATTTTTCTTTGCCCACATGTATAAACTGTGTATTTTGAATGCAATGGTCACACCACAGGCCTCATTAACATATTGGTATTAATGAGCCACATGTAAACACTTGCATGTGAACTATATTACACTAGTGAAGAGTTCTTTTTTCTTTAAAGAAAAATATTGAGTGAGAAAATAATCTACGTTGGGATTTGGACCAAGACAAGGAAACAAGCCTTGTGGGAGACAAATAATGTAACCCCTTGACTTGTCTCAGTCCAAACCTGAACATAGATTCTATAATACTATTACAAACTGTTGTGTCTTCTAATGTAGGGATGAGAAAGTATCAGAATACCCAGAATGCAACAGTTTCCAAATTAAATCTTGAGTGTTTCATCAATTGCAAAGAAAAGAGAAACTAACTTATGTCTTGTGCATTTGTAATTTTGAGCCTAAAACTGCATGCTTCCATTGAATTAGAGAATGGTCGATTGGTAAGGTCAGTATTAATTTGTACAAGAAGGGTGGTATAAAGGCTGACAAAGTTATTTTGTTTGTCTACTTGAATGCACAAACAAGGTTAATTCTAAAAATTCACATTCCTAAAGTGTTAAATATACCTTTTTAAAAGGGATATCAAACTAGCGTTTTCTCAATACTAATGGAAACTGGTCAAATGTATGGGCCCCTTCTCACTTTCAGGGGGCACTACCTATTATGTCAACATTCAGTATGAACTTGTTAATTGCTAATTAGATACATATCACCATATTATTACATTTATATTATATACATTTGCCTTGGATTCATTTTAATTACTGCAATAATCACAGTATTTTCACATGTTCTTGTGTGGAATAACAGATGAAAATATGAAAAACATACCATCAGAACTCACTTATAAGCCTACTGAAATTGTAAAACATCAAAGATCCTGATCTGCTGTAACATAATGTGCCTGCTGTTCAGGGTTTACGTTGTTTATTCTACTGATTACTTCTAACAAACTGTAATGACCACGATTATGTGATGGCGGATCAGGGTCTGTGCAGTTTGCAGTTGGACTCGACTTATATGCAGGTATATAAGGTATACTGCCATCATGGGTTAGGGTTAGGGTTAGGGTTAGGGTGTTTTTCTTTCAACTGCTGCACAGTTCAGTGAAAAACATAAGTTTAGTTGCTTTCCTAATGGAAATAAATTTGATAATTAATTGCAATCAATTATCAATTATATTTTTTGCACTCAAACTACAGGCACTATTTCTCTGACTATGTATTTATGTACGTGTGTGTGTGTGTGTGTGCATGCGCATGCGTGCATGTGTGTATGTATGTATGTACAGACATATGGATGCATGGATTTCACAAATACTTCTGGAAGATAGACCCTTCTAAATAAATGGAAACATGCAGTACAACAAGATAAAATCTAAAACATTAAGATGTTTAAATTCTGTCAAAGGTAAATTAATATAATATAAATGACTCAGGTAAAATGCAAAATCCTTAAAACATGTGGTCAAATTCATTATATACACTGCATTCCCTCGCAAAGTGAAAAAATGTCTAGGGTTGAACAATATCGTAATGAGACACATTTCTTTTCAATGATAACAGTAGTTAAAATAAACTTCAAATCTTCATAAGATATTGCATAAATGTTTTTTTTTAAGTATGTGTTCTTATTTGTTTTGCCAAATCCAGGTCACCATCCTTTCTCTATCACATTTGGCTGTATCTATTTAAGAATATACCTGACAAAATAATTTTGACTGGCATGCCAACATCGCAAATGGTTGCCATTATAGCCACATCACTGACATACAAAATATATTTTCCTGTTGATATACTGATCTCAAATATTTTTCTAGTACATTCTGAAATCGTATCAGATGTTCAAAAAAGAAATGTGACATATTCCAGTAAATTAGATGCTATTGTGTGAACCTAAAGAGGTATTTCAAGCAGTAGGTCTGACAAGTGTAGTTCTCCTGTCTTTTTTTTCTATTTTCCTTAATAACGGTGCTGGTTCTTTTATAATTGCTGTTTCCACTCCAACATCCATTTCTCCATAAGGGATTGTTGGACGGTTTCCTAATGGTCTTAAAATATAGCATCTTGTTCCTTCCTGTTTAGCTCATCAGTTAGTTTGATGAAGTCTTTATTTTCCCTTTTAAGAGCTGTCATTAGTGTTACCACTGAAGATCTTCATTCCAAAGGAATCCCTGATAGGTCTATTTCTTGGGTGCTCTTTTTATAAGCATATTCAAGGAACAAGCCTTCTGTTGTTTCAAAATCTTCTTGTTCTGAAATATTTTTCCAAATCTGTGAGCTCTCTGCAGTATGCCATCTTGCATGTGCAGCACAATTCTTTTAGTCAAGTTATAGTCTTGTAGTTTTAAGGTTTTTTTTTTTTCTATGTTATCTTTTATTTGTATCTTCCATATATTCCAGCTAGGTTTATGAAAACTGTCTGCTATTCCATTGTCTCTCCTGTTGCCTCATGTGCAGTTTGTTTTGTTTATGCTGATCAATATTTAAAAATGTTTATACAGCATAGAAAAATAATAAAAAATATAATGAAGGGCATCCAAACTTAAACATTTTCTCAAGATTAAATTTCATTACAGTATTTGAGAATTTCGTGCTTTATTTTTCATGGCTAGCAAGTGGGTACAATGTGTTAAACTATGAGATTATAATGTAAACCACTTTCACTTTGTTAGCATATGTTTCCATGTCTATCACAGAGATGAGAACCCTCATAATGTCATTCTTAATGACTATTGTGGGTCAAGCAGATTCACCTATATTGCTCTATTGTATGAAGTCATACTATATACATGTACATCTATGTTACCCTGGTAACGTCTGAACCAACCTGAGAGATAAGGACCCTCTTGCTGTCATTTTTCATGGCCATTAGGAGGTCGAACCAGGTCCAGATACTGTTGTGATACTCAATTGTGGGAAGGACAAGATTGAATTCATGTACATCCTCCAAGTTCTTCTCTTTCTCCCCCTGATACAAACAAGAGTTATTTACCCTGACATGCACAAACATTGCTAATAAATAAATCAGTAAATAAATTTAAAACATAGCTTCAAATCATCTGCTGCAACATTCACTACAGTATCACTGTCTGATCTTAACATTAAATTAAAAAATTTGTATCATTACATTCTTCATTTTATTTTCACATTATGTTAAAATGACACAAAATAATAGCAAGATGAAGGGAAGAACTTCAAGATATTTTGCTCTGCTGTATCCAATTAACCTATTACCAGATGTAAGCCAAACTCTAACATGTGATCAATACTTTGACTGGCAAAGGTGTGAGGCATTGCATGGACCCAGTCATTGGATTCTGAAGCATTATGCAACAGTAAATTGGATTCTATGATTCACTTTTCAGTTGGACTTGACTTATAATTAAGTATAGACAATATTACATCATCAAAAATTAAAAAGATTTTAAAATTAGTACTTGAGGTGATTTTTGACCACTGTTGTAACAATTACTGACTAGAAAAATAAGGTCAAAGTGAACTGCAAAATTATAATCCTTGAGAACTCTTGGCATGAAGCCCCAATGCCTATATTTAAAACAGACCATTTTCTTGTCATGAATATGTTACTAGTACTAACAAAAAAATAATAGAGAATAAAATAAAACTGAGTCATAAAAGTAATGATTCTTACTTTGTAACTAACTCTTAATGACACCTCTGGGATCTTGACATATACAAACATATTGTTGTTGGCAGCTCTCTCCTGGAAAATATAAAGCAAACATTGCTATTTCAGCTGTTACATAATGGCTTGATAAATTATAAGTTGCATCAAGTATCTGTAAATGACTTCCAGTTATTAGGAAGTCATATAACATATATATATATATATATATATATATATATATATATATATATATATATATATATATATATATATATATATATATATATATATTCGCTTTTAAGGTGAGTCAAACTGCAAACTACACGGACTTATAGACTTAGATCTGTCATCGCATAATGCATTAGCAGATTTTTGTCTATGCAGAATGTTTGGAATATTCTGTACAACAAACAAAATAGACCCTGATCTGCAGGCACATTAGGCTACAAAAAATTATGATCTTTGTTGTTTGCAGTTTGACTCAACTTAAAAGTGAGTACATGATACTTTCAAGATTCAAAGAAAAAACCACTGCTACTACTACAACTACTACTACAACTACTATGTTATACACCCACTTGTAAATCAACTCCAACATCATGGATCCTAATTGTGCTAGCAGATCAGGGTCTATATTGTTTGTTTTACTACAAACACAATGTGTAGACCCAGATCTGCCATTACAGTATGTATAGACCCAAATCTGCCATTACAGTATGTATAGACCCAAATCTTCCATTACAGTATGTATAGACCCAAATCTGCCATTACAGTATGTATAGACCCAGATCTGCCATTACAGTATGTATAGACCCAAATCTGCCATTACAGTATGTATAGACCCAAATCTGCCATTACAGTATGTATAGACCCAGATTTGCCATTACAGTATGTATAGACCCAAATCTGCCATTACAGTATGTATAGACCCAAATCTGCCATTACAGTATGAGCTGGCAGGTCTTGGTCAGTTGGAGTTGGACTTGACTTTGAAGTGAATATATATGGTTCTGCTATGAGCTGATTAACATTCAAATGAAGATTGTTGAAAAATGAAGGAAAGTATCTAAAACATCTGAATACTAATACCAAAGAACATGACAAGCGCATATACAGTAATTCTATAAAAGATACTACTAACAGCCCAACAATAAATTACAAGAAATTACAAATTACAGAAACAATCTTATATTATGACTGTTAAATTTTGTGGTTTTCAGTAACAAAGAAATATTAATGCAATTGGTTTGCTCAGAGCTATATCATCTAGTATGTATTATTTTGTAAAAATATTATAGTTTATTATTTACATAGATTCAATCCTCACACCTGCTGCAAAAATCAATAGACATTGCAAAAACATCAAGAAGCAAACACCTGTGCAGAGGGCACTAAGTTATTGAAGCAAAGTGTCACTTGAACAATGTAGGACCCTCTTCTCAACTGACTGATGGCTATGAATTAAAAAATATTATATAAAATAAAGATTTTACAGTAAATTATAGGCTAGATAGACTTTTGCATTTTTCTGAATCAATGAAAACACACCACACCCTCTAATCAATAATGATTTCTGATTTTAGACTTAATAAACACATATATTTCTATTCTGTGATTGATTTAGTCAACACTCAAGATCTCTCCATAAAATATTTCTATAAATAATTAGTCACTAACATAACCATAGTACAAAACTACTAGTGGGAACAGTCCAGAATATAATAAGATGGGAATATGTTGCATCTTTTATCTCTCTTAATAATAAAATACACTTTCATATTGAGAAACTATCAATCAAACATTCAGATACATGTACTAATTGCCCACACGAGATATATTCATAACAGTCCATTACTGCTCTATCAAAGGGACATAATTGTTGCCAGAAACAAATCTCAACATATTAAATGTGGAATTTTATTGGCATTAAGTATCAAAGAATCTTTATAAATCTAGTTTGCTTATTGTTCAAACAAAATATGGTTGCACTGATAGATGGACAAATGGACAATGACTTCTGCTATGTTCCACAGGGGTCATACATATTTATAATACAACATTTAAATACATGCAGTTACCACATAAATCAAAAAAGCTATAGTCATGCTTGTATGATATATAATGCACTTAGTCATGCATTATCATTTTAGTGGAACTTTTTCTGGTCATACTCAATACTAATACAACAAATACTACCTGTACTGGTCATACTTCAATACTAATATAACAAATGCTACCTGTACTGGTCATACTTCAATATTAATATAACAAATGCTACCTGTACTGGTCATACTTCAATACTAATATAACAAATGCTACCTGTACAGGTCATACTTCAATATTAATACAACAAATGCTACCTGTACTGGTCATACTTCAATATTAATATAACAAATGCTACCTGTACTGGTCATACTTCAATACTAATATAACAAATGCTACCTGTACAGGTCATACTTCAATATTAATACAACAAATGCTACCTGTACAGGTTGTACTACAATACTAATACTACCTGTACAGGTTGTACTACAATACTAATACAACAAATACTACCGGTACTGGTCATACTTCAATATTAATACAACAAATGCTACCTGTACTGATCATACTTCAATACTAATATAACAAATGCTACCTGTACAGGTCATACTTCAATATTAATACAACAAATGCTACCTGTACTGGTTGTACTACAATACTAATACTACCTGTACAGGTTGTACTACAATACTAATACAACAAATACTACCTGTACTGGTCATACTTCAATATTAATACAACAAAATGCTACCTGTACTGGTTGTACTACACTACTAATACTACCTGTACAGGTTGTACTATACAGGTTTTGTACTATAATACTAATATAACAAAATGCTACCTGTACTGGTTGTACTACACTACTAATACTACCTGTACAGGTTGTACTATACAGGTTTTGTACTATAATACTAATACAACAAATGCTACCTGTACTGGTCATACTACAATACTAATACTACCTGTACAGGTTGTACTATACAGGTTTTGTACTATAATACTAATACAACAAATGCTACCTGTACTGGTCATACTACAATACTAATACTACCTGTACAGGTTGTACTATACAGGTTTTGTACTATAATACTAATACAACAAATGCTACCTGTACTGGTTGTACTACAATACTAATACTACCTGTACAGGTTGTACTATACAGGTTTTGTACTATAATACTAATACAACAAATACTACCTGTACTCATTGTACTACAATACTGATACAACAAATACTATTCACAGTTAGTGCCAAAATGTTTGACAAGTCTAGTTTACATACATGTTGAAATCTCCATAGAAACAGAAAGGTCTCTATATAATTTTTTAGCATAAGTCACCAATGAATGGTTTCAGAGACAAAGTAAACATGACAAAAAGGTGATACAGCAATCTGGATCCACTTAAAAGCAAATACAGTAGAATCTGCCATATTCAGCCACTAAGTATTGCTGATCCATTGTAGATGTAAAAATGTTTTCAAGATAGACACAGATTTTCTTGGCAGAACACCAGTGCTGAAAATCCTTATCTTGCTTTATTGGATTGTTATCCTGCCCCTTTGGACTATTGTCCTGCTTTATTGGAATATTATTCTGCCCTTTTGGACTATTGTCCTGCTTTATTGGATTGTTATCCTGCCCCTTTGGACTAATGTCCTGCTTTATTGGACTGTTATCCTGCCCCTTTGGACAACTGTCCTGCTTTATTGGCCTGGTATCCTGCCCCTTTGGACTATTGTCCTGCTTTATAATATTGTTATCCTGCCTCTTTGGACTACTGTCCTGCTTTATTGGATTGTTATCCTGCCCCTTTGGACTATTGTCCTACTTTACTGGACTGTTATCCTGCCCCTTTGGACTATTGTCCTACTTTACTGGACTGTTATTCTGTGCCTTTGAACTATTCTCCTACTTTATTGGATTGTTATCCTGCCCCTTTGGACTATTGTCCTGCTTTATAGGATTGTTATCCTGCCCCTTTGGACTATTGTCCTGCTTTATTGGACTGTTATCCTGCCCCTCGTGTCACATTTTCATCAGTGCATTAATGACAAGCGTGTATGGTACCAAATATGTGCAGTGACCAATCTTAAAAACCGTAATTACTTTAATTTCTGTAAACTTTAGGCAAAGTCATGAACCATTTCAAATTGCATGTTGCTTCTTCTATTTCACAAAAAGTATTAATAAAATCCAATGATACAGGCCCATCAAGTTTCAACAGAAAAAGGTCTCCAACCATGGCTACAACATTGATTATAATTGACCATGGAGTAAATTTTAATACCGAGGTTGTTTCACAGCATAATCTATGTGACAACATAATTGATTGCTGAAATGTTACACATCTATTTAAATTATTTCACCCATGAAAGTTTGAAAGATCAACAATATTTCTTTCAACAATGCTTGAGTCAGTCTCTACAAGTCCAACACATGTCAAAGATTCCCTATATCATGTAAATATACCATATCACTGGCTTGGACTGATAAAAACGATAATGATAATAATTAATTTGTATTGTCTTTCATAAAATACAAGACATATGGCAATAAATATTGATAAATAAACAGAAGAATAAAATGAACATAAGTACAGTAAAAAATATAATTATGACCAACAGATACGATAAGACTAGCATAAACACACTGCATGCCATATTGCTCAGACTACCAATGGTACAGGGTGAATGAAAGACAGGCCAAAAGCTCGACACAAAAGAGAAAAAAAATGACATCAGATTATTCAAATAAAATTAAAATAACGTAGAACAATTTTTTTTATAAAGAAAACTGTCATGTGGTTAATTTAAAAATGTATATTCATCATTTTCATGAATTATACATCATATTTCGTAAATAAACCATACTAATAGAGAAAAATTGCACTAAGAAATTAACAGCCTGAAAAACAAGTTTTACTACTAATTTGTTCCAAATGAAGTTATCAAGGGGAAATCTTCCAGTGAATAGACTGAGATGACTCTAAATTGTGAATCAGATGCTGATAGCTTTGTTTTGAACTGTGTAATCATGAGTTGTGGAGCTGTTTTCATTCCATGCACTGACAATACCTTCATTTATTCAGAAAATAATTATTTCTTACGGATTTCCCCCATTCATAGTGATGTTTGGAAGTGGACTAGTAAACATGGTTGCATTATATCCTTGCTTAGAAATACAGGACATTTACATGACATTTACATGATAATGTTCTTATTTTGTCTTTCAAAAAAAAAAACTGGCTGCAATTCTCGTGTTCACATTTTTGTTTGTTTATGTAGATATATTGTCACTGGATGTAAATATTCATCAAGGTCTAGTTTTCACATAATTTTCAGTAATCTGAGTAAAAAAATTAAGAAACTGATAGAACTTTCTGACCACTTTGATATATCCCCATATCATGCATACACGTAAACCTCTTGGCTAGGAGGGTTATCCTCCTAAGGAGTGGGATATCTCAAACCCCCTCCCATGGCTCACTGAAATCTCCCACCTTCTCATAATTATTAACTAAAATATTCCAAAACAAAAAAAAAGTGTGCTCTTTTTCTTTCGCGCATTGCTTCCAATGTAGTATATTTTTGGCAAAGACTTCCTGTGACTTTAATTGCTAATCTGACAGAAATAAGCCTTAAAAGTAAATACTTTATTATACATTGTGTATCCAACAATAAATTTAAAAGGAATAAAGATATTAATTGATAATGTTTGGATTACTAACGAGTTCAATCAGCATAAAACAGTTAACATTACTTGGATATTTTTGGCAGGGTCTGCAGTGATTAAAGTTTGTTGATTTGTTGTTGTTATTTAAGATTTAAAACCAATTTTCAGCACAAGATAGGCTATACATGGCAGATAGCATAAATGGTGGAGGATGGACCTGGAAAACCTTGGAAAGAACCACCAACCCATAAGAAACTACCAGCAAGCTTTCTCACATACCCACAATGGCCAAGCCTGAGACTCAAACCCTCCCAGACAGTGGTGAGATGGCAGTGATCCATAACGGTGAGTGCTTTAGACCATTCTGTCACTTGGGGTCCCTAAAGTTTGTTGAAATGGGTAATACTATGTGTGATCAGAAGTAATTCAGAAATTCAGAGAGGATTAAAGATGTCAATCGATTATGGTTCAAATAGCAGTTTAATCTCAGCATTTAAAGTCTGTCAATATATGTAAACAATCAATCTCCCAATGTCAAAACACCAAAATTTAAACACATCAAAATATCATTCAGTAATGGATGGCAACAGAAATTTCACTGGTTGGGAAAACAAAAGTTCCAAGGGAAATGCCATTTCTATAAAGTCAGTTTTAAGAAGTACTTCCCAAATTTGACCCAGATATATCCAATCTTGAGCAGTTCTGGTAGGCAGTCAGAAAACTGGTTCTATCAATAGCTAGTAAACAACTTAAATTTCTTTTAGGACTCAGATGAGTTGCTAAACCGTTCTCACATTCAAATGCACACACAGAATGGACATTTTTTATTTTGTAGAAAATTCAGGCTATTGGAAGGAAACCTGGATGCAATAAATATACTTGTCTCTCAAGTTTAGAGATTGAACAACGATGAGGATTGTCAAAAAATATAATCTAGACAATGATCTACAAAGAAATTCTAAAAATGCTTGTCCTAAAAGAAGTTTAAGTTGTGCTACATACAAGGACAAAATCAAAAGCAACAGTTACTGTAAAAGGATTGATGAGATGAGATGATGTGCATACATGTATTTCAATACAGAAAAAGGAAATTGATTCAACAGTTGCCATTTTTGTCAGGAAATCAGATAAATTCAAATTCTAATAATTTAAAGCTGAAAATTCCTGACCAGATTTAGCAAATCTCTTGATCTATCCTAAGCTGGCCTCTTTGTTTTGTCACTTGTATGAACCTGTATAAACAATAAACAGTCCTGCCTCATGCTCATAAAAAGAATTATCACCTCTGGGCTGTTCTTTGTGACCCATGAACCAAACCTGAGCCTGCCTTTACAGACAAGTTTTAAATAAAGAATGATACATGACCTTAATGAAAAGGGATGTGGTTCCTATATGTTTTCCAAAATAAGTTTTCATCAGAGATAACTTAAATTTACAGGCAATAAGATGAAGACACTGAACTATACATGTCAGAATGACACAAAGGTGACTTCCATTTCTGCAAAATTGCTTTTCCTACCATCCAGTACACAAATTGCATTGAATCTCTACCCTAATGACAAGAACTCAAATTTGACACAAGGGCACCTTTAATAATATAACTAGAGTACAGTGAGTACAAGTGAGAAAAAAAAATATTTGCATAACAATTCACCTGATACTCCTTTACCTAAACAATGCCTTCCTAAAGAAACAAAAGGTTAGCTAAGATTTAGAAGTTATTGTAAATAGCATCCAGTGACTGCTTCAGTCAGGATGAAACCATTTATTTTGGTCAAGAAATGCATGGCTTTTGAACATTATGCACATAGTATTTATATAAAAAATTTCCAAGACAAAATTATAATGGCCATTGTGACCAGGTGATCACTATGTAAAGGTGATTTTTAGGACAGGTTTGACTTGATTATATTATTATTGTCTTCTCTTTGACAAAAGCTTCAGCTAAATGGAAACAGTAATGTGTCCATTTGCAAAATAGCATGAGGAAAGATAAAATCTCTAATATATGAGAAAATATTATCTAGATAAACAATGTGTAAGAATAAAAATGTGACGATGGAACACCATTTCTGCATTTATTTTTAAACTGACATGTCCAATAACACACATAAGAAAAAAAAAAAAAAATCAAGCAACATAGTGTGTACTACTGCATGCTTTTGTGCAAATGCATCCATTGAACATGAATATAATATTAACAATCATGTAGATATTTTGAAGTCTTCTTTGTCCAGTACATCAATTTTTCCAACACAATCTCTCCCACCAAATTAATGATAACTAATATTGCACACATTATTTTTCTTACCTTGAAAAAGATACACATTTATAATGTATGCAAATTACAAAAAATATGGTAATTACTCTATTATCACAGTACTGAAATAATTTCTAACTTGTTTTTCACATTTGGTAAGGAATTTATTTAGTGTGTGTGTGATTTGTATTTTTAATGTAGCTTTAACAATTTCTCAGTCATATCTCTATGATATCTGCAGTGTGGCAGTTTATAGTGATGTCTAGCACTGGGGCATCATGCCGCATTCATGTAGCATGATGCTTCACCCATTCACATTATCAAGATACCGGGCTTCATGTAGCATGATGTCCCACCCATTCACATTATCAAGATACCGGGCTTCATGTAGCATGATGTCTCACCCATTCACATTATCAAGATATCGGGCTTCATGTAGCATGATGTCCCACCCATTCACATTATCAGGATACCGGGCTTCATGTAGCATTATGTCTCACCCATTCACATTATCAAGATACTGGGCTTCATGTAGCATGATGTCCCACCCATTCACATTTTCAAGATACCAGGCTTCATGTAGCATGCTGTCTCATCCATTCACCCATCAAGATACCGGGCTACAAGTCCTAACACAAACCTTCTAATGCTGAGCGCCAACTTAGGCAGCTGTAAATACCATTTTAAAAAGTCTTTGGTATGACTCAGCCGGGGATTGAAGCCACAACTTTCCGCATCTGAGGCAGATGTTCTAACTACTAGGCCAGTTGAAAAGTAATTTATTTATTTAGTTAATTTACCCAATTCATAATGCATGTTGTTATCCTACAAGCTTTATGACCATCTACAATAAACTCGACAATGCAGCATTTGAAACTGACAGCTGCTCTGAAGCCCAAAAGCATCTCTGTTTAGAACAGACAGGCAACTTTTCAAAGGATTATATTTCAGCAGATGCTTGTCCAAAATCCAGCAGATTCTGAAAGTTAATTTTAAAAACACTGCGGCTCTTTTTAGCCAAGGTCACTTCTATTTGCTGTGAAAACAGTAAGTGCCAAAACTTTCAGTTGGAAATGAATAGTCTCAATAAATATACATTTACATAATAGGAAAAATGCATATAAACTTACAGGAGAATGATTACTTGGTGGCGGGTGTGGGGAGGGGGAACATGCTGCCAATTAATATGAATCAATGATATGAATATTCACAATTAAGGGTTTGGATAAATAAAGTGGTACTGCTAAAACTAGATTCAAACACAACAGTATATAAACACAAAAAGCCGATATATTACCTTCATCTTACAGATGTCAGATACACTCGATCCCCTTTTTCTACTTGAAAAGGAGTTCCTTCGTAAGGATAATGACCCCCTCCTCTATGGTCCAAAATAGATGGTCATGAATTAATGAAATTAAACCTGTACTGAAACTCTACACTTTCAAAAATAATCCCTCTACTATTAAACTAAGTTCCATAAAAGTTTTAAATTCCAAATCTGACACAAGCTGGTTTAGTTATTGCTCTTTAAATGGAGAAAACAAAATCTTCTAGCTATACATTTCAAGAACAAGATAAATTCCTGAAAACATGAAGGAAACAAAAGTTGAAGTAATATATACAATAATGCCAACTGAACAGCTCTAAAGAGCTGTCAAACTCAGTTAAATCATTCAATGAATACTAACATAATATTTCAATAATTTTCTGAACACAAGGCTTGTGTTCAGTGAGAACAAAATATATTTCATAAGAAAAAAAACAATACATATAATAATGACCTAATTCATTCTCATGCTTAAGATGTTTGTAATACCTGTGCAAGCAATCATGACACGAATCAATCATGACACGAATCAATCATGTTACTAAACACGTACCATTGTTGGATGCAATGTATTTCTTATTGTTCAAATGCATATAATTCATGCAAGACCTCAAACTTTATATCTTTGTACAGAGGCTAAAATGCATAGTAATATGCAATATAAATACCATTAGAATATCAACAATCAACAACAAAAGAAACTTTCTCATGAAGTTTAATAATGACATGGGTTGTTTTAATAGATTGGTCAGGTTATTATTGAACTCATACAACAGCATAATTTGTAAAATTTAAATTTGGCATACTTCAGCATGTTGATAAAAACTTGAGAGTAAGTATTTCCAAATGTACAAAACATTTATTATAAAATCAGCCTCAGAAGCTCTCACAATTTTCAACTCCTAAAATCTAGATTTACTCGGTGGGAGTACCATCCCTTTTGCAACCTTTGAGTAACAGCCACCATAACTACTAGAGATACACATCATTATCGGAATACTGTTGTTACTCATGTATTTTTTCTGGTTGTACATACCATGGTACCTTTTTCACTGGCAAATCAGTAGTTTCCATTTGTAAGGAATATATGGAAATCACCGTGTAATCTTGTGTACAATATAATCACATAAAAGCATGTTTTAATATTTCTTGATAAAAATCCATTTTTATAAAAAACAATATGATTGTGTATGTTTTAACAATACAAAATTAATATTTATTAACCTTAATCATGTATTGGACATGTATCACATATGCAAACAAGGTGGCTGAATGGAATGTTGTAAAATATATTCATGTCAAATTGTTCTTTTTGAAAAATGTTGGATTTGAAAATGAAAACAATAACATACATTCACTTACTAGCAAATATAGTACTTCTTATGATGTAGAAACATTCTAAGATTTTCTGGAAAGCAGTTCTTCTCTGCTTGCATTTTCTAGATTTTCTTTTCTCTGCTTGAATTTTCTATATTTTCTCTTCTCTGCTTGAATTTTCTATATTTTCTCTTCTCTGCTTGAATTTTCTATATTTTCTCTTCTCTGCTTGAATTTTCTATATTTTCTCTTCTCTGCTTGAATTTTCTATATTTTCTCTTTTCTGCTTGAATTTTCTATATTTTCTCTTCTCTGCTTGAATTTTCTATATTTCCTCTTCTCTGCTTGAATTTTCTATATTTTCTCTTCTCTGCTTGAATTTTCTATATTTTCTCTAAATATTTTCTAGTTTCTTGAATCACTCTGTTTTGTTTTACGTTTATAGGCCCTTTCTCAAAAATATCTTGTCCTGGTTAGTGTTACGGTGACAACTTGTGTAGCAATGACTAAATACATAACAAATTAATAAACCATAAGTGTGTATGATCTAAAAGGAAAACCTTTTGAACATCAGGTAGATTGGTTTAATAGTTTGCAATAAATGAACTAAAGGAAATAAAAGAAATGTCAATATAGCAAAACATTAATATATATAGATATCTGTTAAAATATATATAGTATAGTTTGTAAGACTGACAAAAATGATTTTTTATGTGTGCACTCAAATAGAGAAGTTTCATGAATAATGAGACTGACTCCATTTTCTGTAACATGACAAAAAGTTTATCTAGGCAAAAAACATTTATTTGTTCAGAATTAAGTCAGACAACAGTTGATCTAACTGCATTGTTGAACCTATACTTAAATTGGTCCTGACTTGGAGCTTGTCAATGAAATTAAGACCAGCTCAACAGCCAAACAAAATGATACTATTCATCACTTTGCAAAGACAAAATATGGTACTCTTTCCCATAATAGTGTGGTTAGATAAACTAGAAAATCCAAAATTTATCCTCTTTCCCCAAACAGACTAGATATATAAACCAGAAAAGACAAAATTTATCACTCTTGCCCCAAACAGACTTGATATATAAACCAGAAAAGACAAAATTTATCACTCTTTCCCCTTACAGACTAGATATATAAACCAGAAAAGACAAAATTTGTCCTCTTTCCCCTTACAGACTAGATATATAAACCAGAAAAGACAAAATTTTTCCACTTTCCCCTTACAGACTAGATATATAAACCAGAAAAGACAAAATTTGTCCTCTTTCCCCTTACAGACTAGATATATAAACCAGAAAAGACAAAATTTATCACTCTTGCCCCTTACAGACTCGATATATATACCAGAAAAGACAAAATTTATCACTCTTTCCCCTTACAGAATAGACATATAAACCAGAAAAGACAAAATTTGTCCTCTTTCCCCTTACAGACTAGATATATAAACCAGAAAAGACAAAATTTATCACTCTTTCCCCTTACAGACTAGATATATAAACCAGAAAAGACAAAATTTATCACTCTTTCCCCTTACAGACTAGATATATAAACCCGAAAAGACAAAATTTGTCCTCTTTCCCCTTACAGACTAGATATATAAACCAGAAAAGACAAAATTTATCACTCTTGCCCCTTACAGACTAGATATATAAACCAAAAAAGACAAAATTTGTCCTCTTTCCCCTTACAGACTAGATATATAAACCAGAAAAGACAAAATTTATCACTCTTGCCCCAAACAGACTAGATATATAAACCAGAAAAGACAAAATTTATCACTCTTGCCCCTTACAGACTAGATATATAAACCAGAAAAGACAAAATTTATCACTCTTTCCCCTTACAGACTAGATATATAAACCCGAAAAGACAAAATTTGTCCTCTTTCCCCTTACAGACTAGATATATAAACCAGAAAAGACAAAATTTATCACTCTTGCCCCTTACAGACTAGATATATAAACCAAAAAAGACAAAATTTGTCCTCTTTCCCCTTACAGACTAGATATATAAACCAGAAAAGACAAAATTTATCACTCTTGCCCCAAACAGACTAGATATATAAACCAGAAAAGACAAAATTTATCACTCTTGCCCCTTACAGACTAGATATATAAACCAGAAAAGACAAAATTTATCACTCTTTCCCCTTACAGACTAGATATATAAACCCGAAAAGACAAAATTTGTCCTCTTTCCCCTTACAGACTAGATATATAAACCCGAAAAGACAAAATTTATCACTCTTGCCCCTTACAGACTCGATATATAAACCAGAAAAGACAAAATTTATCACTCTTTCCCCTTACAGACTAGATATATAAACCAGAAAAGACAAAATTTGTCCTCTTTCCCCTTACAGACTAGATATATAAACCAGAAAAGACAAAATTTATCACTCTTGCCCCTTACAGACTAGATATATAAACCAGAAAAGACAAAATTTAGCACTCTTTCCCCTTACAGACTAGATATATAAACCAGAAAAGACAAAATTTATCACTCTTGCCCCTTACAGACTAGATATATAAACCAGAAAAGACAAAATTTATCACTCTTTCCCCTTACAGACTAGATATATAAACCAGACAAAATCTGTCACGCTTTCCCTCGTGCATAACAGGGTCCACAAAAACAGACCGCACTATAAGCGATGGCGCAAGTTACTGAGGGACCTTAAACAGACATTATACAAGGTAAGCTGTTTTTTTATTTCACTGAAATCCAGCAAAAACTAATGAAATAATGAATATAAATGTAACCATGTTTTTATTGTCAATTTCTGAAGTCAGCCTTGATGATGTTCTAGTAGTCAGCCTAGCAATCAGCCTCAGCAACTGATATGATAGCACTTAGCAATAATGACATTGCACAACTGTAGTAGCTAAAGGGTTAATAGTCTAGCCAGACATGCTGGATACTCTACCACATAACATTATACTCTTTCATGTCTAACTTAAAACTGCACAGACACAGATTGACCATCTCTTAATGCACAGGCAAACCAAGGTCTGTGCAGTCTGTCTAGAGTAATCAGTAGAACAAACACAGACCCTGATCTACCAACACATTATACAAGAGTAATCAGGGTTCATGTTGTTTGAAGCTTGATTTGATTTATATACAAGCAGTATTCCAATACATGTGATGCATATCTATTGCTCTGGATTCCCTTACCTTCATTTTGTCAATGTCATCTAGTGCATTGGCTGATGCAGTTCTCTTTACAGACTCCTTCTTCTCCTTGGCAGCATTCTTTTTTTCCTGCTTCTTGTGGGTCCCCTTCATGGCCCCTCCATCTGTTTCCTCCTCTAATGGCAGAATACAAACAAATGATAAACATACTACTGGCAAAACCTCTAATCCAAGAAGCTTAGTTATCATTGTTCACGTTTACAGCTCTGAGTCCAGAATAAAAAGCCAGAAAATACAAACATTTTTTGCTATTTCTAAGCTCTGACAAAATTATACACATTTATTACTTAGTTGTTGTTGATCTTGTAGCTATACTCATAAAATTTGATCAATCAGGTGTCGAGTCATGAAGACCTCTAGTCAAGACTGATTGAGAGTTCTAAGAGTCTATAACAATAGATAGTTCCCAAATGACATCATCGGCTGCCATATTTGTGATGGATTTACCATTGACTTTATATGGTGTTTGGAAGCTGAAATAAATTCATTGAATCTGAAAGTATCAAACATAAACAAATATATATATATATATATATATATATATATATATATATATATATATATATATATACACGTGTTAGCATCTATATTGTGATTTATAAGTTGACTTTGCCTTGTTAATAATGGTACATTTTGGAGATCACATATAAGAGAAACTGTCAGGCTGCACATCGTCTAGGTAAAATAGCCAGAATATCATCTGCTAGTGACCTTATTGGGAACCATCTATACAAAATCAATTAGACATGAATTTGATTTCATGCAGCTTTGTTCCAATCTTGGACCTAATTGTTTGACATATATTGTCATTAATATTAAAGTCAGGATTCAGTGCCTTTTAATTTATCCACTATTTTATCCTCTTTATTATATATAGCTGTTTTCCAATCAGTGACATTTCTTTGAAGTTGGATTTTACTCCATACAAAGAAGATAAAACATGATTATTTCTGTAGTTTTTAATGATAAAACATAGGAACAATATGTGGGAGTATTATTAATTTTTAAAGGCAAAAGTTTACAACACATCTGTGATTCAATGGAGGATGAACCTTCTGCAAAGAAAGCAAGGTCCAGCAAAACTAAATTTCAGGCTTCCTGATTGACGGACTCTGACTCTGTGAAGCACAGTTGCAAGGGGGTAACATATCATACTTTGCACCAAATTTACAATAGTCATTTCATAGTAAACACAGCATTCATTGACAATTACATAGAAACACAAGGACACTGCATGTCAGAAGAGCAAAATCCCAAAAGTAACTAACATGTTGAAACTATTATTGAAAGACCAAGTCAGAAGAGCTGAGGTGATTATATGTTATTTGTTGCAAAGAACGATCTGCTGTTTACAGTTGTGAATCATTTTTCTGACCTGTGTAAGCAAAAACTTCTCCCAGATAGCTTGACCACTCAGAAATTTAGTTGTTAAAAAAATGTTTGATACTCCTTCATAGCAATGCTGAGAAAACATTAGCAAAATCTTTGTGGATGGCTTGGTAAATGACCCTCTTTGGGATCACAAAAGACACTTTTAAAGTCTCAAAAACACCACAACATACCTGAAAGTTTGGCAGGTATGCATGAACATGTCTCTAACACTATCAAGATATACCTACATGCTATGCAATCTATAATTGGGGTAAAATTATAGAACTGGCATCATTCAAGGTATTCTTCAACCTTTTTAGTGTAATGCAACCAAATATAAAGGCTAATCAAATTTCATTTTTATATGCACAATTAACTACATTCATAAGTTCAAAGAAGTATAGAAATACAAGCAATGACCTTTAATTTGATGCAATGGTCCATTAGATCTGGTTTTCAAACTCCTCAGCAAACGTATGTGTTTATTGGTGGTCTGATCATTCAGAACCATAACCATAAAAGATCACCCCATCTGCCAAATAGTTATGGTTTCTCAAGACAGTTGGTCTTTCAGGACAGGTCATAACACATCTTAAGCAAACATTTGTACTTTAAGAATAAGGTCTCACAAGACAGGTTGTCTATCATAGCAGCTGTTGTTCAAGATAGGTTTTACTCTAAATGCTTCAAGCTGGTCGTCATATAAGACATTTGGAGGTTGAATTATTTTGTAAAAAAATGTATGCACAAACAATACTTTAGAAGCAGTTGTGATGAGATTGTTTGCACTGGTCATTGAGGCAGCCATTTTGGAAGTTTGGTCATATCTGCGTTATTTTTGTTTAGGATCATCTACATATAGTGATAATTGTCTTAATGAAAATGATGTGACCATTATTCAAGAGAAGTAGCAATGACAAATTTGCAATATCACTGTCACGGCCATCACACTGAAGGTCTGATCAATACCACTTTCATTTAGAACCAACTAAATATAAGGTTTTTAAAAAAGTAAAAACCATAATTTAATATGCCCATCTACTCAAGAGGAATCACAATAACAAGATTTTCAAAAATGGTCACTGCTGTGGTTATATTGGACCAATCATGTGTAGTCTTTTAGTGAAAACTCCATGTCAATTCAGAAGAAGCAGCAACAATAACAAGGTTTTCAAGATGCTGTTGGATGTCATATCAGCACTAGCTTCATTTTGGGAAAAACTACATACCATACAAAGTCTTTTAGTTAAATCCCCTCAATAAAACTACATGACATATAAAGTCTTTTAGTTAAATCCCCTCAATAAAACTACATGCCATATAATGTCTTTAAATCCCCTCAATAACTACATGCCATCCATATAAAGTCTTTAAATCCCATCAATAAAACTACATGCCATATAAAGTCTTTTAGTTAAATCCCCTCAATAAAACTACATGCCATATAAAGTCTTTAAATCCCCTCAATAAAACTACATGCCATATAAAGTCTTTTAGTTAAATCCCCTCAATAAAACTACATGCCATATAAAGTCTTTTAGTTAAATCCCCTCAATAAAACCACATGCCATATAAAGTCTTTTAGTTAAATCCCCTCAATAAAACTACATGCCATATAAAGTCTTTTAGTTAAATCCCCTCAATAAAACTACATGCCATATAAAGTCTTTAAATAACCTCAATAAAACTACATGCCATATAAAGTCTTTTAGTTAAATCCCCTCAATAAAACTACATGCCATATAAAGTCTTTTAGTTAAATCCCCTCAATAAAACTACATGCCATATAAAGTCTTGTAGTTAAATCCCCTAAATAAAACTACATACCATATAAACTCTTTTAGTTAAATCCCCTCAATAAAACTACATGCCATATAAAGTCTTTAAATCCCCTCAATAAAACTACATGCCATATAAAGTCTTTTAGTTAAATCCCCTCAATAAAACTACATGCCATATAAAGTCTTTTAGTTAAATCCCCTCAA
The DNA here is from genome assembly GCA_030141615.1 of Unio pictorum. Classification (NCBI taxonomy): domain Eukaryota; kingdom Metazoa; phylum Mollusca; class Bivalvia; order Unionida; family Unionidae; genus Unio; species Unio pictorum. Next base: position 1,177,806 of record JARLTB010000332.1, read on the forward strand.
TAAAACTACATGCCATATAAAGTCTTTTAGTTAAATCCCCTAAATAAAACTACATACCATATAAACTCTTTTAGTTAAATCCCCTCAATAAAACTACATGCCATATAAAGTCTTTAAATCCCCTCAATAAAACTACATGCCATATAAAGTCTTTAAATCCCCTCAATAAAACTACATGCCATATAAAGTCTTTTAGTTAAATCCCCTCAATAAAACTACATGCCATATAAAGTCTTTTAGTTAAATCCTCTCAATAAAACTACATGCCATATAAAGTCTTTTAGTTAAATCCCCTCAATAAAACTACATGCCATATAAAGTCTTTTAGTTAAATCCCCTCAATAAAACTACATGCCATATAAAGTCTTTTAGTTAAATCCCCTCAATAACTACATGCCATATAAAGTCTTTAAATCCCCTCAATAAAACTACATGCCATATAAAGTCTTTTAGTTAAATCCCCTCAATAAAACTACATGCCATATAAAGTCTTTAAATCCCCTCAATAAAACTACATGCCATATAAAGTCTTTAAATCCCCTCAATAAAACTACATGCCATATAAAGTCTTTTAGTTAAATCCCCTCAATAAAACTACATGCCATATAAAGTCTTTTAGTTAAATCCCCTCAATAAAACTACATACCATATAAACTCTTTTAGCTAAATCCCCTCAATAAAACTACATGCCATATAAAGTCTTTTAGTTAAATCCCCTCAATAAAACTACATGCCATATAAAGTCTTTTAGTTAAATCCCCTCAATAACTACATGCCATATAAAGTCTTTAAATCCCCTCAATAAAACTACATGCCATATAAAGTCTTTTAGTTAAATCCCCTCAATAAAACTACATGCCATATAAAGTCTTTAAATCCCCTCAATAAAACTACATGCCATATAGTCTTTTAGTTAAATCCCCTCAATAAAACTACATGCCATATAAAGTCTTTAAATAACCTCAATGAAACTACATGCCATATAAAGTCTTTTAGTTAAATCCCCTCAATAAAACTACATGCCATATAAAGTCTTATAGTTAAATCCCCTCAATAAAACTACATGCCATACAAAGTCTTTTAGTTAAATAACCTGAATAAAACTACATGCCATATAAAGTCTTTAAATCCCCTCAATAAAACTACATGCCATATAAAGTCTTTAAATCCCCTCAATAAAACTACTTGCCATATAAAGTCTTTAAATCCCCTCAATAAAACTACATGCCATATAAATTCTTTTACTTAAATCCCCTCAATAACTACATGCCATATAAAGTCTTTAAATCCCTTCAATAAAACTACATGCCATATAAAGTCTTTTAGTTAAATCCCCTCAATAACTACATGCCATATAAAGTCTTTTAGTTAAATCCCCTCAATAAAACTACATGCCATATAAAGTCTTTTAGTTAAATCCTCTCAATAAAACTACATGCCATATAAAGTCTTTTAGTTAAATCCCCTCAATAACTACATGCCATATAAAGTCTTTTAGTTAAATCCCCTCAATAAAACTACATGCCATATAAAGTCTTTAAATCCCCTCAATAAAACTACATGCCATATAAAGTCTTTTAGTTAAATCCCCTCAATAACTACATGCCATATAAAGTCTTTTAGTTAAATCCCCTCAATAAAACTACATGCCATATAAAGTCTTTTAGTTAAATCCTCTCAATAAAACTACATGCCATATAAAGTCTTTTAGTTAAATCCCCTCAATAAAACTACATGCCATATAAAGTCTTTAAATCCCCTCAATAAAACTACATGCCATATAAAGTCTTTTAGTTAAATCCCCTCAATAACTACATGCCATATAAAATCTTTTAGTTAAATCCCCTCAATAAAACTACATGCCATATAAAGTCTTTTAGTTAAATCCCCTCAATAAAACTACATGCCATATAAAGTCTTTTAGTTAAATCCCCTCAATAAAACTACATGCCATATAAAGTCTTTAAATCCCCTCAATAAAACTACATGCCATATAAAGTCTTTTAGTTAAATCCCCTCAATAACTACATGCCATATAAAGTCTTTAAATCCCCTCAATAAAACTACATGCCATATAAAGTCTTTTAGTTAAATCCCCTCAATAAAACTACATGCCATATAAAGTCTTTTAGTTAAATCCCCTCAATAAAACTACATGCCATATAAAGTATTTTAGTTAAATCCCCTCAATAACTACATGCCATATAAAGTCTTTAAATCCCCTCAAAACTACATGCCATATAAAGTCTTTAAATCCCCTCAATAAAACTACATGCCATATAAAGTCTTTTAGTTAAATCCCCTCAATAACTACATGCCATATAAAGTCTTTAAATCCCCTCAATAAAACTACATGCCATATAAAGTCTTTTAATCCCCTCAATAACTACATGCTATATAAAGTCTTTAAATCCCCTCAATAAAACTACATGCCATATAAAGTATTTTAGTTAAATTCCCTCAAAAACTACATGCCATATAAAGTCTTTTTGTTAAATCCCCTCAATAAAACTTTCAGTCCAGGTGTAATGATAACAAACTTTCCAAGATGGCCATAACATTGGATGTCTTTGAAGTACAATTTTCATATAGAAGCAACCTGACCTGAAGACGAAACCATATGTGAAGTTTCATGACTTGTCTACATGTAGTTTAGTAGTGATAGTAAAGCACCTGCTAATTGAGAGGGATGATGGGCTGATGGATGAAGGTTACCAACAAAAAGTGCTTCTAGTCATCTACCAGTAGAGTTTAAATAAAAACACTGCACAGTTCTCTCTAGCTTAAATGCATCTACTTACAAAAACTCCACTTACTGGTATTATTTATGTAATTTGTAGGACAAGTTTACAAAAGGTCTCACATGAAAAAAAAAATACACACAAACAAACACACACATACACAGAATCCTTGCATGAGATTATGTTGGTATCAGTAAAAATAAATATATTACTTGCACTTATGAAAAATATGGTATCAGGTTTTGGAATGAACTTGACTATCTGAACTATGTCAAGGATTCTGTGTGTGTGTGTGTGTGTGTGTGAGTGTGTTTTTGTTTTGTTTTTTTTGAGAGAGAGAGGCTTAGAGTACAAGAATGCATGTGTAGAAGAGTATGTGTGTTGTGTATATGATGGGTTCTAAGATGTTCTTTGTGCTTGGTCACATTTACAATTTAATCAGGAAGTAACAATAGAGTGATAGCGTTTCCTCTTGGTTAGTTTATATGCAAGAAAAGACTTATTTACAATACAAATACTCAGACCCAGTCACAGTAGCAGTGGTAGGATGTTTGAATCATTACCTGCCTCCTCATTTTCAATGTTTTTCCCTGGGAAGAAGAAGTTCATCATGGTTTTATAGAACTGGTACGTAATCTGGATATTGACAGGAACAACATTCACTTCCACATGCTCCTTTATTGCAATACCACCAACTATAACAGACAAATAAGCATATTACAGACTATCAATATGTTAACTTGGGCATTAAAAAATTAATTGTGGAGGATTTCAGAGACTAGCAAGAAAAATATCACAACATATTAAATTACAACAGTGTTGTTCCCAGGCTGCTATTTATGGCATGGTACTTGTTGCCTGACAGGGCATTTTAAGTGTTGAAAAGCATCTTCTGAAGGCATCCCCACTACAAGAAAGAGCATTTATACTCACTCAGCTTAAGATGAAACAGTATTTACTGATTATAAGATTTTTCATTTATAAAATACTCTCTGTTATAAGGCTGGTATGATAGTGAATCCCTTGCTGGACAAGTAAGAGTTCTAGGTCACTTGCCCTGCAGAACAAGTAAAAGTTCCAGGTCACTTGCCCTGCTGGACAAGTAAGAGTTCTTGGTCACTTGCCCTGCAGAACAATTAAAAGTTCTAGGTAACTTGCCCTGCAGGACAGGTAAGTGTTCTAGGTAACTTGCCCTGCAGGACAGGTAAGAGTTCTTGGTCACTTGCTCTGCAGAACAAGTAAAAGTTTCAGGTCACTTGCCCTGCAAGACAAAAAGCCCATTATACAATTTTTGAGCCCTGAATAAGCATAAACTAATGATCTCACATAACAAGAAACAAATCTTAAAGAGAATATCCAGCTTTTAGGATACAATAAGTCTAGACTACAGTGTTTGTATGTTTGTTACCACAAGAAATTCCCCAATGTAAAAGCATTTTATTAAAAACAATTATTTAACACTTTCTAGGTTTAGAACAAACAAAGTAATTAATTCATGAAATGGAAGTATATTAAAACCAGTCTTGAGAGACCACCCTCCTGTCAAGTAAAAGTGGTCTTTGAAGAGAGGTGGTCTATCAACACAGGAATATCTATTAATGAAACATTAGATACCCCATTTTATACTGTATACCCATAGTGTTTTAATTCTAAGAATACATGTAGCTTCATTAATTAAAAATTCATTAGAGTTAATCATTTCTACATAATTAAAGCAATAAAACTGACACTTTGCTTATACATATCACTGTTATACATTTCATTTTCTGCATTTGGTGATTCCGTTTTATGTCTCTTTTAATATGTCATTTTTTCATGCTATTTATGAATCTAAAAACACATAAAATTATAGCTAGAAATACTCTGCATGATTAATGCCATGGCATTATATTTTTGTAATATTGATTAACTAGAAACCAAATTGATTTATTCATGTAATCAATGATTTAAACTTAAGAAGGAATAAAGTGAAAGCAAAGTTTCTTTTACACATTACCAAAGGAATTTTAATAATATTCCACATTAACATTTTCAAAAATAAGTTTTATTAATATACATAAATATTAACTTAATAGACTGCCAATTTATTTATTCATAGTTTCAATATTTGCCACTTTTGTCAATGTTAAAGCATAGTCAATTCTACTCTTACAAAATTACTATAATAATTTAAATATATAAATTAGCATGGTTTATCAAAAGGCATTACCATCGTAATACATCATACCATGTCAATGCTTATTATTTTATCTCTTTGATCATTTTTGTTTCATAGCTATATTTGCTTCAAAATAGAAATGAAGCTGACTGTATCGAGTCAAACTTTGTACAACGCAAATATCTGATCTCCTGTCACCTAATGTGTTGCTAAGTCAGGGGTTACTTATTTGTTCCATTGATTAATCTTCAAAATCTGCATAAACTCAGATCTGCCAGCATATTGTTTTCTTAATTGGACTTACAGGTTAGTACATATGGTATACATTTGACAAATAGCTGAAACTTCCTTCACAGTAACTGTTGGAACTATTCTACACTGAACTGATAATGAAGTTATTAAAAGTATCTGTTCATTGTTGAGCCAACTATATATAACAAAATGGTGAGCAATTTGCTTTTTTAAAAATATGCCCACCTCCCTCCCTCCCACATTCAACTCTGAAGGAGAAGAACCTAAAATACTGCTTTTATTGAATGCAACTTTGAGTCTAGTCGGCTACATCTACAAAGGACAATACCATATGTATTTAATTACAAAATTAACTTCAGACCCTGATCTGTCATTGCATAATGCACTAGAAAATCAGGGTATATATTGTTGGTTCTAGCACTTAGTCCCAAAAAACTGCTTTGACTTAGACCTGACAGTTGATTATGTGGCAGCAAATCAGGGTCTGTGCAGTTTGCAGATGTTCATCGAGATACACATGTTCATCAAGATACACATGTTCATCAAGATACACATGATCATCAAGATACACATGTTCATCAAGATACACATGTTCATCAAGATACACATGTTCATCAAGATACACATGATCATCAAGATACACATGTTCATCAAGATACACATGTTCATCAAGATACACATGATCATCAAGATACACATGATCATCAAGATACACATGATCATCAAGATACACATGTTCATCGAGATACACATACTGATCAAGACATATATCCATCAAGGTACACATGTTTATTATCACACATGTTCATCAAAACACAGATGTTCATCAAGATAAAGTTCATCAAGATACACATGTCCATCAAGACACATATTCATGAAGATGCACATGTCCATCATGATATACATGTTCATCAAGAAACACATGTCCATCAAGACACACATGTTCATCTAGACACATATGTCCATCAAGATACACATGTCCATCAAGACATGTATTGATCAAGATACACATGTCCATCAAGACACAAATGTCCATCAAGACACGTTTTCATCAAAATACACATGTGCATCAAAATACACATGTGCATAAAGGCGTATTCATCAATATACACATGTCCATTATGACACGCATGTCCATCAAGATGTATTCATCAATATACACATGTCCATCAAGACACACATGTCCATAAATACACGTATTCATCAAGATGCACATGTCTATCAAGACACATATTCATCAAAATACAATTGTCCATCAAGACACGCATGTCCATCAAGACATGTATTCATCAATATACACATGTCCATCAAGACACACATGTCCATCATGACACGTATTTATCAATATACACATGTCCATCAAGACACACATGTCCATCAAGACACATATTCATCAAGATGCACATGTCTATCAAGACACACATGTCCATCATAACTCGTAATTATCAATATACACATGTCCATCAAGATACACATATCCATCAAAACACACATGTCCATCAAGACATGTATTTATCAAGATGCACATGTCCATCATGACACACATGTCCATCAAAACACACATGTCCATCATGACACATATTTATCAAGATACACATGTTCATCAAGACACACATGTCCATCAAGACACACATGTCCATCATGACATGTATTTATCAAGATACAAATGTCCATCATGACACACATGTCCCTCAAGATACACATGTCCATCATGACACGCATGTCCATCAAGACATATTCATCAATATACACATGTCCATCAAGACACACATGTCCATCAAGACACATTCATCAAGATGCACATGTCTATCAAGACACATGTCCATCAAGATACACATGTCCATCAAGACACACATGTCCATCAAGACATGTATTCATCAATATACACATGTCCATCAAGACATACATGTCCATTAAGACACACATGTCCATCAAGACATGTATTCATCAATATACACATGTCCATCAAGATACACATGTCCATCAAGACACACATGTCCATCAAGACATGTATTCATCAATATACACATGTCCATCAAAACACACATGCCCATCATGACACTTATTTATCAAGATACACATGTCCATCAAGACACACATGCCAATCAAAACACACATGTCCATCATGACACGTATTTATCAAGATACAAATGTCCATCATGACACACATGTCCATCAAGACACACATGCCCATCAAGACACACATGTCCATCAAGACACATATTCATCAAGATGCACATGTCTATCAAGACATATTCATCAAAATACACATGTCCATCAAGACACACATGTCCATCATAACACGTAATTATCAATATACACATGTCCATCAAGATACACATATCCATCAAAACACACATGTCCATCAAGACATGTATTCATCAAGATGCACATGTCCATCAAGACACACATGTCCATCAAAACACACATGTCCATCATGACACATATTTATCAAGATACACATGTTCATCAAGACACACATGTCCATCAAGACACACATGTCCATCATGACATGTATTTATCAAGATACAAATGTCCATCATGACACCCATGTCCCTCAAGATACACATGTTCATCATGACACGCATGTCCATCAAGACGTATTCATCAATATTCACATGTCCATCAAGACACACATGTCCATCAAGACACATATTCATCAAGATGCACATGTCTATCAAGACACATGTCCATCAAGATACACATGTCCATCAAGACACACATGTCCATCAAGACATGTATTCATCAATATACACATGTCCATCAAGACATGCATGTCCATTAAGACACATATTCATCAAGATGCACATGTCCATCAAAACACACATGTCCATCATGACACTTATTTATCAAGATACACATGTCCATCAAGACACACATGCCCATCATGACACATATTTATCAAGATACACATGTCCATCATGACACACATGTCCATCAAAACACATATGTCCATCATGACACGTATTTATCAAGATACACATGTCCATCAAGACACACATGCCAATCAAAACACACATGTCCATCATGACACGTATTTATCAAGATACAAATGTCCATCATGACACACATGTCCATCAAGACACACATGCCCATCAAGACACATATTCATCAAGACACACATGCCAATCAAAACACACATGTCCATCATGACACGTATTTATCAAGATACAAATGTCCATCATGACACACATGTCCATCAAGACACACATGCCCATGTCTATCAAGACACAAATTCATCAAGATACACAAGTCCATCAAGACATGTATTCATCAATATGCACATGTCCATCATGACACACATGTCCATGATGACATGCATGTCCTTCAAGACACATATTCATCAAGACACACATGTCCATCAAGACACATATTCTTCAAGACACACATGTCCATCAAGACACATATTCATCAAAATACACATGTCCATCAAGACACAAATGTCCATCAAGACACATATTCATCAAGATACACATGTGCATCAAGATATACATGTGCATAAATACATGTATTCATCAATATACATATGTCCATCATGACACACACATGCATAAAGACATGTATTCATCAATATACACATGTCCATCAAGACACATATTCATCAAGATACAAATGTCCATCAAGACATGTATTCATCAAGATACAAATGTCCATCAAGACAAATATTCATCAAGATAAATATGTCCATCAAGACACACATGTCCATCAAGACATACATGTCAATCAATATACACATGTCCATCAAGACACATGTCCATCAAGACACATATTTGTCAAGACAGACATGTCTATCATGACACGTATTCATCAAGATACAAATGTCCATCAAGACACATATTTATCTAGATACACATGTCCATCAAGACATATTTTCATTAAGATACACATGTCTATCAAGACACACATGTCCATCAAGACACATATTCATCAATATACACATGTCCATCATGACACAAATGTCCATCAAGACATGTATTCATCGAGACACATATTCATCAATATACACATGTCCATCAAGACACACATGTCCATCAAGACACAAATTTATCTAGATACACATGTCCATCAAGACACGTATTCATCAATATACACATTCATCAAGACACAGATGTCCATCAAGCCACATATTCATCAAGATAAATATGTCCATCAAGACACACTTGTCCATCAAGGCATATTTATCTAGATACACATGTCCATCAAGACATGTTTTCATTAAGATATACATGTCCATAAAGATACACGTCCATCAAGACACGTATTCATCAAGATGCACATGTCCATCAAGACATGTGTTTATCTAGATACACATGTCCATCAAGACACGTATTTATCTAGATACATATGTCCATCAAGACACGTATTTATCTAATAATCCTTATATGTACTAATAGCAATTTATCCAAACTTCTGAGACTTGTAAAATGTAAACAAATGAGATAATGTCATCCACTTTCATCCAGCTATAATTGAACATGGGCAAACACTCAAGACAAATGTTTGGGAATACACAGATGTGTCAATATTCACAGGTTCAGATGATGATAATCTCCCAAATTTTGAAAGCAATCAACAAAAACAGAGACTAGTTACTCAACAGGATTCTGTAAGCAAGAAAGGACACAAAAAAAGGAAAATTGTTGGAGTGCAGCAATTTGAGAATATGTTAAAGTTCAGGTGATGACTATAATATTTAAAAATTTTCATAGCAGTCCATCCAGAACTACAAGACTAGCTAACACTAACAAAATTGTGTGAAGAACATATTGACTGTAGGACATATTAATGGATAAATACAGCAAGAAAGAATTGGAGGTGGGGTGGAACAAGGATTTATAAAATGAATGAACCCAAGGAATCTTATAATCTCCTAGGTAGTAAAGTCAGGAGGATACGCAACGTAGAGAATATACAAACTGATATATTCATACCGCTTATTCTATGTATATTATACAGTGCCTATACCTGGTGCTTTTTCACTGCATAAGATCCTTAAGGCTACTCTGCGACTGTCATTTTCCCCACCAAACAGATTATCTCTAATAGCAAGAACTTCCTGTAAAAGAAAATATCAATCATTCAATTGGTCAATCAATCTAACCACCATCTATCTATCCACTCTCTGCAGTCTACTCCATTTAATATGAACTTCTGCAGACCACAACAATCTGTTTATGAATATTTGCAAATCATGTATAAAAAACCCCCAGAAATGTCAGAAACAATGATTACATGATGTAAATATGGAAATAAATTAGTGATAAAATTATTATACAACTTAAATGTGGGAAAGAACAAGTGATCACAATAAGAGCATGACATAAGAGTGGGAATGAATGATCACAAACATTACATAACATAAATGTGGCAATGCAAAAATGATCACAAACATTACATAACATAAATGTGGCAATGCAAAAATGATCACAAACATTACATAACATAAATGTGGCAATGCAAAAATGATCACAAACATTACATAACATAAATGTGGCAATGCAAAAATGATCACAAAGATTATGTGATAAATATGGGAACAAATGTGTTATCACAATGAATACATCAAATAAATGTGGGAAAGAATAAGCAATCACAAGGATTACATGACATCCTACATTATTAAATAACAATCAGGTTTAGTTTATATTTTACCTTGTAGTAGGAATTTGGCAGGAGATTAGTGACTTTGACCCAGCCAAGTTCTAACTGGTGAGTCCATGTGTCATCATCACGATTTACTTTGGTGTAACTGAAACAAATGCCAGAAAAATGAACAAAACCCATACTTATGTCTGTAAAATGTATACAAAACTAAAAGAAACAGATCAAAACATAGGCACAGACATCCGCATTCTGGGAAAATTCTTCAAATATGATTTGCTAATCACACATGCTAGTCATTCAATACACCTGATCTTTGATGGCTAATACGAAATTGGCAAGTAATAGAGAAAATAAAATGGGAGCAAAATTTTCCCACAACAAAACTGATGGGAATTAATTTTATTTTAAGAAAAAATGAGAAGCTTTAACTGCCAATGACAACAGTGTCTGAAGTTTTGAGATGAATACACCTGACAGAGGCAAAGTATAACTGCATACATGTAAACTTGTTTAGGACTTTAATTTGTGTCATAGCTGCTTGATTCTGATAAGGATTTCTATTCAATCTGAGGAGTATTTGAAAAGATCTGATGCAATAGTTTAACAGAACTGGGGTCAGGTTTCCTGATTGAATGCAAATGTTTTCTACATATGCAATCATATGCATATGGCCTCTGGAAACCTACATTTTTACTTGTAGCTCTATGGACTTGAATTCTGGTCCCAGCTGAAGGCTATACATTTTGGGACCAACTGGCAGAGAATAACTTCTGGCATAAATCACATCCAATACTTCATAAATGCACATAAAATATATTAAAATATTACATTCTTGTAAGTTTATTGGCTATTCCAAATCTATTTAAATATGTCCAAACTTGGCTATATTTAGACTAAATCAATTTAATTCACTTCTACTACATATGCATAAATAATGTTAGTGACTGTTAATGTTTGTTGCTTGGTCAAATTTGTTTTTTTTTTAAAAGTAGGATAAAAACATTATTTGTCACATGGTTCTTTAGCAAGGATTGATGGGAATCCATTTCATTCATAGCTGATGATGAAGGGCAAAATGAAACAAAATGGGTCAGAATAATCAATCCACCGCACTGAGCCACTGTGCAATGAATAATGTGTTATGACTTGAAATTACAATTAAAACTAGTACAAACAGCACAGAAGTGGAACTGCTGAGTCATTATGTGATAGCAGATACTGGCTACTCCAAAACTGGGCATTGGAACTATACACACTAATAGCATGTATCATATCATACCTAATACAATGTATCATATCAAACCTAATAACATTTCAAATCAAATATATGTATCATTTCATACCTAATACAATGTATCATATCAATTCTAATAACATTTCAAATCAAATATATGTATCATTTCATACCTAATACAATGTATCATATCAAACTTAATAACATTTCAAATCAAATATATGTATCATTTCATACCTAATACAATGTATCATATCAAACCTAATAACATTTCAAATCAAATATATGTATCATATCATACCTAATACAATGTATCATATCAAACCTAATAACATTTCAAATCAAATATATGTATCATTTCATACCTAATACAATGTATCATATCAAACTTAATAACATTTCAAATCAAATATATGTATCATATCATACCTAATACTATGTATCATATCAAACCTAATAACATATCAAATCAAATATATGTATCATTTCATACCTAATACTATGTATCATATCAAACTTAATAACATTTCAAATCAAATATATGTATATCATACCTAATACAATGTATCATATCAAACCTAATAACATTTCAAATCAAGCATAATAACATTTATCATATCATACCTAATACTATGTATCATATCAAACCTAAAAATGTGCATCACATCAAACCGAATAACATATCATATCAAACTTAATAACATATCATATCAAAACTTATGATAATAATAATAATAATAATAATAATAATAATAATAATAATAATAATAAGGACTTTCTATAGCGCCAAAACTTAAGAAGCTCTAAGCAATTTACAACATCTATAATGATATGACTACAAAAAAAAAAACCCAAACCAAACACCATGAAATTAGAAAACATAAAAACATGCTGAAAATATTTAAGGTAGGAAACATTATTAAGTCTTCAAGTTTGTTCTGGAAGTCGAAAAAGGTGAGTTTTAAGAGCACTCTTGAAAGGAATCACAGTGTCTTTGTGTTTCATTTCAATGGGCAATTCATTCCACATTGCTACACCCAGGTATCAAAGAGAATACTGTCCATATGACTTCGTTTTCATAGTGAGAATAATGAGTATATGAGTGTCAGAAGAGGAGCATAACTATCTTGCTGGTGTGTACACATGGGTGAAGCCAGATAGGTATGTTGGACTGGAATCCATTAGTGAAATGTAGCACAGAGAACAATTTTTGTGTTTGATTCTCGATCAAATGGATAGCCAGTGTAGGGTACAGAGCAGCAGAGAGGTGTGCTCTGATCGTGGTACTCTAAGGATGATCTGAGCAGCTTGTTTTGAACTTTTTATGATGCCTGAATGTCTCAAAAACCATGAAACAATATTCCCTGGTAATAACTGGTGCTATTAACTTTTCTCCTAAAAAAGCCAAAGAAAAGGTCATGCACTTGAGAGACCAGGGCTTGAGGGGTTATATCCTATTCAAGCGTACAATTGCACGAGTCCCTAAATGCCTATGACCTTATGTTGTAGGCTTTTAAAATGGAGGACCTTCATGCTGATGAGATTCTCTCCATGACTGAAGGTTGAAACTCATTTCCATGCAAGGCTCTCTGACAAAAGCCAGGAGTGGAAAGGAAACAAGAGCAGGGTTGTTTGATCTGATGGAATTTTGATGGCCTATTCATCAGGTTGTCTACTACAAATTTTTCACCCATGACTTGTCCCATCAAAGTTGGGCAACCAGAATTCTGGTCCCTGACTTCTTTTAATAACTCCTGGTACCTAGATCTGGTACATGAGAGATGAAATTGTGCAGCTTGTGATTCCACCTGATCAAAAAGAGACCTATCATCAAATGTCACAAAAGTATGCAAATCTGCTGAAAGATTTATTGATGAAAGTACCACTTGATGTGCCTAGAATTTCACCCATCTTGATAAATATTCTGCCAGGAATGCATTTGATCATGATGTTTCCATCTCAAATTTTGGTAAATTAGTGCCAAATTTATTTAGCTGACTGAGATATATTACTAACCAGAGTTTGCCATTGTTACAAAAATAGCCTTGATTAAAACCTGGAGAATCTGGCTAACTTTTTACATTTATTGAGTAGCCATGTGATTTCCTCCTTAAAAATCTCTTTCATGGAATCTGTTGGTATGACTGTCATAGAATGGAACAATGTTTATGGATTTAAAACTTAATTAAGAACTGATTAAGCTACGAGAGTTTAATTCTAATTACATTCAGTCACATTATAAAGACATCTTACACAAAATTTCTCAGGGCCAAATCTGCCAGTCCAATCTGTCCATCTGGCTCATTCAGCCTCCACTGTGCAAACTTGAAACATACCTCATTACGCCGCACAACCTGGGCTTGTTGGGCTGAAAAAACAGACAGATACCAATAAAAACATTATCTTCATTTTAGATCACTGTGTAACCATTTAAAAATACAACCCTGCATTTAGTTAGGTTTTCTCTAAACTACTCACAGGCACCAACATGACAGACAAATGACTCATTCATTTCACACCTGAATGGATAAGGAAATACCAGATGTATAATGATAATATTAAAACCCAATGAAAGATAAAAGATTAAATACAAATTTCACTTACCTAGATTGTTGAAATGGTATTTATTTACTTAACTTTGTTCCCTATTAGGCATTTATTAACGCTTTCATTGCTAGATATTTCATAATCTATTGTGTTTTCATAGACAAAATATTTTTGTTAATAAGAATCCATCAAATAGGTATAAAAATTTTATAAAAATATGCAAATGTTATGATGATTCCAAATTAAAACACACAATATATCTAGTTTACAATTGCCGATTTTGATAGGGATATTTCAATATTAAGCAAACAACTGCTGATTTTTATGTAAGAAACAAAAATGGGATGCACATCTGTCTCCATGCTAATCAGGTTTGTGACTTTTCCAGATGCACTAAGGGAGCCATTACTAATTTTATCCTACATTTGAAGCTGTATAGCTCTACAGTTAAACTACACTTCTATGACAACCCACACTAAGAATCTTAAGGTAGTGTTAAATGGAAGAGTCTTCTTTAGACGAGTTGCATTGCCTATTATTGAAAAGAACATTCACAACATGAGAAAATAGTAGGCTTGAGATGGTTTAATCTAAGGCAATATATCACAATGAAAATGCAAAGCATGTATTAGTGAAGGTTTTAGTGATTTATTAATTATATAGTGTTGTGTCCTGTCATGAAAGACCATCTGTCTTAATGACCATCTTGGTAGAAATGGTGGTGTTTCTATAGAGGTTTTATTTGCTACAAATCTAGGGGATAAAATTACTTCTAAAATTTCTGACAATTTAAAATGAAATAAAATTATTAAATGAACAATGTCATCACAGTGAACTACCTTTCTGTGTCATCTTTAACTGGGATTTCAACTGCAGTTGATTTTCTTTGAAGCAGCTGAAATTAAAAAAAGTCAATTAAAAACAAACTGTTATGCATACAAATTAAAGACTTAAATGTCTTTAAATATTAATGCAATTTCTTGGGTATCATTTTTGTCAGATCAACAGATGATGCCAATTTAAACTAGAAATTCTCTTTGATCTGGCCAAAACAAAAGCGAAAGAACACAATTCAGTGCTAGTAAGAAACATCTGATCTATCACATCACGAATAGATAGTTATAATTAAAATTCTTAAAACAAGTTATAAAGTTTTTCATCAGATAACAAGTTATAAAGTTTCTCATCAGATAACAAGTTATAAAGTTTCTCATCAGATAACAAGTTATAAAGTTTCTCATCAGATAACAAGTTATAAAGTTTCTGATCAGATAACAAGTTATAAAGTTTCTCATCAGATAACAAGTTATAAAGTTTCTCATCAGATAACAAGTTATAAAGTTTTTCATCAGATAACAAGTTATAAAGTTTCTCATCAGATAACAAGTTATAAAGTTTCTCATCAGATAAATTATAAAGTTTCTCATCAGATAACAAGATATAAAGTTTCTCATCAGATAACAAGTTATAAAGTTTCTCATCAGATAAGTTACACTGAGATCTACTTAACAATACGGTAAACATATCTCAAAGACACTGATAATGGTTCACACTATTTTC
Organism: Unio pictorum; assembly: GCA_030141615.1. Taxonomy (NCBI): domain Eukaryota; kingdom Metazoa; phylum Mollusca; class Bivalvia; order Unionida; family Unionidae; genus Unio; species Unio pictorum. The sequence continues at coordinate 1,193,902 of JARLTB010000332.1, forward strand.
AAATTCCTTCTTAACTTACAGAAAGTCATCTAGCAGACAAAGCAGTGCATTTTAAGTAAGCTTTAAGTATTGTTAAGAGAGGATCCCACATGGGTAATGATCTGATATTGAATTTCTGAAAGAAATAATTTCCAGTTTCTAAAATCCTTAATAATATTTTCTTTTGAGTCAGTTTCAGAAAAGGAAATAAATGTTTCGTCATCTCTGACAATCACATTTATGTTTCTTGGTACTCTTTTCATATCTGGTGAGTAGCTCTTTGGCGATTTTAACCCCAGTATTGTAAATTAGCTATCAACAAATATATGTGATAATATAAATATCTTCCACCGTGTATAGAACATCTTCAACAAATGCCCCCTTCACAGTAGCCATTTCCTACATACCAATCGCAGACAATGGTCTTCCAGAGCACTGATCATCTTCCATGGATTCAAAACCATTCTTAAAACAATGAATCAACCTAAAAATTGAAGAATAATTACAAACTTTATCCAGATTAGCCTGGACATAAGTTGGAGAGTACCCAGATTTCAATAGCTGAATTGTTCTATGTGTCCAACATTTTTACATCACTGTCTTTTACCTGTTACAATATATATTTCTGCATGTGTGTCTGGCTAGTTATACATGCAGTTCAGATCATTTTAATTAATTATATTTTGTCCATGGATTGGTGTTAGATTTATTTACTGTTTCTAGGAAACAAAAAAAGTTATAATAACAAAATATTCAAAACATGTCAACTCTCCATTGTAAGTCAACATTTTTTAAACTGATCACTTATGTAAAAAGAACTTTCATACCAAACATGCTTTATGAAAATGTTTACCAAAACACCCAGGAAAGACTTGGAATCCTAAAGATTTGCATTAATGGTTAAACCTCATGCTTTGGCAAATCTTTAGAACAAACTATTCATAATATATTCCACTCTTCCAACGGAAAGTCCATGCCAGTTGCTCTTTTCACATCAATTTTTGAGCATTTTTATCAATGAAATCTATTTCAAACTAAAACATTTCCTTCAATTTTTCAAAGGAATTTATCATAATGGTCCCCTTGAATAATCGTTGGAGAATTACTGGAAATTTTGGGTTTTAAACAAACCTGATGCGAATGCCAAGCTCCTCATTAAGATTGTTGATTTTTTCTTTGCATTCCTTCAGCTTGCTCTCTACAATGTCTTTCTCATTCATCAGTTCAGTGGAAAAGTTGCTGTTACTGAAAATAATAAAAATAACTGAGTCTTACCATGAGTACAGTCACTAAAGACACCAAGGGAAATGAATACATGTATTAGTGTTTTGCAAGGCTAGGTAAGCTTCAAATATACATTACTGAATAAGTTTCATAACATTTTTATTAAATGAGCATAAATCTATGATGTCATGCCAATCTACTAAGGGCTGTTCCATTAAAACATACTTGGGATCCATGGAAGGCACTTTTAAAGTGAGCGACTCGCCCATAAATGCACTTTAGAATTTCTTATCATTTTAATATGAACTTTGTGAAATTAAAGTACCTAGGCATATATTCGTTAAAAACTGCCTTCCCTGGGTACAGTGTATGTTTAAATGGAACAGCTCTAGCCCAAAAAATATCAGTAAGGTAGTCCTGCGTTAATCGGCTTCAAACCAAATAAGTCCTTTGAGACAGCAATAACTAACTTGATTGATCAATAGTTAAAGAACACAGATGTCAAGAAATCAAATGAAGTTTTATTCTTAAACCTGTGTAAAGTATTTAATAATGTAAATACTTGTGTTGTACTGCATAAAATATCAGCATATAATGTTATAAAACTCCCATTATGATGATTTTCATCCAATCTCAATAGCACATTATAAGCTGTGAGTTAGAAAGATACTCTCTCAGACTGGAGTACCACAGGGACACAGCTATGTGAAAACAAATTTTTTTCTCTTAAATATATGAAATGTTGGAAAAGGGTATTTTTTAAGAAATCTCTTTCTTACTCTGGTATAGTTTTATGGAATAGTTTGCAGTTCAATATATTAAATAAAAACCCAACACCTTAGCTTTTAGGACACTACAATGCTACAAATATTTTAATGTGCAAATATAATATTATGACTTGGGCATAAATGATTAGCATTTTTCTACCGATTTCCGATTCCAGATTTTGGGCATGAAATTTTTCTGATTCCGGATACGATTCAATTAATCAGAAATGCTAAATCCATATTTTTTTGGCTAAAAAATTTCATCTTCCGTTTTCGGGTTTCTGGTATCTGGTTTTGCCGTGTCTAGCATGTTACTTAGTACTTTACCATATCCGGCTTCATTTCCGGTTTTTACCCGCCAGTTCAAATAGATTGCCTCACAACGTGGTTGTGTTGACCATATTGGACTTTTCTGACTTCTTATTTAACTTTATTAACGCAATATCGAATGACACGCAGTGTTAGACACGGTGCTATAGAAATTTAACTTTATTATTTTTATTATCCGAATCGGTCGTTCCTGCCTTGTCCAACTCCGATTAATCGGAAGTTCATACTATCCGGTGGAATCCGATTTCCGGATCAAAAGTCGGTTATGCCCTAATTATGACCAAATAACATGTGCAAGTGGAGTGTGTGTGACTTGGATTTTATATGTACCTAAAAAAAAACTTACTCATATTGCTAAGATGTCTAAAGTGTGGCAATTTATAGTAATGTCTAGCACTGGAGCATCATGCCACAGACACGGAGCATCATGTCCCAGATGATGGGCTTATTAATCAACAAAAGTAAAAACTAAGTTCACTAAAATTAGTATTGCAGGTACTTTAATTACCTGTTATTTATTGACACTAAAATTAGTATTACAAAATGTACTGCAGGAACAAACTTAGAGACATAATAATGTTTTGTATCTTATATGTTTTCAGCATGTTTTTATGTTTTCCAATTTCATGGTTTTTGTTATTTGTTTTTCTGTAGTGTAATCATATCATTATGGATGTTGTAAAGCGCTTAGAGCTTCTAAGATTAGGTGCTATACAAAGTCCTCATTATTATTATTATTATTACCTGTTATTTATTGACACTTCCTCCAGGGCACGAGATATTTGGTACAGTTCTCTCTCCAGGTACCGCAACCGTTGGATTTGTTGTCTGAAATAGTAACCAAGTAACAGGTAATTCTGTAAAGTAGTACCGACTGTGGCATGAATAGGCATTGACTTACATACATCAGTTTTTATAGTATCAAGCTGCATTCAGTGTTAATTTAGAATATACGCACAGTTACACATAACACAGATTATACTATAGGCTGTTTATGTCAATTCCTATATAGATTGTTGAGTCAATGTTAACTACAGTAGGGGATATAAAAAAAAATTGGGGGTTAATAAGAGGCAAACTGGTGACTTGATCTGGCTGCTTGTATTACATTGGATTTAGAAGTGGAAAGATATTGGATCTTTTGAGATGCAATGAACTAAACATAATCTTATGTCCTTATGCTATCACACAAGTACCCATATCAACGTACTGATAATGTGTTTATTATGTCCTTATGCTATCACACAAGTACCCATATCAATGTACTGATAATGTGTTTATTATTTACCCTAAGCAATTATTTCATAATAAAAGACAAACTTCTACATTGCTGTTTTTATGCTGTTGTTATTAACTTAGCCTCAATTAATCTACTCACATTGTACATTTCATCTAACTATTGAACAAAGGTGGTGTGACAGTTTATGGGTAACATCAACTTTACATTTAGGAATTTAATCAAAGAGATATTTTATCATAAAAGAGATATTTTATCATAAAAGAGATATTTTATCATAAAATAGATATTGTATCATAAAATAGATTATAACATAAAAATGATAAACCTTAATTCTTTTTTTCAACTATACAGTAACTGCATAACTAATGATGTATGAATATGGCTACCATATATACTTGCTTATAAGTTAAATCAAACTGCAAACAACAATGATTCTGATCTGCCATAGCATAATGTGCCGGCAGATCTGGGTCAATGTTGTTTTTTCTACTGATTACTCATATCAAACTGCACAAAACCAGATCTGATATTGTATAATGAGCTTGCAAATTAGGGTCTATGTTTCTGTTATACTTTTTAATCCTAACAAACTGCACAAACCCAGATTTGCTGGTGTATTATGCAACAACAGATCTGGGTCTGTGCAGTTTGCAGATGGACTCATTTTATCAGTGAGTATAGATGGTAATTATTACTGCTGACATATCACTGCCCCACCCTGTAACAACTGAAAAATACATGAATATGTAACAGGTTTATGAAACCTATTAAAGATGTTTTTCATGCAATAATATATCTTTTCACTAGGATGTAGTTTCAAAACTCTCCCAAAGCAAATTCACAGAACCATTTGTATTTACCGGAGGCTTTCCTGCAGATTGAGGATTGGTGTTTTTTGATCCTCCACACGTGATAGCTGAAGCTTGAACCTCATGTTTTGAAGCTTCTCTGTTGCCTCCTGAAATAAAAATCATTAAAGTCTAGAGCTGCTAGCTAGAGGACAGCAAACGCACCTATACAATCGAACACATTTGTAACTGTTATGCAATTTTAACTTGTCAAATGTTAAATTTTCCAAATCGAAAAATCCTTGATATAAGCTTCCAGAAAGTCTGACACCCTCTGTAACCTCACAAAATTATGTATCATTCAATGCCACAAAAAATTATGCAAAAATTGTGTCATTTTTGCAATTAAAGTTTCATTATTCTGTATACAAGGTACAACAGACCTGTGATGTTTGTTTACTGTAGATTGTAACTGGTGGCTCTAATTTCATATTTACATATAAAAAATATATTGTTTCAGATTTTTTCCCTAGTCAGATGCTATCAATTATGCTATACCTGTTTAGTCAACCTTTTTGTACTACTTTAACAAAGAAATCTCTTCCAATACCATCAGCCCAGACTGTGCAAGTCAAATAGACAGGATCAGTCCAAGTCACACCATGGATTCATATTCAATTCAAATTAGTTTCAAATTAGTTTTGCTGGGATCAATGTAATTTTGTATCAGAATACTTTCTTCATGGTGTAATCAATCTAGCACATCAACCCAGATATTCTGGGATCAGCCAAGCACAGAGTCTGCTTAAGCTGGGATCAACCTAGCAAAGATTCTACTTAATCTGGGATAAACCTAGCACATATTCTACTTAATCTGGGATCAATACAAAATACACTCTGTTATAACACTCTGGTCAGTTACAAAAAAAAGCAAAACCAGCAAGTTTTATAAAAAAAAAAATGAACAATTTAATTATCAATGTTATCCTACCTACAGTATTGAAACTAAATCCAAAACAATCCTGACAAAGTTCAACTTAAGTACAAAGAACTAAAAGTTCCATATACATTTCAGATCCAGAAAGTTACTGAATTGTGACTGTGTCAAAATGGCATTGTCCAAAACTTGACTAATTCACAATAGTTCCAAAAAATATATAGTCAAATGAGCACTTTATATTTTTCCACTCAAATAGTATGTGAATACAACATAAAATACCTTTGCAGGCTTGATGTAACAAGAACACAAAAAAACAACAATTACCAAAATTGTCCAGCTATAAGAGAAGAGGTGAAAACGCACATTTCTCCAACTAGTATGTAACTAATTTTGTAGAAGAACTCACATAATTGAATTCATCCAATGGGAAAATTAACTATATTCTTTTAAGATAACACTTGACCGACCTTGGTCAATAGGAAAAAAAGCATAAAATTTGTAAACATCTTTACTATTAATTTTATTTTTAGTAACTGTCAACACACACAAAATATATTTATAGATCTAATGCAATTTTACATTCTTTAATATCTTAAAATAGGACCAATGCATGCCTGAAATTTCACCTAGAGATATTCACTACAATTCACAGTCACAAAATGTTTTCAAAAATTATACAAAATCATGTACCAGGAGTTACAAAAAATAGATATACAGAACAACTCGAAAGCTGGAATCAACATAACATGTACTCTGTTAATTCATAATCAAGCCAAAATACACTATCTAGCTAGTACTGACTTTAATTAACCTGGAATCATGTCAAAAATACTCTCCAATGCCAAGATTAGACTATCATAGATTTTAGTTAATCAGGGATCAGCCCAGAATAGTTTTAATGCTGGAATCAGCCAAACAGAGTCTATTTTATCAAGGATTGGCCCCTGAGTGGCCGAGTGGTCTAAAGTGCACTTCGTTACCAATCACTGCCATCTCATCTCTGTCCGTGTGGGTTCGAGTCTCAGATCTGGCCAATGTGGGTATGTTAGAAAGTTTACCAGTAGCTTCTTGTGGGTTGGTGGTTCTTTCAGGGGTTTTGTCCGGATTCTTCCTCCACCATTAATACTGGCTACCATGTATAGCCTATCATGTGCTAAAAGATGGCACTAAACAAGGTTGTACAACAACAACTTTATCAAACATCAGCCTAGAATAGGCTCTAATACTGGCACAGATTTGATTTAATCTGGGATCAACTCTAAATAAACTCTAATGCTTGTCACAGAGTCTATTTAATCTCAAATCAGCTCTGAATACACACATATTGTACTTTCGTGAGGATTAGTTGAAAGCTGCTGTAAAAATAATATACATACATACATACATACATACATACATACATATGTAAACAATTAAACCAATATGCTATCTAATATATATATATATATATATATTGGTATAATTCTTTACATATGTTCATTCAGATAAGCTTTCTTTCCCTTCTGCCCTGTCCCATCTCTCAAATGGATGCCACATTATTCACATTATTATCCCCAGACATATCTTTTACTTTTCTATTTCAACCTTCCACATAAAAAATAGAGACAGTCCCTTGTATGCATTCTTAAAATCTTTAAAGTGAGAGAAATTCTGATGAACAGAAACCTTGCTGATGAGGATGTTTAAACTAAAAACATATTTGGCTTCATTCTGTTCATTATGAATGACACATGTTTACTGCAAGAAATGTAATATTAATATTGTAGATAATACAAATTAACTGCAAGTAGCATAATAGCATTGGATAGCTGACAACTTTTCAAAAGCCAAGTATTTAGATTGAATACAAAATATAGGGAGATTGGGACTTAAAATCAGGAGATTTTTACACAGCATTTTTTAAGCAAAAATTAAAATAAATAAGGTCCACTATGCATGAAATTCTCAAATGAGGTCCCAGGGGTGCCAGCATAAACCTTTTTGGGGGTGGGGCAAAAACAAGAAGTGGTTAGCCTTTATGTATTAAGAATGTTGGCCATGTTTAAGGGTGAAATTGAGTGTGTGTGAAGGGGGACGTTCTCTCTGTGAAATGCACAATAACTAAATGTTAGACTTAAGTTCACAAGCAATACAGCCAGTTTGACTAATTAACAGGTAATCCTTAGATTGCATTTATCTTCTGAAAATGACTGTCCCTCTGACATATTTGAATGAAACCATGTTCTACAGTGTGTGTGTATGTTAGCACTAGTATTAATTGCCAAATAAACGATGCCATATTTGGTTGAAACTTGCAATGTCTATGACACCTTTATAACAGTCCAAATCTGCAGTTACAAGTTACTGAACATGTGGTAATTGTTGTTCCCACATTAATATCATGCCTTATCTTTCTTTAGGATCAACTCGTAATCACTTAACACTGTTTACTAAATAAATATTCTGAATTAGTTCTTTTGGGGAACATATACCGGTAATGTAATGTATTTTGTTAATTCCTTCTTTAATTTAATCATGTTATCATTCTAGATGACATAGGTGTACTGTATGTTACATATTGTCATTCTAGATCACACAGGTATATTGCATGTTACTTATTTATCATTCTAGATGACACAGGTGTACTGCATGTTATGTATTATCATTCTAGATGACACAGGTATATTGCATGTTACTTATTTATCATTCTAGATGACACAGGTATACTGCATGTTATGTATTATCATTCTAGATGACATATAAGTATTGTTTATTACATATTATCATTCGATATGACAAAGAGGTATTTCATGTTACATATTTATCAGTCTAGATGACACAGGTGTACTGCATGTATTATCATTCGATACGACAATGGTGTATTGCATGTTACATATTTATCAGTCTGGATGACAAAGGTATTTATCATTCTAGATGACATATATATAGCCTTCAGGATAACACAGATGAATTTCATGTTACATATTATCATTCTAGATGACATATATGTACTGCATATATGTACTGCATATTACATATTATCATTCTAGATGACAAAGGTGTACTGCATGTTACATATTATCATTCTAGATGACACAGGTGTACTGCAAGTAACATATCATTCTGGATGAAAAGGGTATACTCCAAGTAACATATTGTCATTCTAGATGAAACAGGTGTACCACAAGTAACATATTATTATTCTAGATGAAAAAGGTGTACTGCAAGAAACATATTGTCATTCTTGATGAAACAGGTGTACTAAAAGTAACATAATATCATTCTAGGTGACACAGGTTTACTGCAAGTAACATAATCATTTTAGGTGACTCAGGTGTACTGTAATTAACATATTATCATTATAGATGACACAGGTGTACTGCAAGTAAAATATAATTTTACATGACACAGGTGTACTGCAAGTAAAATATCATTTTACATGACACAGGTGTACTGCAAGTAACATATAATAATTCTAGATGACACAGGTGTACTAAAAGTAACATATAATCATTCTAGATGACATAGGTAACATATTTATCATTCTAGATGACACAGGTGTACTGCAAGTAACATATAATCATTCTACACGACACATGTGTACTGCAAGTAACCTACCATTCTACATGACACAGGTGTACTGCAAGCAACATGATCTACCCCATAACTGATATTAAGAAACTTCAAAGTGAAAATTATTGATTGCTATAGACTTTTAAAATGGTGGCCAACTATTAAATTGGGTCAAGAATATATCATGTCAAGTCTAATTTTCACAATATTAGGTAGCATGAATTTGTTTTAAAAAATTGCAGGCTTTCTTTGTGATATCAGAGTGCATGACATTCAATCCTGATTGTACTGGATTAAATCTTTAATATTGATTTTATCCAAAAATGTAAATGTATGTTAACATTGATTTTGCTGTGTGTACTTCCTGGGACGTGTAAATAATGACCTTCCAAAAGAATATGGATGTATGAGGATCAAAATAAAGTGAATATTTGCCATTAACGGTATGTATAATTAAATTCTAAAAAAATGACACCCATTGTTGAACACATACATTACCTTTATAACTTTCACTGTAGATGATATAAATGTACTGCCAGTAACATTATCATTCAGTATTTTATGCCTTAATTCAAACATTGAGCTAAAAAAATTTGTAGAATTCAGCGTCTGAAATGGTTACCTTTTTCTTTGGTTCCACATAAAGAAGCAGATTATTCACTATGTCCAGTATCATCTCGTACTGAGGCTGAAAGAGATGCAACATACGGATACAGTTTACATTAATCATCTGGCTGACAAAATCATGGTCATATTTCTGCCAGCAAGCATGGTAAAAAAAACACATATATTGGCAGATTTTAAAAATTGTCCTGTAAACACTAATACAAATTTCACACATGTGCATGCTACACTGAAAGCAAGATTTCTACTGGATTAATACAATCGTTCATTTCGAAAATTTCATCTGAGGTTCAGAATTTTGCACCAGACATACGGTTATGTGTTTGATGAAAATTTTTTCTCCTGAGAATGCAACTTGTTCATCCAACAATGATGAATTATTGAATGATTATTTTTACTCACATTTCTGAAAGAAAAATAAGGATTGAGGTAAGATGATGAATTATTGAATGATTATTTTTACTCAAATTTCTGAAAGAAAAATAAGGATTGAGGTAAGATGACAGATGTAACTCTGAAACAGCAAAATATCTCTTGAACATTTCAAAACCTTACGACTGAGCATAGAAAGTTAGGTTTATGCTGAAAATTTCAGTGTATGCTTTTAAATGATGATTCAGCAGGTTAAAAAAAAACAATAATGCAGATCATTACTGTTAAATTCTGGACATTTTTATGATGTAAATATGTTTCAATTATTGTTTATTTTGATTACTGTTAATAAATGCACATAAATGATGGAACTATGTAAGTTTCTGATAGTTTGTTTTCACTTTGCGATAGCTGGTCTTGTGATGAAAAACTGTGATCACATGATGAAAGACTGAGATATTTTCCATAGTTATTCTACACTGAAAAAAACATGATCACATGATGAAAGCCTGAGATATTTTCTATAGTTATTCTACACTGGAAAAGACATGATCATACCCATGAAACTATTATTTTGCTTGCTTGCTCTAGGATAGTATGATGTGAAACTTAAAACAGTCTATATAGCTTGAGATATAAATCAAACTGACCTAGTTAATAAAATTGTGAAAAGTCCAAATAAAGGTACTGATGATACTGAATAGTTTGTTTTCACTTTGCGATAGCTGGTCTTGTGATGAAAAACTGTGATCACATGATAAAAGACCGAGATATTTTCCATAGTTATTCTACACTGGAAAAAACACTGAAGAGCACAAACCCATCAGCTACACAAATGTTTTCTTATTAACAATTGTTTTCAAATCTGTTGACTGGATAGAAAGACATTCTTAAAACTCGGTTATTATTATCTCTTCTCATAACTGTTGACAGCTAAACACCTTCTGTATAATATTGAAATACTTTCAAACCTGGATGCTTCATGTAAAATTTGGTACAATTCTGTTGGGCAGTTTCCAATACTCTTTTCATTGTGTTCATCTGCATGTTTATGATCATAAGACATTCACCTGTTTGAGATGTATTTCTTTGTATAAAATTTTCCAAGCCAATAAAATATCATGCCAAAACATATTTTGCATCTCCTTTGATACTTTATCTGTAATTCATCTGATCTTGTATATTTTCTATTGAAATATGTGAACAAATTTCCTTTTGTCTATGAATCCAAGTTATGTTTAAGCTAAATTAAAGGCTTGGATGGATACTGAACTGCAACATGTGTTAGGATTCTGAGCTACTTTCGATTCCAAACTTTCAAGGCATTCATGCCAGATTGCTGTAAATGCTCTCTTGTGTGGTTTTGAGAAAAAAATTAAGTAAAAGTTTGTTTCATGGACCTGTATTGCTTTGAATCCATGAATGATATTTTCCATTAATAATGGTAACATCATGCTTTAACATTTTTTCTGAAGTTGTTTAATTAATATTTTTTTCCTTTGGTTGCAGATTGGCATAAGTTATACAAACCTAAAAGCTCTGTATGTCAGGTTGGTTTCTGCATGAATTTATATTATATTTGAAGCAGTACTTTTATGAACCATTTAAGTCACACTTCAGATGTTACATTACATATAATATATAATTGGTATAGCGATAATGCTTTATCATTTAACTGATGTGACAAAAATTAGCCTTCTAACCTTTGATTTCTCGCATCGGCTGAAAGACCACCATACTATTTTCTACAGAGATATGAATGTGGGATTCAAGGTGTTGAAGATGCTGACATTGACACTGTGTTGAAAACAAAAACTTTGCAAAGCACACAAAAATGAATGAACTCATCAACTGTGCCAAAGAAATTGGGTATATTACAGAAATGTTATGTACTGAATACACTCGCGTACAAGCCCATTTGTGTATGAGCTGACCCCTCCAAACAAAATAAGGAAAAATTCTAAAAGTGCATGACCTATGTATAAACCGACCCAAAACTCTAAGACATCACAAAATGCATTTATACAAACTTTTATTACATCTATACTTCTCTTGGTGCTGGCATGTATGATCATTAAAAAGAAATTGTATATACTAGTTTGAAAAATAATTTATTTAATTATGTATTCTTAATGTTTTTGCCCAATTCATTATTGTGTATAACTTGATCAAACAATGACATGAATTTGACATTCACAGGTTGCTAAAACACTACCTCTCCCTTTTGACTCAATTATTATTTGTTTATGTGTTATTGTATTGGACATTTTATATAAGTGCACTGGTAATTACATTGTCAACTTTGTATTTTACCTTAAAATTGTAAAATACCTAACTCTAAAAAAATGGTATCTCAGTATGACAATACAACAAACAGCTACATGGGTTGATTCAATTAGGCTACTGAGCATATTTACATAATGGTGCCACCACATGTACATTGTAGGCTTGAACATGTGCAGAATGAAGTACATTTCACTAAATGAAGTACATCCTTTGGAGTCGAATCATGGGCACCACTACTGATGCTTAAAAAATTATGCTAATACCGTAAAAGCTGAGTTGTCATTTGCTTTGATGTTTGTGACCTCACACTAAACCTGTCAACTCTCACACCAGGAGACCCCCCCCCCCCCAAAACCCCCCCCCCCCCTCCAAAATTCTCCCAATTTTTGCAGAGAACTCATGATTATTACCGGTACACTGTCTTTGATTTTCATTTCATAAAAACAGTCAGATATTTTATATGCAAAGGAAGCCATGTTCTGTTGTACCATCTGTGCTTATTGTTGTGAGAAATAATTACTTTATTAGAAAAAATTCGCTTCTTAACTAAATAAAAATAGTTATGTTTAAACATTATTCATGTAAATTTGCGATTTTTTTAACCTCTACAACAATACACAAATCAGAAAATAAACCAGAACAAAAACCTGTACGATAAAATTGTCGACAATAATTTCAATCCCAAGAATGATCAATATGAATGTTGTAACTCCATATGCTGCAGTGCTACTCCCACCAAAGAAACATACACATGTGAACACCCGGCATTTTTATAATGTATATACAAATGTTAATTATCAATGTTAAATAAAAATTAAGGAATGAAACAATATACCATGCAGCATATGTGTCCTCAAAAACCTAATTCAGAATACATATGTTTTACAGTAAACAATGCTAAATGCCTTAGGAGCTGACAATAAAAGGAAATAAGGTTGGATATACGAGGGAAAAATAGTTGCCACATGTACAGCACCAACAAAACTGGGCATCCTTTATTTGCCAATCGATTGCTGGTTTTTGCAAAACACACAGTATATGCAAAACATGGTTTCTTCAAATTATGACATAGTACCAGTCATTTTCACAAAACAGTTGAATTGATAAGGATTTACTTTAATTAGTCCAGCTGATTTTTTTGCTTGTGTATATTTAAGACTAATCTTTTGCTATTGTGCAGTTTGGCATATGAAAATAAAATAGGGTACTTACTGGGGGAAAATAGGTTGCTCAACAGAAAAGAAACAGCCTTTGCCAATTTCAAGCAAGACCAGTCAATATCTAGTAAAAACAAGGCTTAAAAAAACCCCACAAAAACCTACTGATTTTAGGTCACTATTTATTTAAATTCAGTCTCCCTACCTGGCTTTGGAAAAGTTGACAGGTGTGCCTTACAATGCATTTTACAAAATTATGGTAATCATGCTAATATTATGGAATGAAAGTCAATTACACATCAACGTACTGGTATAGTTGCCGGTCAAAAGTCTTAATACAAAGTAGTTTCAGTTTTAATGTTTATTAACAAATGGAATGCTGAAACATCCAGCTTTCCACTGTGTGGAAAGTTTTGATGTTGTTTAGACAAAAGATATAATTAAAATAGATTGATAATGTTATTAGTTCATCTATACTAAGAATTTTAGACTTTATTATTACCATTCTTTGTGAACATGTAACAGTTTTGCTGGTTACATGCCTTGTACAATTAAATGTGTGTACCTTTTCATAATTATTACCTTAGTTTGTAAGATCGCTTATATCAGTGAAAATGAGTAACTCATGAGTGTGGGATTCAACATTAAATAAAACATCTATTAAGGTCTAGCTGAAATGTTATCTGGAAGAATGCAATTCAGTCGAAACTATGAATAAAGCAAAATCTGCATTTAATACATTTGGGAATATATAAAGATTTAAGTAGTGCTATGCACGATTTGCACTGTGTAAATACTGTACACATAAGTTCAGCTTGGTCTCTGGGGGCCCAGAGTGGCCGAGTGGTCTAAAGTGCTGTACGTTACGGATCACTGCCGTCTCTCTCAGTTCTGTCTGCGTGGGTTCAAGTCTCGGATTCGGCCAATGTAGGTATGTGAGAAAGCTTGCCAGTAGGTTCTCGTGGGTTGGTGGTACTTTCCAGGGTTTTCCCCAGGTTCTTCTTCCACCATTAATACTAACTGCCATGTATGGCCTATATTGTGCTGAAAAATGGCGTTAAACCATAAAAAACAAAACAATCAGCTTGGTCTCCTGGGTAAACTCAACCGGCCTGCAAATTATCAGGTATATATTTACTTTTATTTAATTTTGTTTTGGAGAAATCAGAAAATATGCAGACGCAAAATAATAACAACATATCAAAGTACTTTAAAACAGTTTAATTAGTGTTGGGACAGCGAACATAACATTTTTAAAAACATGCATATAAGTCTGAGGACACAAAACAAATTATTTTTTGCATGTCCCAATATTTACAGATATTACAACAAAAATATGTCAAGCTCTGGCACTGGCCCATGGATAAGATGACAATGCCTATTTCAGGCATTTATTTTTTTCTAAATTATTCTGCTTATACACACGTATATTAAGGCAGTTGCTGAGCAAAACAGAAAGTACTTGAACTATTTATAACAACACTCCATGAAATTGATATACACAAGATTTACAACACTGTATTGAGATGGATGTACCCAGTAAGTTTTATAGCACTCCTGGAGACAGATGTACCCAGTAAGTTTTATAACACTCCTTGAGACAGATGTACCCAGTAAGTTTTATAACACTCCTTGAGACAGATGTACCCAGTAAGTTTTATAGCACTCCTTGAGACAGATGTACCCAGTAAGTTTTATAGCACTCCTTGAGACAGATGTACCCAGTAAGTTTTATAGCACTCCTTGAGACAGATGTACCCAGTAAGTTTTATAGCACCCCTTGAGACAGATGTACCCAGTAAGTTTTATAGCACTCCTTGAGACAGATGTAACCAGTAAGTTTTATAGCACTCCTTGAGACAGATGTAACAAGTAAGTTTTATAGCACTCCTTGAGACAGATGTACCCAGTAAGTTTTATAGCACTCCTTGAGACAGATGTAACCAGTAAGTTTTATAGCACTCCTTGAGACAGATGTACCCAGTAAGTTTTATAGCACTCCTTGAGACAGATGTACCCAGTAAGTTTTATAGCACTCCTTGAGACAGATGTAACCAGTAAGTTTTATAGCACTCCTTGAGACAGATGTACCCAGTAAGTTTTATAGCACTCCTTGAGACAGATGTACCCAGTAAGTTTTATAGCACTCCTTGAGACAGATGTAACCAGTAAGTTTTATAGCACTCCTTGAGACAGATGTACCCAGTAAGTTTTATAGCACTCCTTGAGACAGATGTACCCAGTAAGTTTTATAGCACTCTTTGAGACAGATGTAACCAGTAAGTTTTATAGCACTCTTTGAGACAGATGTACTAAACTAATTTTATAAAATTACCTTATATAGGTGTACCCAGCCAGTTTTATAACACTCATTAATTCAGATGAAACCAACATGATAAAAATACTCC
The DNA here is from genome assembly GCA_030141615.1 of Unio pictorum. NCBI lineage: Eukaryota > Metazoa > Mollusca > Bivalvia > Unionida > Unionidae > Unio > Unio pictorum. Next base: position 1,209,569 of record JARLTB010000332.1, read on the forward strand.
TTTGGATAGATGTTCTGAATTAGTTTCATAACACTCCTTGAGAATGATGTACCTAACAAGTTTTAAAACACTCCTTGAGATAGATGTACCCAACAAGTTTCATAACACTCCTTGAGATTGATGTACCCAACAAGTTTCATAACACTCTTTGAGATAGATGTACCCAACAAGTTTCATAACACTCCTTTAGATTGATGTACCCAACAAGTTTTAAAACACTCCTTGAGATAGATGTACCCAACAAGTTTCATAACACTCCTTGAGATTGATGTACCCAACAAATTTCATAACACTCTTTGAGATAGATGTACCCAACAAGTTTCATAACACTCCTTGAGATTGATGTACCCAACAAGTTTTAAAACACTCCTTGTGATTGATGTACCCAACAAGTTTTAAAACACTCCTTGAGATAGATGTACCCAACAAGTTTTAAAACACTTCTTGAGGTAGATATACAAAATCAGTTTTCATAAAACTCAGTGAAATATGAACCCACAAGTTTTATAAATTTACATATAAGATTTTGTTTTCAACAAAATGAGATACATTTACAATTCTGCAGACTTGGTTTCAACAACACCATAGGCTACAATGGTAAAAAAATAAGATATCAATGTCTTATCTTTACAGGTGTAACAACTGCATTTATGACACAAAGTTTAAATAATGACTGAAATGTGGAAATGTATTAAATGTTTACTTACAGAGTTTGCGGGGAAATGTATTAAATATTTACTTACAGAGTTTGAGCATATATTTAGATCATGATGGAGGAGAGTGAAGACATCCACCCCCTCTTCCCTCTGCATCATATCAGAGTCGTCACTGGGCTGAAACAATAAAAAAAAATGTCAACTATGAATACAAGTATTCAACGAAGTTACTAGGTAGGACAGAAAATAAAAAATATTTTTGTTGTTTTAATGTCATTTTTCAGCACATGATAAGCTCCATTGATGGTGGCCTGTATATTTGGAGGAGAATGTACAGAGGAAAAAACCATGGTAATAACCACCAACCCATGGGAAGCTACTGGTAAGCTTTCTCACATATCTACATTGGCCAAGTTTGAGAATCAACCCATGAGAATAGAGGTGAGATGGCAGTAATTGTGTATCTGTAACCAGATTGATTCTGTTGACTTGCCAAACAATGTGATCTTCGTAAGCTCATTAAATAGTAGTAAAACTTCTATAACCAGATCTACTCTAAAAACTGGCCAAATAATTTTATCTAAAAAATGCCATTCTTATACTAAAAAAACCTATGTATCAAGATCAACTACGAAAATTGGCCAATTAATTTGGATTTCATTTGCCATTTCAATACTTATCTAATAAAACCTTTGTGTCCAGATCTACTCTGAAAACTGGCCAAATAATTTGAAATTCATAAGCCATTTCAATACTAGTTAAATCTCTGTGTCAATCTAGTTTGAAAACTGGCCATATAATTTGAACTTCATATGCCATTTCAATACTAATGATATCTCTGTGTCCAGATTTAGTTTGAAAACTGGCCAAATAATTTGGACTTCATATGCCATTTTTAATACTAATAATCTGTTGTCACATAATGTGCTGGTGGATCTGGGTCTGTGCAAATGGTAAGGAGTAATCAGTAGAACAAACAAGATAGATCCTGATTTGCAGGATAAGGATCTTTGTTGATTGATGTTGACTCGACTTATAAGTGAATATATGCAGTACTATGAAGTGAAACCAATTATGCCTATTCACATTTTGTGCTTTATGTTTGGCTCAGGACTCATCAAATATACTGTTTTTACCATAATTTAACACAAAGTGTAAATGACCATAACTTGTATCACCGCTCCGGTTGTATATTGGTTAGAGCATCTGCTGCAGAAGCAGGAGGTCATGGGTTCAATCCCTGGCCGAGTCATACCAAAGACTTACAAAAATTATACTAACAGCTGCCTCGCTTGGCGCTCAGCATTATGAGATTAGTGTTAGGAATGGTCGGCCTGGTGACATGATAATGTGACTGGGTGGGACATCATGCTACATGTCCGGTACATGATGCCCCAGTGCTAGACATTACTATAAACTGCCTCACTGCAGACATCATAGCAATATGACTGAAAAATTGTTAAAGCTATATTAAAAAACCTAATCAAACAAACAAAAACAAACCATAACTTGTATCAATTTATAATATTTCTAGACTAACCAATTAAATATTCCCAGCTGATAACGAGGAAAATTATGGATACGAGGAACATGAAAATTAAAAGCAAGGCCTGTATTCTGGTTAATTGTGAAGGATAAGTTCAGTGATGGTTACTCTACTTACGGGAGGTGGGACCTCAGTGAGATTGGCTGTGTCTATTTCACTGTAATCGGCATAAAAAAATTGACACTTGCATCTTGAAATAATTCTCTGAAGCTGGAAGCTGGACTGCTGGAGGAATCATAAAAAAAAACAATTATGAAAATAGTGTATTAAAACTTAATGTCTTCTTGATGTAAAGTTGACTGATTCTTTTGCAAGAAATTCTTTTAGATAAATGTTAGTTCAGAATTTTTCATTCAATATTTCCTTACTTAAATCTTTTCCTGATGAACTTTCAAAACAACCATATTAGCAGATGTGACCATAATGATATTTACAGTTATCCACCAACTTATATGAATTTCACATTAATATTTCTACTGAAAACTAAAAAATAATTAAATTATTTGTCTAAAAAAAAAAAAATTGAATTTGTAAATGGCTAAATGAATGGAATTAAAATTAACTGAATTAGACATTTTTCACTAAAAACTAACAGCAGTGAAACCAAACATTTTCAGTTACATGACCACTGCTGGGAATGCAACAATTGCTTAAGTCAAAGGTAAGTGTACAATGCTATATCCCTATCACAAATTACTAGATGACGATGAACCCATACAGTAAGACCAGGTGAATGTTGATAATGGTATGTGCTGTTTTTTTCTGACAACAATAAGTAAATTTCTCAGAATCTTTATAAACTAGATAAACACAAATAAATGAAAAATGAATGATAAATATTCTTTATTTGCTTTTTTTCTCTTATGATGAACTCATGGATTAAAAAATGGAACTATTTTTAAAGTGCCATCAAATTAAAAAATGTATGTGACTAAAGTCTTATGCCATAAGAACTATCTTCTATGGCATGTACAGGGACAGAAAGTAGTCCTCCTTCATTATAGGTTTGGTTGTTTTGTTTTTTAGGGCTTAACACCATTTTTCAGCACATGATAGGCTATACATGGCAGCCAGTATTATTGGTGGAGGAAAAACCCGGGAAAATCCACGAGAAGCTACTGGCAAGCTTTCTCACATAACTACATTAGCCGAATCTTAGACTCGAACCCACGTAGACAGAGGTGAGACGGCAGTGATCTGTAACGGAAAGCATGTTAGACCACTCGGTAACTCATTATAGGTAAAGAAATGCATGTATGTGTGACATGATGTACCTAGTTTCACTCTACCTCTTGTTACCTGAGCATATGATATATTTTCCCATCCTGAAGAGCAGATTCCACCTGATCTGACTATTGTGTACGAGTCAAGCTGATAGTTTTGACAGTGGAAATAATTTAAAGATGAGTTTTACTTTAAGTTTTGTTAGGGCATAATGTTTTTAATTGAAATTTAAAAAGGAAATAAAACATTCTTTGGCAACTGAACTTTAACCACCCATACTTAGTGTTAAGTTCCAATACTATGATAGGAAAAGGAAATCCAAGCTGCATTTATTTATTGGAAATATTACTAATTTAATGAATGTGCTGGGTATAGAACTTGGTATAACATAATTTATTGAAAAAGGCAATGTTTGGGTGTTAAGTTTCCAAATCTTCTAGAGCAATGTTTGGGTGTTAAGTTTCCAAATCTTCTAGAGCAATGTTTGGGTGTTAAGTTTCCAAATCTTCTAGAGCAGTGTTTGGGTGTTAAGTTTCCAAATCTTCTAGAGCAATTTTGGGTGTTAAGTTTCCAAATCTTCTAGAGTAATGTTTGGGTGTTAAGTTTCCAAATCTTCTAGAGCAATTTTGGGTGTTAAGTTTCCAAATCTTCTAGAGTAATGTTTGGGTGTTAAGTTTCCAAATCTTCTAGAGCAATTTTGGGTGTTAAGTTTCCAAATCTTCTAGAGTAATGTTTGGGTGCTAAGTTTCCAAATCTTCTAGAGCAATTTTGGGTGTTAAGTTTCCAAATCTTCTAGAGCAGTGTTTGGGTGTTAAGGTTCCAAATCTTCTAGAGCAATGTTTGGGTGTTAAGTTTCCAAATCTTCTAGAGCAGTGTTTGGGTGTTAAGGTTCCAAATCTTCTAGAGCAATTTTGGGTGTTAAGTTTCCAAATCTTCTATAGCAATGTTTGGGTGTTAAGTTTCCAAATCTTCTAGAGCAATTTTGGGTGTTAAGTTTCCAAATCTTCTAGAGTAATGTTTGGGTGTTAAGTTTCCAAATCTTCTAGAGCAATTTTGGGTGTTAAGTTTCCAAATCTTCTAGAGCAGTGTTTGGGTGTTAAGGTTCCAAATCTTCTAGAGCAATGTTTGGGTGTTAAGTTTCCAAATCTTCTAGAGCAATGTTTGGGTGTTAAGTTTCCAAATCTTCTATAGCAGTGTTTGGGTGTTAAGTTTCCAAATCTTCTAGAGCAATGTTTGGGTGCTAAGTTTCCAAATCTTCTAGAGCAGTGTTTGGGTGTTAAGTTTCCAAATCTTCTAGAGCAATTTTGGGTGTTAAGTTTCCAAATCTTCTAGAGCAATGTTTGTGTGTTAAGTTTCTAAATCTTCTAGAGCAATTTTGGGTATTAAGTCTCAAAATCTTCTAGAGCAATTTTATGAAACTCACATTATTTAAATGTACCTGTCCTTCTGAGACTACTGAAGTTTCGATCATCCCACCCACAGAATTACCACTGCCAACCATCTCCTTAATCCCTGATAGACTGGGCTCTGGGCGACTCTCCACATTGTCCCGGGACAGCCAGGGAATGTCATCGTCATCAAAGTCACAGTTAGGGTCTACTGTAGCATAATACTGAAATACAAAGCAACAAACTGGTAAACACCACTTTGATGTCATTACAATGAACACTATTTTGATGTCATTACAACGAACACTACTTTGACATCATTAAAATCAACACTTCTTTGATGTCATTACAATTAACACTACTTTGATGTCATTACAATCAAAACTACTTTGATGTCATTACAATTACCACTACTTTGATGTCATTACAATTACCACTACTTTGATGTCAAAACAATTACAACTACTTTGATGTCATTGCAATTACCACTACTTTGATGTCATTACAATTACCACTACTTTGATGTCATTACAATTACAACTACTTTGATGTCATTGCAATTACCACTACTTTGATGTCATGACAATGAACACTACTTTGATGGCATTACAATCAACACTGCTTTGATGTCATTACAATCAACACTACTTTGATGTCATTACAATCAACACTACTTTGATGTCATGACAATGAACACCAATTTAAATTTCCAGTTTTCTGTCATCAAGGAAATTTGTGTGAAAATCATTTAAGGACTTTTGATAAAACTCACGCAACACCAATGGCCATCAATTAAGTAATTTAAAAATAATTCCAATATTCTATACACTTTAGCAAGAGTCCATAAAATGCACTTGTACTATGCTGTCCAAAAGAACTTACAGAAATTAACAAGAAGTTTGTCCTTTAATTCTGCTTAACCACCTCATATATTTTTGAGAAACATTAGCATACCAGATCGATAAAAAAATATGTTTGTTATATGTTTGAGTTAATATGGTTACAAGATAAATGCTGCACAAAAATCAGTATTGATGGTCTTTGAACTTGAACATGGTATCATGGATTGAAGATCACTACTGATCTCAGATTCTGCCATGACATACCATGTGGTAAATTTGGTTAAGCTGGCATCATTCAAGATATTCATCTTATATATTCACAAACTGGGTTTTATAAAAAAATCCATACATACTGTACTTATTATCATGCCTACCAAGTCATTACCGTTAAAAACATTATTTATGACCTTTGACCTTGAAATTAATGTGCTTACTATCTCTTCTTTATTGAATAATTATGATAAACAGTCTGCATACATTTTATTTGTACATGTACCTTGTCACATAATTATGTGGAGTAAATGTTTATGCATTATATATGAACAAAATGTAATAACATTTCCATTTTTTGACAAATTACAAATAATAGGAAATCTTTCAGTAAAATTTCTTGTCAATTCAGCCATTTATTCATGTGTAGTTTGGATAACAGGATTTTCAAGATGGTCTTTATTGTAACAATTTTATGAGGTCATACCAGCATCATCTAAAAATAGGACCAACTAAATGTAGTAAGAAGTGTTTAAGTAAAATGCAAGAGTAGTAGCAATAACATGACTTTGAAAATGGTGACCATGTCGGAGTGGAGACATATCATTTTCATTTTAAGAATAACTAAATAGCATGGTATGTCTTCCAGTGGAAACCCATGCTTAATACAAAAGAAATAGCAATATCAAGATTTCAAAGATGGCTGCTATGGTGGTCAGACGGGCAGTCAGATAAACACCATTTTAATTTAAAACCAACTAGATATTGCAAGTCTTCTTTCAATGAATACTCCACCAAGGATATGCCATGTGTTAGGAAGAGTTTGAATATGGCCATCATATTTTCCATGCTGGAGTTAATATCAGCACCAATTATCATTTAGGACAATGTAAGTATGCAAAGTTATAGAGAAAACTCTATGTCAATACAACCATCTATTCAGACAGACAGAGTATTATAAAAAGATATCATATTTTGACATCTCGGATGTTTGAAAGGTCCAATGCGATCTAGGACCAACTTGACTGCAGGATGAAACTATGCCAAGTTTCATGACTTTCTTCTAAGGTGCTTAAGCAACTTCCAATGGTAATCTGATGATCATCAAATAAGTTCTTTTGTTCTTCAACCAGTAGAGCTAAACTCCAATAAATTCTCTATAATCCAATCTCTCTCGTTCCCAATAAAAATCGAGTGTCAAATATACAATGTTTGAAAATATACAAGAAATAGTTCTAAACGTAGGATTATGTAACATAACAGTTTGCTAACTGGGTTAATAAGACTGTTAATTCATGCTGATATCTGACCTGACACTTACCTGCATACACTCTATTGATCCAACCCAGGACCCTTTGCCTCGAATCTGATTCCGAACCCACACAGGATTATGTGTACATGAGAGAACCTGACTTTTCCCTGCCCCCACGATCAAATAACCTGGGGTCTCACATCCCTTTACAATGATCTGGCTGTTATGAAGCTCAACTGCAACATAGAAAGCATGATAACAAGTATAAATATAACTATTTTCAAACACCCCAATTATAGTGGCCTAATCGATTTTAATATAAAGTTCAAATCTTTATTTCTGATGGGTGCTCCGAGTGACCGAGTGGTGTAAAATGCTCTGTTATGGATCACTGCCATCTCACCTCTATCTGTATTGGTTCGCATCTTGGATTTGGCCAATGTGGATATGTGAGAAAGCTTGCCAGTAGCTTCTCGTGGGTCGGTGGTTCTTTCCGGGGTTTTCCTGGGTTCTTTCTCCATCATTAATTCTGGCCGCCATGTATATACTGTCTTGTGCTGAAAAATGGTGTTAAAACCTCCAGTAACTCCATTTGTGATGTACTTGTATAATTGACATTTATCTTTCTTGACTAATACAAACACAGGCCATAGCTTCGTATGTATGAAACTTGGTTTTATTATTCTTTTACTATCACTTCGTCCCATTTAAATAGATATTAATTAAAATCATTCTCTATGTTATTTGGCCTAATATATTTCTTTATTCTATTCATAAAACTCTCATGGTTTGCAAATGGGGTCACCATGTCAAACATAAACCATGAAGATTCCACAATATTAACTTACTTTGACAATAAAAGGGGAATACTACATATAGATCTTGTCCATGTAACTTCTGGATGGTTATAAAGCATCTTAATTAATAATGCAATCTATTCAGTGCAAATAAAGTTCATCTATTAGCTAATTATACGATCAAATTTCTGCCCATCAAGTCCATCTACAAGTCAATAATGCAATCTCTTGAGTGCAAATCAATTTCAATAATAAGCTAATTATATATTTTATTCAGTTCAAAACAATTCCTATCTATTCATAGCACAACAATTCCTATCTATTTGTAGCACAACAATTCCTATCTATTTGTAGCACAACAATTCCTATATATTCATAGCACAACAATTCCTATGTATTTAGTACACAACAATTCCTATCTATTTAGTGCAAAACAATTCCTATCTATTCGTAGCACAACAATTCCTATATATTCATAGTACACAACAATTCCTATCTATTTAGTACACAATTCCTATCTATTCAATACACAATAATTCTTATCTATTTAGTACACAACAATTCCTATCTATTTAGTACACAACAATTCCGATCTATTTAGTACACAACAATTCCTATCTATTCATAGCACAACAATTTCTATATATTCAGTGCACAACAATTCCTATCTATTTGTAAGACAACAATTCCTATCTATTCAAAGCACAACAATTCCTATCTATTTAGTACACAACAATTCCTAACTACAGTGGGACCCCGCTATAACCCGAATTCGGATATAACCCGGTCGTGGCTTGGCTCCCGAAATTTCGGGTAATTTATTACAGGTATTTTTCTCAAAGACCAAAAAAAAAAATTAAAGAAATTTAAGTATGAAAAAAAAAATTAAGAGTTTAATTATCATTCTCATATTCGTCTAAACCGTGCAAAAAAGAACGTGTAGAAAATGTGTTATCAAATTTCTTCTAGTTTTGTGCCAAAATAAACGTCGGAAATACGAACCAATTGCTGGGCCTACTGAGAACTTTGATCTTTGTTTATTGTTGAAAAATTACAGCTCATAAGTGTCAATATTATAATTACTGATTCCTGAGTAATGAAGCCATCGTGTCTACTTTGTGTTTGTCTTAAATGCATTCTGAATACAATTGTTGCTCAAATAATCTCCGATATATGTCTCTCTTAATATCATACACAACTAAGCAACAGCCAATGCAGCGGTTGATAAAAGATTCTCACCAGAATGTATAAATCAATTTAAGTACATTATCATCAAAGTGAACTGCCGAGCTAAACAGTTACATAATTCCGTGGTTAAAATACAGCCAGTTCTGCCTGCTGTATTAGAGTACATCAAAAGAACATGACGCAATAACTGGGCGGCAAGTTCAAAGACTTTGACTACCAGCTTGGGTGGGAAAATGTGCTGAAATTTACAATGACTGAATTCAGAGACAGAAAGATCCTGAGATGTACATGTAGTTATTATAAGAATACACTTTAGCTTCCATTATTTAATCTATGGACATGTACTATTTCATCATTCATTACGTACACCTGTTACGTAATTTTTGTTTTTTTCTTTTCATTGAATTCAGTCACATAATGATCTGTGACAAAATTATTGAATATTTTACATCCGTGTGTGGATATTTTCGATAGAAATATTTGTATTATGGTTTCAATGTATGTTACAAGATTCGATGGTGAGTATACGGTGTTGATACTCTTTTCATGCAATAGATTATACATGTATACATAAATTAGACACGTGTATGTACCAATGCATGGTTCTATGAATAAAGTAATATATTATATCTGCAATTTCTGTTACCAAAGCAAATGTTTTTCTCATTTAATATATATTGATCAAAAATGGTAATTGTGCCATGCATTTTCGCACCCATCTTTATGTAAACCACCCCCCATTAAATCCAAAAATGTGTTGGTATTGTACATGGTTGCTTATAACACGGTTCGGTTCATAGCCCGGTCGGATTCTATGGCTCCCAACTACCGTGTTATAGCGGGGTCCCACTGTATTTAGTACACAACAATTCCTATCTATTCAATTCACAACAATTCCTATCTATTCAGTGCACAACAATTCCTATCTATTCAGTGCACAACAATTCCTATCTATTTAGTGCACAACAATTCCTTTCTATTTAGTACACAAGAGTTCCTATCTATTTAGTACACAACAATTCCTTTCTATTTAGTACACAACAATTCTTATCTATTTAGTACACAACAATTCCTATCTATTCATAGCACAACAATTCCTATCTATTTGTAGCACAACAATTCCTATCTATTTGTAGCACAACAATTCCTATCTATTTGTAGCACAACAATTCCTATCTATTCAAAGCACAACAATTCCTATCTATTTAGTACACAACAATTCCTATCTATTTAATACAAAACAATTCCTATCTAATTAGTACACAACAATTCCTATCTATTCAGTGCACAACAATTCCTATCTATTTAATGCATAACAATTCCTTTCTATTTAGTACACAAGAGTTCCTATTTAGTACACAACAATTCCTATCTATTTAGTACACAACAATTCCTATCTATTTAGTACACAACAATTCCTATGCATTTAGTACACAACAATTCTTATCTATTTAGTACACAGCAATTCCTATCTATTTAGTACACAAAAATTCTTATCTATTCAGTGCACAACAATTCCTATCTATTTAGTGCACAACAATTCCTTTCTATTTAGTACACAAGAGTTCCTATCTATTTAGTACACAACAATTCCTATCTATTTAGTACACAACAATTCCTATGCATTTAGTACACAACAATTCTTATCTATTTAGTACACAACAATTCTTATCTATTTAGTACACAACAATTCCTATCTATTTAGTACACAACAATTCCTATGTATTTAGTACACAACAATTCCTATGTATTTAGTACACAACAATTCCTATGTATTTAGTACACAACAATTCCTATGTATTTAGTACACAACAATTCTTATCTATTTAGTACACAACAATTCTTATCTATTTAGTACACAACAATTCCTATGTATTTAGTACACAACAATTCCTATGTATTTAGTACACAACAATTCTTATCTATTTAGTACACAACAATTCCTATGTATTTAGTACACAACAATTCCTATCTATTTAGTACACAACAATTCCTATGTATTTAGTACACAACAATTCTTATCTATTTAGTACACAACAATTCCTATGTATTTAGTACACAACAATTCCTATGTATTTAGTACAGAACAATTCTTATCTATTTAGTACACAACAATTCCTATCTATTTAGTACAGAACAATTCTTATCTATTCATAGCACAACGATTCCTGTCTATTCAATGCACAACAATTCCTATGTATTTAGTACAGAACAATTCTTATCTATTTAGTACACAACAATTCCTATCTATTTAGTACAGAACAATTCCTATCTATTCACAGCACAACAATTCCTATCTATTCAATGCACAACAATTCCTATCTATTTAGTACACAACAATTCCTATCTATTCACAGCACAACAATTCCTATCTATTCAATGCACAACAATTCCTATCTATTTAGTACACATCAATTCCTATCTATTCAATGCACAACAATTCCTATCTATTCACAGCACAACAATTCCTATCTATTCATAGCACAACAATTCTTATCTATTTAGTACACAACAATTCCTATCTATTTAGTACACATCAATTCCTATATATTCATAGCACATCAATTCCTATCTATTCATAGCACATCAATTCCTATCTATTCATAGCACATCAATTCCTATCTATTCAGTGCATAATAACTCCTATATATTCATAGCACAACAATTCTTATCTATTTAGTACACAACAATTCATATCTATTTAGTACACATCAATTCCTATATATTCATAGCACATCAATTCCTATATATTCATAGCACATCAATTCCTATCTATTCATAGCACATCAATTCCTATCTATTCATAGCACATCAATTTCTATATATTCATAGCACATCAATTCCTATCTATTCAGTGCATAATAACTCCTATATATTCATAGCACAACAATTCCAATCTATTCAGTGCACATCAATTCCTATCTATTTAGTACACACTAATTCCTATTTATTCAGTGCATAATAATTCCTATATATTCATAGCACAACAATTCCTATCTATTCAGTGCACATCAATTCCTTATATAAGCTAGTTATTGGACCAATTCAGTACACATGAAGTCTAATTGGTTAATTATTCAATCTATTCAGTATAAATGAAATCCATCAACTAGATAATAATGCTATCTATTCAGTGCACATCAAGTCCATCTATAATGATATCTACTCACTGAGCCAATCTATAATGATATATACTCACTGAGCCAATCTATAATGATATCTACTCACTGAGCCAATCTATAATGATATATACTCACTGAGCCAATCTATAATGATATATACTCACTGAGCCAATCTATGATATATACTCACTGAGCCAATCTATGATATATACTCACTGAGCCAATCTATAATGATATCACCTCACTGAGCCAATCTATAATGATATCTACTCAATGAGCCAATCTATAATGATATCTACTCAATGATCCAATCTATAATGATATATAATCACTGAGCCAATCTATAATGATATATATTCACCGAGCCAATCTATAATGATATCTACTCACTGAGCCAATCTATAATGATATATACTCACTGAGCCAATCTATAATGATATCTACTCACTGAGCCAATCTATAATGATATATACTCACTGAGCCAATTCTTCTGGAGAACATCATCAGTCTGACAGGCTGCCACTCCATGTAACTGGTCCATGTTACTCTGTGATGGCTGTCAATGGGGTTAAAGAACAATAAATTTCCAAACAAACTTACGTTAATGTGCCTACTTGGAAGTAAATTAACTTTCATTGTTGCGTAACAGATAAATGTCATGTTGATCATTTTATACTCAAACTTATAAAGAAATATTAGAATGTTTGAGATCAGATCTGGCTATTAACTTAAAACAGATCTTGGAATTGAAAGTGACATAATGAAACATTAACAAAAGAACAAGCATCATTTTATCATAAACAACTATCTAAATCTGTGTAAAGTTATTTTAAAGTATTTTACTGGTCAGGATACATAATGTCTTCTATGCCAATTAATAGCTAGATCATGTACCAGTGCGCTGGTGCAACAGAACAGAAAGTGCAAACCTGGAACATGGAAAGGATGCTGGTGCAAGGTATATCAAACTTAATAATATTTTACATATTTTGTTTGTTCCACATTTTAATTAAGCAGAGACATGATGAATATAAAATCTTACTCCTAACTAAAGCTACAGTACAGCAGTCACTCTTTAATATGACCCCTTCTCAGGAGAGGTCACCATTTTCAAGAATAAAATGGTTTTGTCTCTCTCAAAAGAGTCCACCTGATTTATGAGGCCACCTATTTACTGCAGAAGTCATAAATATCATAAACACAGACTACTGTACATTCAGATTTCTCTGGTATTTTGTTAAATTTAAATAATACAAATCAGGGTAACAGTTTTATTTAAAGACCAGCTATACAAAAAAAAAAAAGCTTAACTATGAAACTATGTCCAGGTGTAATGCATCATACACCAGAGTGGTTTATTTCATTTGTGCTGGGTGAATATTTATAACAGAATCAACTACAAATGTGTGTATGGAATAGTGACCAATCATCACCAAAAACTGTTAAAGGGTGTATTATTATTATTATTATAATACCTCCTCCGTAAATGCAACGGATTTGCTGTCTGACTCGGCAACCAGTTTCATCAGCATGGAGTAGGCATGGCTAGTCTGAAGTCTGGACAGGGGACTTGGGGTGTCTGCAGTCTGGGACTCCAAAGTTGAGGGATCAATTGTTGACCCTCTGGGTCTCTGAAACATGCATATTTATAGGATAGTTGTTTGTACCACACAGCAGAAGCTTACTTAAAATTTCTGGTAGAAAAAAGACAACTATTCTGTGGAACTTGGTGTCTTGTCTCTCAGTTTAACCTGTCAATATGACTTTCATAAGCATTCACATAAAACATTGTTGACCATAATCCTTAAATAAGTGAGACAGGTAAAATATTATACCTCCTTAAATAAGTGAGACAGGTAAAATATTATACCTCCTTAAATAAGTGAGACAGGTAAAATATTATACCTCCTTAAATAAGTGAGACAGGTAAAATATTATACCTCGAGCAATCTCATCCAAATTTTTAGTTGAATATAGCAACTGATGATGAAGATGTGACATTATCAGTATTATTGGCTTCAGTGTGAGTGTGAGGCAGCATAATAATCATTTTAAAGATACCACCAAATGTTTAATCACACACACTACCATTTTAGTCTTTAATGAAAGCTAACCATTACTGATAAGTAAAGTGAACAATGGTTCCATTGCTATATCTCTTATATGCAAAATAAAAATAGCTCTGAGTTCTGTTCACTGCATCTGCGTGAACCATTTTCTCTTCAAAATTCTGTTGAATCCCCTTGTGCATCATACTGATCAAGAACTCCTGTCTGAGTCTTTATATCATCTGGAAAGGACAAGAGACCAGAGACAATGCAATTTGTAAACTCCAATAGAATTGTCAGGAAAAGTGTACAACATTTGTCAACTTGACAAAAGCCTTTGACATGGTCAGTCAGGGAGGCATGTTAAATATCATGGCAAAATTTGGTTGTCCAGAGAAGTTCATGAGAATGGTTTGGCTATTCCATGATGGCAAGCTTGCTCATGGTGTGCATAAGTCATCTGAACCATTTCCAGTCACCAATGGAATCAAGCAGAGTTGTGTGTTTGCCCCATCCCTCTTCAGTATAATGTTCTATGCAATGCTAACTTAAGCAATCTGTTACTATGACACTAGGATCAGCATTACATAGACAAAGCTGATGGCAAGCTCTTCAATAATGTGCAGATGAAGCTATGGAAAGTGATCATTTGTGATCCCCTTTGTGCCAATGATTGTTCCATAAATGCCAACTTAAGAGTCTGATATGCAACAGAGAATGGACCATTTCTCTTCTGCTTGACAACTGTGGTCTCACAATCCATGTCACGAAAAGCCTTACATAGTGCCTACCATCACAGTAAATGGCTACAACCTCCTGTAATGTTATAATGCTTCAGTTCAATGCAGATATGCAACTTTCAAAACCTTAATGCAAAACTTTAACATTGTTGCTTCTGAAAAAGTGATAATAATAGCACATGGTGACCAGGTTTACACTTGTGACATAAAAAAGATTTACTGGACCAGTCACTTATAAATCTTGTATAGAGGAAGTTCTAAATGGAGCCAAACAAGGTCTACGTCCCTGACTGCATATCCGTTTAAGCATTTAGAGTTAAGTTTTACAGGCTGATCCGTACACAACTGAACCATATTTAAAAATTACTAATGACTGGCATAATGACTTTCCTATCTGTTCCCCAGTCAGTGTTTGCCACTCTTATTAAGTCCATGTCTTTTCGGCATTTGTCTGTTACATATCTAATATATGGAAGTGTTGTTAGTTTATGAAAAAAAGTAAACCCTCCACAAGAGGAATAAGTCAATTGTCAAAATTTAGTTTTTGGTCATAATGAAGTCAATACAATCAGCACAAGTACAAACAGATTTAGATTGTAAAAGTTTAATTTTGTCATTGATTATGCCATATTTTCATGTGACATCATGAGCTTTTTCCAAGCCCCCACTTCCCCCAGCAACTGTGTGTTCCTTATGAAAGTTTCCCTAATAAATGCTTCAAATTTGACAAGATGGTCTATTGTGCTTCTTTGATGTATCAAATCATATTGAAAGTCTGATAGAAGTTTGTCTGATTTGACATACCAAATGAGTCTATAATTTATCATGCATTCCAAGGTTTTGAAAATACAGCCTATTAACGATATGGGATGATACTCTAAAGAGTTGGTATGGTCTTTTCCAGATTTGGGTTGTTGTACAGTCTTCTAGCAAACAAGTCACTACTGGCTCCTGCCACAGTTGAAAAAGTGACCCTGCTACCAACTGGTGCAGAGACCATTCCATAAGGACCAAATGACCCCATCTTGACAGACTGTGTGTCGGAATATTCCTTCAGCCCTGAATATGGTGGACTATGAGAGTGAACTCGTCTGAGACTGCCATTCAGAGGAGATTGCAGACTTCTATGCAAAGAGAAGGAGATAAATCCCCTTTGGAGCTAGGAAAACTATCAGTTAAGCAAAGCAAAAGTAATCGATAATGTATTACTACTATACAAATTATTGTTTCAAACTTCTAATGCAATAAGGAAAATAAATGAAGTTTGAGATAACAAACATGTATATTGGAAATCTATTATTTAAGTGAACTTACCCCAGATGAGGCCCCTCCTTCCATCTTAAATCCCCTAAGGGCCTCTGACGACAGGTTTCTTTTTAAACTCTGGGCTTTAGTGTAGCTGTCATAAAGACCAAGGAGAATTGTTCGGTTTTGTTTAGTCCACATCCCCCGTAGCTCATAAACCTGCACCTGGTGCGTAGGAATCTAACAATTACAATTAAAAGATTTAGAAATTCAATCTATGTACATGCCAGATAAGTAAATGGTACACTGACCAAAGGAACAATTTATGTTGGGTTTAAAAAATTGTACTGTATCATTACTTTTGCCACAAATGCTATTTCCTAGCTAGACATCTTTTCCTCGCAGAACGTTGTTCCAGGCCAGATATCTCTTCCTCACCAGATTGGTCTAGGCCAGACTTGTTTCCAGATAATTGGTTTTCTCTGATCATATCATTCAACATGTTCTAAAATTCTCCAACTGTGTCATCAAAGAATTGTCAAAAACTGTCTTGGCAAATCTTGGGAATTAATGTTAACATGTTTTTTGTCAATAAATATTTAGTCTTTAATTAAAAAGAGATAACATTTAGAAGGATTTATTCATCATCAAGGTTCAATACCCAAAGGGGATGCAAACTGAGTGTATCAACCTTCAAACGGACCAAATAGCAGTTCCGATTGGGTGAAACCTACTTATGACATAAAAGCCAAATTATGCAAAATGCATTATTTCAAAATTAACAAAAAAAACCAACCAAAAATGTCTCTTGATGAAGAGTTACATAGCATGAAACTTAAAACCTATTTTTTTCCCCCCTTTATTTATAAACATAATGGTTTTATATATAAGGTATCTCTGACTCCCATGTAACTGTTAGGGGCTATTTCAATTAAATCTGACTGCAGGAAGGAGAAATCTATTTATATTTATGTCTATTTGAACCTAATATAGTTACTGCATGATTTAATATTTCCTTGTACATCAGCTCCATAACAACAGTTTTAAATGGAATAGTCCAAATATTTAATTTGTACAGCTTCATTCTTTGATTTTCATTGAAACAGTTCTTCCATGACAAAAAAGTGCATCCAGTGAAAATGTTATATTACAACCTTGCTTTTCTGCAGTGTTCATTTTTTAAAATTTTGATGACTGGTTTGTAATGAAATAAGTGTTCTGTCCATAAGCTAATACTTGACTTGTTAAACTTTAACACTGTTGCCACTGCCAAAATTGAACTCTTAAAAATGGTACCTATATCTTACTATGTTAATAATCACAGATTTTCTTATATTTAAGTTGCAACCGTTTGTCCCATACCTCTGACTTTTCCCCCTTATTAGCTTCAGTAGATGGGTTGGCCCTTCGGTACGACACTCTGAAAAAAAGATATTAAACAAAGAAACTGATAGGAAAAAGTTGTAAATTAGATCTGAGCAATCTATTCAAGTTAGTTTACACACATATTACGGTTTATGTTTATTATACACATCTGATGGTGTATGTGTGCTATAAATCACCTGATTTCTGGTTTTATTAACTTGATTCATTAACAAATCCTTCTAAAACAGAACCGGTCAAGAAAGCTCACAGTAAACTCCCCATCTAGTGACAGACACGAGTAATGGTCAAGTCTATTTTTTTTTAATACTTTGTAGATGAATGTGAGCTATTGTTCCTTGCACAACAAAAATACTGATCATTATCAAAACTGAGCAAACATAAGAAAACTGTATGACAATAACTGAAAAATACTGAAGATTATTTCCATTAGTACCAAAGTTCTGGGATTTGAGAAAAATAAAACATTCATTGTGAGTGTAAGAAAAAGCATGTATTTTATGTTTTAATACTTACTCAATCAATCATAACATGTTAGAGGTCCTTCTGCTAACTCACAAAAACCCAGCTCAACCAAGTTAAAATAAAGTGTAATCACTGACTATATAGCTCACCTCTGTTTTCACAAGTCTCCAGTCCACATTGTAAACAATATCACAAAGGAAATAAAGTTAGGCTAAAACGATCTTTGCTCCTATTTAAACTAAAGATTTGTTTGCAATCTTTTATCTTCTCAAGTTTCATGATTCTTGATAATTTGTATTCACAAAACATGCCAAAAGTTCATAAGGTCTTGAGCTAAATACAAAAACCAGTAAAGAAATATAGATCACACTAAGCTTCTATTGTTGCAAGAATGTGGTCGCAAGGTGCAGGTGACTGATTTCATGATTTCAGCATAAAAATCCTCAGAAATGATACAAAATTCAAGCCAGTCAAGCATAAAATATGGCAAATATTGACCTATTACAAAAATGAAGAAGTACCTGTACAGATGCATCCCAAAATTTCATGATCTAACTGCAGCAACTGAACCTAATAGGTCCCATTGACCTATTTGGTAAAGGTGTGGTGCTAAGATAAATTTATAAAATCACTTAAAGGCATACAGCTATAACAGTTACAATGTCAAATTGGACCAAAGTCAGTGAAATATTATTCACAGAGACCATCTATTAAACTGTAGGTATAATACACATCAAGATACACCATCTCATCATTTCCAGGCATAACAGTATAATAAGACAAGATAAGACAAATCTGGTCACGAGTTAAAACAAAAGCATAAGCCACTAAAGTCTTGAATATAGGTGACAACTACCTTCTTTTTATGTAAGGGTATGGCATGAGGAATGCATATAGTCATCCAGTTTGATCATTCTGGCAAAAACAGTGCTTGAGAATGAAACCAAGCAATGAATCATGAAATATACTTCTGTGACATGGCAATGAAGCATGAAATATACTTCTGTGACATGGTAATGAAGCATAAAATATACTTCTGTGACATGGTAATGAAGCATGAAATATATTTCTGTGACATTGCAATGAAGCATGTAATATACTTCTGTGACGTGTGTAGTATTCACATTGATATATGCTTTCACTAAATTGTATGAGTTTTTTTATAACAGTCTTTATGCAGGTTGCTAAATAAAACCTACTTGGTTTTAGTTAAATCCAAAAACCATAACCTAAGACAGTATAATGTTAAATGTATATCACAGTGATATCTTTTGTGGCATAGGTGTGATACTAGTCAAGATGCATACCATCATCCAGTTTGATGATTACAACATAAACAGAGCTTGACAAATACATGTAAAACACAATTTAAACAAAGGCTGAAAATATAGCATGAAAATATAGGTCACATTCATCTACTTTTGTGATAGGAGTGTAGAACTCATCAAGATGTATTAAGTTTCATGAATCTATGTATAACAGGTTATATACTGGGTGCTAATTGGTCATAAGCTTAAGGCAAAACAAAAGTCACTAAAATGTAAAATATAGGTCAGACATTTTTTTCAAGTAATGTTATAGTACCATCAGAGGTGCTTGATTTGAGTAGTGATTTTTAATGTAGCTTTAACAAGTTAACCAACAGAAGTGCATGCAATCATCTACTATGATTCTAACAAGAACAAAACTTAGGAAATTAATTTAACCAAAGTCAGTGGTTTGCATTTCTGATGGTGAAGCATCCTCTCACTGAATTTCATAATTCCAGCTAAAAACAGTGTTGTATATGGTGTAAAAAACCTGAGCAAAACAAAAACACTTAACCAAGAACAATGTTCATGTTTGTACCAATGTGGCCCAATCTACTCATTGGCTGATAACATGTAAAGTTGTGATCACTGATAAAGATGAAGCCAATTTTGTTGAGAACAGTTGAAAATAATTCTCTTATGATTAAAAGCTTCCGTCAATCACCCAAACTTGAGATAGAGTATAAAAATGACTGAAATATGCAAGACCTCTAAATGAGTATGCTGCCAATCGAAAAAAATTATTTGCAAACTCTGTATCCAAGGGGAGACAACTCTCATCTATCAGATGTTTTTGTAAACAGATGTAACTTTTGTACTTCACAAGCCCCGAAATGATAACATTTTTTGTTACTTGGAAGTACTAGGTTTATAAAGCTGTAGAAGTTCTCCTAATGTATTATAATCAAGTAATCAGCAAATAATGCTCAAAATTTTGAGATTCAGGAATTTAATTATTTAATTTTTAAAAAAGGCAAAACTAAGAAAGGTAAAATCTTCATCATAAACAAAAAATTTATGACAATCAATAAACATACCTGCTGACACTGAGGCAGAAATTGGAGGATACTGGCTTGCCAGTGCTTGACACATTCAACTGAAAATACAAGAACAGAAGAGAGGGTCTGCATGATTCTGCTCAAAGGAACATGAACTATCTATCCTTTGCACTGTGGGTTAATATATCTCCATTTATTTAAAGTTTGGTTAAAAGAAATCAGAGCTGACTTCTCCAGATTGAGGATCAAACCCAGACTAATTACTGTCTTCAACAAAGTGACATTCCTGAGAAGATGATGAATCAGTCAGTTATCCAAAAAATGGGTGATTGGAACCTTAACTGATTAACTAAGACTCCCATCACCCCAGTAAAGATTTGAATGGAGGAAGCTAGACCAAACCAAAGCACCCTAAATTAAAAGACCTCCTTGTCCAGACAGAACCACTGGAGTTTCCTGTGGGATGGAAGATGGGATATGAAGGTATGCATCATGAAGGTCAATGGATAATGCTCATTCATTCAATCATATAACATTCCTGAGGCTCCCATCTCCATCTTGAATCACTCTTCCTGAATGAATATGTGTAAGGGGTGAAGGAGCAATGAAACTATCCCCAATTTTTGAAACCAGAAATATCCAGAAATAGAATTTTGGACTGAGATTTGATACTCTCTCCACCACCATTTTTTTTTAAAGGCAATAGACTGGTACTGTGCTGTTGTTGTTCTATACCTCCAGTAATGATTGTAGGAGGGAATTTTCTCGTTGGACTTTAGACAACATCTTAAAAAGAGATAGCAGTGTAATAATAGCAGTAATAATTGAGTTTTTAGACCAGTTATTTTCACATCAGATAGTGTGAAATTCCAGTCCTACATTAAAGTTGACTTTTCACAGGCACTTTTCAATGGAACATACAACTCGTCTATACTGAATTCTGGTAATTTCTATTTGCCATTCTTTGTACCTAATGCTCTGATAACGACCTCTACATGACATTTGCACCAAAACACATATCTAAAAGTCAATTTGAAGCTTCCACCTAAATGCATATATGAATATAAAGACAAGGAAATAGTCAAATACTGCTGTTTCCTTTCACGACACTTTCAACTAAACTAAATAATTCAGAAAAATAAATAAACCATGCTACTATAATCAACCTCTCTTCTATTGCACACACATTGTGTACAAGTTTTGAGTGAAAAGCAAGTATTGTACAGCAAATATTCTTTAGAAGCTCTAAGTGCTTTACAACATCTATAATGATACGAATACAGAAAACAAAAAACAACAACGAACACCATGAAAGTGGAAAATATAAAAAATGCTGAAATTATTTAAGGTAGGAAACAATATTAGGTCCTTAAGTTTGTTCCTGCAGTCGTGCAGTTGAAAAAGGTGAGTTTTAAGCACTCTTGAAAGGGATCAGTGTCTTTGTGTCTAATTCATTCATTGTTGCTGGGCCCTGGAATGCAAAAGAACATTGTCCATATGACTTAGTTTTCATAGTGAGAATAATGATTATATGATTGTCAGACGAGGAGCATAACTATCTTGATGGTGTGTACACATGGGTGAGGCCAGATCTATGCTGGACAGGAGTCATTCAGTGAAATGTAGCACAGAGAACAAATTTTGTGTTTGATTCTTGATCGAATGGATAGCCAGTGTAGAGTACAGAGCAAGGGGGAGGTGTGCTCTGATCGTGGTACTCTAAAGATGATCTGAGCAGCCGTGTTTTGAACTTTTTGAAGTTTCTGGAGTAGATATTGAAACAAACCAGACCGAATTGAGTTACAGTAGTCCAGTCTTGAAAGTACTAATGAACGCACAAGTGTTTTATTGGCATCAGCTGAAAGATATTTGCGAATGGAGCTGATGCATCTCCGCTCAAGATATGCAGCCTTGCATATGTTCATGACATGTTGGTGCAATGTGAGAGTACTGTCTGGAGTAACACCTAGCTTTCATACTGACTGTGTGTATTTAATGTTGGTGTTGCTGATATTTATTGTCTGAGGTAAAGGATGTGAATGAGAAAGTCTTTGTGTTGTGATCAGAATAGCCTCAGTTTTATCATCATTCATCTACAGCTTGTTACATGTCATCCATGATTTCACATCAGAAATGCACCTCTCTACTTCTTGGATGGCAGCATCAGCTTCAGTTGGGTGGCTAGACTTGTATATTTGGGTATCATCAGTGTACAGTTGGTGAGACACTGGGTGATGATCTATGACACTTGAGAGCGGCTGAGTGTATAAAATGAAAAGAACAGATCCCTGTCTAACACCACAACATAGATCAACTGGGCTGGAGTGTATTCCATTTGCAGATACAATTTGTGTCCTGTTGACTAAGTAGGACTTGAACCACTGTAAGGCTGAATTGTGAATGCCAAATACATGCTGGAGACGGTGAAGTAATATATCATGGTCTATTCTGTCAAATGCTGCAGACAAATCAAGGAGGATGAGGACTGTAATATTTCCGCTATCCAAAGCAAAGAGAATATCATTAAATACTTTCAGAAGAGTAGTTTCAGTACTGTGGCAAGGGTGATATGCAGACTGTACATTGCTAAAAAGACTGTTTGAATTCCGGTGAGATACAAGTTGGGTTAGAAAAACCTTTTCTAAGAATATTTTTAGATGAATGGGAGATTAAAAACTGGGCAGTAGTACTTTAAATCGTTATGGTCAAGTGTTGGAATAAGATCAAATTCACAAGACTTTGGTGCACTCTTCATCATCACTGTCCGCACTAAATCCATAGAGACAGGTTCAAATACTCCTAATGGTTGTCGCTGAAATTCTGTATCGTTACTGTATGGTGATGATGAGTCAATTGAAATTGTGTTGTCAAGCATATCTCTAATGGTTTGTACTTTGTAACGGAAGAAATTTGCAAATAGGTCCAGAAGGTCTACTGGAGAGAACATAGTTGGAAGTGGTGTACAATTGTACCCTGAAATTGGTTTGTTAGTTATCTCAAAGAACACTTTGCAGCTGGAACTCTCCGTAATCTTAGTACTGTAGTGGGATAATTTGGCTAAATGGAATATGTTTGTGACTTTCATCTTTGCAGATTCATATTTTTGTTTATGAATAGTGAGTCTGGTGGAAAGCCAAAGCCTCTCTGCTTTATGGCAGTCCATTTTTAGCAGTGTGAAGCTGGTCCCTAACACTGCTATACCACGGAGAACACTTCTAAATTGATACTCTGCACTTGGTGGCTGCTGTAGGAAAGTTGTTAGGATTGCTTGGATGTCATGCATTAGTTTGGTTCTATTTATCATATGGAGGTTTCTCTTAATAGCAAAAAGGTGGCATGTTAGGGACTGATACATCGCGATGGCATACAATGCAGAGGTGATCTGATGCAAGTTTGTGGGATACAGGGGTGGATCTCAGAATATTATCATCAGGTCTATGAAGAATCCAGTCTAAAATGTGACCATGTTTATGGGTGGGTTGGTTAACTGACAGTTTAAGGTTGAAAACATGAATGGAATCTAGGAGTTTTGACGTGTATGAGTTTCCAGGACAGTCAAAGTGAAAGTTGAACTCTCCTAGAATAAACAGGTTTCCACCTATTGAATTTCCATACTCCAGGAGATTTGGAAACTGCGCCAAAAAGACAGATTCAATCAGCATGTTTTTTCTTACAGGAGGAGGGCGGTAGAGGCAGAAAAAATGGACTGACCTTTGTTCCAGTGTGATTATTTTATATGTACAATAAAGTGTTTATTGAACCTATGTATTGTGCATTATTTAAAGTACAGATTTAGGCATTCTCTACAGACAAATTTATATGCTTGGCTCTATAGTACAGATTTAGGCATTCTCTGCACACAAACTTATATGTTTGGCTGTGCAGTTCAGATTTAGTCATTCTCTATGTACAAACTTATATGCTTGTCTTAAGTCCTGAATAAAATTGAGTTCAAGTCCAAATGAGATCCAGAACTGAAGCCTATGTGTGTCTGTTATGGTCAGCAAAGTGCTGATGTGTCAACAGTCTCTTGCTGAATCGCATAATATTATTTAAATTTTGAATTCAGTATAAATTCAAATGAATGTCTTTATCCAAGAATTTTGTCACAGCACTTTTATATTTCCAGGGAAAATAATCACTTGAATTCAATAATGTTAAGAAAGGAAAGTTCAGCCCAAACTGGACACAATATAATACAACTTATAGATGTTAAAACACAGCTGGTAAATGCCTTACAGTCGCAAGATAATCTAGTTCTCTGCTTCAACTCAGGTCACATTAGCATTTTCTAAAAACAACCATAACCTTCTAGGATGATCTTAATGATTCTTATTTACCTGCAACACAATAACCTATTAAATTCACATGGTAATCTCCAAAAACCCTGATGGTGATCAACATCTTTACCACTTCTGGTTTCCCTGAATCATAATTCAGTTAATGAGCTCATACACATACAGAATAATGAAGCTATTATTAGTTGTTTACATAAATGAAATATAAAAAAGTCAATCAGGCCAAGCAGAAATGATCTCAATTTTGGACAAGGTCAAGTTTAGAAAACAATGATTATATTACAATAACATGTAATAAAATAAAATATTTTTAAAAAAACTAACAGGTAAACAAATTAATTAAAATATACATAACACTTGATTTAGGCATTCTCTAAATACACATTTATATGCTTGGCTGTATAGTACAGATTTAGGCATTCTCAACACACAACTTGACATCCTGTGTCTGTGGTGCCCTGGTACAAATAACAGAACACAAATAATCAAAACTGTAGTCTACATACCTCCTCCTCGTGACTCAGTTTTGAGCTGCAAAGCAAAAATTTGAGTGCAGAAAGGTCACAGGTCAGGTTCTTAATGCTCCATTCTGCCTTGGGCCTGCGAAACAGTCCATCTTCAATCGGAACCAAACTAAGTTCATTACACAGCTCCAGGACAAATGACTTTCCCCACATTTCTGCCCCATGTTGCTTAGAGAAAGACATCCAGTAGCAGACATCAAACTGGTGAAAGTTCACTGACAGTGAGGCTAACCTTAGATAATGAGATAATAACATGTTAATGACATATTTAAAAGGATATAACATGTTAATGACATATTTAAAAGGATATAACATGTTAATGACATATTTAAAAGGATATAACATGTTAATGACATATTTAAAAGGATATAACATGTTAATGACATATTTAAAAGGATATAACATGTTAATGTACATATTTAAAAGGATATAACATGTTAATGACATATTTAAAAGGATATAACATGTTAATGACATATTTAAAAGGATATAACATGTTAATGACATATTTAAAAGGATATAACATGTTAATGACATATTTAAAAGGATATAACATGTTAATGACATATTTAAAAGGATATAACATGTTAATGACATATTTAAAAGGATATAACATGTTAATGACATATTTAAAAGGATATAAGCTCAAATTTGTTAACAATGTAAACATACAAATGCTGCTTCACAATACAGCAGCATATTGACATTATTTAGAATATAAAAAAAGTATATTAATTCAGTAACCCCTCATTTTAATGCCATTCATGGGAGCCATAGAGTATACTGCTTTTCAGTGGGACCTCCATATAATGAAGTACAGTATACAGTACTCCCTCATTCCCTTGATATAATGTTCATCATGGGAGACATAATGCCTTACAGTGAAGTAAATTATGAATATATTTTTACTACAGTTTAATGTAATCCGATCATGGTCTAACTTTGAATGAAAATACCAAGTAAGCTCAAACTTCACATGGAATTTAATACAATGCGTAAACTGATATTTAATCAATATTTTTTTCTTCTAAGAAATGATATTTCAGATATGCTTTAAATATTTAAATACTGATGAACACAGATGGAATGGCTGTGAAATAGTGAAGATACAGGCCTATCATTCAACAGAACACAGCATTCTCCATATTATAGTACTGTCCATGGAGATTACAACCTTATAATGAAGTACATGATAACTTTACTACTTAAAAAAGAAATGGGACTCATGCTTGTAACAGGAACCATGTAATGATGAAGGGTCTATCAGTACAGAAGTGCTGCATCTTTCAATGTAGGGACATGATTTTCGTCCATGTACTTTGAACTAGAGACTAATTGTTCAACAGATATTTATACAATAAATAAAAAACTATCAAAATTTGTACTTTTAAAATGGTGGAGGTATATATAGAAGATAAATGAGAAGAAAAAAATATCTAAAAAGATCACTGACAAGTACATAAAAATCAGTCTGAATCCAAACATCAAACATAACATAACTATTTATACATGTACAATTTATGAATATTATTTTTTATTTTAAAATACTTACTTATAGTGTCTACTCAGCTGTGGCTTGCGAAGCTTTGTATTTTCAAATAGGGTACCTCGTCTTGTTGGTCTGGTCACACCCATCATACACAGCTACAGTGAGAAAATCAATATTATTTCTGGAACAAATTTGGGATAGAAAATAACACAAGCACCAATAAAACAACACAAGCACCAATAAAACAACACAAGCACCAATAATTCTCAGATTTACTGTATGCTTCTTCAGGTACAAAATGTTTTGAAAGAAATGTATGATGTCTTTATATTTTAAAATAATAATTATGTCACTGACATAATGTCATAAATGATATGCATCATCATAACAATATGGCAGGATCAGAAAGATACACAAGTCTCTAATGAAACCTGAAGCAGTAAAATAATAAAATAGAAACAAACAGTCTTACACATAATGATACTTTTATAAAGAATATACAAGATATCAATTTTTTAATTAACATTGTATACAATTTTACATAGTGCCTTTGTATTAGGGCCATTAGGATACAAAGTATCTAACTTATGAATCCAATAAGTTTCTTTTATGAGTCTATTAATGTCTCCATGCACAATATCTATTGGTATGAAAGAAAAAATGAGTGATTATTTGTATCAAAATGTATTGAAATATTAGATTAAAACTGAGGATCTCTTTATTTTCTTTCTATGAAAGCGATGATTATTCATTCTCTTAGAAACTTGTTGAAGTATTTGTCCAACATTTTGTATATTACATTTTTTGCAGGTTATCAAATAAATCACATTAGTCTATACACAGTTAAATACCTCTTTTGTATTGATGCTACTAAAAGAAGTACTTTCCCTTATATTTGCACATTGAGAACACCAATGTCTGTTACATTTACATGATGAAAAATATCTTATCTTCTGTCTGTTTAGTTCTAATTAAACAATCTTGCAAATTCCTGCATCTTCTATAAGCAAGAATTGGTTTATTTTTGTTACGTGTTTTTACAGTTTTTATTTGATAAATTTAGAAGACTCCAATATTTATTAATTATAAGGCCAGTATTACATAATGACGTATTATATTGTATTGTAAAAGGAATTATATTTGTCTCTATTGTACATTTTGCTGTTTTTAAAGCCTGTTGAGTAAGATTATTGGATTTATTCAGTGCAGAGTCAATAATATGTACAGGATAACTTCCTTTTTGGAAATATGTTTTCATTCAATGAATTTTGTAATTAACAATCATCTAAAATAATATGTCTGTATCTTTTGGCTTGGCATACCGTTTTTACATGACATGGGATGACATGAAGAATATTCCACATATTTGTGGATATTAGTTTCCTTGACGTGAACATTTATAAAGATAGTGTTATCAATATTTTTTATTACATTTACGTTTAAAAATGAAACATGCATATTAGCTGCAGTATAGGTAAATTTAATTGTTGGGTGAAATTGATTTGGGCAATCAATGAATTTTTTCAGTTCTTCTGATGAAAGATTCCAGATCATAAAGAGTAAATATAAAAAGTATCTTTCAAATAATTTTTATTTCCCTAAGAATCTGTCAAGTTATTTTCTACCTTTCCTCTGTCAAAAATTGTTCAAAATCATAAAACTATTCCCATAGCTGTTAACCCCCGAGTATGAAAATACTGACTGCTTGTGACAAAAATACAGATTTTCAGGAACAAATACTGAATTTAAAAATTTTAACGCATATGTAACTATTTACAACACATACAATCATCAGTAAAGTAGGACAGTGCCATACATACATTATTCAATGTCTAAGATGCATGTGTTGCACACTTGTACCTTTTGGACGGGCACCACGTTCCACTCAGGTGCCTATTCAGAAAGTGAAAAAGTGCAACACACTCAGACATATGCTGTTTATAAGAGCCTTTTAGAAAACTTATTAATCATCGATTCCAATGTACCAAATTTCATTGATGATCTCAATTCTGTGATTTTCTTACTGAATTATTTTCATTCAAGCATACAAGTTATCCTTTGTGATTTTACTGTCTGGAAAACGTGTGTAAAATAAATTGCCAGCATTACTAGTAACTGAAAAAGGTTTATTTCGAAAAGAAATTTACAAAATCAAATTTCGATCAAATTTCTCCCTGGTATTTATTTATGTTGTAAGTTCAGGCAGAGTTGTGTGTGATAAAGCAGAAAGCTGATCTTTATTAGCTTTTTCGTGTTCTTGTATTTTATGGGCACCTCCATGCCCAATAGCAAAATCATGTTACACAATTTGTAAAACATCAAGTTTCCTCCTTTACTATTTGGTTTTACAAATCTACACAAGATGGCACAATTGTCCTTCCAGTTGCTTTCTTCACTTTTCCTAGAGAAAATGCAGAATATTTTGCTTTCCTATTTAACATGATTAGAAGCTGAATATTACAAAGACTGCAGTAACTATTTGCAAAATCCAATATGGCAGATAAAAACAGGCATGGCTTTGATTTTGAATGAACCAATCATAATAATAATAATAATGAGGACTTTGTAAGGCGCCTAATCTTTCGAAGCTCTAAGCGCTTTACACCATCAATAATGATATGACTACACTACAGAACAAATGACAAAAACAAAAGAAAACATGAACATTCAATTACACTTATATTAAAGACATACATCTACATTACAAGAATACAATTATCTGATAAAACAGAAAGACAGAATAACCATGAAGAGTTATAAAAAAAGTTATATATCAGATGAACTAATTTCAATTAGAATCTGTATCTAACAATAACAGATATGCAGTTTCAAAACTATGGATAGCCATACGAGACAATTAAAATAAATCTATATCAACCTGTATCATCCTAAATATCTATTAAAATCACGACATTTAAAATAAATCTATATCAACCTGTATCATCCTAAATATCTATTAAAATCACGACAATAAATCTATATCCACCCGTATCATCCTAAATATCTATTAAAATCACGACATTAAATCTATATTAACCTGTATCATCCTAAATATCTATTAAAATCACGACATTAAATCTATATCAACCTGTATCATCCTAAATATCTATTAAAATCACGACATGGTATAGGGACTATACAAACTCCAGATGTCAATACCTTTATTTTGTCCAGAAAGCGTATTGTGCTGGCATAGAATAGACATGATGGCTGGTCAAATTCTGTTGGGTCGGCTGTTCTGGGAGGATTGGTCTTCAGGGACAGGTGTAAATTCATGTTCTGAGACCGGAATGCTCTGAATGAATCATGCTCCTGCATAGGATATGGAAATGTACAGAAATCTCAAAATCTTTTGAGAAAAGTTGAATGAGCTTAATATGCACAACACTCAACTTAATAATATAAATATTCATTAAATTTAACCTGTCTAATGTATTTTCAAGATTCCCATCCAATGCAATCACATTCTGTCAAGTTTTCTATGGAACACTGTGACATTTTACCCCAGTCTATATCTGATTCAATTAAAATATAATAGTGCTAAATCTGACATTTTACCCCAGTCTATATCTGATTCAATTAAAATATAATAGTGCTAAATCTGACAGTTTACCCAAGTCTATATCTGATTCAATTAAAATATAATAGTGCTAAATCTGACATTTTACCCCAGTCTATATCTGATTCAATTAAAATATAATAGTGCTAAATCTGACATTTTACCCAAGTCTATATCTGATTCAATTAAAATATAATAGTGCTAAATCTGACATTTTACCCCAGTCTATATCTGATTCAATTAATATATAATAGTGCTAAATCTAACATTTTACCCCAGTCTATATCTGATTCAATTAAAATATAATAGTGCTAAATCTGACATTTTACCCCAGTCTATATCTGATTCAATTAAAATATAATAGTGCTAAATCTGACATTTTACCCCAGTCTATATCTGATTCAATTAAAATATAATAGTGCTAAATCTGACATTTTACCCCAGTCTATATCTGATTCAATTAAAATATAATAGTGCTAAATCTGACATTTTACCCCAGTCTATATCTGATTCAATTAAAATATAATAGTGCTAAATCTGCATGAAAACAGTTCAAATATATTTCACTTTTAAACAAACCTTATGTGTCTCAATGCAGTCAATTTCACATTCATTTTTATCCAAAGTGAATGGCTTTGCTAATATTAATCCCACAAAATATATTTGGA
Source organism: Unio pictorum (assembly GCA_030141615.1). Lineage (NCBI taxonomy): Eukaryota > Metazoa > Mollusca > Bivalvia > Unionida > Unionidae > Unio > Unio pictorum. The sequence continues at coordinate 1,240,521 of JARLTB010000332.1, forward strand.
AGGCAAAATTTTATCTAGGTGATCACAAGTAAATTCATCCGAATTCATGACATGATGTTGAGCAAATCAATTTTTGAAAAAGCATCAATAACATATAAAGTAAAGATGTTTCTTCATGACATTAACTTCAGGATAATAAGCTTCATTTCCTCTTGAATGTAACCCTCCCCGAAAAATACATTTTATCTATCCCATACACATATCATATATAAAAAGGGAAAAAAAACTGTTCCCTATTACCTCCCCATACCATTTATAAGTGGATATACATCAAATGGATGATTGCCAGTTTACGTTGAGCAACAACATGAATAATGCAGATGCTTGCATTTATTGGCAGATGTACTTATGTTTCATAGTAATGTGCTCAGATGAGCATTCTCTGAGATAAGTAAATAAATAAAAAATGTACTTTATTAAATGCATTTCCAAATTTAGACAAATGGGTAATAAGAGGGAAAAAATGCATAAAAATCCAACCTCTACAGTGCTCTAATTATTTAATAAATTCTCCAGTGCAAACTGACTAACTTGCCCTTTAGAGATTTGAGTTTGCCTGAAGATATGATAACACAATATCGTAAATTTTAAAAAAAACTAAATGAATGTGGGATTTGTTTTGCATTATAGTCATTGAATTATGTTGTCAATCTGTTGCTTTCTGCCTATCTGTCTGTTTGCTTTATCTCTATCTTATATATACATGTAAGTTTCCCTTTTTGCTACATCAACAATAAAGAAAGCTATACATTTTGTAATCATTTATTTTGATTCAACAAAATGATTTGAAACCACTTATATTATCCATTTATATAACAATCATTCACTTCGAAATCAGTATTGTGCTTGAAAACAATCTTCACCAAAATGACCTTTGAGAATGAACTAAGAACCCATTTTTAATCCATCTAATTATCTGCCAACAGTAAATATATATATCTTCTGTACTTATTACATAAACAACAGATGATAAACTTGTGAGTACAAGAGTATGTCAAAAAGATTAAAATGTCTGGACTCCATTAAAACAGATATGTTAATCTCATCTCTACTGGTTTTAGAGTATGTAATTGGTGTATCTAAAAAAAAAAGTTCTCTATCTTGCTGATAAATAGTGTTACAGAAGGTAATACCAGATACTTGGGTTCTGGGCATTTTGAAATAGGCTATTCCAGTTGCTCTGTTTGTAAGTTATTTTATTTCTTCCAACAACTGTATTCATAGAAGTGTTAGAAAGGAGTGCTAATATAGATTTAATTGGCTGTCAGACATTTTGGGATTTATAGACTTGGTTTCCCGTAGAGGGTTGCCTTCACTTCCAATAGAATATAAACAAGAGGAAGATAATCACTGAATGGATGTGGAGGCATTCCCTCCCATCTGCTGGGGTGCTTTAGTCACCTCTTGTCTCTGACTGGTTTCATTACTATTCTAATTCATCAGAGGGAATCATCCTGGTTGAATCACTTGTTCAACTTAATTAGTTACAACAGTAATGAAACCAGTCATGGACCAGAGGTGACTAGAGCACTCCTGCAGATGGAAAGGAATGCCTCCACGTCCATTCAGTCATCATCATCCTACTAGTACATCAATAGTGTGTGTGTGTGTGTAAATTGGATTTTTAACGTAGCTTTAACAATTTTCCAGTCATATCGCTATGATGTCTGCAACATGGTAGTTTATAGAGATGTCTGACACTGAGGCATCATGATGCAGACATGAAGCACCCACCCACACTGTCCTGACACCAGGCCTACTAGTCTTATCACTAACCTCTCAATGCTGAGTGCCTAGCGAGGCAGCTCTAAGTATCATATTTATAAATCTTTGGTACAACTTGGATGGGTTCAAACCCACGATCTACTGCATCTGAGGTGGATGCTCAAACCATTAGGCCACTGAAGCAGTCTCACAGCAGGAGATAAAAGTTAGATATATAGATGGAATATACTTTCCTTGGAAGTGAAAAGACTCTACCAACTTGCAATGGTATATCTTCCAAAGTTGATTCTGCTTTTGTGAGGTCTCTCATTGGAGAGGATATGCTTCAAATAAACAAATCTATGAAGCCACTAAGAAGAACGTCACAAACATAGTCCATTTAGCCGCCAAATTATCTCACTACAGTACTAAGATCACGGAGAGTTTCAGCTACAAAGAGCTCTTCAAGATTACTAACAAACTAATGTCAAGGTACAAATTTACACCACTTCCAACTATCTTCTCTCCAGTAGACCTTCTATTTGCAAATTTCTTTTGTGACAAGGTACAAACCATTAAAGATAAGCTTGATAACACAATTTCAATTGACTCGTCATCACCATACAGTTGCCATACAGAATTTCAGTGACAACCAGAACCAATTAATCAGAATTCAGGAAGTCAATCCAGAATGGATAACAAGTGTGTAAAACATCTAAACTCATACTCCATTTCTAATATGAACCTACACATACAGTCATTGAAAACTGAAATCTAATGTTGAATCAATTGTTTTAGTTCAATAAGTCTGATTAATGTCATTATTACTGGCCAAAACAACAACCATAAACATTATTTTATCAAATTAATTATCTGCATTTTTCTTTCTTTTAAATTTCTGCCACCAAATGTCATGTATTTACAAACTCAATGACTGATGTTTTGTTTGCTGTATTCTTTATTAAACTACAATGTGAACCATATTTTCCCTGCATAATTTGTTATGCAGGACTTTCACTACAAATTAAAAAGAATTATTAAAACTCCAGAATACTTGGTTGTAAAATAAGAGCTGCACCTAACAATGTACATGAACAAAAAGTGTGTCAGTACTTACCTCATGAGAGTAATCAGGGACTTTATCAGGAGCACAAGGCATGACAGCATGGTGGTCATTGGGGTCACCCAGACATAGCCATTCAAGTTTAGCTCTGAAAAAGATATGTGTATATAAATATATGTATATAAATATATAGTCTAATTGCATGATTATATGCAAATATAGGACCACCATGTTACAGTATCTCCCCAACATTTTCCAAGTAACATTATATTAAAGCTATAGTATTTTAATGGTGGATACATTTTTGCACTTTAGCAATCTCAGAGTTTGGTCACAAAAAAAAACTCTTTAAAATTCACCACTTTAAAAATTTAAACCTTTCTAGATCTGCAAAATGCTAAAATTAATATCTTCCATCTTTTAACAAAGTCATGAAGAATACATGCTATATGGTATCAGTCATGGCTTGGTCATGACCTGGGTCCTCTTTTCCGCATAATGATCACACCTAAACTATTTACCATGTACCTACTAACAAGTTCAATCCAACTGGAATCAATATAGACCCTAATATGCCATTGTATAGTGCTCTGATAGATTAGGGTCTATGATGTTCTACTGATTATTCCTGCCAGGGCCCAGATCTGCTAGCACATTATGTGACAGTAAATAATGGTCTGTGTAGCTTAAAGTTGGACTTGAAATCATGTACATATGGTATAGCAGAATGTATGGTCATTACCTTTGAAGCAACTGCTATCTATTCCAAATTACATTAAAAAAAAAAAAAATAAAACTTAACATGAAATGATAGAGAAAGGTAATGAGGAAGAGGGGAATTCTTCTCTAAAAATGACTCCATTAACTTACGTCATAGTAAGACCTGGCAGATACAGAAGGCGACAGTCATCATACTTGGAAGCTGTTCTGGCATAGATATCTAAATCTCCCTTCAGGATAAATTTACCTGAAACAAACAGTTCAAATATACACTTACATATCAAATTCCTAATAGGTTTTCCAAGCTAAATCTTCAAATTTTCAAAGGTTAGGGCATCAAGGGGATACAAAAATTTCAATGCCTACTGAGAAATTAAATAGGATTTGTTTTTCTATATGTGGCTCAGTGGATAGTGTTTTGGATTCATGACTGAAAGGGTGTGGGTTTGAATCCTACCATCATATAGCACTGTGTGTACATGGGCACAGCACTTTACTCCAATTGCTTAAATTGGTTCTAAATAACTGATTTATTTTACTGTGACATAAAATAATAATCAAATACCAAACCAAAACATGTATTTGAATGAAAGTCAAAGGTAAACTTTCTGAAATGAAATAGTGCAGGCAATCTTACTGTTGATACACTGGTAAGAAAGTATCACAATCGTTTTACAAAAACATGTTTTTATGAATTGCTTATTGCATGAAATCTGTAAATCAAGTTACCTTATTTTAATATACATTTAAAGTTGTATTTAGGCTCAAATGTAGCACATATTACCATAAAAATAACAGAGGTAAAAAATACAATTTTCAAAGTTCAAAGAAAGAAAAGAAAATCTGCTTTCACACAAATCTGTTATCATTTTTATAATACTGAAGATATCTCTTAGCTTCATTAACTGTATTGTAAAAGAACAGTTTATACACATGTTAAATCCATCTGCATAGACTTAGATCTGTCTTCACTTGTTTTACATATTAAGAGTTTTAAGTATTCAAATGTAATTGAGTTTACTATCAGTCTTATAAAAGTTTTGATACCAGTCTGCACAAACTGGTTGATTGACATATACGTGACCAGGTGTGGATTTTAATGTTATCCACAATGGATGTGATGACAACTCTCAATTTAATGGTTTCCTTCATTCAATAAAGAGCAGCATATTCTTCTTCTGCTTTTACCATTTCGATTTTTATTATTTGCAAGTGAGAAATATAGTTTCATACAATTGCTAATCATGATATCTGTATCTGTGATGCAATAAATAGTCAAATGTCATTTTCTCAAATTCTGACAATTTAAATTGTCCACGTATCTTGTCATTTATAAATAAAATTTATAATGTCTTTGAATATAACATTTTACAATTTGTTTCTTATGGAGAAAAAGTATTTATTTTTCTAATTTTAAGCCATGCAGAAATAAGGTAACAGCATCCTAGATTTGTCAATAACACATGACAACTCACTTTCTCTCTCTCTCTGCCCACCATTAATCCCCCCCACTCTATCTCTCTGCCAACCATTAGTCCCCTCCCTCTCTCTCTCTCTGCCCACCATTAGTCCCTCAATCTTTCTCTCTGCCCACCATTAGTTAGTCCCCTCCCTCTCTCTCTCTGCCCACCATTAGTCCAATCCATAATGAGGTTAGACCAGCTCCAATCCATGAGCTCAGTGGTGTTGTATGGGTCCAGAGATGCATGGTACAGCCAGCTCATCTTCTCTGCTGACAACGTCAGACGCCCATGAAGCAAAAGCCTTATTTTGTCCCACCATGGCATTGGACGACTTGGATCAATGGATGGTTTATTCACTAGGTCAAGGGAAAGGTTGTACTGGGCTACGACAGGTTCCCAGCATGCCCCATATGCCATTTCCCAGGACTGTACATCTGTGAGGAAGGAACAATATAGATGCAGTGTAAATAGCTAATACAGAAAAACATGTCTAAATAACTAGTCTGGAACCAAAACATAATAGTTTAGACAGATAACTCCTCAATCAAAATTATACTAAATTAATCATTGTCTTGATAAATGTATTTTATAACCACATCTATATCAAGATTCTATTAAACTGATTAGATTCTACTAAACTGATTAGATTCTACTAAACTGATCATTCTTTTGATAACTGAATGTTATAAGCCCATATGTATCAAAATTTTAAAAAAACCTGATCATTGTCTTGATAAATGTATGTTATAATCCAAATCTGTATCAAAAGTCTTCTAAACTGATCATTGTCTTGATAAATGTATGTTATAATCCCATCTGTATCAAAAGTCTTCTAAACTGATCATTGTCTTGATAAATGTATGTTATAATCCCATCTGTATCAAAAGTCTTCTAAACTGATCATTGTCTTGATAAATGTATGTTATAATCCCATCTGTATCAAAAGTCTTCTAAACTGATCATTGTCTTGATAAATGTATGTTATAATCCCATCTGTATCAAAAGTCTTCTAAACTGATCATTGTCTTGATAAATGCATGTTATAATCCCATCTGTATCAAAAGTCTTCTAAACTGATCATTGTCTTGATAAATGTATGTTATAATCCCATCTGTATCAAAAGTCTTCTAAACTGATCATTGTCTTGATAAATGTATGTTATAATCCCATCTGTATCAAAAGTCTTCTAAACTGATCATTGTCTTGATAAATGTATGTTATAATCCCATCTGTATCAAAAGTCTTCTAAACTGATCATTGTCTTGATAAATGTATGTTATAATCCCATCTATATCAAGATTCTACTAAATTAATCATTGTATGTTATGACTCCATCTGTATTAGGATTCTACTAAATCAATCATTTTGTTGATAAATATATGTTATGACTCCATCTGTATCAGGATTCTACTAAATCAATCATTTTGTTGATAAATATATGTTATGACTCCATCTGTATCAGGATTCTACTAAATCAATCATTTTGTTGATAAATATATGTTATGACTCTATTGGTAATAAGATTCTATAATTTTGATCTTGTCTAGATAATCGTAAGTCTTAATAAGATGACTTTGACTTTGATTGCTATTTCATTAATGATCACCGCAAAATTTCCATAATCACATGATCTAATTACTATAATCACACAATCTGATTATTGTAATCACATACAATGGAAGATTGTAATGTTACATATATTTAATTTGTATTGTTTATGGTTTATTGCCATGATTATATGCTATGTATATATGTATTTTGTAACTGACTTTATTCCAAAATGAAGTGATTGTCAACAACTTTAGAAAAGCGAAAACTAATGTGCTAGACTCAGATTCAAATAAACATGTTTACCTTCAGTAATAATGATCTGAATATTTAATATGAAATCATAGAGAAATATTAGCTATGTACCATGCTGTTTATGAAAAAAATGTTGCTAGTTTGGCCATAATAGTTTTTCACTTTTCTAAAGCTGTTGACAACTTTGAATGTTTAGATAGGAAACTGATCTTCTTGCTGGCTCTGTTATTGTGTCTTAGCTTTCTATATCAATGTTGTGTTCTTTAAAATTTATGCATTCATACCTTAACATCCAAGTGGAATCAGTCTTACTCTTGTGTTCATTTTATTTTATTTGGGTGGATTTATTTAAATCATTCACTGGAATTACAAAGCGCCCATTAATACTTATTGGATTAAATCATTCATTTGGAAATATAGTGAATTTAATCAAGGACAATTTTGATTATATTATTGTGATACATCAAATGACTGTTGACACATCACCACATTCTAGACCATAAGCACATTAGAACATTTGAAACTAAGGCACATCATTCAATAATGGAATTTATTTGGAATGCTATACATCTGGACTTGTGATAGAAATTTTAGGACTATTTAATTTGTGATAGAACTTTTAGATGTATTTGGACTTTAAATTACAATACTGTTTGTGTGTGTGTGTGTGACTAGGATTTTTAAGATAGCTTTAAAGAAAATTAAATTATATTGCTACGATGTCTGCAGTGAGCCAGTTTATAGTGATGTCTAGCACTGGGGCATTATGCCGCAGGCATGTAGCACGATGTCCCACCCAGTCACATTATCATGACACCAGGCTGACCAATCCTAACAATAACCTCTTAATGCTGAGTGTCAAGCGAGGCAGCTGTTAGTACCATTTGTGTAAGTCTACAACATTGTGATATGCTTCAGAATTATCGATATGGCCTGGCAGGGTGCTACAAAGGGTGTTTTTTCGGGGTCTGGAACAGATTAATGGCATTTCAATTCATTTCAATGGGGAAAATTGATTTGACATAAAGAGTAATTTGAGTTACGAGCTCCTTCACAGAACGAATTAAACTCGTAAGTGAAGGTACCACTGTATATTAAAACCAGACATTGCAAATACTCTTTAAAGATATTTTTTCCTGCAATAAGACTGTTCTAGAAATTGGAAAAGCACTGTGCAATTAGTTTGGGATGGCTGTTTACAATGATATATTTTTTGAGTTAACTGTCATAGGTCCCCAAACTGGTTGAGTTAATCTCTCATATCTTGATGTGACCATTTCAATGATATACGGTTAGAAAAGCAAACAAAATAACCCTGATGATAATCAGTTTAGAAACCATAAATTAATGAACAAAATGAGTACATCTCAAGCATTTTTTATATTCCTGACACTTTTTATTTCTAAATCAGCAGCAAGATTAAAACAAATTGGTAAGCAAATACTATAATCTAGACAAGTTTCTAAAACCTTTTTTGTTTCAATAAATAACTATAAAAATAAATGATCAAAAAAGCAATATTCTTACTGGAACAATTAAAAGACTGTTTGAGTTAATCTCTCATATCTTGCTGCATTAATTTCCAAACTAATGTTACATTCATTGATGTGAAATGTCATTTTAAGTCTTCTTTTTATATTTATTATTTTCAACTTAATTAAATCAACAATGTCAAATTTTTCAATCAAAGATTAAGAATGCGTACAATCAAGATTTATCAAACAGTCACTTCCTTATATGTGAACCATTTCAAATAAACTTAAATACTGTACATGAGGAATTAACACTAATTATCACTAATTGATAGTGCCAAAGCCATCAAATCTCTTAAGTAAATAGAAAATTATTAAAAAAAGCATATGTATACAGAGCTGACTAATTATTTCAGGATCAAAGTTTTGAAATGCATTCATGAAACATGGATGTCCTGCTACTACCCAATGTATGAAGGCTGTTCAGTGGTAACACTAAATGTTCCACCACAGTCTTAGGTGTGCATTAAAACCAAACAAGCATGATCATTTGGACACCAAAATACTCACCACTGCTAAAATCATGGTAAAATTTAAGGGCAGGTAGATTCCTTTCAACAGTCATGGGTCCCCAGGGTTCAGCAACTTCAACCGTACAGGTTCTCTTAGCTGAAAAGAAGGGTGAATCAAATAACCAGAAAATTAACACTGGTTTCATTTTCTTGGGTGATACATTGCATCTAAATCTGCCATACAAATTAATTTTGATTTGTTCTGTAAAGAGGTTATTTAATTTCTTGTAAACTAAAAAAGAAATAAATAAGCAAGCCATTTTTCATAACAATATGAAATCAATGCTACAGTGCAGTCTAAATTTCCTTCAATTATCACTTCACAACTAGAAACTAATTTTTTTTTAATTGTATACATTTAGATTATTGCAGTGATGATCATTAAAGCTGTAACAAACTTTAACTGTAATAGGTCATACATAATCGTTGAAAATATAGGCCAGTGATCAAATTAATTATGTACAATATCTTAACAGTGGACTGACAAGTGGTTGGAGTCAGGAAGTCATTAATATTCTACACGTGCAACATATAAAGTATGGTGATACCCCTCTTTGCTCCCTCCTGTTCGCCAGCAGCCAATCTCCCCCAAACATGTAGGTCCTTCACATCAAGCATGTACTGTGGGTAGTCCCGCAGCTGCACCCTCCAGCTCTGGAGGCTTACATTCACAAAGCGGCACCACAATGTACAGAATTCTAAACTCTCTTCAGGGTAGGGGCTGGAAATAACAAGTATATGTAAACAGTAAGAGAATATATATGAATATTATTTTAGGTACAATTTGTACTCTGAATGAATTATATTTGATATATATTCATATGGGGACCCATGAAGTATCTGAACCATTCATAACAAAGACATCCCAAAATCCTTTTTGAGTTTTTACTGGTAGTTACTATTTCTGATCATAGTCTAAATATTTCAAATTCACTTGTAACTAATTTAAATAATTATAACATAAACATTTACATTAAATGTAGTTTTTTTCTTTTATTTGTTCTAAACCATGATCTTTAACAGGTTACACGCTAATCAAAAAATACAGCCTGATGAAATGTGGAGGTGTTCACTCCCATCACTTGTGTGTTCATTAGTACTTTCAAGACTGGACTATTGTTAACTCAATTCTGTCTGGTTCGTCACAATATTTACTCCAGAAACTTCAAAAAGTTCAAAACACAGCTGCATGGATCATCTTTAGAGTACCTCGATCAGAGCACACCTCACCACTGCTCTGTACCCTACACTGGCTATCGATTCGATACAGAATCAAACACAAAATTTGTTCTCTGTGCTATGTTTCAATGACAGACTCCAGTCCAACGTACCTATCCAGCCTCACCCATGTGTATACACCAGCTAGATCCTTGCGCTCTTCTTCTGATAATCGTATACTCATTGTTCTCAAGGTGAAAACAAAGTCATATGGACAACGTTCATTTGCACACCAGGGCCCCGCGATGTGGAACGAATTGCCCATTGAAATTAGACACAAAGACACAGTGGTCCATTTTAAGAGTGCTCTTAAGACTCACCTGTTTCGACTGCAGGGACAAACTTAGCGACCTAATCATGTTTTGTATCTTATATGTTTTCAGCATGTTTTTATGTTTTCCAATTTCATTGTTTTTGTCATTTGTTGTTCTGTAGTGTAGTCATATCATTATTGATGGTATAAAGCACTTAGAGCTTCGAAAGATTAGGCGCTATACAAAGTCCTCATTATTATTATTATTATTATTATTATTATTATTATTATCATTATTATTATTATCATTCTCTTTCCCTAAAATACCATCAGCAGCAACATTTAGAACTGCTATGTGTCTTCTCTCTATTCCTGTACTGAGCATCAGAACAGACCTGCTTCTTTTTTCTCTTTTGTTCTATTGGGAATCCAATTGAAAAAGATTCAGTCTCAATGCCAATCAGTTGCAGGAGATATTTATATTTCTTGTGCATCCTGTATGTGAACTGGTGAAAATCAACTCAATTTTTCTTTAAGGTAAATGTGTAATTTTTGGTACAAAGTTCACATTCTGAATACCAGACAATATGCACAATATTAACTTCTACAGCCAGCCTCATAAAGCACAGGATCATTATTGTTTGGTTTGATGAGAGATAGCCTCTAGAAGTACAGGATCATTGTTGTTTGGTTTGATGATGATGAGAAGATTGGACAAAACTAGTAACTGAGTGTCTCTCTGCTGCAATTATCGTTTATGAATTAATGGCTCAGCTTCCATCCACTTTTTTCATAATTTCTACACTTTATCTATATGGGTGCTGAATAATCCCTTCTTTGCCACTGCAGACATTATTTCTTACCACATAAAGTTTTATTGTTGCCATAGTTACAGCATGGACTTTGTATAATTAGATATTCTGCCTTTCAACCCAACATGGGGGATTACTGCATGTATGGAACTATAAACTTACTTTCTTGACTTAAACAGCAATAATAACTGTGTGAAATCTGGCTCTGATGCATTAGTAGATTACACAGATAACAACTTACTAAAAATAGCTGGTTATTTTTAGCACTGTGGTATCACCATCTCAGCAGTTGTCTTAATTTAGATCAAATGGTCCAAAATTCACATCTCAAGTTTTGTGTCTGACTCTTTAATTTCTCTGACTGTATTGTCAAATCAGTGGTGTAAGGGTATTAAGTCTATATGATTAGCCTTAAATTGTACTATAACAAAAAATGAGTAAAAACGTAATATGTGCTTGAAAACATAATTTTGTTGAACTAATTAGACCAAAGAGAAGTGTAAACAAGTTTATCACATTCACTGTTGGTCAACGTACATTACATCAATTAATGTCAATGCATCTGTCCTTTGTATTATTATTTACATTTATTTACTTAGAGACTTATTGTCATCTTAAAGAGGACTTTGATGTGTTAGCATTTTTATTTAAAAGGACTTTGATGTATTACAATTTTTATTTAACAGGACTTTGATGTATTACCATTTTTATTTAACAGGACTTTGATGTACAGTGGGACCCCGCTATAACCCACCTTGTTATAACACGAATTCGGATATAACACGGTCGTGGCATGGCTCCCGAAATTTCAGGTAATTTATTACAGGTATTTTTCTCAAAGACCAAAAAAAATAAAAAATGCAAAAAAGAACGTGTAGAAAATGTATTATCAAATTTCTTCTAGTTTTGTGCCAAAATAAACGTCGGAAATACGAACCAATTGCTGGGCCTACTGAGAACTTTGATCTTTGTTTATTGCTGAAAAATTACAGCTCCTAAGTGTCAATATTATAATTACTGATTCCTGAGTAATGAAGCCATCGTGTCTACTTTGTGTTTGTCTTGATTGCATTCCGAATACAATCGTTGCTCTAATAATCTCCGATATATGTTCTCTTAATTTCATACACAACTAAGCAACAGCCAATGCGGCGGTTGATAAAAGATTCTCACCAGAATGTATAAATCAAATAATTTAAGTACATTGTTTATCATCAAAGTGAACTGCCAAGCTAAACTTGTTCAAATCAGGGGGAAATGATTTATACAGCATCAAAGAAACAAAAAGCCGCCAACGTGTGCGTGGCTTGGCGGTGTTGTTTTATGCAATCTGTTGACTAGTAAATTTGAATTCTGCAACTGAGAACTATAACTGACTTTGCCAAGAGCAAACATGACATTAGCAGAAAGCAGCTAAAAATCAAAAGTTTTTCAAAAAATAGTAACTACTAACAGATGAGAAATGTAATGGTATAAAATGCATACGACACAGAGGTCTCGGAAACGCTTAATTACGCGTATTTGAATGCAAATATTTGATCTGGGACACATAAATCACTCCATGCAGGAGTCCTCTGTACGCATGCAAATAGCTGGGAGACAAAGTTAGTGTTGATTACTTTATCATTTTAGCTGTGCTGATATTTACAGTGACATAATTCAGTGGTTAAAATACAGCCAGTTCTGCCTGCTGTATTTATTAGAGTACATCAAAAGAACATGATGCAATAGCTGGGCGGCAAGTTCAAAGGACTTTGACTAGCAGCTTGGGTGGGAAAATGTGCTGAAATTTACAATGACTGAATTCAGAGACAGAAAGATCCTGAGATGTACATGTAGTTATAAGAATACACTTTAGCTTCCATTATTTAATCTACGGACATGTACTATTTCATCATTCATTAGGTACACCCGTTATGTAATTTCTTTTTTTTTATTCAGTCACATAATGATCTGTGACAAAATTATTGAATATTTTACATCCGTGTGGATATTTTCGATGGAAATATTTGTATTATGGATTCAATGTATGTTACAAGATTCGCTGGTGAGTACATGGTGTTGATACTCTTTTCATGCAATAGATTATACATGTATATATAAATTAGACACGTATATCAGGGCTCGAAATTAGCGGTAGTCCGCTAGCCCGAGGCTAGTAGATTTCCCGTCGGGCTAGTAACTTTCATAATGTTAATAGTCCGACGGGCTAGTAAGTTTCTGGTTATCAACAGTCAATGTTTGTTTACTCAATACCCTAATAAAGACGTGACTTCGGCCGATGTTCTTTAGAATCAACGCAGTGACCGTTGTAAACACAGTCATAAAATATTAGCATGTGAAGATGAAGTCAATTTCTACCTCGGAAATGTATTTCTATTACAAGAAGCCATCTGATTGTGTGCGTTTCACTTAACAGCGCCAATTTAGGTCCCGTCATTAACAACGGAAGTTTGGAAATTAATCCGTATTAATCTGATAGCGAATTAAATGGTATCACGTTTATTCAATCGACCACAGTAACAAATTACGAAACGTTACACCACACAAAAGAACGTAGCATCAACTATTCAAAGAAATTAGTTTACATGTTTGTATCTTGAAGATTTTTTTTTTGCTTGCTCCGAGTCACAAACGGGTAACTCATATTTTACGTTTGCATCGAAATAATTAGAAGAATTAGATCAATTTATTATGATAACATTACTAACACATCATTTTCCAAGCAACTACTTTTTCTATGATAATAAGAATAGCTTTTATATTCCCCACCCCCCAAAAAAAACGATTGAACAAATAATTGAATACACGTGGAGATATCCAGCATTTGATGGGAATTAAAATCTCACATCTAAGATTGAAAATATTCATGCTTATTATTAATTTCAACAATACACTGACGTTCAATTAATTAGGAACAATTACCAAACATGTTATTAATGATGAAACCGTAATTGGAGCTGTTAAATACCACAGGTGTTTGATGTGCACTTCATGTGAAGGGAGAAAAAAATCTAAACAATCAAATCAGAGTGACAAAAATACTTTAGAAAAATATCTAAGGAATATTTCTGGTATTTTTTTCGCTATGTATGATTTTGCTCCTTTTGATTATTGTTTTCTTTTTCATTCACATCAAGCTCGTGTCGAGCACCTGAGTTAAATACAATGCGCCGAGTCAGATGGCTTCGTTTGATGGGAGCACACATTTTCCAAGTTGAAACTAACATTATCTTTTGATATTAATATTTTATAACAGTGTTTACTTTAGCCACTGCTTTGATTGTGCAGAACATCCACTGAAGTCAAGTCTTTATTAAGGAGAAGCCATTTGATGGGGGGGGGGGGGGCGCAAAGGCACGTATTTTTAAACGGGTTTCTTGCACTTTTTTTTATATAAAGGACAGTGTCATTCCTTTTCTTACTTCAAATAATTCGCGTCAGTTATACTGTAACATCTCATATTTTAAAACGAGGCACAATTCCCGCCTTATAAGACAGACAAAATGTGGCGTTTTATAGAAGGTGTTCAGCCTCCGGAAAAAAAGCAAAAGTTGAATGAATTTATTGATGATTTAAAGTAGAATTTATACTTCTGTACTTCTACATTTTATATGATAATGCTATTTATGAAATAAAATTGTTAATCTCAATACGAGTGTGTGACATTGTTTTGGAGACAGGGCTAGTAAATGTTTGGCAGGGCTAGTAAATTTCTCAGTACACTAGTCTGTCTGGCTACCAGGAAACTTGTGTTAAATTCAAGGCCTGTGTATGTACCAATGCATGGTTCTCTGAATAAAGTAATATATTATATCTGCAATGTCTGTTACCACAGCAAATGTTTTTCTCATTTAATATATATTGATCAAAAATGGTAACTGTGCCATGCATTTTCGCACCCGTCTTTATGTAGCCCCCCCCCCCATTAAATCCAAAAATGTGTTGGTATTGTACATGGTTGCTTATAACATGGTTCGGTTCATAACACGGTCGGATTTTATGGCTCCCAACTACCGTGTTATAGCGGGGTCCCACTGTATTACCATTTTTATTTAATAGCACCGTGATATGTTACCATTTTTATTTAATAGAACTTTGATGTATTACCATTTTTATTTAACAGGACTTTGATGTATTACCATTTTTATTTAATAGGAATTTGATGTATTACCATTTTTATTTAACAGGAATTTGATGTATTACCATTTTTATTTAACAGGACATTGATGTACAGTCCTACCCGTTTATATCGACATCGCTTATCTCGACAAGCCGCCTATGTCGACAAAAAAGCAAAGTCCCGGTCCCATGGTCTACTATTACTATCAAATTGTCATGCCTATGTCGACGTCGAGATAAAAGAAAAACGTATATGTCAACAGAACCCCTTGGTCCCAGCTTGAACAAATCCTTTGTTTTCAAAACGTTTATGTCAACAAGCTGCCAATTAAGACCAATACTTTGTTCAACAATTAGTTGATCTTGCCGCCAGGCTTTGATGTCGCAGTCGGATGAAAAAAACAAACAAACCCACAGCAGCACGATTTCTCACCACTCTCCAGCTAGTTAAGTCTTTGATCTTGCCGCCTAGCTTGTGAATCATGTTATTCAAATGTACTCTTACAATGACAGCATGTACATCTGTGGGTCTTTCAACCACTGAATTTTCTGATTGTAAATATATCAGCACAGCGAAAAGGATCAATTGATGAACACAATTTCCCAATCAACAGGTGGTCGAAGCAGGACTAGCAAACCCTTAAATTTGCCGTCCAGGAAATTGATGCGTACAGAGGACTCCTGTATACGTGATTTTCTGAATCCCATATATAAAAATTGCGTGAAAATATGGATTACACGTTTCCGAGACCTTTGAAAGTGATCGGTGATTTTCGCTGTGAAAGTTTCGTTTTTAATTTTATTTACATTTACAATGGCTACCAACAGAAGGGTAAAACGCAAATTAAATTTACAGTCTTTGGAAACTAAATATCTGGCTGTTAATGAAGTTAAGGGATGAACATCTCGCAAAGAGGTCTGTGAATTTTTTTCATTTAAAATTAACACGTCCAGGAAGGATGAAAGCTGCAGAGTCTATAAAGAAAGACTAAGTTGAAGGTAACTGCGCTCCCCTAAGGAAGAAGCAAGACTGGTACATTTGAAGACGTGGAGGAGGCATCTAAACGGTTCACGGTTCAATTAAGCATTATCGAAAAAGCTTAGTGTGGAGAACTTCGCTGCAAGAAGTGGTTGGTGCAGTCGCTTTAATGTTCGTCATAACATCGGATACAAAAGTATTTGTGGAGAATACATGTACTGTTGACAGTTTTTCATTTCCCTGTGATATCCCCTTGGTACCCTCAATAACATGGGAACAGACTGACCGATATCTAGGCTGATTTAAGTACATGTATTTGAAGCATGCAACTAACAACTAGACAAACACGTGCTAATGCTGACATTGAATCTCTCATGTTTTTCATATCAGGATTTTACCGATGCAATATTTTATTGTGGACTTTATTACACAAAGGTAACCAAAATGTTATTTGTCAATATACAAGTGTATTTCATTCTAGTTTTGTACCCACATACTAAAAATTTACATTTTTTTTTCAAAGTGTAAATACTACTCACTGATGACCGGTTACCCCTTACTGAAGAATTTAACTTGCATTTTTTTTGTACAGACCCCCCCCCCAACACTTATCTCGACATCCGCTTATCTCGACAATATTTCCTCGGTCCCGAGGATGTCGAGATAAACGGGTAGGACTGTATTACCATTTTTATTTAACAGGACTTTGATGTATTACCAATTTTATTTAATAGGACTTTGATGTATTATTATTTTTATTTAATAGAACCATGATGTGTTACCATTTTTATTTAATAGGACTTTGATATATTACCATTTTTATTTAATAGGACCGTGATATGTTACCATTTTTATTTAACAGGACTTTTTGATGTTTTACCATTTTATTTAACAGGCCTTCGATGTATTACCATTTTTATTAAACAGGACTGTGATGTATTACCATTTTTATTTGACAATACCGTGATTGTTACTATTTTTATTTAACAGGACTTTGATGTATTACCATTTTTATATTGTACAGTCTTCAAAAAGAAAAAATATTTATGCTTTTATGTACATAAAGAGTATGAAACATTTTTCTTCAGTGTCAATTTTACTCAACTTGATAAAATTAACCCAAAATTTTCAGTTTTTAACTCAAGGAGTGCCAAATATAAGACACAAACTAAATTTGGTTGTAAAGGACATCAACTTAAAAGCAGAGCTTAAATTAAATTATTTACTTTATTTTTTACCAACCATTTACATAGCTGCAAGAAATAATGGAAAGTAGTACCTCAGTGAAGTTTTATAAAAATGATGTTGCTCCATCCAAATAATAAGATAAAGAACCGGATTAACATCAGCACGATATAGGGCCAAATCCCCAACCATAATTTTCTATTTAAAATGTTTTAAATTGTGTGATGGACATAAAAGATTTTACTATGTAATACTTACAGTGGCACAAATCAAAGATAAGTTCCATACCTTTATATTCAAGGCTCATTACCTGTCTGGGTCAATATCTCTCATGGCCTTGACCACATTGTCCTTGCCATGTATGGACTTGTCGGCCATGGCTACAATTTCTAGATCCTCCATCTGCCAAGTGAAGAGGATGGAGCTGACAGGGCGGCCTTCCCCATACAACTTTCTTGACCTTTGCATGTAGATTTCACTCATTCTTTGAGCAAAAGAAGCATACAGCTCCTCCAGTTTGTGTGCTGAAGCAGACATTTTATACTATATAAAACTGAGCACTAAAGCCAAAGCTGTTGAAAACATAAATTACTTCATTTAATGTTGATAACTTTTATAAGAATAAAATACACACATTCCAGAAGTGAGAAATAATATTTATTTCTAGGCCCCTTTGATGGGTAAATTCCAAAGAATTGGTACCAAATTTTAATGTGTAACGTGTTTAAGAAAAGTGTTTGCAAGCCATATGAATAATCTGCCTCATGTTACTGTTATAATGAAAATGTTTGAAACTTATTTTCAAGAGCTGAACAATATATGGGAAAGACTAATTAATTCCCTTATTTTCATTCAAAATGTGTGGTAATAACAGAACAGTAAAATTACCAGGAATGCTGGTGTAGCCCTTCTTCAGATTCTGTACTTTCTGATCTAGTACAGACTTCCTCTTTTCATTTTCAGAGTATTCATCCTTCATCAGTTCATAGTTGTCTGCCAACTTTACCTCAAATGGGTCATCTCCAAGCTCCACCTTGAACACCTGACAGACATATATATATATATATATATATATATATATATATATATATATATATATATTTTTATCACTGTAGATGATTTTTATGATGTTTCATAGACTTTCTCTATAATCTTGATAATACATTTGGGTAATAAATGTAGAACATCATGATGTCACAAGAAGTAAATACATCAAATTTGAATTTCCTCATAATTATTATACCAATTATTAAACTCGACTAATGATTACATGATACTATTATACTAGACTAATTATTACACTAATGTTACTCACCAGACTAATTATTACACTACACTAGTTATTACATCAGACAAATTATTATACTAAAATAATTATTACACTATACTTTTTCATCAGACTAATTATTACACTATACTAGTTATTACATCAGACAAATTATTATACTAAAATAATTATTACACTACACTTTTTCACCAGACTAATTATTACACTACACTAGTTATTACATCAAATTATTATACTAAAATAATTATTACACTACACTTTTCCACTAGACTAATTATTACACTACTCTATCACTAGACAACTTATTACACTATACTATTACACCAGAATAAGTATTACACTATACTAATTATTACATTTGGCAAATTATTACACAAAACTAAATAACTATTATTTAACACTGATTTTCATCATGTAATACAGAATTTTAAATTTTTGTACGATTTTTAATGAAATATGGAAACTTCTGCATTTATTTTATATTCTTTCTCAGCAAAGAGTCACTAAAGAATGATAAATATTTTTTTAACTTATTTCAAATTTTTTTTATCTGAGTAGAGCAATTATATAAAGTTTTCAGAATAGTCTACAACTGACCTGTCAACAATGGTCAATCTATTAACTAATCCAATGTAGTCCTACTTGTGACCCTCTATCATTTCTGATTCAATTAATACATGTACATATGTCTTATCTATATATCAGTGGTCCCAATAATTTCAGAACTGGTGCATAAATATTAAAACTCATGCTGAGAGAAAAAAAACTCCTGATTTTGCAGCCATTCCATGCCTACCTTCTGATCTCATAATATATCCTGATTTCTTACAGAAAACTCCTGATTTTTACAACATGTCAATTTTCATTCTTCAAAAAATCTGATATAAATGGATATATCGTATGCAATCCAAAAAAGATAAATTCTATTGTATCACCTGTGAATGTTGTTGTTAAAAAAAATATCACACAACAAAGTTCTTTTTCTTCAGTAATAGAATATTAGGTTTAAACAGTATTCACATAGGTTTTACAATGTTTTTTTAACCCCTACAACAGGAGTGCACAAACTAGTGTTGTTCCGATTATCGATTATAATCGATCATCAGTTGGTTGAGCAAATCAATAAGATAATCGATTGTGAAACTCCATAATCGAATGTGTGCAAAGGGAGACTACTTGTATGTGTATGCAAAGCACAAAGGTTAGTAAAAATACCAGCCACTAAAGTTGACCTGAAATTTATTATTCCCTTCACAACTACAAATAAAAAAAACTTATGATTCATAATTAGGAATATATAGTTATTATTACATGGTCAAGTTGTTAAATTGTTGAGTTAATAAATTTAAACACATTTTGTTGATTTGTTTCAGCTAAATTGCAACATCTTTTGTAGTATTTATAAACAATGACAAACAAGAAAATCATGTCCTTCTATACTTTAAATTAAAGACACATCACATATGAATGAAAGAATTTCGGGGGATTGTAGCAGTATTTCAGTTACATATGACTGATCAGCCATAAAAAGTTGCGTTCATTTAACAAAGTTGTAGAACAAAAGTAACACACTATGTAATATTACTGTCAAGTTAAAGAATACATGTCATTAAAAGAGATTACTCCTGTACATTTATAAACATATTGAACTCTTGATCAAAGATATAACTAACAAAAATTTTAATTTGCTCTTAATAACCGATTATAATAGATGATCAGTTGGTTAAGGGGAACCGATTATCGATTATGAATTTCTGACCGATTCCCATCACTAGCACAAACCCTGGCCTGAATGAATGTGTTCTGTTAGGCCCTCAGGGCAAATTAAAACAACACAGAAATCTGGCCTGTGAACTGTAATTATATTAAAGAAATTAGTGTTTGCAGCCCTCAGGTGGTCTTTGAAAATGCAATCTGGCCCTTGGCCAAAAAAGGTTGTGAACCCTTGCCTTTCAACAATACTATAGTAAAAAAAATAAAACACAACAATAAAATTGTCACCAATTAGTTTCAATTTGATGAATGATCACTGTGACTGGTGTGTATGTTTCTCTAAATAGCATCTGCATTCCCACCAAAGAAACTTACAACCGTAAACAGCTGGCATTCCTGTACCATATCTATTCACTTTAATTACCATAAATTAAGTTAAAACAAGGGATGAAAAAATATACCATGCAGTATATGTGCCCCCCACCCCCCAAGAGAACTAATTCGGACTAAATATTTTATTTAGTAAATAGTGTTTAGTGCCTTATGAATTGACCTTAAGGAAATAAGGTGGAGTATAAAACTTGGGAAAAACAGTTGTCTCATGTACCATAAATTGTTACAGCAGATCTGAGCTGTTAACTGAAGTCACAGACATCACAAGTTACAACAAAATAGGGCATCATTTATTTGCCAATCAATTGCTGGTGCTTACAAACACACACTGTAGATCATGGTTTCTTTGAAATATGTTGGAGGGGCAGTCCTTTTCACAAGATAAATGGAATGATAAGGAATAACTGTTAATTAGTCTCAATGGCTTTCTTGTTTGTTTACTGAAGACTGACCTTTGCCTTTGGCTATGGAGCAGTTTGACCACACCTGATCAAGCTATAAAAAAGGAGCACATCCTGGGGCTAGGGCATTAGCCCCCCCCCCCATTTCACCTTTGAACATGTTTAGACCTACATCTGTACAATTTAATTTATTGGCTGACCACTATGTGTTGCCATCATATGCTATGTTACTAAGTCCAAAATAAATTCTCACGTCAACTGTTATTTCAGGAACTAGTATTTAAAGTGTGACCCCTACTTCTGTAACTATGAGAATTTGCAACTCTGTCTTGAAATTTTGTTTTTACTTGTTGCTTCCTGGTAATTGCGACCTATAACAAGCCATATGCATGAAAAATGCAAAACACTGATGAAATGAATCAATTTAAAAATCTGAATCAGATAATTCAATCCATATTTGTAATCAAGGTTTGAAATTAATGTTAATCCACTAGCCCCAAGATCAGCGATTTTGCTGACAGATCTCTATAATCCCTGCAGTCACTAATCCAGTGGAGCAGTAAAAAGATCCACCAGTTGCTATTATAGCATTTAACATTAGGTCTTATGTCAGATGTATTAAACTAAACATGAGATGCCTTTACTTTCATCATTAACTGACCCATTTTATTGTACTAACTGAATACCAACCAACAACCTGACAATTTACAATAAACTTTGTCACAAAAATGAATTGATGTTGTTCCACGCATCAAGTAAATTAGGATGATTACTTTCAGCATCAAGTAAATTAGGGTGATTACTTTCAGCATCAAGTAAATTAGGGTGATTACTTTCAAAACAGTCTTTTTACATATGGGACTAGCCAAATGTTCTGACCATAACTTGATTTCAGTATGGGTGCTAAAAAAATAGAGTATCAGCCAGTTGGGCCAATTAGAAAAGCGACAGAGAGAATATGATCATAAAATGACAACAAAAGTGAATAATAAAGTACATGACATGCTTCTGAAAATGCAATGGTATAAGTATGGTGCAGTCAAGACCATTATGAGGCACTTCCGCAATAAGTATACAGAGAAATATAGAAGTACATGGAGTTCTTCATTATGATTAATTCATGTATATACAAACTTCTATAATTATTTTCTGAAGTCACAAAAATGATGGTGTTCTTTACCATGCCAGATATCAAAGATTATAAGTCTTGAGATGCCATCAAGCCATGTCATGCTGATGGACCAAAAAAAACCCCAAAAGCCAGAGACTATGGAGGCGGAAAACTGACATAATTCTATGCATGTATTTCTTGATGAATTATTGTAAGAGTTACTTTATATTCATGTATATTGTATTCTTCATTGATGTAAATTGTATGTTGCAGTTTGCAAGTGCTACTTTCATAATTCTATCCTTGTATATTGTATTCTTCACTGATGCAAGTTATAAGTTGCAGTTTGCAAGTTCTACTTTCCTTTTGCATTATTGTCAATGGCTGCTTGCAAGTGCTACATTCATAATTCTAGTCATGAATTTTCTATTCTTCACTGATGCATCATTAATTCTTGCAATCTGCCAACTACTGAATTGATTCTGTAGTTTGTTGTATGGCAAGTACTATGGCAGTTATTATAAATGTTATCAGAGAAAAATCATTCGGAAGAGGGGTGGCCTGAAAGAAGCACAAAATAAACTAAATGTATGAAATTGTATTCAATTAGATGTATTTTACACAATATTATATTTCTGCTGACTCTTCCCACCCCATTTTGATTTGGACATTTTGTGGATGTAATTTACTGCTGCCACACATTGGCAGAATAGTGTAGTGGCTTACAAGCAAGGTTTAAGGTCCTAATTTGTTTATATATTCTCATTCACATTGTTATCAATTTAGAGCATGTTTATTATTTTAGAATGAATTCTGTTTTTTTAGGTCAGTAAAGACATCATAAGGTTTGACAAAATTGCAGATAATTGCACTTCAAGGCCCTTGGCGCTCAGCATTAAGAGGTTAGTGTTAGGACTAGTTGGCCTGGTGTCATAATGATAATGTGACTGGGTGGGGCATACATATCTGTGACATGATGCCCCATTGCTAGGCATCACTATAAATGGATGACAACAGATGACAACATGAGTTGGACAACAAAGATGACACTGATGAAACTTAGTATTTACATTACTGTAAGGCCAAATCTGTATGAAAACAGAAGTTGGAATGATGTAATTGTACCATGATAAGCTTATAAATAGAATATATAAAACTTAAATGACATGCATTTGCCATACAACAAACTACAAAATCAGTTCTGTAGTTGGCAAGATACAATGACGGAAAGTAGATCTAAGCACTTGCAAGCAGCCATTTACAGCTTGCGTCAATCAAGAATATAAAATTCATGACTAGAATTATGAATATAGCACTTGCAAGCAGCCATTTACAGCTTGCGTCAATCAAGAACAGAAAATTCATGACTAGAATTATGAATGTAGCACTTGCAAGCAGCCATTTACAGCTTGCGTCAATCAAGAATAGAAAATTCATGACTAGAATTATGAATGTAGCACTTGCAAGTAGGCATTGACAATGAGAAGGAAAGTAGCACTTGCAAACTGCCACATACATTTTGTATCAATGAAGAATACAATACACATGTATAGAACTATGAAAGCTGCACTTGCAAGCAGCCATTTACAATAATGTATCAAGAAAGATTAGAAAATACATGCATGACATTAATCCCCCTCCTTAAGAGACTATATCTTATGGTCCTAGATCTGAAGGGGAATCACATACAGAAAACAAATATGTACCTTCAACTTTGAACAAGTCTTGTTTGTGAAATACAGCTGCTAAGTTGATGTTACAGAATAATAAGGGGCCCCGAGTGGCCGAGTGGTCTAAAGCGCTGTCCGTTACGGACCACTGCCATCTCACCTCTGTCTGCGTGTGTTCGAGTCTAAGATTCGGCAAATGTAGTTATGTGAGAAAGCTTGCCAGTAGCTTCTCGTGGGTCGGTGGTTCTTTCCGGGGGTTGTCCGGGTTCTTCCTCCACCATTAATACTGGCCGCCATGTATAGCCTATATTGTGCTGAAAAATGGCGTTAAACCATCAAAAACAAACAAAAACAGAATAATAAAATGCAAACTTAGAAGCTGAACAGACTTCTGTTTGATTTTCACAGGATCAGTGAAATTTAGGCTGAATCAATAAAAATGATTCTATAGTGATTCTGTTGGTTATTGAAAAAAAATGCTAATTGTAAGCCCCATATTTTACCTTGGCTTTGATCTGTAGATCTGGGGGAAGTTTGCTGTCCACAGTAAATGGTTTCCTCTTCACACTGTGAACAAGTTTCAGCCATTTGGTGAAGTTCACAAACTGCAAAAAAGTGATATGCATACCTTGATCTAAGGAAAATGACATATTGATATGTACAATTTAAATAATATAAATCCGAAATGTGTGTTAATGTGTATTAATGTGTGGACATAGTGCTGAGTAAACATTAGGTAGTAAAGACTGTAAAAGTAAACAAATGTCATCAAAGCAACTGGCACTATGAGATGAAAAGAATTTGCAAGAATTAGTAATAAATCTGTTCCTTTCCTTCTTTTATTCTTATTAATTGCTGAGTATCTGCAACATTTCAGATATTCCTCAGAAAGTTTAGTACCATAAATATTTTCTTATTTGTTACAGTTTACATGCCTATAAGGAAAGCATTGTACACAAGTTCCTTCTCATGATATTTTACTTTGAACCTAATATCATAGATGGAAGATCACATCATTTGTCTGATATGCTGTCAAGATATATCCATATGCTATCTTGGTTTAATTCATGAAAAACATTTTTTTAAAAAGAAACTCAATTTCAAATGGCATAATTCTAGGGATTCTTCTAATATGTCAGCACAGGGTTTGATAAAAACACATTCATACTTGCTTTTCTTATCATGTTCACATGTCATTACAGATGAAAACCAAGTCAGGACCTTTGATCGTCAAATCCATATCTGAGTGCTAATTATTGTCTTTCTTACTGAATAGCAACTAAATACAAAGTCTAGTTGAAATTCATTTGTATGCTGAATAACAATTAAATACAAAGTCTAGCTGAAATTCATTTGTATACTGAATAACAACTAAATATAAAATCTAGTTCATTATATACTGAAGAGCAACTAAATACAAAGTCTAGTTGGAATTCATTTGTATTTGTACAAACACTGTCTTCAGAATCTTGATAATGTACAAAAATTGCCAGCTATGACCTTTAACTTGATAATAAAATTACAAGTCAATGTGTTCTTAATCTTCAGGAAGTATAAAAATGACCTTTCCAATTGATAACAAAGTAAAATACATCTGCTTTTCATGAGTGCTGGTAAAACAGGCACCATCACATTGAGAGCGTAACAATTACTGGAATACAAAAGTCACTCAAGCATGAAAAATAGGTCATAGTGACCCTAAAAGTCACTCAAGCATGAAAAATAGTTCATAGTGACCCACTTTTAGTATGAGACAGTTGCTCTTGTTGAGATGCATCCACATACCAAATTTAATTTTTAAGATACTGAGAGTGCAACAAAGCAAAACAAATGAAGAAAAACACAAACAAAGGTACAAATGAACACAGAAATAAACAGAAAAAACAATATCCCCTTAAAACTGTTAACATGAATTTTCAACAAATATAAACCAACTTACCTCCTCAAAACATGAAGCAAAGTTGTAATCATAAGGAAAGACTATTGACACCAGGTCAAATGAAACATTCCTGCAAATGAATCAAGAGATAACCTATAAGTCCAATTTACTCAATGGTAACTACTGCTTACCTGTAAAGATTATGTCAGTGTCAGTTTTGTGTGAAATTTTAAAAAGTCAGCATGTGTGAACAAAGCATTAAACTCAATCAGTTCATAAATGTATATGAATTGGACACCAAAATGACATTTTATTTAACACTTCAAGCTAAAATCACAATTTTATTCAAAAAAATCAAAACTAATAAAAAGACTATAAATTATATCTGGATGCATAGGCAGCCCACTTTTTTTGCAATGTATGATCACATGACATAACAGATAGTGGGTTATTTTAAAGTGGATAAATGTTAGTAATTTAGTAGTCCACAATGGAAATCTTGAAAATAAATTTCATTAAAATTTATTACCCATGAAATACATGTGGCCTCAAGTTTTATAATTCATAAACCTTTATTTTTTAAAACAAATGTGATAAAACCAATTTTTCAAGGAAAATATCTTTCTCTGATAATACTTGCCTTATGCATTACATTACCATAGAAAACCAATAAAACAAACTATTAACCTTTGGCTTTCCTTTGCTGAAGGAGGTCAGATGAGAATGAACTCCATGGTAATTGGCACAGAAAATCTGTCATTCCTCAGTTACTATTGTCATGGAAGTGCCTGCTTTGCCAAGATTGTAACTGTGGAGAGATCTTGGGAGGTAGTGTCCATATTATGATCAGATAAACATTATCAAAGAAATTTATCTGACTTCAAATACATAATCTGATCACAATCCCATAGAAGACTAGTCAAAATATGGATGGAGTTTACATAGCTTAACCCAGAGCTGACCCTGGCTCTGATTTTCTAATGTATCTGAAGAAACTTTATGCCTTATGTGAGATATGGGCAAAGGAAAGCATAGATCAATGAAAATACATGGTCTTTAGGAAAATTTAGCTTTAACAAATAAATTCAAATATAGTAACCAGTGTCATGATCAAAGTTCTAAGGGATCTGGGAAGGTAACCTGCTGGACTATAGGCCCCACCACTCAGATAGAAGCATCATAATGTCCTATCAAACCTCTATCCCCTACCTTGAATAATGTACATCAAACAGCAGATTCACAAAAAACAATAGGCTGGCAGTGTTTTTCCTCATCAATTGAAATGCAGAATAAATTCATGCAGCCTTGCATTAATTCCCTGCTTGCTGAGCAGATAATCCAGTGAATCCAGGATGAGAGAACCCGAGACAAAATAATGTCAATTTTTCCTTTGAGTCATAAGAACAAGAACGATCTACTTTATTGCTCTGGTAGGGACCTGAAGATAGCTTAAGGAAGAAGGGTCTAAGAAAATGAGCAGTGTCTAACCAAAAATGCTGGTTTTGCATGAGAAGGACCCTTTCGCATCACTGGCAATGAAACAAGGGCTGTCATGGTTGAACGTGAACAATCATGGTGGAACTGCATATAGTTTATGTCCAATGAAAGTCGTTGATTCTGCCCGCTTGTAGGCATGGATGACCACAAAGCAGGACTTGTACACAAAAATCAGTCAATGTGGCTTTAAACAATTTTTGGCAGGGTGACTTAATCAAACAAGTCAAAGCTCAAGACAAGTTTCAGAATTTAGGGCAAAGGGTTTCTACTGAGAAAAGTCAAAACTGATTAGAAGGGCAGAGGTCTTTCTTCTGACCTTGTCCTCCCTTCCATGGTGGCAAAATGTGTTGGAAATAATGGAATGATAGCCCTTGATTGTGACTGAAGTTAATTTCTCCTCAAAAATCTATAGAGGGAAATGATTGTTAATGGTATTGAAATATTTAAATTTAAGTGTTTCTCTACTTACAGCATTCCTGAAAGATTTTCCATTTTTCCTCATAAGCTATTAAAGTGAAGGGCCTTCTTGCCAGAGGGATTCTATCCACTAATTGTTTGCAGAAATGTTTCTTTCTAAGGGTTTGTTTGATACAAGCTAAGCATGCATGTTGAGCAGTAGGCATGGAAATGGTAGAATTTTCCTGGGAATCTCTGCTGCTAGATTATAAAGACCTATATTTAAGTGGAGGCAGGGATCAGGATATGTTGTCTGCACATGGTTTCTCTTATCTCCCAAGCAGCCATTGGAATCAGGAGCTGAGTGAGAGGCAGATGTATTTAGCCTATTCCATATTAGAAAAGGGGTGTTGACTACCCAGGCATGCAGATCTAAGATTAGGGAGAAGGTCTGGAGCTTGGTATTCCATCTTGCTCATCAGAAAAAGATCCACTATTATTGGTCGACCTCAATGGGTGCAAATTCAATCAAAGACTGGGTTGGTGGGTGAACATGGATAAACCATTCAATGTAAATCACTTGATTCAATCTGGACAGAAAGTGGGCTGGGACAATGACCCTGCCTGGAATGTAGTGGATCTGAGTGTGCATTTGTTGACGATGACACCACCAAGGAAAATCAGAAACAAGAAGGTACAGATCTGAGCGTTTAGTTTCCTTGCCTTCAGAGTCAAATGATAGCAGAGTTGATTGGCAAGAATCAGAGTGCACTTCCCAAATAGCATCTTCTGCCACAATTAAAAGCTATTTGCCTTGGTTTAACTCCATGAAGTCCAAGTGCATGGATTGCTCTTAAAGGGAGGCAGGCGATCAACAAATCAGCCATTCAAATTGCAGCTATCCCTATCATCATCAGTTATTACTGTAGTGGAGGTGCACACTCTACAGGTATGCAAGTGTGGAGAGGGCATGACATGGTATGCCTGTATTATGATTAGGAAAGTATTTACCAAATAAACATTCATACCAATTGAAAACTTGGTTTCTTCTTTAAATAAATTGTCCAGCATTAACAAAATATACAAATAACATTAGCAACTTGCATCCCTTGCCCTAAAGTTGGTGCAGATTCCAGTCTCCTAACATAAATGAAGCAACTTCATATGGTCAACATAAGGGTTCAAGCTAACCCTTAGTATATGTTGTTATTGTTGTTGTTGTTGGGTTTAGCGCCATTTTTCAGCACATAATAGGCTATTCATGGCAGCCAGTATTAATGGTGGAGGAAGAACCTGGTAAAACCCCTGGAAAGAACCATCAACCCATGAGAAGCTACTGGCAAGCTTTCTCACATACCCACATTGGCCAAATCTGAGACTCGAACCCACGCAGACAGAGGTGAGATGGCAGTGATCCGTATTGGAGAGTGCGTTAGACCACTCGGCCACTTGGCCCCCCTCCCATTCTTTATGAAGACCTCCTCACCACTGGTCAAAAAGAGAAAGCTGAAATGGTATGGCCATGTCACTAGAGCTAACAGTCTATCCACAACAGTACTGTGCAGGGTAGTGTCCAGGGTGGTAGAAGGAGAGGTAGACTGAGAAAAAAGTGGATTGACAACATCACAGAATGGACCAGGAGAAGTTTTGCGGGGACACAGACATTGGCACATGATCGAGATAAGTAGAGGGAACTGGTCAGATGTTCAGCAGCACAGTGCCTCAACGATCACACTAGGTTAAGTCAAGAGACTGATGATGATGATGATGATGATGATGATGATGATGATGAGAGAGAGAGAGAGAGAGAGAGAGAGAGAGAGAGAGAGAGAGAGAGAGAGAGAGAGAGAGAGAGAGAGAGAGAAATGGAACCTGTAGCATGGGCAGACAGAAGGATTAATAAATACTGATAAAGTAGGTCACAGTGATGTAGTTTTTGGTTTGCAATACATATCAATCTAAAGTGTTCAAGATTTGCAACAGACTAAAAAGTACTGGCACAATCTGAACCAATTTTAATACATCCTAAACATTAGGTCATATCTTAATGTAGTTTTGGTATATGACACATCATCACAAAATGCTAACACAGTGAAGCTTTGATTTCAATTGGTGTAGTAGTATGAGACAGGAAACGTGGAGAATAATGTTAAACAAATATGAATAAAACATGGAAAGCAAATCACTAAAACAATTTTGGTTTGTTACCCATGTCCTATCTAACTGGCACCTGTAGTGTAAGTTATTAGGGCAACAGGTGACAAGGCATTGGAATTATGGTCTAAACATAATTAGGCAGCTTATTGTAAAGAACATCCCGGAAACAAAATTTCATCCCAAAATGCACCCACATGATAAGTTTAATCTCTTGGATTGAAGTAGTACAGAAGTTATAGCATACAAGGATGGATTGATGGACACACATATGGATGGACATATAAAGAGACAGTGAGAATCATATATACCACCTGCTTATCTAATAACAATTACAGAAGAAGATGAATTTATAAATAGCTTGTATCCTGAGTAGCTTAGGAAAATGAACATTTAATATTAAAAAAAATTCATACATTTTATGCATTTTTAAAAATGAAGACCATGAATGATCAAACTGTTCCCAAATGATGTAATGAGATCAGACTGTAAGTTCACATGAATTTTACAAATATCGCTTACCAAGCTCTGTTTGTGGCAAGCTCCAGTGTCTTGAAAGCTTTTCTCTCCATCTTCAATTCACTATCAGGCAGAGTTCCAGTCAAAATGCCCTAAATACATTGTACAAAAGAATACTAATTATTGCAAACTGATGTCCTTTTGAATACATAAGAAATTCTGTTCATTTATAACCTGTCCTAATTGTCACCTGTGTTCAGCAGTCAAATGGTCACAATGGTCATTCTAATTTCCCAAATATAGTTTATATATAATTGTCCTGTATTTAATGGACACTTGCCTTATGCACACAGCAGCCATGAGTTTCCTAACCAAATGATGTCTTAAATGGTCTCTGAAGCATATCATCAGTGACTGCTCTAAGTATGAAAATTAAACATATTAATTAAATTGATTGGGTCAAATCATTTGAATCATTATTTAAATTTACTGTAATCTATTCATGCTGTCAGTCAAACTCCATGGTGTCAACATGTCAGCTTTGAAAGCAAGGCAGCCTTATTTCTAACAAGAGGATCGATGCAATTCAGGGCAAGAAAATAGTTGTGTTATCACATCAGAAATGGAAGTCACCTTTCACGTCAGTGTCATGAGTATAGTTAGATACCTTCATCTATTTATCTAGAATTAAAGATATCATTCATTTGTGGAGAAGAGATATGAGTTACATCCCTTTTTAATAAGGTTAGGGGTCAGTAAATATTCAAAACACGTTTGTAAATGATCTTGAAAATAATTTTGTTGCAGTGCACATATTACAATCTTGATAATGTAATACTAATAATAATAATAAAAATTATTATTATTAATTATTATAATATAATGATATTAAATGCATGGCATTGGTTCAAAAATCAATTTTATTAAGGTAAACCTGTGTACAAAGGAAATATCTGCTTGTCACTATGAGTGAAAGCTATTGACAGTTGTACTTTAAAGACAGATACTGCCATAATAATATGTCCATGATGCCAAGGAAATTTACATCACATATTACTCTAAAATATTAACCCAATTAATGCATAAATGCAGAAAATGGGTTAATATAAGTCCTGCTATGTATCACCTATTATATGACTGACTCGCATGATTTACAGCTGCTTAACAGAAGTAACTTGGGCGATGTATGTAACAATTTTGTATCATGCGTGTCTCAGTATCAAATGCAAAATGCAAGGGAAGCCATGGTAGTCCTTGGGAAAGGCACTTAACTCCTGTTTCCATGGCAATGTGTTTTTAAAGTGTTGCTAAAATGGCAATGACACAAAAGAACAAATGCTATATCAAATTACTAGAAAGGAAACAACATTTAATCACTGAAATGTGCCCCATGTAGGAGATAATGATCACTGAAATGTGCCCCATGTAGGAGATAATGATCACTGAAATGTGCCCCATGTAGGAGATAATGATCACTGAAGATAGCACTAACCATCATTGATCTTTTGGGGATGAATTTTGGAAAAGTAGCAATGGATGTCAATTTTCTGCTTTGTTTTTCAAAAGCTAATTTTTCATCCAAAATATCATTAATAAATACAATATTCCACATTGGGGATGAAATATGGGAAAATACCATGGGAATTCTGGATACATTATTTTATGTTAATTCTATGGTTCCAGTATAAAGTCTCTAGAAATGCAGACTGTATTCATTAGGTGCAGACTTAAGTATGGATTTAATGCCAAAAGTCTAGTCACAATGAAGCTGTAGTAGTAATTTAGAATTGCTCTTTTAGTGTATCATTCCTTCTATGTATGGAGCTTTATGCTTTATTTACAGTTTAAAATGAAATGCTGCAATATTAATGTAAATGAAGTTTTGATTTTGAATTTTTTATACATCAGACATTACTGTGTTACATATAACATTTTTTTCATCCTTCTTGTTTTGCATTTTCACTAATCTGTTATTAATGCATGGATAATCATATTTATAGGGAACCAAGCATTAACATCAGAAGCCTAATACGACTACATGAAAAAGTTTGCCTCTTCATTCTAAGAAAGCCATTAAGCTGTCAGATTCAACGGGAAAGTGAGCTATTCATATTACACAGACAAACAAAGCATGGTAACTGGTTTCTTTAGTTCAAATAAATATACCATATGTACACGCTTATAAGTCAAGTTTATTCAAATTGCCAACAAAAAAGATCCTCATCTGCTGTTGTGCATGCAGATTAAGACCTGCTTGTTGTACTGATGAACAGACTGCACTGACCCAGATCTGCCAACACATTATGCAACAGCAAATCTGAGTCTCTGCAATTTGCAGTTTGACTCATCTTATTTACGAGTATATATGGTATTTGTGAACTGCAAACAAAACATGGCTAACTTACTTTTTCCCACTATCTAGCTGCCAAAAATGTTTAACATCTAAAAATATATCAATAGTCCATTGTTTCCTCACCTCAAAAGTAAAGATCCTATGTTGATCACAGTCAATGTCAAATTTATCTATCTCCAAGAGAACAACGGTAGGACTCATGGTCATGAGGAAGCTTGCAGCTCTAAGTGTCACTCTGACAAGGAAATGTAAAAAAAAAAACCATGAAAAACAAATTGATTGAGGTTAAATGATGAACTGTCTGTCCATCTTGGATGGATAATTAGCAATGTACAGTTACCTCAAAACAAGAAAAACAATTGTGTTACAACATGTTATTGGACATAACATATAAAATATTGAAAATATCATCATGTTTATGAAATGATACATGTTTGTGAAATAAAGGGGTTGATAAAAATTAAAGAGCTGCGTAAAGAAAGTTATTTCACTCCTTGCAATAAATTTAGTTGCCTTTCCAAAGAAACTTCAATCCAACTTAATGCACTTTTCCCATCTTGTAATCTATGTCCTGCACAAATACAAAACAGCCTGTCATATGAAAACATTTGTTAAAACCTGGTCATTGAAACTAAAGTTCTCTCTGGTGGCATCATGGTTTTCCTGTAACAAATTAATCCCTTTTGGAAAAATAACAGAAGTAACAAGGAAATATATCTGGGCTGTAGGGTGGGTGACTTTGAGTTATTGTAAGGTTTGTATTACAAACTTGAAGGGCCCCTAGGTGGCCAAGTTATCTGAAGCGCTCACCCTTACTGATCTTCATTGACATCTCACCTCTGTTCGTGTGGTTTTGAGTCTTTAGTGTGGCCAGTGTGGTTATGTGAGAAAGCTTACCTGTAGCTTCCCATGGGTCAGTGGTACTTACAGGGGTTTTCCCAGGTTCTTCCTTGAGTTATTCTGGCTGCTATGCATAGCCTATCATGCACTGAAAAATGGCATAAAGAACCAAACCAAGAACAACAAACCTGTATTTGATGCAGGGATGTTATTCTAATGCAAAATGAAGCCATATTTTAGTTGATCAAAAAGCCTCACATAAATTATAGTTGACTCCTGTGGGACAGTAATGTCCAGTCACTGTGTTCTCTGGAACGATGTCATTGTGGGTTGAAGAACATACATTACATAACTTTCCAGTAGATTTGGGAAGACATGCTTTTATTAGTGATGGCAAAATTATGTGTTTCATTGAGCTGCTTTAGTTCTTACTCTGTATTTAATATGGTGCATCCAAGTTTCATTATCATATTTAAGAAATTAAAGCTTTGTACCTGTAAAAAATTACCTGCAGATCAATACCCATTTGTATTTTATCAAGCTATCAAGGCAAAACCACTGTGCATTCCTAATTTCCTGGACAGGCAAATAATTATGACACTGGCTTATTTATTTAGAAGATATTGCATTTTTTCTAGAACTGTTTATAAACCCTTGTATGTTCTAAATAGCTAACACAATGGACAGCTCAAGTAAATTACGATTCTGTTTCTTTATTGTAATTCGTATCAAAGAATTATGATTGCTAGATTTTAATGTCGTCCAATGGTTGCTAGATTTTAATGTTGCCCAAAGAATAAAAATGCTTGGTTAGTATGGGACAATACCTACATTTTAAGAACAAAACTGCATTCCTACTCATGAACTTATACCTGTGTTGTGAAGAGAGGTGGAGTGTCAAAGAGATTGGCGTCCCCACAATGAGGTTTACTGATAAGGAAATGGATCCCTCCTTTCTGACAGGTTTGGATGTTGTCTGTGGTTGTAATGCTGAGTCTGTGCTGAGACTGTCTTTGACTAAAACAGACAAAGGTTATTTTCCTGTCACTTTCATGAATTGCTGGTGGCTTTTATGCTTGTGCTGTTGAGGTTTATTAGATATTTTCCAAAATATGAGCAGTAAAATAGGTATCTTTCAAGATATTAATCTTTTAAGCTGTACATAGTGATGACATTAAGGCTTCTTTACTTGTGAATTTTGCTATAATGAAAATATTTCTGAAACTGAGCAAAAGGAGATTAGTACTTATAAGTATGCTTGCAGCCAATATTATATTCGAAGTATGAGTAAATTCAAATCAGAAAATTCACCCACAATTACAATAAGAAGGTACCTCTAAATGTAGTTAAGCAACAAACTAAACACACTGCTTGACAAAGGTATGATAAAATAATTTATCACATGACTACTGTGTTATTTATGTTATTATATGTATATCATAATTATTTTTATCACACAGTTGGTAGACATTGCCTATAGTGTGTACAGTTTCATATTTTTTATATTATAACATGTGAATTTATCACTTATTATGATATTCTGATTGATCCAAATAAGCCCATGAAATTATTGTGCAGTATTCTCTTTATTGATTTGGCTGCGATCATGGGAAAACCTTTTTAACTCCACCTTCTGGAATATTTTGTTTTCAATGAACATTTTTGGCTGCCATTTTCTGAATTGACTCGCAAAAGGGAAGTGGGGAAAAATTGTCTCATCTATTTGAATATGGCTAATTTAACAACATAGGGGTTTGTTATGCCATGTATAACATATCATAGCATGAAAAACAGATAAAACCACAAGAGTAAAACAATAACAACAAGAAGCAAAACTATGGGTATCGCTTGTGTGGTCAGGGGGTTGAGGGAGGCAGTATATATGTTGCATGGAATATATAAAAGCGTGTTTTAAATGTTAACTTACAGAAGTAAATAAGCTCACCTCTGTTCACAGAAGAATGTGGACATAAACCAGTCTCCAAACTGACAGAAGTTTATCCAACCACTGCATTTTTATATAAATATGTGATGAGATTCCATCTCAAAATGAAATTCTTTTACATACCAAGTCAAATACTGCAAATATCTGGTCACAAATACAATGCAGTAAATATGGGAATTTCTGCATCCAGTAAACACTAATTCACATGAATATAGCAAAAATGTAATGTTTAGCTGTGAAAGCGACATGTTAGGTTACATAACGTTGATCTAATGAGGTACTGCATCAAACAATGTGACACATGTAAATCAGATGTTCGGTGCTTAAAAATGATCTGTCTGTGCAAAATGTTCTGTTTATTAGGAAGGACGCTAACTTCTTTGACTTATAGATTGTAAAAAAAGTATAATATACTTTTAAATGTCAATACTAGTTCAACTTTGTTGGGGACTATTTCGAATGCATAACAAATGAAAGGTCCAATGTCTGTCAGAATAAATGAAATTATTTGTTCTTATTTTCATCTAAATAATTGGCATTGAAATAAAAACTATGTGATAAAAAGAATACCAAATGGGTAATGGTTTAATATTAAAGTTATTAAAATCATTGAGTAATGTCCAGCTTGCCATATATCACAAAAGCTGGACATGATTCAACTCGCTTAATAATTTAATAAATTCAATGTTAAATCTTTACCCATTTGAGATCCTCTATAACAACTGTAAAAACACTACTTTAAGGTATGATAAAGAATTTATCACAATATTATTATGTTATATATTTTATTATACCCATATCATAATTTTTATATATGTAACTTCTGTAATAAAACACATGATAACACAAAACGATGTCATATCATGCAAATGAAAGGAATAATGACACAAGCATCCAAAATTTATTTTAAATTTCATTACATTATTTTGCAGTTCAGGCTAAATAAATTCAATATCTTTAATTAAATGGTAAACAGAATCTTACATATGTGCCCATTTCAAATAAAAAATTTGAAACTCATCTAATAATTTTAATCCTTTGACTGCCAATGCTCACAAAATAGGAAGTGTTTGGCTCTTTTAATACATTTTATCCAAAATAAGCAGTCACATAAGATCCTCTATATCTGAGTTTAAATGGAATTTAAATTATATCATGATACCAATATTAGAGGTCTATATAAGGAGGATAAAAAGAAGCAGTAATAGAGAAGATCCATATTGGATCTAATAAAATGATGTGTATTAACAATCTGGTTGTTAGTGAACCTACATGGTTAATGTGAAAGGATTCATAACACTGCTCTTTTATGACATTACATGAGTGACACACTAACATAGACTCTAAAGCTCCTTTTGGAATATAGGAGTCATCTAGAATGGCACATCCCCCTGTCCCTCAGTCACTGAAGAATCCAAATTAAAGCATCTTATGGTTTAGTAATCTCGATTTTATACTACTTATTGCTAGTACTTCAAGGTCCAGTACCCTCAATTTTATACTACTTATTGCTAGTACTTCAAGGTCCAGTACCCTCAATTTTATACTACTTATTGCTAGTACTTCAAGGTCCAGTACCCTCAATTTTATACTACTTATTGATAGTACTTCAAGGTCCAGCACAGTCAATTTTTATAGTATGTATTGCTAGTACTTCAAGGTCCAGTACCCTTAAGTTTATACTACTTGTTGCTAGTACTTCACAGTCCAGTACCTTCAATTTTATAATACTTATTGATAGTACTTCAAAGTCCAGTACCCTCAATTGGTAATCTATGTATTGCTAGTACTTCAAGGTCAAGTACCCTCAATTTGTATATTGCTATTAGAAGGTACAGTACCCTTAAGTTTATACAGTCCTACCCATTTATATCGACATCGCTTATCTCGACAAGCCGCCTATGTCGACAAAAAAGCAAAGTCCCGGTCCCGTGGTCTACTATTACTATCAAATTGTCATGCCTATGTCGACGTCGAGATAAAAGAAAAATGTTTATGTTGACAGAAGCCCTTGGTCCCAGCTTGAACAAATCCTTTGTTTTCAAAACGTTTATGTCGACAAGCTGCCAGTTAAGACCAATACTTTGTTTAACAATTAGCTGATCTTGCCGCCAGACTACAATTTTGCCGCCTAATCATTCATGTCAACCAGCTGTGAGTTCTGACCCATACTTTGTTTCAACAACAGTTTGATTTTGCCGCCAGGTTTAAATTTCACCGCCTAATCGTTCATGTCGACCAGCTGCGAGTTCCGGCCCATACTTTGTTTAACAATTAGTTGATCATGCCACCAATTTTAATTTTCCAGCCTAACCATTTATATTTGCAAGAGGCCAGTTACAACATGTACTTATTCAACAATTAGTTGATCTTGCCGCCAGGCTTTAATGTCGTGGTGGGTTAAAAGTTATTAAGTTGGCCTCTTGCGGCAACTAACATAAAAGTAATGATCTCTGATAGATTATAGCATTTTCCAAAGTGATCAGTGATTAAAACAAGAGTATTGTACTGTGAAAGTCTTCTTTTTAAGTTTATATTTATGATGGCTACCAACACCAGTGTAAAACGCAAATTAAATTTACATTCTCTGGAAACTAAATATCTGGCTGTTATTGAAGTTGAGGGTGGAGCATCTCGCAAAGACGTCTGCAAAAAATTTTCAATTAAACATAACACCCTGTCAGGATGGATGAAAGCTGCTGAGTCTGTAAAGAAAGACTATGTTGAAGGTAACTGCACTCACCAAAGGAAGAAGCAGAAGACTGCTAAATTTGTAGAGGTGGAGGAAGCCACAGCAAAATGGTTCAATGAAACCCGCATTGCACATTCCACTTTATCCATAGATCGTGATATGATCATCGAAAAAGCGAAAGAATTTGCAAAAAAACTTTGTGTGGAGAACTTCGCTGCAACAAGTGGTTGGTTCAGTCGCTTTAAAGATCATCATAATACAAGACTCAAGCAGAAGAAGCTTGCATAAAGTTCAGAATGCATGTACTCCCTGTATCTTCCGTGCACACTTGTGCAAACATTTAATTATAATTATTTAAATTAAATGAA
This sequence comes from Unio pictorum, assembly GCA_030141615.1. Taxonomy (NCBI): domain Eukaryota; kingdom Metazoa; phylum Mollusca; class Bivalvia; order Unionida; family Unionidae; genus Unio; species Unio pictorum. The sequence continues at coordinate 1,279,046 of JARLTB010000332.1, forward strand.
ATTTTATTGTAATTTTTTTGCATTGATTATGTTATAGACAATAATTTCAACTACATTTACATGTATTTGTCATTAAAATCTTTTACTGTTACATGTATGTATTTGTATTTTGAACTGCTATCTCTGAGACGTATTTTAAATGTATACCACTTGTAATAATATTGTATTGTAAAAATAATTTTTTTAATACTTTTTTTTGGTCAATTAATACAATATTATACCTTCATTAATCATATCAGCCACATATCTCTTGTTTTCTTTGAGGTACTTTTCACGATGACTTATATATAAATAAATACATGTACTGTTTAAACAAACGTGTTGACAGGTTTTCATTTCCCCGTGAAAAGCCCCGTCCCCTTGGTGGCCTCAATAACATGGGAACAGACTGACCAAAATCAAGGCTGATTTAAGTACATGTACTTAAGCATGCAACTAACAACTAGGCACACATGTGCTAATGCTGACATTGAATCTCTCACGTTTTTCATATCATGATTTGACCGATACAATATTTTATTGTGGACTTTATTACACAAAGGTAACCAAAATGTTATTTGTCAATATACAAGTGTATTTCACTCTAGTTTTGTCCTCACATACTAAAAATTTACATTGTTGTTTTCAAGGTGTAAATACTACTCAGTGATGACCGGTTACCCCTTACTGAAGAATTTAACTTGCATTTTTTTTTTGCAGACATCCCCCCCAAACACTTATCTCGACATCCGCTTAGCTCGACAATATTTCCTCGGTCCCGAGAATGTTGAGATAAACGGGTAGGACTGTACTACTTATTGCTTGTACTTCAAGGTCCAGTACTGTCAATCTCTATACTACCTGTTGCTATGACTACATAGACATCTTTAGAAACATAAACATATATTGGTTTTTTTTATGTGAATTATATACTGTTGTAACATCAACGGCAATTATGAATTTAATGGAGCAGTTTTTGCAATAAAGTTGTTTAAAGTACCTCTTTAGTAATGAAATTTTAGGTAATGGTGCATTGGCATCATTTTATCAAATTAAAAGGCCTTTCAGCTAGCATGGTTTCTGTTAAATTTGGTGAAATTCTGTTAAGTTGTTTCTCTGATGAAGTTTTTTAAAAAGGTTTTTAAAAAATTAGTAAACGTGACCACATACATTTTATGGCAGATCAGCATCTTTTGTATGAAATTTAAAACCCTTTATAATGAAATGATTTATGTCAAATTCTGTCAACATCTTTTGAGTGATGTTTTAGAAGAATTTGTTTTAAACAGGTTTGTCTGTTTATAGTAATTGATCGCCATACTTGATGGCAGATTGGCATCGTTCAACAAAATTGAAAGGCTTTATGTCAATTGTGGTCAAATTCTTTTAATCTATTTTTGACAGTCATATACATGAATTTCAGGTTTTAGTAATGGCAGCCATATTTGATGATGGATCTATATTTGAGAAATCATTTTGAAGTTTTCTATATTTAGTAATGGATGTCATAAATGATAATTGACAGACACCATTTTTACAAATAAAGTCATTCATACCAGGTTGCAATCTAGCAAATTCATTTGAGTAGTTTTTGATGGGTCCTCTCTGTCATTTTTTTGGTATGAATTTTATCCAGTATTTTGTTTTAGAAGAAGTTAAACAGCAATTGTTCATGGGCACATGGCCATATCATATGATCAGATCACTTGCTGTATAACCGGGTAAGCTAAAAAGAGTCCCTACAAACAAATGAAACTCTACTCTCCAAACAGAATTTCCATGAATCAGTGAGAAGACCATTTCTTATTTTAACTGCCCAGTGTTGAAACCACCTATGATATTTCTGAGCAATAAGATTTTCTGATTAGCCAATCTGGAAGATATAATGGATGCACAGAGGTAGCTTAAATGGTTTCAGAGTTTTGCCCCAGAAACTAAAGTGTGGATAATGAATGGATGGTCAGACAAATATAAAAAAAAAATACAATACTGAAATTGAAGAACTTTGAACAGCAAGAAAGAAACACTACTACACTATTGGTTTAATGTGAACCAAATATTACACCGATATCTTGAGGTTTTGGAGTTATGCTCCAGAAACAAAAGTGTGAATACTGGATGGATGCAAAGACAGCTGCAAATGTAAAAAGCATTGAAACTGAGGATCAAGACTATCAAATATTTGGAGTACTAGCCCAATATATAAACCGAGCTTCACATATACAGTAAACCATGCTTCACATATATATTATTAAACAAATCTCTACATTGATATGATAAACCATGCTTCACATGTATATGATAAATCATGCTTCACATGTATATGATAAACCATGCTTCACATATATAGACTATACCATTGCCATCTGTCTGTCTGTCTGAAACATTTATAAGCTTTTAGCATAGTTCTGCAAACCATGTATATGATATCTGATAAATGAAATAATACTACACAATTGAGACTAGATAATGTCCAAGATATGCCTTGT